>CM063112.1:44890738-45510738 GCA_031841125.1 Acanthococcus lagerstroemiae
ATGCTTTAAAATAAAACACTGACACCGCTTTAGGGCGTCCCTACACAGGTAAGGATGCTTCAACATGTCTAAACTATTACCATAATTATTAATAGATGCCGCCGGGAGTTTTAATAGATGAACATAAGAATTGTAAACGAGGTATTCATCTTAGTATTTAAAAAAAAAAAAATCATTTGAAACCTTTCTTCTTCGCTCCAAACGGGGCCCACAAAATAACGACGATGCAAGTTGCATCACGAGAACATTCAGGAGCACGCCACTGGGGGTTACTGGTGTACTTTGAAGCTGTTGTATCGCTGGCTGTTGTACCGGCTCTTGTTTTACAAATTCCGTTTATGCAACTGAGTTTGAGGCATAAATTCGTATAACTCGATCGATAGGTGCCGAGGAGCGTACCACTGGTCCCAAATTAATTAAATTTGCAGTAGAACTGACGACCCGTTGCTTGGAGGCCATCGCAGTTAATTAAAATTTCAGCGCGAGTTTAAGTGAAAATCGTTGATGACCTGTCACGTATCGAGTGTATGAAAAATTACCATAATGGAGGACCGCGTGCTGAAACCGAAGAAGCTCGAGTTGTTCCTTTGAAAGCACACGAGAATGAATAAGTCTGCTCTCGAACGTTCTTCGTGTCTACACTCAAATTCTGCTCTGTAGGATAGCACAGCTAGCGCCATGGTCTTCCCAAACCAAACAAGATACAGTCGACATCGCGCTAGATGACATCAGTCGATCGAAGCTCCATTATTTGCATGTGTAGTTAAATTAAAATTCTCTGTCGTTGAGAAAATAACGAGATCGAACGTAACGTTAGATTTTCCGCCTCAGCTGGTTACAAATTCACTTATGTACGGATTTAGGTACACGTAGCTAGAGAGAGATAAAGTGAGAGGAGGGGAGAAAGCATTCGACAACACCGGTGCTTAAAAGAACTTAATTTGGAAAGTGGGTTCAACATCGAGGTAATAACGAAAACAGAAAGAGAGAGAAAAAAAGAGCATTGAGCACCGTCGAAAAGATAAACATTGAGCTAACGATTCCTAGCTGCTCGAAATTCGATTTAAAGCGTTCCATCGAGGCAGAAAATAAAAATATACAGTACATCGAATGTTTTCGGTTTTAAATTTTGTATGAAATCAACTCGGCTCGACGTAGTCTGTTTAATTTTTGTGCGCGTATATTGTTTTCACCTCAAAAAGGGAAAAAAACGAATTCAGTGTTCGCAGCGCATACGCGGCTCAAAAAACAAATCCCGCGACTCTAGTTTCCAATATACAGGGTGGCTGCTCTTCTTCAATTATGAATTTCCCTCACTTTTCCCCGACTTTTTCCTGACTTTCCTCTGATTTTTCTAGATCCATTTCTCAATTTTTTCTCAACGAATCAGCCACTGGTTAAAAGTTCGTTCATGAGTGTTGTCACTCAATTTTTTCCCTTTTCAATTTCTAGTACTGTAATTTTCTACCAATAGGAGTTAAGGAAAATCGAATACAGAACTAATCATAGGTACCAACCACCACGATACTTCCAAACCATGTAATTTTATTAGGAATTTACTAGGGGGCTCCGCCCCCTGCCCGCTTCGCGGGCCCACCCCCGGAGTTAATGAAATATAGGTTAATTTGCACTATAGAAACACAGAATTTATTTTATTTATATAGGAAAAAAAGTTAACCTCTATGAGGATGCACCTATTATCATTACACAGAGATACACCTTATGTAAATATCAAACTACAGTACGAGTATATGCATATACTGTAACTATTTCAAATTTAGAAGTGTCCACTGCAGGTAAAATCGTTGATACATAGAGATAGATGTTCTCATACTGTCCGAGAGAAAATAGCAGTTTTAATCAAAACATGTATTTTTTCGACTTCACATCAAGTTTACTGTTTCAAGGGAGACACATTGGAAATGTTAAACAAAGGCTAAAGAAATCAAGTAAAACTTCATTTTTCTACATGCACAGTTCTAATTATGGATTTTAAATATGACAGTTTATGTCATAACAAATGTATTAATATTATTCAGAAGTGAGTTTATCTACTTTACATATGAAAAACAATATAGCCTATTACATGCAAAAAATTGAATTTTGTTTAGGCTTTACTCCATTTTAATTCATTATCGATCGAGTAACCATTTTTTACGATTTTTCGGACTTCTGAGTATACGTTCCCTTCTGAAATTTCTAGTTATGGTCCCTAGAGAGAAATTCAAGAACATAAAAATACTACATAAATCAATGATTTGTGAGTTAAATACTATTACGGCTACAAATTTCACTGTTCTGATATACCTTATGACTCTTTAAAAGACTTCGAACAAAAAAATAAACAGGGGCTCACGGAAAATTATTTCTTAAGCCGACCAAATGGAGAATTCAATTTCCGAAGTTGGGGTCGGGGTCAACCCAACGGATCCACAATAGATCTGAATCGAAAAAAGTTAACCATGAATAATCTTGAGAGGCTGAAAGATCGAGAATTAGATTTGCGGAATTGGGGTGGAGACAATCCATCGGGTCCACAATATTATATTATTATTTTTATTTACTGAGAGTGTTATTGCCTTTTGCTGCTATAATCTAACTATTATTAAAACAAACGTAAATTATTAGAAGAGGGTTAACGTATTATTTCAATTGAAAAAGTAAGACGTTCACTAAGAATAACATTGAGAAGCCGGAAAATCGAGTTTTAGATTTTCGTCGTAGGTGGGAGAGTTATTCCTTGATCCACAAAAGATCTCGATTAAAAATAAGGGGCTTATGGAAAATTGTTTTTCAACATCTACAATCAGAATCTGATTATCGGAGTTGGGGTGCGGTCAACCCCTCGAAATCACAAATTATTTCAATCAAGAAAAATAAAGTTCACCAACAAAAACTCGAAAGTATACTCTTTTGGTGTTGGGGGCGCGAGTCCACGTTTCCAGTGTACAAAATGTAGCAGTTGAAAAAAGGGGAAGTTTACGTAAAAGAATTCTGAAATTTGAAGAATCGAGAATTAGATTTCCAGAGTTCAGGGCGGGCTTCACCCCTCAAGTCCACAATAGCTTCCGTCTTTCAGTTCCACGTTCTCGTCAGAGAACTGGGGCCCTGGGTGGCAAAGATAAGCGCAGGATAAAAAAAAATGGAAAAGCTACGTGGAGGCGTATGCCCAAAAATGGGCGGAGGTACTCGACTTATCCGCCCCTGGAAGAGGCTCAAGGTGATAGGTCCACTGTCATTGAGTAGACTGTAAAAAATACATGTATGTGCTTTGTAATACAGTACAAACATAAAGATGTATGCACTGTGACGAAATTAGGAGGCTCACAGTGTACCAAAGAATCTTCAGATGTAAGTAGCATCTTCTGGATGCCCGTGTAATGAAAGCGAGGCCTCATTCAGAAAATAAATATTTGTGTTTGAAACCATAATGCATTGCAATGGAGTAGTTGATTTCAGCAGGTTTTCAAGTTACTGGCCTACCTATCGTTCTTTTTCTTTGCAGCGTATCCATAGTTGAGTACTTTTACTCCCTATTTGTTGCTATCTGCCCTCGCCAGATGCCCCACATATTTCCACTTAAATTGTTCGACATTATATCCTATATCCTCGCCTCCAGCCATTTCGTACAGATTTTCATTTGAGATTTTGTCTACCCATCGTAGTCCTAGAAGTTTCCTCAACATAGATCTGAACGTAATTTGTAGCTTCACGATTTGTCTCCTGTAAGGGACCAGGTTTGTACTCCATACTTGAGAGCTGGTACCGTTGAGCTATTTAGTGCTTCCATTTTGAGGAAGGTGTTGAAATTCCGGCAAAAAATACATTTTAATGCCCAGAGGTTGTTCCACCCCTGTTTAATACGCCCTCATAATTCCTTTATCTCTTTCTTCGAAACTAATAATCTGTTCTACAGATATTCGATTCTGTTACCTCTTCTATCTCTTGCCCATCGATTATTAGATTTTTTCTTTCCACTCTTCCGATTATTTTTGATTTGCTACCATTCAGTTTGAGGCCAGCTTTTTTGCATTCCCTCAATAGCTTTCTTTTTAAGACTGCCATACATGCTTTAAAGATGTTCGATGTTAAGCATATTGGCCTGTAATTTTCAATGAGTTCCTCCTCCTTGTTTGTGTAATAATATTATTTTGGGCAAGTTCCACTGTTTTGGTCATGTTTTCATAATTCCGATTTTGTTAAACATTTTAACCTGGTGTGGCACTCTCTGATCGCCAAACCTTTTCAGCATTTCGTTCGTAATTCCATCCGGTCCTGGGGCTATGTCATTTTTCAGTCTACATATTTAGTACGTATTCCACTTCTCTCTCCATTATTTCCGGGATTTCTTCCTCCTTTCACCCTCCAGTTTTTGCTATTTTCATGAGCTCGTGTTTTGCTCGCGGTATAAGTCCTCGTAAAAAATTGTTGCTGCCTCTAGAATTTGTTCTTGATTCTTAGTCACTTTTCCTGTCTGATCTTTTAGCTTCGCCCATCGAGTTCGAGCCTAACTTTTTTGGTGGACCAACTTTCTTCCAAAATATCTGGAATTTTTTCCTAATCATATTTCTTAATATGTTCTCTAACATTTTTCTTCACCAATTTTTGTATTTTAGTTCGCTCAGGTTTGTCCAATGGTGTTTTATTTCTATTTTTCCAAAGGTTATTCTTCCTGATTCGAGAGTCTATTTTGAAAGCTTATCCCTGGTTTTCTCTTTAACCCTCGTCACTCCAAACTCTTCAACCGTGTTTTTTGAAGCTTGATCCATACTGTCGTAAAAATTTTCCTCGACTTTCATTTCCTCTTGCACTGATTTTAGTTTCTGGCGTGCGTCCTCTTCCTTTCTGACTGGGATAATCCGCCTTCTTCTCCCTTTACCCTTCCTTTGATTTTCATACTGGACTCACTGCGCCGGGATGCTCAATTACTTATCCACATGAGATTTCAATTCACAGAGGGTCACCAATAAAGTCTCGAAAATTGAAAAACAGATTTTCGAAGTTGGAGGTGGGGGACACCCCTCCAACTCATGAAAGATGAAATAGGAAAAACAAAAAGTTCAACCAGATCCGAAAAATCGATAGTTAAATTTTCAAAGCTGAGGCGACAATCTATCTCTTGGCTTCACAAAACTACCGATCGAAACAAATAATCAAGTTTATGAAACATAAGTTTCAAAATTCGAACAACCGGGAAAAAGCGGTTCACCTCTCGAGTCCACAAAAGATTCAGATCGTGAGAATAAAAACTACTCGAAGAATAAGCATTAAATTCTGAAGAATCGAGAATTAAATTTTCAACGCCTGAGGCGGGGGTCCACCATCGGATCACCAAAACAATTAGATGAAAAAAAAAATTGTGACTGTCCATACTGAAAGGGCACTTCGGTCCAAAAAAATCGACTTTGAGATTATGTTCGATTTTGGTAGGTCAAAGAGTACTGTTTAACACTGTGAGTCTCTGAACTCGAAAAAGCAAAAGTGATAGAGCGCAAGAGTGGACGTCTATAGGCTATCGCGTTCTCGAGATTCCCGTTTGAATCTTTAAGTGTCTCCTGTAAAGTTAATGTTTTGGACCGACGTGCCCTTTTAATTTGGACGGTCACATTTATCGAAAAATAATGTTTAAAGTAGATAAACGGCTGCACGAAAGATCCCAATTGAAAAAATAAAAAGGTCTCCAAAAATATTTTTAAAGACCGAAAAATTGAGAATTCTACTCCTCGGGTCCATAAAACACTTCCGATCAGAACAAAAGAGTTTCAAGGAGAATTATTTCTTAAGTCTGAAAAATCGAGAATTTGATTTTCGGAGTTGGGAGTGGAGTCTACCCCTTAGATGCACAAAGTAGTTAGATCGACAAAATAAGGGGTTCGCGGAAAAGTATTGTTCAAGACGGAAAATCATGAATTAGACTTACAGAATTGGGAGCGGGGTGCACTCCTCAGCCCCCAAAAATCTACGAATTGAAAAAATAAAAAGGTTACCAAAAATATTTTTATTGGCCGAAAATTCGTGAATTAGAATGTTCGGACTTGTGGGTGGGGGTACCACCCTTCGAGTCCACAGGAGGCTTAATACAACAACTATGGTTTTACGGAAAACAATTTTTCAAGCCTGTAGATTTTCGGCATGTAAGTGGGGGTCCACCCCTTGGATCCATAAAAGACTTCGATCCAACATAAATATAAGTTTAGCAAAAGATGATTTGTAGCCTGGAAAATCGAGATTTTAATTTCCAAGTCTGGGGTGGGGTCAACTCTTCGGTCTCACATAAGATTTCAGTTGGAAAAATAAACAATCACCAGGAATAAATTTGAGAGGCTGAAAATCGAGAATTAGATTTCTGGGGTTAGGGTGAGGGTTTACCCCTCAGATCCACAAAACACTTCGATTAACAAAATAAGAGGTTCACAGACAATTGTCGTTCAAGCCTGAAAAATCGAGACAAATGTCCAAAGTTGGGAGTGTGGTCAACCCCTCGGAGAAATGAAGAGTTCATCAAAAATAATTTTAAAGGCCGAAAAATCAAGAATTGTTGAGGGCAAGAATCCACCTTTCGAGTCTAAAAAATGTGGCAATCGAAATGAGAGCAGGTTTAAGAAAGATAATTCAGACGTTGAAAAATCGAGAATTAGATTTCCGGAGTTCAGAATGGGCTCCACCTCTCAAGTCCGCAATAGATTTTATCAAAAAAACAAAAATAAGTATTTAATAATTCAAAATCGAAAATTAGACTTTCGGAGTTGCGGGTGTAGGTTTACCTATCAGATCCACAAAATACTTCGACCAACGAAACAGAGGTTCACGGAACATTATTATTCAAGACTGAAAAATCGAGAAGTAGACTTCCAGAGGCGAAAAATATTTTTAAAGGGCAAAAAATCGAAAATTAGATTTTCGGAATTGGGGTGGGATTCCACTCCTCGGGTCCAACAAAGACTTCGATCAGAAAAATAAGGGGATCGCCGAAAATTATCTTTCACGTCAGAAAAATCGAGTATTAGATTTCCAGGGTTGGGGCCGGGCCAACCCATCGGGACTGAACCATTTGACCCCGAAAATGATAACAACTGAAAAATGGAAAAGGGAAAAGGTCACTAAAAATATTTCTAAAGGCCAAAAAATCGAGAATTAGATTTTCGGAGTTCGGGTGGGGTACCACCCCGCGGCTCCACCAAAGACTTCGATCAGAAAAATAAGGGGGTTCATCGAAAATTATTTTTCACGTCAGAAAAATCGAGAATTTGATTTCCTGAGTTGGAGGTGGGGTCAACACATCGGGACCACAATAGATTTGAATCGAAAAAATAAAAATTTCATCAAGAATAAATCTGAAAGCCCGGAAAATCGAGATTTATATTTTAGCAGGCAACGTGGGGGGGGGTGGTCTATCCCTTGGGTCTACATATGATTTCGATCGAACAATAGAAGGGTTATGAAAAATCAGCTTTCAATACCTACCAAACAAGAATTTCATGACCGGAGTTGGGGGCGAGGAATCTTCCCCTCTGATCCATATAATACATCGATTAACAAAGTAAAGGGTCCAAAGAAAACTATTGTTGAAGACTGAAGAATCAGAATTAGACTTCCGGAGTTGGGAGCAGTGTCAATCCTTTGGTCCTATAGAAAACATGAACAGTTCATCGAAAGTAATTTTTTAAAGGCCGAAAAATCAATAATTACAGTTTCAGGGTTTGGACGGGGGGGGGTCTACTTTTTAAGTCTACAGAATGTATCAATCGCAAAAAGAAGTTACAAACAATTGCAAAGTTTGGAGCATCGAGAGGTAGATTTCCAGGAATTCCGGATGCGTTTTACCTCTCAAATCCACATTAGATTTCGACCGAAAAATAAATTATAGCAACAATATGTACTTTTAAAGGCCAAAATATCGAAAATAATATTTTTGTGATTGGGGCTGGGGATGGGGAGGGGACACCCGTCTGATCCACAAAAAGCTTCGATCAACAAAATGAGAGGTTCGCGGAAAATTATTTATAAAGCCTGAATATTCGAGAATTGGACTTCCAAAGTTGGGGGTGTGGTCGACCCCTCGGCCCCATAAACGATTCCAATTGAAATACAAAAAAAAATGGTCACCAAAAATATTTCTGAAGATCGAAAAATCAAGAATTAGATTTTCGAAGTTGTGGGCGGCGGATCACTCGTCCTCGGGTCCACAAAATACTGCGAACAAAGAAATAAGCATGGACTCACGGAAAATTATTTCTTAAGCCGATAAAATAAAGAATTCAATTTCCGGAGTTGAGGGCGGAGACAGTCCATCGGGTCCACAATATTATATTATTATTTTTATTTACTGAGAGTGTTATTGCCTTGCTGCTATAATCAAACTATTATTAAAACAAACGTAAATTATTAGAAGAGGATTAACGTATTATTTGAATTGAAAAAATAAGTCGTTCTCCAAGAATAACTTTGAGAAGCTGAAAAATCGAGTTTTTTTGATTTTCGTCGTGGATGGGAGAGTTATTCCTTGATCCACAAAAGATCTCGATTAAAAATAAGGGGTTTATGGAAAACTGTTTTTCAACATCTATAATCGAGAATTTGATTTCCGGAGGTGGGGTATGGTCTACCCCACGGATCCACGAATTATTTCAATAAATAAATAAATAAAAAGTTCACCAACGAAAACTCGAAAATATACTCTTTTGGTGTTGGGGGCGCGACTCTACTTTTCCCATGTAGAAAATGTATCAGTTGAAAAAAGGGGAGGCTTGCGTAAAATAATTCAGAAATTTGAAGAATCGAGAATTAGATTTTCAGAGTTCAGGACGGGCTTCATCCCTCAAGTCCACAATAGATTTTATTCAAAAAAATTAAAGGTTCACGAAAAATTAATATTGAAGTCCGAAGATTCGAGAATTTGATTTTCGGAGTTGAGGTTGAGGGTCCACATGTCGAATCCACAAAATACTTCGATCAACAAAATAAGGGGTTCGCGGAAAATTAGTGTTCAAGCCTGAAAAATCGATAATTAGACTTCCGGAGTTGAGGTGATGGTCCACCCCTCGGAACCACAACAGACTTCAACAATCGAAAATCATTTTTCACGTCAGAAATATCGAGAGTTTGATTTGCAGAGTTGAGGGCGGGGTCAGCTCATCGGGACTCAACCATTAGACCCCACAAATGATACAACTGAAAAACGGAAAAGGTCACTAAAAAGATTTCTAAAGGCCAAAAAATTGAGGATTCGATTTTCGGGGTTGGGGGTGGGGTTCCATTCCTCGGATTCACAAAATAATTTAGAAGTTTGAAGAATCGAATGTTATATTTTTGGAGTTAGGGTGGGGGTCTACCCCAGGTTCCACAAATTACTTCGATCAACAAATTAAGAGGTTCACAAATTCGAGAATTAGACTTCTGGAATTGGACCCACGAAAGATTCCAATTGCAAAAATTAACAGAGGCCATCAAAAATATTCTTCAAGGCCGAAAAATCGAGAATTAGATTTTCGGTGTTAGGGTGGGGAGCACCTTCCGTTTTTCAGTTACATGTTTAAAACTGCTGAAATGAGCTATTCCTTTGCAATGTATTATGGTTTCATACACAAACATTTATTTTCTGAATGAGGCCTCGCTTTCATTACACGGGGCATCCACAAGATGGCTATTTACATCTGAAAGTTCTTTGGTACTTTGTGGGCCCCCTAATTTCGTCTCAGTGCGCACATCTTTCTGTTGTACTGTATTACAAAGCACATACATGTGTTTCTTTACGGTCTACTTAATGAAAGTGGACCTATTACCTTGAGCCTCTTCCCCTACGGCAAACATACCCTCTGGACCCACATAAGATTTCAATTAAAAAATAAACAGTCACCAAAAATGACAGCATAGGTGTAGTCAGAATAATAATAATAATAATAACAATAATGACAATATTAATAATAATGTAACCTTGGATAGGTGGGCCATGCCAGTTATCCTGCCCATTTGAGGGCATAGGTTTCCACCATCTCTCTCCATATGTCACGGTCTCTCGCCAATCTTATCCATCTTCTCCCCAGCTCCTTGAAGTCGTCTCTCAACATGCTTTCCATGAGTTATTTATACAAATTTTAATTTCCTTATTACTTATGTTTTTGAAAAATACAGTTTGTCCTAAGTATTTGTATTCATCGACCATCTCTAGTTCTGCTGCGCTGGATCAAAGGTATTTGTCTTTTTTCCCATCTTTCGTCATAATTTTGGATTTCCCCAGGTTGATCGATAATCCTACATTAGCCCCTTGTTGTGCCAAATCTTCTATCATTATATTTATTTCTTTACTGTTTTTACCTATTAATACGATGTCATCGGCAAATCTGAGATTATTAATCTGCACGGCATCTATCTTCAGCCCGTAACTATCCCAGTCCAATTTTCTGAAAAGATCCTCCACAGTACAGCATTAAAGATGTTTGGTGACACTGGATCTCCCTGTTTGACTCCCCTACCCACCTTAAATATATCCCCCTTTTTTGTCCAGTGAAATATATGCTACCGAGTTTTGGTATAAATTTTCTAATAATATTTTCGGGAACTCCTTGCGATGCTAGAGCATTCCAGACGCTACGGTGACTGATAAATGAAATCAAAGGCCTTATTAAAATCGATGAATGTGACTCCCCTACCCACCTTAAATATATCCCCCTTTTTTGTCCAGTGAAATATATGCTACCCAGTTTTGGTATAAATTTTCTAATAATATTTTCGGGAACTCCTTGAGCATTCCAGGCGCTATGGTGACTGATAAATGGAATCAAAGGCCTTATTAAAATTGATGAATGCCAAAACGGTATAATGAAGCAGATTCCGAATTTTAAACAACACATTTTTTGTGAGCGGTGAAGTACCTAGTTTTCTGGAAATTCCCTGACTTTCCCATGACTTTTCCCAGACTAAAAAATGAAAAAAAGCCCTGACTTTTCCCTGATTTCCAATTTTTTCAGGAAAGTGACCACCCTGAATACATTTGTCAATTGTTTTTTTTTTTTTACTCGAGAAGAGAATTTGTTTATATTATTGTTGATATTCGGGGCAACGAAATGCCTGCATTTTATTGTGGATTCTTTTCGTAAGACTGAATCACGGTTTAAATGGCGCGTAATTCAGAGAAGTCAAACTCCGCACGATAGGCCAACGGAGGGATATACCGAAGCACCGAATTTTTCATTTTGCTTCATTATTTTATTACGTGGCTCACTGATGCTACATAAGATATTTAAAATATTACGTAATTTGCAAGTACACCCATGAAAAAATATCAATATGAGTTTAAAGTTCCTCTTAATATTATTATAAAATTATTTAACGATTAGGTAGAGGAGGTGTTCTTCCCCCACAGCACTCAATAGCCCATTTCTGAGCATAAACCTACACAATTTAGCCCATTTCTCCTATTTTTGGCTTTGCTGGTGCCAATTTTGACCTTCCACCTGACCAACTTCATCTCCCCATCTTGTTGCTGGCCACCCTCTTCTCCGTTTTCCTAAAGGTTTCCAAAATGTAAGTATCTTATTCCACTTGTAACTGAATTCCCTAGCTATATGGTGTGGTGGGATGTATGGCGATGCATGCATGCCAAAGTGGCCCCTGAGACACCGCACCCTTGGCCCCCGGAAACTTCCCTTCCGAGTATCGCATCAGTGGCCAGAGGGATAGGGATACTTTTGAGGCCGGCCCGAGCCCCTATATTTCGCCGATTCGCTTCCGGTGCGCGCGTCATACCAGAGCCACCATAGGGTTCCCTAATGACCGAGGTTCGCACTCCCCGAGCACTAGCCTGGAATTCAGGTCCCCCACAGCCGGACGCGCTTCCTCTTCACTCACCCCTCACCTCCTTGTTTTGGTACGTGTGACGACGCAGGCAGGTGGTGACGGCGGGAGAGCCCTGCCGGAGGGTCCGCAGCAGCTGTAGCAGCTCTTCTAGGGCATAGAGTTGTCCTGTTCGATGGTGTGGGCCGAGTTTGATCCGTCGGCCCTCTGCCTTGACCACTCCGTCTGCATCTTCCTCTTCATGATGTCCGAGACAAAGACCGACGTCCGGTTCCATCCGGTTCGACTCTTCATCATTTCTGGAATCAAGGTGTCCCGCGTGAGACGGCTAATCACGCCGTCGCCGTTGTCGCTTCTGCCGCCGAGCTCGATCGCTGTTGCCGTCCCGCGCCTCTCATGCTCCCAGGCCTCACACTCGAAACAGGGTATGCCTAGGTGTGTCCTCCACCCCTCGATCATAGTACGCGCACACGGGGCTCGGCTCTTTCTCCATCCGGTGTAGGTACGTGCCGAAGCACACGTGGCCGCTCAGGACTTGGGCCAGGTGGAAATTCAGCTCTCGTTGAGATCTTTCCTGCGCATACATCGAGGTCGTGTATCAGCGCTCGGGTGCACTCGCCCGTGGTCGAATGGGCTAGCGTGTCCTTCCATTTCCGAAACGTGTCCTACTGGATGACTCGCTGGACCCGAGGTGCTTCTGGTTCCGTCTTCGCTCTCTTATTCGCACCGTATACCTCCGCTATTTCGCCGACCTTGAGTTCGATCGGCAGCATGCACGCTAATACGCCTACTGCCTCCGAAGAAACAGTGCGGTACGCACTACGCACTAACACACCTCATCGCTGCTTTTCGCTGAATCTTTTCCGTCTCCGCTCTTCTGTAGGGAATCTTGATAGTGTCGGCAAATACTGGCGCCCCGTATAGGAGGACCGACATGATTACGTTGACATACATTTTTCTTCGCTTCTCCCTCGGCGCCCCTAAGTTCGACATCAGACTAGACAGCTGTCCAGCTATTCGATCCGCCTTTTCAGTTGCCCGTCGGAAAGGTTCTCGGAAATGCAACTTCCCGTCGAACCACAGCCCCAGGTACTTCAAGGCTTTACAAAGCCCAATCTCCACCCCTTAAGGACAAAGGTGGGTGGGCTGTACTTGCGGCGCGTCGTGAACAGTACTGCTAGAGCTCTGTATACTTGGTGTAAGTACGATCGTCCGCCATTTTGACTTCAACCGTGCCCGTGGATGTCGAGTCCGACTGTGCGGAGCGTACTGCGTAGTCAATTCGGCATCGACGGGCGAGGTTGGATTCAAAATGGCGGACGATCGTACTCTCCTATCTAGAGCTTTAGTATTGCTTCGGTCTTCTGTACCACGAAGCATAGCCCTACCGACTCGATCCAGTGGGTCAGCATGTCCACCGCCTGGTTTCCCTAGCTATGTGCCCGGCGAATTCAAGTTTTAGTCTTTTGACAGCGATACCCACTTCCTGGGCTTTTGTTTTCCTTCGTATATCCGAAATACAGACTTCGTCCTTTAATTTTATTTTTAGAATATCACGTAACTTGGCGTTTTGGGTTGAAATTAGTTTTTGTGTTTGTTTTTTAGTGTGTGACCATGTTTGGGCACCATAGGTTAACACTGAGATTACTGTACTTTCAAAACTTTCTATCTTTGATTTGAGGTTTAGTTTACCATTACAGAATATTTTTCTGTCCCCAGAAGGCCCTGCACGCATTTGCTACCCTATTTTTAACTTTCCTGAATTATTTTCGAATGAGACCTTTTGACCGAAGTATTTATATTCAAATGAGACATTTTCTATTGGATAGCTGTTAAATCTTATTTCCTCCAGCTGCTCAATATTGGACACAACTTTTGTTTTGGTAAAGTTGATGCTTATCTCCTGATTTTCATACATTTCCCCTCCCCAGTTTCTCTTAAACACTTCTTCCAATACCCCCTGTTTAACTCCCCTATTTATTTTGTCTGCTAATTTATCTAATTTAATAACTGCTTCCGAATTGTTATGTATGTTGATCAAAATTTCAATAATTTTTTGAGGTATCCCTCGTTTTGCAAAAACCGTCCAAATACTGTTATGGTGTAGGGAGTCAAACGCCTTATTAAAATCAACGAACATCAAGGCAACTGATTTGATATTCCTTAGCTTTTTCCACTAATTGGTTTAGGGTTTGGATATGGTTCATTGTATTAAAGTTTTTACGAGATCCTCTGCTTGTTCCACCGGTTTTTGGACATCCAAACTGTTGTAGATTATATTTTTGAATATTTTCATAAATAAACAGTTTGCACATATTTGACGATAGATTAATCGATCTGTAGTTATTTATTACAGTCCCATCTCATTTTTTAAATAAGAGGATTGAGGGGTCAAGGTGTAAGCAAATCAAGATCCAAATTTCACGAAATCAAGTTAAGCACGGTGCTAGATAGAGCATTGCAAACCAAATCGAATAATGTAAATAGATTTTTGCGAAATTCATTTCTTCAGTGTAAAAAAAGGCCTTCAAAATACATGGTTGAAGGCAGAAGTGACATGTCCCAATGGATCATGAGAGTTTTCGGGATTAGGATTTCGGTGATCGTATTCTAGGCAGTCTGCTTGCTGTAATCGAAGTTGCATAGTGTAACAGGTTCTTAATTAACGTTGTTGGAATGATAACAGAATTATTTGGTCGTCGATTGGATGAATTTTTCATTATTATTTCATCAAGTATTTCTTCGTAATTTCATCATAATTTTGGCCAAATTACAGCAATGCAATTTCGATTTCAGTAAGTGTTAGTCAGTAATACTCCACGCTTTTACAAGAGTAATATGCAAAAAAAAAAAATCGCTTTGGAGTCAAAAACTGACATAGTCCAACACATATTGTGGTCCCAAACTCCCAAGGGTCAGATTATCAAGAAAAGTTTTTGGGAACACGTATTACACCTATAAGGGATGACTTGGAGAAATTTTCACCTCATAATGAGGTATAATGTTTTTTGCGGATCAGTTTCTCGTGTTCGCAGAAAAATAAGATTTTTGAAACTTGTCTTGTTTGCACCTAGACTCCTCAATTATCTCTGCAAAGTACCATTGTCTGGGAGATTGCCCTACGGAGGTAGTACCACTAAATAGGGAGGCCAATGGGTGCGCCTGTATATCCCCAAAGTTCTTTAGCAATTCATTTATAATTCTATCAGGCCCTGGGGCCATGTCGAGTTTTAACTTCCTGATTTCTTATAGCGCTTCTTGCAGCGAGATTTCGAGGGGTTCGCCTTGGTTGGTCGGGTGGTTTCGCTAATCTTCGGTTTTAGTCGCTCCAGCGAAACCTGCACTGTAGAGTTTTTGATAAAATTCTAAGGCCGTTTTGGCTATTTCTTCTCTATTAGTTATTACTTAACCGTGTCGGTTTTTTAATTCTGAGAAGGAAGTTGACTCTTGCCGTTGCCTTCCTAGCCTGTTTTGTGGACCAGTTTTCCTCAACTATCGATTCCGCAATTACTCTTTCAAATTTACTAACATCTTTTCTCATTTGTTTCTTAATCAGTTTACTAATTTCGGGGGGGGGGGGGGGTCTGATTGGCTGAGTGGATCGCGCGCTGGTCTCGGAATCCGGAGGTCCCGCGTTCGAGCTCACGTAGCAACTCGCTACACTTTGACATAGGCCGGGTTTTCGGCAAGAAGGGAAGAGGGCCAAAAACAGCCCTAACAGCCTCCCCGATGTCTCTGAGGTAATGCTCGAAAGGGCGGATTCCAGGGTTCGGGTCGAGAGAAAAATTTAGAAAAGAGAGTTTACTAATTTCACATAGTCCAATCTGGTCCTTCATTGATGGCTTTCTTCTCTGTTCGAGTTCTGTGCGTCCATAGACTAACCCTTTAATTTATTTGTTTAGTTTGCAGTCGATTTTGATTTTATTTACTTCAATCCCAAAAGGGTTATAATTATATTTTATGAATGTTTTCTAGTGTATCGTACATAGTTTGGAGATTGGATAATGGATATCCCACTTAATTTTAGAAATCTCGGGAGTTCAGTATAAGGAAAGAAGAGTAATATGGAACTTATATAAGGATCAAAAGGCTCAAATATGAATAAAGGATGAAATGGGGGAAGTGAAAATTCAAAACGGAGTGAGACAAGGTTATGGCACGATTACCCTATTTATAGAAAAAATAATTGACAATGTGAATGAAAGGAAATCAGGAGTGATTGAACAAAGGGAGATGGCTAGAATGATAAGGTTTGCCGATGACATTGCAATAATAGAAAGAAGCACAGAAGAAATAGAAAACACTAAAAAAAATTGGATGACAATGAAATATAAAGTGAAGATGAATAACAATGAAACAAAAGTGATGGTAGTCAGTAGATGGAAACAAAATCTAAAGAAGGTAAAGAAATATAAATATCTACTTAGTTATTCTGATAAGTTGTAACAGATGCACTGTAGAGGGATGGTAGCAATAAACAGCTCAACAGTTGAAATTCTAGTAGAAATACAGCGACTAAGACGCCCCTGACGACTCCTAATGAATTCTAGAATCAGAAATCAAGTACATCAGATTTCCTACTATCGATAGATTGTATTCTGCTACGTACTCGTACTTCCATAAAAATTCTAACTGCTTAGAAATACGTCTAAGATCGCAAGAAAATAAGTTTGTGGTCCAAAATTTTGGTTGAAATTGACAGGAGGAATTTTCTGTTATATGTATAATATGCTTCAAAACCCCCGTCTTTTAATCAACAACAAAAATACCTTAGTAGCATCGAAATGTTCTAAGGAAAGAGCCATTAGTTCAATGTTACCAAGGGCCCTTTTCTTAGAACATTCCGATGCTATTAAGGACTTTTTTTTTTAGAGAGATCACATACATATTTTCCTACTAAATGGAGGGATCAATAGAAAATCCACATTCACTCCAGTAATTTTACATTGTAGAGTTCCGATGATGGCGAGGCGTATGGCGGTGCACGCACGCCAAATTTATTGGCCCCGGGACACCGTATCCCCTAACCAGGAATTACCCCACTTGAGCCGGCGTCAGGATAGGGGGAAACGCTTTGAGGTAGGCAACCCACCGCCCCCTATTCCTCCTCTCGCGGAAATCGAGTTCTTCTGCCGTTGGCCGCAGCGATGTCGTCGTCTCCATTGTCGGTGTTCGTGAGATGGCAAGTGCCGGCATTGGGCGCTGTGACCGCTGCCTTTATCTTTGCCACTCCATAAACTTGCTAGAGTTGGTTGCATCGGTTTCGTAGAGTTCCACGTCGTGTTGTTTTGCTCCAGCTGCATCTCCTTCCGGGTTCCTTTGTTTTTGACGTTCATACTGGGGCTTGCATCCGCTATTTTCCTCTTTTGTCTGGAACTGTTGTTCCCTTGACTTGTTCTGGAGTGTGTACCCTCCAATCCGATCATCCTTTATCGCATTTAAATCCTCTTACCAAACGAGCTGCTCCAAGTTGCTGATTCTGCAACCGTACTGGTCATCTGGTTTCTCTTTGACGGATACGGTGCAGTTTTTGGTCCAGACGAAGACTAAAAGGTCGTCTCTTTTTAACTGTTTCGCTCTTTTCAGGATGGCCGCGGTATAAGCTGTCAGATGCTCGTCGCAGTAGACTGGGTTGACTGCCTCGAATCCCAGTACGTCTGCAGTTAGCCTTTTCCGCTTCGATGCTCGGATCATTTTGCTTTTCAAGTCTCTATTGTTCAATCTAGCGATAATGGTCGTTACGTTCGATCTGCCTAGAGGCGATGAATTGTGCTTCCGTCACATTCCTGCACTTTCACCTCTATTTTTTCCCCGAGTTTCGGGAACAGACTACGTAGGTTTCCCCCTTTTTTTCCATGGGATACCATTCACTATAATATTCTCTCTGCGACTGTATTGGTCTAGACTATTGATTTGATCTGCCACCTTGGAGCTTTCTGACTTCATCATTTTTATTTGTTTTCTAACGGCTGCGCTTTCGTCTTTTAGACATCTCAAGTCTCTGACTCTACTCACACAGAGTTGTGGCGGCAGGTGATCGATAGGTCTGTGGCAGGCGGTCTGCCCCCTCCAATATGCTTGCGCTATGCTCCACCTTCCAGTTTTTCCGACAAGGTGCTGGAATTTTTCGGCTTTTACCGGTATTGTCACGAATAGTGGTGGATCCCCTCCTTCGCGCCGGCCTGGATGGAGTGCACAAAACTGATCTCCAATGCAGAAGAAAATTTCCAGGGTTAAATATTCGTTAACAGCCATTATCGTTGACCAATTTGCAAACCAAACGTCATCGCCGTGGATAAGTGAATCAACTTTTTCGCCAGTGAACCGACGCAGTTGCGATTATCAAGGTCTCGAAGGCAGACAAACCCACCCTTGAACATCCTGCCATCGCATCGCGTTTTCGAATTAGCAGTTCGCTCGGAAAGGGATGCCTGCGAAATGGACGATAAAAGCTCGACGTAATGGAGCTCGGCGGCTCTCGCAAATCCGTGGAAATAATACGAGAAAACAAGCGGACGAATCTAGTTAACGAGGCGAACCTCAGTCGACCATTTAAATCATGCAACACGATTCTAATAACAAAAGCTCGACGGTCTATCAACCCCCTTTTTATTTGTTTCTCTATCACAGTAATGGGGGGGGGGGAGAAACATTTCAATTAGCGGCGTGCTTAGCTAGCCGTTAAAACATCGTATTTGTCGAGTTTATTCGCAGTTCAAATTAATTACCGACGGCTATGTATACTCGTATTCCTAGGTGTATATGACACCAAAAGGTGGCACTATGTGCTCTCTAGTGTGTCCGACAAATTGCTTTCGGCTTTTGTAGCCGAATATATCGACAGCAAATAAACGTCCGACTAACAATTCGTAACATATTTATGGTTAACGTTATTGATTTTGCTTTTCACCGCACTGGGGGAGAGAAAATATAAGGACCAGTTGTAATAGCTCGGCGAGTAAATAATATTTTCGTTTTCGAGAACAATGAAGTACCACGTATACCACAATGGTTTCGGAAAACGCAAACATCAACAACACGGGTTATATAAACGGCTCGATGATTCTCATCGAACATGATGGTACCTCCGCCCCAATTTTATTTATAAACATACTTCAGCAAACGCATCACGTATTATTATTCGACTCGGCCGAATCAATCTCGAAATATTCGCAGAATTCGCGGTAAATAGAATAGCGAAATAGTGTTCCTCGTTTCGTATAATTTCGAAGGAGCAAGAAGAGAAATAAACATCGGTTAAAATTTGGCAGTGTAGATGGCTACACAACCAATTTCTCCGGTATTAAGTGAGAAAAGTTGCGCTCTACAGAATTTAAAAAAAAAATCAAAAAAAAAATCTAAAAGACTTCGTGAAGGGTGCTATGAGCTTTTAGCCGCAAAGGAAAGTAGTTCTCAGTCATTCATAATAGTGGCAGTTTCTATAAAAAGGGGTAACTTTGTCGATCGATCGAAGTCTCAGAAAACGCAAAAAAAAAAGAAAAACAAAATTTTTTGGTCGAAAAAATCAATTTTAAGATTTTGGTTGATTTCTATAGAAAAACATCGCAATAACGAAGAGACAAAATTTACGCGCATGAGAGAGAAGAGGCAGAGAGAGAGAAAAAGAATCATGAGAGAGAATGACAAAGGAATGCGAATCTTTGCGTTTGCTTCTTCGTGGTTTTTTGGAGCTCACGAATAAATCCGATGTTCTGAACTGTTACCACGTAAAAGAGCGAAAAATTACCTTTCCAAAAAGCCCTCGTCGAGGCTGGTAACGTGATTCCGCGGCGAGTTACGGCCGCTTGACGGAGTGGGAGAAAAAGGTGTGTCTAACTTTAAATGCGTTTTTCCCAAAAACGTGTTTTCGCGCGTTCTTGTTACACTCATCATTGACCACTTATATCTCTGGAACGAAAAACGCTACAAATCTCGCCGATAGCTCGTTAGAATGGGCATTCATTCCTCTATTACGTACTGTCGTTAACTGAAAATTCGTCGGATCAACAAAGTTACCCCTTTTTATAGAAACCACCACATATACGGGATACTCACTTTGTTTCATAAATGTGCCGAAGCAACTTTTCTGGACGTAAGAATATCAAACTGAAGGATTTTTCATTGAACGGGAAGACCATGTTCACTCGTCTGATCCCTGTAGATCTTCTCTAGCAAACTGGTGTACAGTGCACATTCACCCTGTTATCAACCCTTCTAGGACCGGCAACTTTTCATAATCCCATGTGTAGCGAAAACAACAACACTGATTTTACACAATAACGTTTTATTATCGTATTATTAGGCCGTATGCACAAAAATAAGCTTTAACGCCAAAGCAAAAGAGCGGAGTGAGAGCCTTCGCTCCCAAGGGAAGAATAGAAGTTTAAGGTTTGGCTTCAATCGGTATGCATAAGTTTTCACTTTCTCTTCAAAACGAACGCTCCATAAAAGGAAGCGAGTGCTTCAAAAGCAACAACGTTTGTTCAAGTTGTTACCAGCCGACGTATGTGTCCAAGGAACTTCTTCTAAATCAAAAGTCATTCAAATGAGCGAGGACGAAGAGGGTGGTGGTGTACAGGTGGAAACCGTACCAAACGTACAAAATGATGAAATAATGTTAGGGGAAAATCTCCGATGATTTCCGAAGAATTTCATTGAAAATCTTCAGAAAGAATCTCCAATGATTTCCAAAGAATAGTTTCATTGAAAATCTTCGGGACGAATCTCCAATGATTTCTTGAGGAATTTCATCGGAAAATTTTGGGCAAAAAATTCCGATAATTTCCGAAGAATTGAGACTATTTTTCACTCATGCAATGGAATCAGAGATTTTTCCTGAAGATTTTTGATGAAATTCTTCGGAAATCAGCCAACAATTTCCGAAGAATTTTATCGAAAATAATTTGAGAAAAATATTTGATAATTTCAAAAAAATATCATTGGAAATCTTCGAAAATAATCTCCACTAATTTTCGGCGAATTTCATCGGGAATCTTCAGAAAAAATTTCCAACGATTTCCGAAAAATCTTCGGGGAAAATCTTTGATCGGAACTTTTTCCCAAAAATTCCCGATGATATTCCTTTAAAATCATCGGAGATTCTTCTCGAAGATTTCCGATGAAACTCTTCGAAGATCATCGAACATTTTTCCAGAAGATTTTTGATAAAATTCTTCGAAAACCATCGGAGTTTTTCCCCTGAATATTTCCTATAAAATTTTCCAAAAATTATAAGACAATTTTTTCGATGAATTTTGATGAAATTTTTTTGGAAAACCTGACAATTTTTTCTAAAGACTTCCGATGAGATTCTCCGTTAATTACCGGAATTTTTTGCCAAAAAATTTCCGATGAAATTTCTTAAAAATCATAGGAGATTTTTCTTGATTTCCAATGAAATTATACTTTGGAAATCATAGCAGATTTTTATTAAAGATTTTCGATAAAATTCTTCAAAAATTATCGGAGGTTTCCCCGAATATTTCCTATCCAAAAATTATATAATTTTTTTGGCGACTTTTTTCCCCTCTTCCAATATTTTGTAATATTCTCGGTAACAATAATGTTGAGACAGAAAGAGAATTCTAGAAAGAACAAAGCATTTATTCTGTTTACATAAGAAATATTTCATTTTGCACAGTCGTGAATAATGTCCATGACTTGTCAAATCATGACTTCTTTACTGATAAAATGAAACATAAACTCCATCTGTACCTTCGAAAATACTCTTCAATATTTGTTTGCAAACAGTGCCAGTGAAGTTATTTCTTATGACTCTGATTTGGAGTTTGACCAAAAATGGATAAAGATAAATGAACTTGTGAAAAAGAGGCGGAAGCTGTGTAAATTTTGAAAGATGTTGAAGACGTAGAGTGCAGGCGGTTCCAGAGCAGAATTACTAACTATACAATCGCTCGCAAAATATTCTCTCAAATAAATCAGAATAATACGTCCACTTTTTGCCCCAACAGTGCTCCTTTTTTTTTGCTCCTCGGTGGTTAATTTTCAGCCTCATGAATTTAACCTTCTTCAGTTATTTACTGGTTAAGTCTTATCAGTTTTTGAAAGCACTCAAAGAAAGCTCATTCTTTTTGTCATTCAAAAATGTAAAAACAATCGAGAAATAACGATTACATCGTAAGCAATCTACTTTTTTTTTCTTCAAATTGCAAGACCACTTTTTTCCTAGAAAAAGGGAAGTTTTGCGCTAATTTTTATTTTCTTTAATTCTAAACCAGAATAGGTCAGATTATTTCTCACAATCATAGAAAAAGAATTTCCCTACACATTGTCGTTCGAAATTCCTTTTGAAACTCTTTCTCAAGAAAGCTGGACTATGTTCACTTATTACCCTAAGAACTGGGTGTTCACGTTTTGTCCCAAAGGACCCTATACCTACCGATTTTATTAATTTGGTGAAAACGTATTGCTTATCTCACAAAATTAGCAGAATCTGCCGATTTTATGAAATCGTTAATTTGATGTATTCGGCGTAACATATACACCCTAGTTTCAATCTCAATTCCAAACTTAAACCCATGCAGCTAAACCTATGTGTGGTGGTGGCGATACCTTAAACCTAAATCCAAAAGTAAACTCAAACTTGAATCCAAATACGGACCAGAACTCAGACCCAAACTCAAACCCAAAACAAAACCAGGATCCGAATCCGAAACCAAACGTGACCCTAAACCCAAACTTAAACTCAAACAGTAAACAAACAAACAAAAAAACCAGCATCAAACATAAACCCTATTTCAAACCAAGCATGATCCAAATCCAAACCCGAACTCAAAATCAAACCAGAACCCAAACCCAAATCCGAGCTGAACCAAACCAAACCTAACGAAACAAAACGAACCGAACCAACGCCTGGAACACAGACGCCCCAGCTCCTTCTTCGGCGAGTGACTGGAACCCAGTCACCGCGACTCCACCTCACCATCTCTTCCCCCTTGTCGCCGTCAGCCATATAGGGAGTTGTTATCATGCCCATCGCCGCGTCCTTAGCGTAAAAATACTTTGCGTTGAATATATTTATCTCTATCAACCCCCCCCCCCCGTGTTATTATTCGCCGTACTGTTTCTCGTGGCAAAGATGTCCGCGTTTTGGAGCTTACGCTCCCGCAATGTGCCCCGTGAGGTCACCCATCCTCGCGACTCCATTGCTCGCACTCGCCCGGATAGCGCGTCTCACTGACCCCCGCGGTCCCGAAACGTGACAAGCTGCTATCACCAAACGCAATTTGTCTAGATTAACACAATCGGCACAAAATAATCACAGATGCAGCCACCATATCTCAGCTGACAGAGGTTCGCTAGGTCCACCAGCTGCACACCTATACATAAACCGCCACGCTTTCTCGCCTGACCTCTACATAGACGCAGAAGAAGAAATAAGAAGAAGAAGATAGCGTAGTAGAATAAATAGTAGATGCCAGAGTAGAGAAGAGAAAAGGAGACAGTACTGATGTTGAAAGAAGGGACAATTCTGCCGCGAGGTTTCGCATTCTACTTGGGGGCAGAGGCCATATAGCTCATCCCGTCTGCCGCGGGAGGAAATCGGAGTGCACATGTTGCCCGGGTAGCACCGCGTGAAGGTGTTATCGCGAGCCTCACCAAACCAACCCAAACCAACAACTGTAAAACTCAGTCCTTAAAATCCTTAACCGGTACATCTGAAGTGTAAAACACAGATCCAATAAAATTTACCACAGAACCGAATGTCACGCGGGTTTGACTTCCCCGGTTGATCACTTTTTAGACTTTTTTTTTTTCGTTTTGGAAATGAGGAAGGTGAAGAGGGCCTTCATGGAAGGACTGTAATATAAACATCGGTTTTCAGCCACTCCATAGACCACTTGAGAGGAAACTAAGGTTTTTGGTGGAAATTAGCCGATGAATTCGTTGGTTCGCATCAACGGCTCGGTGTCACTTAGCGTACTTAAATTCCGTAACTATTCGACTTTTCGGCAATTTTCGACCGAACGCTCACTTTCTCCGTTTACTTTGTTGCAGCACCGGACCTCGCTATCCAAGTACAACGTAACCGCCGGCTGCATAGAGCCGCCCAGCAGCCTGTACCAAACGCCGCCTTCGGCGCACCGCTCACTGCTGCGATCGCGCCAGAACTCGATGTTCACCGGCAACTCGAACGTGCAGCTGGCCAACGGCGTGTGCTGCCCGCGCAAAACGCGCTCCGCCATGGACATCAACTCGCTGATGCAGCACGAGAACCCGTCGTCGCGGCCCAGCAGCTCGATCCTGCCGATCAGCATGGCCGACCGCCGCCTCTCCTACGCTCAACACTCGCACTCGACCGCGCTGAAGGACAAACGCTCCTGCAGCCTCTTCCCGCCCGGCACGCACGACCGTCGTCGCTCCTGCATGGGCGAGTGCAGCATCGCCAGTCTGCGCGACCGCTACGGCTACCGCGACTCGCTGTCGCCCCACTTGCCCCATTCCTTCAGACGGACGTCGTGTGCCGTCGGCGGCGACTACCTCACCTGCCCGGCCAAGGATCGCAAGCCGTCGTTCAACAACGTGCTGGCTCAGGTGACCGCCGAACGAAGACCCTCGTCCAGCATGCTACGCATCTCGAACGTCTAACCTTCGACCTTTTCGGCTTCGTGTACTTTTTCTACGTGTACGAAAGGAAAAAGAAAAGCTACACTGCGGACTTGTTGAATTTCTTCGAGACTCTTCCGAGGAGCAGGCGGGCAGCGGCATCGGCATCGGCGGCGTCTGGCAGCGGAGATGCGAGTCGGTGAATATTAAAACAGCTTTGGAATTACACCCCGATAATGCTGTTGAATAATGTAAGAGGGGCCATTTGCAATACTTATGGGGCCATGTACCTTTCCTTTTCGTTTCCTTTTTTCGAAGGCTGATATTACACTCAGTTTTCGCTGTTACCTATCAGTTTCCAGTTTCCTCTCTTTTTTTTTTCTATAGACGCGAGGAATAGAATACATACCATATTTTATTTTGTGGTGAGTAGAATTTATACTAAGAGTACTCGTAGATTTTATTCGACTTGACTCCTCGTTCCGTCGAACTGTGTTATTCAAGGTCGAGTGTTGAGCAGTGGCGCCCAAACTGGGGTCAAAACGGTGCGGCCCCCTTTCGAAGAGATCCTAAGAGCAACGGAAGAGAGGAAAAAACGGAAATAGAACGAGGGAAAAAAAGGCAGAATGATGAGACCATCGAGGATACGCTACCACGAACAAAAAATTGTTCAGTCATTTCAATTTTCTGTTCATAGGCTTAGGCGCCGATTTGGCATTTTTTGTTGGGAGGGGGGGGGGATATTTTCAACTCAAAAATGGAAAAAGTACAACAAATCTTACCATCAATTTTTTAATTTAACAAAAAAGAAAAAAAGAGAAAACGAAATAAAAATAGAATCTAAGAAAATCAATAATTTTAAATTATTTAAAATAGTAAAATATTATGATAAGTAATAATGAGAAGGATATAATTTTGGCACCAAAATAGATAGAAGACGACCATTCGAATTTTTAGAGAGAGGGATTTTCAACCGCTCTTAAGACCCGTGATAACTCTGATTCTGTCCCCCCCCCCCAATATTTTCCGTAAGTCGACGCCTATGGAAAGAGGACGTCAACTGCCCCGACTTGAAAATGGCTGTGAACAGAAGATTATTGCCCCGGGCAGAAAATGTCTCAGTAATTTCGGATTTTTGGTCATAAATAATAAACAAAAGTAAACTGTTCCGGCTTGAATGGTTGTGGAGAGAAAGGTTGCAGGTACCATTTTGAACACAAGAAGTTTAAAGTTAAAGCTCAGTACACAAAAAACTGGAATGCGCAAGATGTTAAATTGAAAATCGAGATAAATTATACAACTGTCACAACATCCTATGTAGAATAACGACAGCTGGGTAGATGGACTGAATGAACTATTGAGATTGAAGACTCAAGTTCAGTACAATTTGCCACCATTCGAAGACCTTACAGAAAAATTCCTTTTGAACAGCACAAAGCTCCAGAGGATATATTTACTCTGACCAATTTATCCTTCCCCTCCCCTTTACTAAATTAATTTATAAAAATGCAACATACTCATGGAAAACCACACAGGGACTCAAGAATAGACTGATGCAGCTGGAACCCATGGGTAAAAAGTAGATATTTGACAAATCGGAGAAAAATGATAGGGTATTTTTCGAAGATCTTGAGATTTTAGTTCTTGGTTACTAACACATGCCCCCCCCCCCCATCATAATTTAAAATTGTAGAAGAGTTGATCAGTTTAAGAGATGCAGTTGGAAACATTTTAAATATTACAAGACTTCCTTCATTTCGCTTGACGATTTTTTAATTTCAATTTTCAGCTCTGAAAAGCCCCCGCCCCATCCGATGACTTAAAATTCTTCAAGCATTCTTAAATTTAACATTATTTTTCTTTTCTAGTTTTTATTTGAAAGGGTAGAAGAATAATCGTTTATTTAAGATATGCAGTTTTACCAAAATTAATAATGTTACAAAACAGTCATTTTTTAAACAATTTAAAAATTTTAGGTTTCTCGTTGGAAGCCTTCCCACCATAATTTTAAACTATGAAAACGTTGGTGAATTTATGAGCAGCAGAACTAAAAATTTTGCAGGCCTTTTTATTTTTTATTTATTTTTTTTTTGGGTTTACCGAATTTGAAATTTTTAGTAAGAAAAACTTATCATCTTATAAAATTTTCCAAGAAGTGCTAAATTTAGTTTTTTTTTTGTCTCCCGCCCCCTTCAACGATATTGAAATTTCGGTTTCGGTTGGAAAATACCCCCACCCACATTTTCAAGCTTTAGAAGACTTCGTGAATATAAGAGCTGCAGTTTACAAATTAAAAGAATTCCAAACCTTCTTTTCGGCTTAAGGAATTTGAAATTTCAGTTTTTCTTTCTCCTTCCCATAATTTAACATTTTTCAAAAATACAAAAGTTCCTGAATCCAAATTTTTTTACTCGATGATTTTAAATTTTAGTTTCCTGTTAGAAGATACACATACCCAAATTTGAAATGGTAAGAGTATAAGAGTTGGCTCAGCTTTTTTCTATGCTTCGAATGCCCTGAAATCTTGGATTTCAATTTGAAAAACTCCCCACCATAGTTCATAAGTTTTTGAAAGTTGTTGAAGTTTGCTTTTCACAGCTCGATGACCTTGAAATTTTATATTTCAGCGAGGCCTTCAACTTCCGCCTTGTAATTTGAAACTGTACAACAACTGGTAATTTCGAAAAGTGCAGTTGGTAAACTTGAAAATGTTGCTCGCTCAGGGTGTCTACAAAAATTGGAAAGTAAAAATGAAGTATGTTTTCAGAACCCTTTGCAGGACTGTAGCCGGCATATTTTCCATATTTTCCCCAAGTGTGCAAATCTTTTTGTGTGTTTCCAATTGTTTTATCCCCTTTAGCCCCCCTCACTTCCCCCTCCTTCGTGAATAATAAACATTCTCATTTATTGTGTTGGAACAATTATAATTATTATTATTGTCACTGAAAATTCTAATCTTTTAGAACGAACGTTGATTTTTGAGGGCTATGGTTTTAAAAATATGTACTAACAAAAATGAAGGACTTTTCAATTTTTTTTGACATTTTTCAGGACTTTTAAGATCTATGTGCTTTCAAAATTCAGGACTTTCTACCACCAGTGGACACCCTGTGGCTTCTTTCCTGTGTTTGACGATTTTGAAATTTTAGTTTGCAATTGCATAAACTTCTCCATAATTTGATACTTTTCAAGAATAGGTGAATTTAGCAGCTACAGTTGACACTTGAAAATGTTTCAATCGTTTCTTTCTTTCTTTCTTTCTTTTTTTCTCTTAGGCAATTCTTCTGAAGTTTGTCAGCTGAAAAAAATCACTCCTTTCTCTAAGTTACATTTTGGGGGGGGGGGGCTTGATAAACTTGAAATTGTACAAGAATTGGTAGTGTTAGAAACTGTAGCCTGCAGTACTAAACATTTTTTCTGCATACTTTTCTGCTAGACGATTATTTTTAAGCTTTTATTTTGAGTTAGAAAACTCACCTCTCCACATAATTTTAAAATTTTTCAATTTGGTTGACGAATTTGGAATTTTAGTTTTTAGTTGGGAAATAATACCCTCCCCTTCCTGCCATAATTTGAAATTGTTGAAGAGAGTTGGTACGTTTAAGAAATACAGTTAAATTAACTATAAATCTGAAAGTCACACTTTTTCGGGGGGGGGGGAGGGGGTTTTTAAATATTTTTTTGTGCTCTCAACCCGAGACCTGGAATCCGCCCATTCGAACATTACCTCAGCAGAGACGTCGGGGAGGCTGTTAGAGCTGTCTTAGCCCTCTTCTCTTCTTGCCTTAAAACCGGCCTAGGTCGAAATATAGCAAGTTTCTACATGGGCTTGAACCCGAGACCTCCGGATTCCGAGGACCAACGCGCCAACGACTGAGTCAACCAGACCCGGCGGGAGGAGGTTTAACGATTTTGAAATTTTTGTTTCCATCCTTCCTTATATAATTTGAAATTTCTCAAGAGTTGTTAAATTTAGCAGCTGCACTTAGTTGACAATTTTTACAATGATGACAATATTTTGCTTTCTCTTTCTTCCTTTCCTTCTTTTTCTTCATTATTATTTCGAAATTCTAGTTTTCAGGGGACAAAACCACTTCATGATTTGAACATGTTCAACAGTTAGTAAATTTATCTATTTTCTTTTAGCTAAACGACAGTTGGGGAAACCTCCCCCCCCCCATAATTTGTAATTATAGAAGAACTGGTAAATTAACAGCTGCAGTCGGCCAACTTGAAAATGTTGGAAGCCTTTTTCCCTGCCAGACGAATTGAAAATTTCAGTTTTAAATTAAAAAACGAAAATTTCAGCTGCATACTTATTTGGAACTTTTCAGGAATAGGTCAATTCAGCAGTTGCAAATGAAAAATTTTATAAAATATTTTAATCCTTTTTTCTGACGGATTCTTTTGAGAATCTAATTATTCTCAGTTAGAAAACCAACTCTTTCATCATTTAAATTTTCCATGCTTTGGTACATTTACTTTTTTTTTTTTTTGTCTTTTAAACGATCTTGAAATTTTGATTTTCAATAGGAAAAATTCGAACTTGTGGCTCCCTCCCACGGAAAAGTAGCTTTGCTACGGCCTTGTGTGTAGAGCCAGCTAAGCTTGCCAAGTAATGTTTTTAAGCCCGAATTCCATCACAGTGATTCATTCTTGATACTTATCAATGAGCTAGGTCGATGATAGTGGGGCGTATGGCGATGCACGCATGCTAAATGGGCCTCGGGAAACCGCAACCCTTATCCCGGAAATGCCCAAATAGGCCTGCTTCAGGATAGGGGGAATGAGCTAGGTTATAAAAATTATTGCTTTAGCAATAAATTCAACAGGTCAACTGGTTCTAATTAATTATTGTTGATGATCTACTTAATTCGTTGAAAGGATGAAAGAGGAAAGGGGCGAACATTTCGATGTAATTTAAACTGGAATGCCACGCTCTTGATTTTCTGGTATAGGGGACGTGGTATAGCACTACTTAATCTATGAACGGATAGGTAGGTGGGCTCTTCAGATTACGGGGTCCAAGCTCGCTCCACACCTCAAAAATACTTTGGGCGCCACTGATGTTGAATGCGGAGTATACGTGAATAGTCTGTCTGCGGACACTAAAGACATATTTGAGACTGCGATTTTTTTTTCTTGCTTAGTTTACAAAAGGGGAGACATTTTTCAACATAAATGCGTTTATACGTTAAGAAAGCGAAATTTACCGATATCGTTGTACATAATATACACATATTTTTCCCTTTTATAGTGGTGACGACTTCGCAGTTAGCGTTTGTAGACGCGACTGAAGTACCCCCACGAGAGCAAAGAGTTTCAGTCTGTGCTCGGGTTTCTTCGCGTTAATGGCTACATATGGGGTGTCTTTTGGAAAGGCCGGCAATATTGAATAGCAGCAGATACCGGTCAGGCGGGAAATGAAACTTTATGATAGATTTCAGGGTCAGTGGTTCGTTGGTTACAAGATAAAGGGGTCGTAAAGCTTGATCTTTACCGAAACGTTGGAAAAAGTAATTTCACTTTGTTTGCAGGGACATAAACTTTGTGCCCGGCTGGTTCCTTTTCGCATATTGAATGCAGCATTCAGAATCTAAAAGACGATGGGTGAACAGTCTGTGTCATAATTGAAGGGGCTGTGGTCTGAAAAAATAAGTCCATTTCGAAGATACTTACAATTTCGTGAGATAACTACACTTACATTGAGCTCTGGTGGAAAGTTGTCATAGTCTTAACCCTTCTGACGATAATTGCAGATAAATCCGGGACATTTTTAAGGACGTCCGACGTTTGTCCACAAAGTTCAATTATAAACAACCTACAGGACAATTTCCGGTTTTCGGTCCCCCATGTGGCTGCACAATCTTATTCGCTGTATATCAAAGATAATGACAGGCCAGTGTAGGGGTAATGCAGGACTAATCTGACGTCAATGGAAGCCAAATGTGGCACAAGTGAAGGGTAAGTGGGTACGAAATGTGAAGATTTCCAATCAAAAATAGCTGCCAGGAAGAAGATCGCAGTCTCCAGAAATACCAGCAAGTAGTTCTAAAAAGAGCGTAAAAAGTAGAATTTTTCGGAATTGGGTCCCCAATTCAAAAATGTGTACTCACGTTGATCAAAGTTTATCAGTAAACGCTATGTCATATAGTTTCTATACGGCTCTTGAACTTAGAATCACGTACTCTCAAAAAACAGATTTTGCTGGTTGGTTCCCTTACGCTTACATCTTCGACCATCGAACTTGTACGTATCTAGGAAATGAAAAAATTATTCGACCATCTTCAGAGAATTCTAAATTTTTAAAAAGTTATCCTGCGTTGAGTAAATTTTTCATCTTCTAGATACGTACAAGTTCCCATCGTCACAACAGCTTTCAAACCATTAATTATTTACCTTAAGTTGGGCTGAAAAAACAGTCTTCTTCACCATTTAACGAAAAATGAAATTTTCTTAACTTTAACGTTTTCTGGCACCTTCAATTTGTAGAATAGGCAACACATCGTACTAAGATTTTTTCCATCCAAGCTTGTACCACCATTCCGCACAGTCAGATTATTTATTCCGTCAATTATCATGTCTTGTATATCGTCTTGAAATTTTTTCGTTTTGTACATGCAATTTGAAAATACATACGGCGAAGATTCTCGACGAGAAAAAAAAGTTGAACGAAAAAATTGTTCATCATTAAATCTGAAGGAACCGCAGGGCTTTTAAGTTTGGAAAATGAAGAATATCAATGGCGACTTTGTCTTAAGACATTTTTCTACATTATCAGTGGATAATATTCCAAGACTTTGCAAAATAAAACTTATTATCGATTTTTATTGCATACCTAAATAAAAAAAAAACTGAAAAAGCTGCAGGGCTTTAAGTTTTAAAATTGAGTTTTTCATAATACGAGCGCGATCGACTTAGTATCACAGCTGATATACCTTTTTGAAAATTTGAAAAATAGTGAATTGTGTTTTCACTGGCTATTCCCAAAATCAAAGGGGCTGTATGGTCTGCAAAATAATTATGGAACAATCTTAATGTGCATGGAATGGAAAAATCCTCGGGAAATAACAAATTCCACGAAAAATGTGCCTACGTTTGAAATTGAAGGAGCCATGAACCTTTTTCCAGTTCAAAAATGATAATGCTCAGCACCAATATCAGGGTAAAATTTCTTCCACAGTGGCAACAGACATCTCAAAAATTAAGAAAAATAACTTTCCTTGCTTTTCATTGTCTACTGTACAGAAGGACTCACAAACCTTAGAAAGCGGAAAAATCGTAATTTTGCGTTTACCTATGAAGATTAAAGTAAACTACCAAATGAGGATCACCCTACCGAAATAGAATTGGTTTTACCACAAACCCCAAATATACAGGAACATTTTAAATAGTCTTGTTTTTAAAATACAACCCTGGACGTTAGACTAAAATGTTCACATATCTGATATCTCAATTTAAGATAGCTACATAAAAATATGAGTCCACGATGGAACATTTTTGACCAATGTGCGAAGCCTAAGTCAATTTTGGAATTCTCGCAAACATTTAAATTTATATCAAATTCGTTTTCAACCATTCTACGTTCATTACGGTAGTTTGAAAAATATTTTTACATGAAATTCATCCCTCCTAATTTGAACATGTTTCTGGACAGCTAATTTCTTTTTCAGAATTGATTTATAATGTGCTATTCATATTTTTGAGGACTTTTTAATGTCAACGTGGGCATATGCTTGCTCTTTACAGGAAACGGAAAAACAAAAATTTCAAACTTTCTCAAAAAAAGTGATCCTAATTTGATAAGAGTTTTATTTTTTATCCCAGTTTTAAAGGTTTTGGGGTATTTATTTTCAAAATTAAGTTATAAAACTACATCAAATATCAGATTCTTGTACAAAAAGGAAAAAATAATGAAGTGCTAAGAATAAAGAATATTTTAGCATTCCTACCAATAATATGCGATAAAAAAATTCTACTGAGAAAATATTGTTTTTTTTTTGCCATATTTTTGTTCAGAATGATCAGCGCTATTTATTCTGACAGACACAATAGTTTTACAAACTCATAAACCGAATAAAGAAGATGTTCCAGTAATTCTAATTTGATATATTTTCCAAAATCGAAAAGAAAAATGGGCAACACAAAAATAAAATTCAGTGCTCCACAAGGGTTAAATTACTTGATTTGCACTCACAGTATGTTATAGTTGAAATATGGACCTTCATTACGAATCATAATTTCTTCATTATGAGTAGGTGGATTATCTTGTAGTTTAAAAAAAAGTGATCCGTAATTGGTAGTTTAGTCCATTACGTAATTTATTCTTAATCTCCAATGAAAGAGACTATATGTAATGCTAGGGGCTGAACCCAAAAAAAGGCTAGAGTGTCACCTCTCCATCGTTCTTAAGAAGTTTAAATTTCGCTGTCACAACCATGAAATAGATTTTCATTTAACATCCCTCTCCCCTAAAACTATTCCCAGCTACGCCACAGAGTGATGTGAAACACCATTTTATAAAGTTTCATTTACAAGCATACATATTAAGTATTGAAATACTTTTCTAAAATGGTCACTCGCGATCCGAGAACCAATTTGTGGATGATTCATTCGACAAGTATTCGAACATTTTACGAAGTCCGGTCGAACGAATTTACTATACGATTAAGGTAGATACAAACCAAGGTCTTTTTGTTTCTTGTTTTTTAATTTTGATATTTGTAAATTTTTGGTAGATCTCTTTTGTTGTGTGGATAAGTTGTTACACCTTGTATCGACTTTTTTATTAATAAAATAAACAATATTTCGTCTTTTGTTTCCACGTTTTTTAATTCACTCGGAGAGTGGTCGCATCAAGAGGCGACAAATCTTGGTAATACAAATGGCAGAAGATTGGGCTCCTGGCTTGGAAAAAAATACATACGTAATCGGATCAGAATCAGAAGAGGAGAAAATATGTGGTCTTGTGATCTGAATTAACCTCTAACGGACAGTCCAACGAGGAAAAAATCAAATAAGCTCACAATAGTCAAGAACAATAGCTGATTAATAAAATCAGCTAAAACGCGAACGTGTTTCATTTTTAGAGTCGCTGGTCGTTGGGCTCAAGTTTTATGCGAGCATGATGGTGGTGGATTTACATTCGAGTCGGCGACTCTAGGCCAACATGCAACACAACACACCTACACAACGTCGGCGACATCCTCATCAAACCGGCGCGGCGCTTGTCGGTTCGGGGAAAAGTTGTCCACGACATGTCTGTGATAGGTCTGCGACAAAGTTGGAAAGGAATGTAAATCCGTAGTTGTCGCCGACATTTAAAAGTTTGTTCGTGACATGACGCCGACTCGAATGTAAATCCATCATGAGCTACATAATCTTTAACAAGATGCAACTAAAACTGATAGCGAGTCAAAGTCCAGAACGACCTGTACATCTTACCTAAATAATTGTCATTATAATCGCATTATATCTACTTGATTTTTATTCAAGATAAGTACATAAACTAAAATAGGTCGAAGTTGAACGTATATACAGAACTGCATTCAAATAGAGAAGATTAGAGAAGACATTTTATGGCAAAATGAAATTGAAATTACACTGATGCGTATAGCTGTTTGGTACTCTGTATAATACAACATGGCGCCTGAAATGTCCTGATTTAAGCAGCTTCTCATACAGAAGTGCTGCAGAAACGCTGGTATCAATTTAAAGTTACCATGAATTACGCCTGGTCTTCTAAATAGTTGAACACTCATTCAAATGCAATGTACAATTCATAGCCATCGTTACCTCAGAATTGTACCAACATACATATAGATGTGAAAACAAAAGATATTACAGTAATTTCAAAGAGAAAAGTTGATTCTGAAACATTCCTGGAACGCTAGTACCGAGAACAAAACGTAACATCGAAAATGAAGAAGGGCAATGCCAATCTATCTGAGATATACATATTCGATTTTTTTTAGTTTTTGCATCAATAATCTATGTTCCGATATACATCCAATATGAGGTATCTCGAGTTGCTGAGTTTATTACTGGGATCATACCAGCTGATGTAAATACCTTAACCAGAAGCTTCACACAAAGTTTTAGCCTAACCCATATATTCAAATTTCAATATTTCAGATTATAGCCACCTGAGGAGCATTCGGAACAGGGGTTATCAAAACAGTACTGGGTGACTCGAAGAATCCGATACCTGATGACACCCATACCCACACCCACATATTAAACTTCAAATATTTCAATTACAGTTCTAGAAGTTTGTACTAATTTAATTTGAAAGCGGCGTACGTCGGTCATTTCAAAAGTAAGGTAACACTTTTTTCCCTCCGCGATGGGTACCACTGGCGCGCTGAAATCTTGAACGAATGTCCATGAGATGTCTCCAGACATATGTTTTTTATCAGGTAGTGTTTCGTTAAATGGTTCGCGTGCTATGTAATTTTGAACATGGAATCTAGGAAACTAACCCAACCAACTGTGAAGTGCACAGTTGCTACCATTGTTTTGTTTACGAGAATCTGACAGCTCATGTGGAATTCAATGTGAGCTAACCTTTTTTATGTGTACCAGTAGATTGAGTAGATCGTAGTACAGCTGGTTTCGTTTAAAAAGTATGTCGCTATCTCGCGTTAAAAATTGGAAATTGTAAAGCGACCATCTTCTGTCAAGAGAGTGCGCACGCATGCAAAGGGTTCGTCCAACACATCTGTTGTCAGCATTTAGGTATGCTTACATGCGATCTTGTTTAATGCGTTATATCTGTTACCGTTAATGTGTATTATCAGTTAAAGTGTATAATTTCATAAAATATTTACCAATTTGTAGCCCTGTCGACTTCAAAGCAGCATCATACAGAGACTAAAAACAATCAGAAGTCCTGGTTTCTCCCAATTCACAGTCCCTGGAAGGCGTTCTTCCTAAGCAACCAGGCTGAAATTTTGAATTTATTGTCATGTAAACAAATAAAAATTAAAGACATCCAAAGGTTCTAGTTAATTACTTCATAATAGGAGGAATCAGGGGCTAGAAACTCGTGAGCATTTTAATGAAATTATGTACTGTAACTGAGTATACACAATACCAGTAACATATCCACTCATTACTCATGCTGTCTGGATGTTACACTATTCGCATCAAACGCAGAACACAATCGATGTAAATTTTATTGCTTGATACTTTTTCTTTTCTTTTTTTTGTAATTAAAAAAAAAAAGACATAGGCTTTTATATTTAATAAGAAATGATCAAGTAAAATCATCCAAGTTACTGGGATATCAGGTAAGATGATGATGATGATAAGGTTATCAGTCTTACGACCGGTTTGATGCAGCTCTCCATTTCTCCCTATCTTGGGCAAGTTCTTTCATTTCGTAATAACACTTACATTTGACACCCTTGATTATCTGCTCAACATACTGGAATCTTTGCCGACCTACCCAATTCTTTCCTTCCACTCTTCCTTTTAGCAGCAGTGATATTATTCCTGGGTGCCTCAAATTATGTCCTATTAGTTTATCTCCCCTTCTCTTCAGACAATTCCAAATATCCATTTTACCTCCTACTCTGTTAAGTACCTCCTCAACCTTATCTGTCCATTTGACGTTAAGTATCCGCCTATCGCACCACATCTCAAAAGCTTCGATCCTTCTCTTCTCTGGTTTTCCTATGGTCCAAGTTTCACATCCATACAAGGCTACACTCCAAACGTAAGTTTTCAAGAACAATTTTTTGATTACCAAATTTATTTTTGATTTAAAAATATTACTTTTTTGATAAAATCCTAATTTTGCTTGTGCTATTCGACTACTAATATCACTTTTACTCCTTCCATCTTTTGTTATTTTACTCCCTAGGGTTTCTAAAAATAGAAATAGATAAAAAAATTCAAAATCCTAATTATACAAGTGTATGCACCTACAATGCAATCAGAAAAGGAAGAAGTCGAAGAGTTTTATAGCCAGCTTTCTCAGGTTGTCGGAAACGAAAAAGAATACTATACTGTAGTCATCGGAGATTTTAATGCTCAACTGGGGAAGTCGGAAACAGGTATAAATGGAAATTGCATAGGAAAATTCTGCCCAAACAAACTAGTCTAACAAACACTAATGGCGAACATTTGATTGACTTTGCTATAAAAGAGGAATTAAAAATTACGAGTCAGTTGGATAGCAGTCAAAGTCAAGAACAGGCCGGATTCAGGAAGGGTAGATCTACTATTGATCAGATTTTTATAATTAACCAAATTATAGAAAAATGTGACCAGTATAACATCCCACTGTTCATACTACTGATCGATTTTGGAAAGGCTTTCGATGCGGTCCGCCTCAATTACTTTGGGATGCACTCAATAGGCAAGGAATTCAGGCCAAGTATATTAGAATCTTGATAAACATATATTAAATTGCAGAGGGAAGGGTAAAATTAGACAAAGTAGGGCAAAAATTCAGAATCAAAAAAAAGGAGTGAAACAAGAGGGGACCCTCTCTCGCCAAACCTCTTCAACAGTATATTGGAAAATTAAATTGGGAAGAGAGGGGAATTGAGGTGGACGGAAGGAAGCCAAACAACCTGCGCTTTACAGATGACGTGGCTCTCCTTGCTCGAAACATCGACGAGCTCCAGCAAATGGCAGAAGAACTACGAGCGGCAGGATATGAAGCAGGGTTAATTATTAATTCCAAAAAGACTGTACTGCTAACTAACAGCTCCGAGGAAACAAAATTAATACTAGATGGTGTAGAAAGAAATAAACAAGAGCAACGAGGCTATATATCTCGGCCAAGTCATTTCGTTTACGGGAAGCTTAGGGAAAAAGTTAAAAAGAAGACAGGCCAAAGCGTGGGGGAGCTATTGGAGTCCAAAAGATATCTTCAAAGGAAATTCCCGATGTAAGTAAAGAAAAAAATATTCGAAAGAAATATCCAATCAGTTTTAACATACATGGCGCACAAACGTGGGCCCCCACGGAACGCCAGCTGGTTGGATTAGCTAAAACTCAAATGTCAATGGAGCGGTCAGCGATAGGAATCAAAAATAAGAAAAGGATAAGTAATATGGCAATCCGAAGGAAATCACAAATCACAGACTGCAGACACAAAGTAAAAATGATGAAAATGGAATACGCCGGCCACGTGGCCAGGAGGGAGGAGGGTATGTGGGGAGGAAGGGTAGCAGCTTGGCAAACAAAAAGTGGGAAAAGGACGGTAAGGAGACTAAAAAGGAGGTGGGAGGACGAAATTATTCAAACAGCGGGGACAGTATGGGGAGAAACGCTAGAAATAGGGAGTGCTGGAAACGGGTAGGATGGGCGCACGACGGATACTAAGACGCCAATGGTGTCGAAAGACTAAGGTAGGTCAAGGAACCTACAGAAAACTAAAATTCGTCATCTGGAAATGGTAAAAGTATTATGTACTACTGGCACTTGAAGAATTTGTATGTATCGTACGAGTGTGGAATAAAGGCTGATTTTGATTTGATAACTTGAAGAAAAAAAAAAATTATAATACCGCGCACTTTACAATTGTACAGACTAGTATCCTTAGATTCCATGTTCAAAATTACACATGTAGCGCACAAATCATTCAACGAAACACTAACGGATAAAAAAGCATATGTCCGGAGACATCTCGTGAACATTTCCTCAACATTTCAGCATGCCAGTGGTACCCATTACAGAGAAGAAAAAAGTGTTACCTCACTTTTGAAACGACTCGCATACTCTCGTTAAAACGTTTTCAGGTGCTATCACATCAGGGTCCTAGCTACTGAAGCAAAGATATAGGTTGAAGCAGTTTTGTGAGATCTATCAGTACATTAACCAACAGCATCCCCACTGAAGCTGCAGGAACTGACAGCAAATACTGACAGAAATTGGTACCTAAGTTGAAGAAGAAGGGAGAAGCCCAGTGGCACCTCAAGTACTGGGAGCGATCATTCCGTCCCAGAGAGGATCACTGGTGACAGAACCTGGAACCTGATATTAAACTCACTTACTCTAACCCCAAATTCGAGGAAGCGGGGGGAAATTAAAGGCAGAAGTCTTCTTGGAAGCGACCTTCACTGCTTATGGGCGCGTAGGTCAAAGTTGGGAGATGGGGAAGGAAGCCGGAAGCTGCCAGGGAACTGTCGTGGAATCGAAAGCGACAAACGGCACCCAGACAGATGTAGACCAATTGAAGATAGACAGGCTACTCTAATTTTAAGGCTGTATTTATATCTACTTCATAAGAGAGAAACATCCATGTAACAACGTCCTTCCATGCAGCCATGCAACCGTTGTACTCTTTCTATTATATTTAGTAACTCACCAACAACGTGAAGTCGATTCCCAGTTTTGCACTCAAATTTGGACACGCGAGGTTAATACACCACCATTATTAACTAACTTGTCTGTAAAGTTTTGCAGCACTTACCTGTAAACAAAAATAGAAAACTAACATTAGAAATAGTATTAACTACAAACAGTTTTATTTAGATTGGGGGAACAATGAGTGCAACAGTCACAGTTATTGATTTAAAAAAACCAGTGGCGTAGTGAAGCGGGAGAGTGCCACCTCGACGCTTCTTCGAAGTCGAAATTCTTGGGCAAATCTGACTACTTAGTCGGCATTTCGGGCCATCAGTTAGCCAAACAAAAAAACGGTTACGTCAGTTTTTTATTTCACAGAAAGAAATTCATTCCGACATCAAGAACATCGAGAAATCACAACCCTGAACTTGACGAAATCTGGAGAAAGGAATTCATTCCGGAATGAATTCTTTCCATGGCTTGTCAACTGTGAGTAGAAGCGCAAAAACGAACTCATTCCCGATCAGCTATGCGTTCTTGTTATTAGAAGCTGAGCGCTTCGCCTTTTTTCCAATAATAAAATTCACTATTTTTGTGTTTGAGCCTTTCCATCACTTCTTTCAGTGTTTTTACTGACTCCTCGCCCCCTTTGTGCAGACCATGGCAGTATTATGTGTGTGTGTGCGCATGTGTGTGTGGGAGGGAGGGGGGGTTAATCTGTAGGTGGTCAAAAACGCTGTTGGATACCCTCATACAGCTTTACAACGTTCCATAGAATGTAATTTGTGTGAAAGTAAACAGTTTCTTCAATTTTTTCACTTTCGCTACTTCTGGAATGAATTCCTTTGTGCAACCACCGCCGCAATTATTTTAGTTCCCGCTACCCATTAATGTGATTGTCCTACTTATTGCAATGAAAACCAACTTCAGTTACGCACAGAGAAGGCCAGAAGTATTCTTAATAACCTCTTTCACTGTTTACCGCCCAATTTCAATTTTTCTCGCACATTTTGATACTAGGGGCGCATGCACTAACGGCATGTTCAATCGTTTTTTCACCCCTGCGTTGGCGTAAATGGCCAAACGTAAGACTCGTTGATCGTAGATATGTATTTTTCCAAGTACCCCTCCGCTGAGTGTATAGAAGGTCGACCACCGAAAACAACAATATCATGGCTACGGCGAAACGATAACGTAGTTAAAGTAATTTGCGATCCAAGCCAGTGCCTGGTCTTTAGAGAGATTTTGCTTTACATTAGCATCAAAGAGCTGCCACAGAACGAAGCACCACGACGAAAGAGCTCATAATCAGGACCACTCGCAGTTCTCCCGTGCCGCCTACCCTGCGAACTTTCCGTCTGAGAGTATGAAAAGCTCGCCCGGAGGGTCGCGTTATCTGCGTGCGTGCGGGCGAACGTCGACCGTCGACGGTGTCAAGCGAAATCAAAGAACGCCGACCGAAAAGTCGAAAAGAACGAGCAAGACGTCACGCGGTCTTGATTAATTAATTTCTACGCCGATGCGAAATTAATTAAATACCTTCTTCGAAGCTGGCGTACCAGATAATAATTGCGGGTTCTTTCGTGCTTTGTTTTCGTTTTACTTTGGGCGAATTATAAATACGAATTCTGCGGCGTAGACGAGGACGTTGTACAGAATAAGGGAGCTATAGCTAATTTCCTCCTCTATATGTGCTACCCCGGCTCGGTGGGGGAGGGGCTTAGAGAAGAACTGAAGGCATATAGAAGAGGGAGAACTCCGATAGATAAACATCAGTATTCTTCCCTGGAGATGCTTCTACACAACCATAATTATGCCTCACAAAATAAACAGTAAAAAGTCTCCCATTCGAATGTCCGGACGGAGACTACCCAATAAAATATTATCAGAATTGAGAATAGAGACATGAAAAGTAAGAACACTAAATGAGGTAGGCAAGCTAGAAGACCTGAAGAAAGAGAGATGAGAACATTAAAACTGAACTGACGAGAATCAAAAGAAATTAAGTCCATTTTTCGTACTTTTTAGAAGCAAAACAGTGTTTATATGAAAACCCAAAATCTGTCAGAAAGACTGACTGTCTGGACTGAACTGAACTGACTGACTTGACAGACTGACTCAACACTTCATTCGCCTGCGAGTATACCACACGCCTTGTATCAGCCTGTATTCCCATACGAGCATCAAGTTCCTTGTACCAGCCTGTGAGCACTACGCTCTGCTAGTGCATCATCTTACAGACGAGTCTGCAACCACGGGAGAGCATTTTCATGTCGTCCGCTACGCTCAGCAGAGCACGTTGTGCTCCATATTTTTTGGCGCGCTCATTCTTTGGACGCTCCGTTCGCTGAACGACATCTTCATGTCGGCGCAGTCCGCGAAGCAAACATGAAAATGCTCTCCCGTGGTTGCAGACTCGTCTGAAAGATGATGCACTGGCGGAGCGTAGTGCTCGTAGGCTGGTACAAGGAACGTGATGCTCGCATTGGAATACAGGCTGATACAAAGAGTGTGGTACTCGGGGGTGAATGAAGTGTTGAGTCAGTCAGTCAGTTCAGTCCAGACCAGTCATTTATGATTCTGAATGAATTTTACCGAGCTCTTCGGAGATCTTCATGAATCTATATGTCTTCAACTAGTCATATATTCCGTGTGTCTGAATGAAAGCTACATGAGTCTTGACCAAATTTGAACAAGTCATGTCGAGCCCTAAATCTGAATGAGTCTGACGGGACATGATTCGATATACAGTTTTAATTATTACATAAATTTCCATGGAAATTTTTTTATATAAGAAGACGGTTTTTGAGAGTAGTTTTTACGCGTATTTTCCAGTACTACCCACATGAATTGAGTTACAAGGAACTTCTTGCAGGTTTTAAAATCGATAGCTTGGAAAATCGACATATCTTATTCTCATTGCTTTATCTTTATGACGTTGTACATGGTAAAATCTCTGATTCTACACTTCTTGCAAAAATTTCCTTCCGGGTACCAACTCGAGTGAACACATCAGTACGGGACACATTTTATATAAAGAAAATTGAGGACACACCTCTCTACACTGCGATGAGATATTATAATAAAATAGCATCCTCTAATCCAAATGTTGATATATTCAAGCCTCGTGCTATTTTTAAGTCTGATATACTTCTAATTTTAAGATCTGCTGAACTTATATTACAGCCTTTACTGTTTCGAATTATTGATCTGCTGTTAACCTCCTCTTTGTCCTCCTTTTGAAATACATATTTTTTATATATATATTTTTTTAACCTCTTTTTTTTTAAATCCTCACTCAGCCACCACCACAAACCGCGCCTCGTAATTTGTTTTATTGCAACAACATACTGTATTTATCTTTCTTTTTCCCCCCTCTTCTCTTAGTTTATATTCTAAATTATTCTCTTGTATTTATATTTTTGAAACAATAGTCCTTTTGTATGTATCATAACTCCCCTCGTATAATCATAATAATAATAAGGTAAGATACAGTTAGGTCAGTCAGTCAGTTCAGTCAGGTAGTCAGTCAGTTAGCCAGCCAATCAGTGAGCCTAGCCAGCCCGTAAAGCTATTTTCGTCACGCTCCAGGGTAACGCTTTTTTCCGTATCCGGCCAGCCAGCCTATAGCCAGCCCGTGACGCTATTTTTGTCACGCTCCAGAGTAACGCTTTTTTCTGTAGCCAGTCAGCCTAGCTAGCCAGCCAGCCTATAGCCAGTACGATTTTCGTAACGCTCTTTTCGTGACGCTCTTTTTCGTCGCACTAAATTAACGCTTTTTCCCGTTGTGTGCCAAAGTAAAGACATAAAAATATCAACAGTGTTTAGGGCGGTGAAATGGGACCACAAAATACGATTTTTAAAAGTATTTCGGGGAAAAAATTCAAAAATACCTCAGATACAGTTGCTCAAAATTTTTGAACTTAGCCCCCTTTGGTTCTCAGTGGTGACCAAAAGTGAATATTACGGCTGGGAATTTCATGGACTTCTTTCCACGCTAACGTAGATCATTTTAGATTTGGTCCTATTTCAATTTAATAAATTCCTTGGAAGTGATTTAAAAAAAAAAAAATGTGTAGCGCCGAAAAAATTATATTTTTTTGTTGAAATTTACCAATTTTCGAGTCAAAATTAATAAGGTACGAAGCTGAGAAATGGAGCTTAACGAAATTTCTCTTTATTTTGGATGCAAAAACATGAAATTCTCAGATAAGACGTAGCCAGAAACTATGCTCCCGACGTGTGAGCGTAATTTTAACTACACCAATCGACCTGCCATGCCTTAACGCCTCAGTTTCCATCGCTAACTCAAATTAGCCAATTTTTGACCTAACCTCCTTTTGGTTCTCACCGATTCAATTAGATACAATAGGAGTTAGCGAAGTAAGATGGCCAGAAGAAAAAATTTTTTGTACAGTATAGAATAATTCATACAGCCGCGAGAAAAAGGCAAGCAAGCACAGGTACTACTATGAATTAAGACTGTAGGGGCTCGGGCCAGTCTTCATGGGTATCTCTAGTCACTGATGCGATACTCGAAAGGGTAGTTACGGGGCCAGGGGTGCGGTGTCTGGGGAGCTCTTTTGGCAAGTGTGTATCGCCATACGCTCCACCAAGTGAATAGTGAGAAAATATTATGGTGAGAATTTCAGCTAAACCATTATCTTTAGTGATGGTCTAAGTTCATATGCCAACAGGGAGTTATAGCAAACAGGAATTAGAAAAAATGTATGAAGAAATTGATGAAGTACTAAGCCATGTAAAAGGAAAAGAAAATTTAATTACAATGGGAGATTGGGGCGCCAGAGTAGAAGGGAGAAAAGAAGAATGGGTATGCGGAAAGCATGGTTTATGAGAGCGATATGAAAGAGGTTCGAATCTCATAGAATTTTATGAACAATATAAATTAGTAATTGGGAATACTCTTTCTAAAAACCATGAGAGAAGAAAATACACGTTGGAAAGTCCAGAAGATGCAAGAAGATATCAAATCGATTGTGGAGCTCGAATCCAAAAAGTGCGTAGCCCATTTAATCGAAAATGCGATTTTGGCGACATCTGCTAGTGAATTGTGGAAATATGACTATATCAGAATGGTGATAAGTACCTAATTTATCACTGTATATGTGTTCAAAGATCTCGCGTGTCCAGGACTTGTTTCCATGATGTGCTTAGTCCCGGTTTGGTTTCCTGTTTGGAAAACAACTGTTTTGAATCAAGCACTTTTTGGAATCGAGCACTTTTTGGAATCGAGCTCTTCGAATATATTATTACCAGAAGAAGATATAAAAATCAAACACTGGATTGTAAGGAATACCCAGGAATAGATGTGGATAGTGACCATAATGTAGTAGGAATGAAATGTAGGTTTAAATTCAAAAAGATGAATAAGAGGAAAATTAAAAACAAAATGAAATTAGGAATTATTGAAAGAGGTAAAGGAAAGAGAAGAACATTATTAAGAAGCAACAAAGGAGTTTTGTAAATCAAAGGAAGGAAATGATATTGAAGGTGAGTGGAGAGTACTAAAAATAAATAAAAATAAATCTGGCAGCAAGGGGTAAAAAACATACATTCAAATAGTAGAAAGGAGAAAGCTATCGATGAAAAGTAAAATATCAGAGTTAATGGAAGGAAGAATAAAGTACAAATAAGCCAGTGATAGAGAACTTAGAGACAAATACAAAGCTTCAAGAAATCAAATAATGAGATCATGTAAAAAGGCAAAAGAAAAATGAATTATTCAGTACTGTGAGGAAATTGACGAGCAAATAAGTAAAAAGATATTATGGAGCAAAAAAAAAACAAAACAAACAAACAAACAAACAAACAAACAAACAAATAATATTTAACATAATATTATAAAAAAGAAAATTATTAGACTCTAAAAAAAGCAAAATAAAAAGATGAGTGAGATGTTGGAAAACTGTATAAGAATGGAGCAAATACAGTTAATGGGAAGAAAAGATAGTTATGGAGAATGAAAAAGAAAAAAGTAAATTCTATTTTGAGATCAGAATTTGACAAAGCCCTGAAAGAAATGACCCCTCCACACTGAAGATTGCGAAACAACCGAAAGTGCCATGGACAACAGAAAATTAGGGGCAGATAATGAAGCATAAAAAGTGTAAATCCTTCTCAAAAATGAAAAGATTAGCACAGGAGAGCGAAAAGTGGAGAGACGCAATCTTTTAGTCGAAAGACTATAAGGGAATATAACGAAAACAATATTTCTAATTTCATTCTTTATTTATTTATTTTTTGGGTGGGGCATAGTAAGGATATTCATCCAATTAGGATTCTTTTAGAACTGAAGTTTTCGGGTAAAAATCACTCGACTAACGAATAGAACGAGTAAACATTTTCTTAGAGATCAAATTTTTTTTGTAGGGAGGAGTGAGTCGTTACAAATCCCGCAGGGCTAAAAAATAGCGAAACATACAGAAGAAACTGAATCTTATACTTCGCGCGACCACTGCCTCGTTTTACGACCATTCTTCTCTGTCCTCGATTTTACGATTGAAAACGAAAGCTGTTTCCAGTTTTGGAAATGGAAGCAAAGCGAGTCTAGCTGTCTAGTCTCTTTACGATTTAGTAAACCTAAGGTCAAGTCAAATAAGGAAATTCAGGGAATAAGAGGATAACAAGCGGGAATTTGCTGAAAACAGTCCAAGGTAGTGTCTTAACTACGAGTGAAAGTCCCTATTCTACCCTTACTGCTGCTTTCTCGAAAAGTTCGAACCTTCACGATCAGTTTTTTTTTTCATCTCGACGAGTACCACAAGATATAATTATTCAATCAAAATTTGATCTACACGAGATCTTTTTTTAAAAACGGTTTCTAGTATTTTTTTCGTATCCACCTCAGAAATATCATAGATTGGGGTTTCAAAATGACTCTTCCAAGCAGCATAGTTCAACAGAACCTCATGAAGATTAAAACAGTTTTCAATCCCCCCCCCCCTCCCATTTCACATGAATTTAACCACAAACTCGATTTCCTATCTCGGTAGCTTTCTTCTTCCTGCTAATTTATTGTTCTCCCTCGCCCGTACACCCACTGTTACCTCCTCTTCTTGCTAGAAAATCCTTCTTCATTCTTTAATTTGGTTAGCTCTCCCACAAGAAACACATTACGGCCCTGTTAATTTTTGCACCACGTGAGTCACACCATTAACCGAATACCCAAGGTTTAGTTCATGCAGTTCTCACCAACTGTAGATGTTTCTGCCACATCCCATCTATCGATGAGTACAACTTCATACAAGTAGTGCACCAGACCCTTCGTTATTGTCCACCAATCATATCAGGTGAGCCTCAGATGTACGAAAGGGCGACGCGGTGGTCTCGGAACATCGATTTTTGACTCGATCACCGACGTAGATTCTCTCATCCTCCGTCAAAATGAGTAGCGGAGCTGCAGCGACATAGTCAAAAGGGGGCCGATGGGGTCTGGACCCCCTTTGAGATTTAGTCCAATAGTGGTTTTTCTAATTTTAGTACTCCCTCTAACATTCTCTCCTCCTTTCAAGACCCCACTAGGCTGACTACGCCACTGCCGCAGAGCATCGTGACCATAAACGAACTGGCGAAATAGATTTTTTATCAGGCGATGGCGACATCTTTGAAGGGTTTTAATGCTACTACGCGATAATCTTTTCGCTTCTATATCATCATATTTGGCGGGACCGTTATTTATTTACACCGGTCTCGGGTGGCAGCTTTTTCCGAATACCGCAGCGGTTCGGCGGTTAGATGAAGTCGGGCAGTAAAGTGCGCGAAAACGACGATGTAAAAGTACACATTTCACGTCGAACCATTTCGATGAAATGCCGTAAAAAATCGTATTACCGAAAGATTCGACGATTTACGAGGAAAGGCGCGCGCGGTCGAGCCAGCCGACGGAAGCATCGCGTTCGCTGTCGCCGTGTAGCAGATTCGGCGAACAAATTTTATGCGAACGCCTACACTGCCTCCCGTGTTCGACGTTATCACGATTCAAGCAACGTTTCATATAGAGCTCGGGGGTGAGTAAGAGCAATGAGTACGACGTGACACTGCACCCAGCCACTTTTTCAGAATGAAAAAACGAAAGCCAAACAAACCTTTCGGAATAAGCAGAATGAACGTACCAAGAATGATAATCCTGTTTCATTCATCCAGCTTTGCTTTTCCTGGTAAGAGCAAATGTTTGATGTGTTGCCCGGTTCCTATTCATCTATTTCCATCAAAAATATACACTCCGCCGCCTCCTCCCATCTTCTGGGGAAAAACTCCGTGTGCTATACGATAGTCAAATTAGAGTCACATCGAATCTAAACAGGAAGAAGTTGCGATCAAAGGTTTCTTCGCGAATTATTATCGTTTTGTTTTGGCGAATATTAAACTTCACGAAAGATAAAAGTGACGTGTTTGAAACGTAAAATGTATAGAGGCACGAAAAATAATTCAATAACGAATTGTCAAGTAGAGTTAACGAAACCACTTGCACGAATATGAATGGTATTTCAGCGAAAAAGAATGAATTGTGACGAATTGTACGGGTGGCTAGTGTATGTGAACACAGGTACCGTCAACTGGGGTAATATCGGACACTGGTGGTAATATCGGCCGTGCACTCATGACTTGTAGGAACGCTAGTATCGTTATCAGGAAAGTCAACTGAGGTAATATCGGACACCGATGGTAATATCGGCCATTCATGAATTGCTGCAGGAGCGCTAGTGTCGTTATCGGTAAATAAGTGGCTGTTATTGAATTGATTCCCTAATAATTTTCCCGAAAAGAAGGCAATTGAATTGATTCCCACCTTACTTTTTTTTAATCGAATTTTCCCTATTTTCACGGTATACCCGGAATTAATTTTTCCGTTTGATTCGAGAAACTATAGGATTGTAAGTACAGAATAATTTTCAATAAAAAATAAAATTTTACCTATTCGAAGTGCTTATTTTCGGGAAAATGTCCTCTTAAATGGAAAGTTATCGTCGTGACTGTTCCGTGTTTTCATTGAATACTAGTTTCCTGTACTGTTTGATGTTTCCAGGAAAAGTAAACCCCTTTGATTGAAGTGAACGGATATAAGTTTTGCTTTCAAAAAATGTTAAAAACGAGGTTGAACGTTGGACGTGTACGAAATCGAGTTGTAAGTGCTACTTGAAGTTAGATTCCACGAAAACGGTGATTGAAAACAAACTAATTCACAACCATACGCAAAATGAAGAGGCTGTTTTGAAAAGACAAATGTTGAGCAATTCATTGAAAAGAAAAGCGACCGAAGATATTTATGCGAAACCTTCCAAGCTGTTTCGATCGGAGCTACAAATATCAGACGTTTCTACTCTCACAAACAAAGATGTGAAACTGATTCGACAGAACATATCTTATTCTCGTTCCAAAGGACATCCCAAATTGCCCAAAAGTACTGAAGAGAAACATAAGGTCGTGAAAGAAATGAACTACACCACGAACATTGACGAAAATTTTGTGTTAGTTAACAGTAAAGAAAGCGGGGTTATTGGATTTTCTACTGACTCAAATTTGAAAGTTTTATGTGCTGTCTCAAAGATTTATGTCGATGGTACTTTTAAATCGCGTCCAAAATTTTTTTCGCAAGTTTTTACTGTGCATGGATTGAGAAATGGGGTTTTTATTCCTTTGGCGTTTTTCTTATTGGTTGGCAAATCTCAACTGCTTTATAAAGCTGCTTTTCAAAGTTTAACCGATCGATGTTCCACCCTCCACCTATCACTCGCTCCATCCGAAGTCTTTATTGACTTCGAATCTGCAATACACGGTGCTGTGAAGCAAGTCTGGCCGCAATATGTCATTCGAGGATGTCGTTTTCACTTGTCGCAATGCTGGTGGAGGAAAATTCAAAAATTAGGACTAACCACAGTGTATCGAGAATCGAGCGAGGAGAGTAGGTACTTGAAAATGTTTTTGGACTCCCATTCCTTCCTCCCGAAGAAGTCGAAAATTGTTTCAAGCAAGATATTCTAGTATCATCTGCCAATGCAAACTCGAAAATTAAGCAATTCACTGACTATGTATTCCAAAACTATGTGTCTTCAGATGCCGAATATCCACCTCACATCTAGGCACAGTTTTCTGCGAGCATTAATCGAACTACGAATACCTGCGAGAGTTTCCATTCTAAGCTCAATAACGATTTCTAATCTGCGCATCCAAACATTTACATTTTCGTGGACGTCCTTCTCGGAATACAATATGTGAAACGTACATCAAAAGTAGATGAATGGCGGTACGAAAATCCAAAACCAGAGATGAAAAAATCGTGTTCATTGAACAAAAGCTATGGCACAATACTTCAGAAAAGAAATAACTTCGTTACAATTTGTACGCGAGCTATCTTTCAAATTTTTACCTCCAAAACTTTAAATATTTACTTATTTTATTTTATCTGTATGACGTCCATTCATATTTTATACCTACTAAAAAATTTCAACTTTTAATTTTTGGGAGATGATTCAGCCAACCTCCTCGTGGTATCTCCTGGTTAACGCTAATAGGCTGGGAATCAATTTGAGTACTCAGAAAAAGGCTATACAGGAATCAATTCGATTGTATGTGAAAAGAAGATGGGAATCAATTCAAGTACACCCAAAATGAAGTGGGAATCAATTCGAATACTTTTCAAATTTTGGGAATCAATTCAATAACTCCCAAATAAGTCATGAACAGCGGTATTACCACCAGTGTCCGATACGAAGGTCGTTCAAAAAGTAAGGTAACTAAGCCAATAAGAAAATTACAACGAATTAGAAAAATTTATTCAAATGAAATATGTTTAGATATATCCACGTAATACTGCTCGACATAATGCCCCAGTCGATTTAAACATTTGTCCGACCGGTGGATTAGTTTATTTACACCACTAGCATACTACTTTGCCACCAACCAATTAAACCAGTTTGACACATCCTCGATCAGCATATTGTCCTTGTCGAATCTTCTTCCGGACAAATACTGTTTTAGATGCAAGAACGTATGAAAATCGCCAGATGCTAAATTTGGGGAGTGAGGCGAGTGTACCCAAACTTCCCATCCGAATTCCTGCAGCAAACTCTTCGTTACATTTGCAGTGTCATGGGACGCATTCTCTCAAAGGAAAATCACTACCCGCAGGCCCGGATTCAAGAGTTGTAATATAGGGGTCCCAATCTTTCGGAGGCCTTCAAAATTTCTGAACGCTTCGGGGCGGGGGCAGCCCATACAAATTGTTTTTTGATTACTTCAATCTAAAAATGCCTTTGGGTAACTATTTTTTTAATAAATTATCAAAAGAATTCTATGTTATTTCATTTTTCATTGTAATCTTTTATTTTTAAGTAGAAGTACAACAAACAGCAAAAGATACAAGTACGCAGCGATACAATATGTATGAAAACTTTTCCCCTTGATCTTTGAAGAGCAAAGTCACCAATCACATCTTCAAAATTGAACTGGCGACAGATATCCCATTCTCCAGCATTAGTCGGAATAAATTTACTAGCCATCCTTCAGACATGCTTGTACGCAGTCTGTCTTTAATCAGCTTTAACTTTGAAAAGGAACGTTCGCCATTGACATTAGAGACCATTAATGATTAAAACATTCTGAGCATAATTTTCACGTTCGAGAACACGTTTTTCAAATTATTTTGTGAAATTATTTCATATTGGAACATTTCTATGAGCTCTTCAGTTTCTTTTTCATGATTCTTGATAAACTCAGCAAACTGAAGCAACTCATTCAGCAAGCCTTCATTCATATATCTTCTGGGTAAGAATTCACCAACTTCCGTCCTTTTTCTCACCAAGTGTCTGGCTCGTAAGAACTCAGTTCGGATGAAAAAACAGACTTATAGTAGGGGAGCATGGGGAGAACTAAGACACTTTTTGGAAAACCGTTGTAAAATGACGTAGAACCACTATGGAAAGCTTTGAATAATTGCAACCTATAGTTACATGACTGAACTACAAACCCTCAGAAATTCAACTTCCTCGGGCCATTTCTAAAAATCCTACAGCCCTTCAAAAATTTTGTCTCATATCACCCCACGAGAATTTCAAAGGGAGCATTGACACAGTGCATGGGGAACAATGAGACAACACATGAAATACAGAAAATTCAATCAAATGATCATGTTACATAGTACAAAAAAGTATAAATTTATTTTATATGGACATTACAATTATTAAATTAAACTTGACATTCTGAAATTGAAGAGGGGAAAAAAAGTTGCGAAAATTGTAAATAGGGACCAATGAGACAAAAACTGGGCAACTGATAAGGCCTCTCTGCGGGATGGTTTTCAAGTTTGGTTCAAAAAAATTTCCTGTAGGTGTTCAATGTATAGTAGTCAACACATTTATTCAGTTTCGGTGGGTATCAAGATATTCATACATCGCAAAAATGCTGCATCAACGAAAATTTCCGATATTTTATCTAAAAAATCGTCTTATTGCTCCCTAATGCGGCAAAAATGTTCAATCGCTTATAACTCGAAAACAACTTCCCGAAAAAAAAAAACGGTTTTGGTACAGTTTGGTTACTAAATAGATCATATTTTAAAAAAGATATGATTTACTTCGCAAATACAAATTTTCTTTCTTGTGAACGTTTTTTCGTAAATGCTGAAAACTAAAAAATTGACCAAATTTCGATCACGTTATCAATATCACAGCTACTAATCGATAGAACTGAAAATTTTTCTACGATAGTGTTAGCTTACTGGATAGTGACGAATATTTGATGCAGTGTTGCCATTTATAGTTTGTAGTGTCGGCTAAATCAGCACTGTCTCATTGCTCCCTTGTCTCAGTTCTGCGCTGTCGTATCTACTTCAGGGGTCCTGCTGGAACCCGAAGATTCAAGTCGTACGTTCATTTCTTCGCCTTGCACGTACTGATTCATAAATTCAACAAATGAGAAGAAAAAAATACTGAACCCGCAGGGATGCGCGTGGTTCTAGTTTTGTACATTGTACTGCGCACTACAATTATTTACAATCGTCGCACACAGCTCATGTACGTCTTTGTGGAACACAGTACAAAATAGTAAAGCGGCTGGATCAGATGGATTACTCAGCGAACAGATCAAGAAAATTGGATCATCGGGCATCAAATGGCTAACGGACTTCTTCAACAACGTGGCAGATACAACAAAAATGCCAAAATTATGGTTGAGGACAAAGGTAGTAGCTATTCTGAAACCTGGGAAAGATTCTAACGGCAGGAAGAGCTACAGACCAATTTCCCCCCTTTGCCACCTCTACAAGGTGTTCAAACGGCTACTACTCAATAGGATACAAGAGACGATTAATGGAAAACTCATCCCTCGACAAGCTGGCTTTCAACAAGGAAAAAGCTGCACAAGCCAGGTCACCACCCTCGTCCAAGACATCGAGAGTGGCTTCGAGAGAAAGAAAATTACAGGGGCGGTCTTCGTAGATCTAACTGTGGCTTATGATACAGTGAATCACCCCCTACTATGCAGAAAAATATACGAAATTATACGAGATTTCAAGTTCCAGACACTGAACAGAGCAATGCTGAGCAGCAGAATGTTCTATGTCATTCACCAGAGTAAATCGAGCAGATGGAAACGACAGATAAATGGACTACCACAGGAAACTGTTCTCGTCTCTACCTTATTCAATAGATACACTAAGGACCAGCCAATTGGAGACCACACAGAGCACTTCCTGTATGCTGATGACCTGGTAGCGACGGCGTAGGGGGATACCCACGTAGAGGTAGAGGGAAAACTGTAGGACATCCTTGATGAACTAGAAGTATATTACATAAATAATGCTCTCAAGCCAAATCCATCCAAAACCCAGGTGCGCATTTTCCGCCTGAAGAATGCTAAGACGAGATCCAAACTGAAGCTGAGTTGGGAAGGAACACAGCTTGAAAATTGCGAAAATCCGAAGTACCTTGGCGTCACACTTGGCTGGACACTTACTTTTAAGAAGCACTGTCGAAGCCAGAAATAGTATCCTGAAAAAACTCGTATCAACCAAGTGAGGGCCAAGCCGAGCACACTGAGGACCACAGCCCGGGTGCTCTGTTACTCTACCGCGGAATACGGATGTGCAGCATGGGGTAGATCTTCACATACTAAAAAAGTTGATGTGGCCCTGAATAATACCATGCGGATCGTATCCGACTGCCTGAGACCAACTAGTCTCAAGTACCTTCCATGGATATGTGGAATCGCTCCGCCGGAGGTAATGAGGAAGCGGCCTCGGATGTGGAGAGGACTAAGAAGGAAAGCGACCCTCGCCACATCATGTTCGGCCAGGTGGCAGCAACGTCGAGACTGAAATCCAGGTGGAGTTTCCTCAACAATACATCGGTCCTTACAGACAACCCCTCGACCTCTAAGGCGACGTGATGAACAAACATCGACTACACCCCGCGCGGTGAAGACTTAGCCAGTGGACATGATCTTCCCTATCCATTGTGGCTCACCCTGAATAGGCTGCGCATCGGATGCGCCTGTACAGCGGCAAACCTGACCAGATGGGGCATACGCGACGACGCAGGATGCCAGATGTGCGGTCAGCTTCCAAACGACGACCACCTCCTTATACGTGAAGGAGTGACCACACATACCAGAGGGGAGATTGGGGGTAATCTAGACGAAAGCACCTTGGACCTGGTGCAGGGATAGAGGAGGAAAATTTAAAACTTAAAGTTAACTGCCAACACGTCAAAGTCCGGACACGAAAGAAGAAGAAGAAGAACAGTAGAAAAAGTGTGGAGGCCCGGGTCCCTGAGACCCCCCCCCCAAATCTGGGCCTGACTACCCGCATCACAGGGTGAATACGGAACGGTGATGTTGTTATTTAAAAAGTTGAAACGGACCATACAAAATGAAGGTCTCGGTTTGTTGACGCGAGGAGTGATTTTCTTTGAAGACAATACGATCCCTCGCACAGTGAATGTAACGAAGAGTTCGCTGCAGGAATTCGGATGGGACGTTTGGGAACCTCTTACCCCCCCCCCATGGACCAAATTTAACACCCAGCGATTTTCACCTTTTCTCGTATCTGAAACAGTATTTGTTCGGAAGGAGATTCAACAGTGACGATAAGCTGAGCAAGGATGTGTCAAAACTGGTTCAATCTGATGGAGGCAAAGCGGTATGCTAGTGGTGTAGATAAACTATAATCCACCAGTTGGACAAATGTTTAAATCGACTGGGAAATTATGTCGAGCAGTAGTACATGGATATATCTAAACATATCTCATTTGAATAAATTTCTTTAATTCGTTGTAATTTTCTTATTGGCTTTGTTACCTTACTTTTTGAACGACCCTTGTATTGCCCCAGATGACAATACGCCTACTAAAAAACTGCAGGCATGCGCACCGTAAATGTAAACAAACAATTATGAAGAGGTTACATGGAAGTCGCATGGTTGCATCGCGTAATTCTGACGTCGCGAATTAGTTTTTCAGGGGAGAGGGGGTATCCATATTGGATTTTGGCGACTGAAATTTATGAATTTGTCGACTAAAAATTTTGAAATCGTGAAATGACGGTCGCAAGATGAGAAACCTATATCTAACATAATTTGTTTGAAATAGTATTTGCTATAATTGGACGCTGCTCAGCAAAAAGGAACCAAATAGCAAAACCCGCTTTTTGAGAACACGTGATTCGAAGTTCATGAGCCATGTAGAAACTATATGGCATTGCGTTTACTGATAAGCTGGCTCATGTTTGTTAGGTCGGATAACTAGCTTGTCGGGCCCCCCTGAGCCCTATTTGAGGTCCCATCCCCTTCCATTTAAAAAAAATGTGTAGCCTAATCTTAACTACATACATATATATTGAAAGTCAAAACCTCATTATAGTTCTTACTCATGAACTCAAAATATAATAAAAATAACTTCATTAACTTAGTCAAAATTTCAAAAACATCTGTATTAAAGGAGTTGGAGTAGATATCTATAAATGGTTTTCCTTTCTTTAAAGGCAGGGCGGAATACAAACATACCGGGGAGCGTGTGTGTGTGGGGGGGGGGGAGTTCATTTGAGCAGACTGGGGAGATGTTGTTGACAGTGACGGCAGAATGAGCAGTGTTTTTTTTTTATTTTTTATTGTTTTCTATTATTTTAGTAATGCACTCCTAAGTATGTAAAATTATTATGTTTCTGGATCACCTAGTAATTGGCCAAAATTGGCTGTTAGGGACCCCCATGAATAAATTAATTAATAAATTAATTAATTATATCCGTTCAGATCTTTATAATATGTATCGGGAGCAATGTTGGAAGAACGAACGAGAACAGGGACAGCAGGGTATCCATATGCAAAGGGAGGGGGGAGGTCAAATTTTTTCGAACATCGTAAGCGGTGAATATCGTCAATCAGTCCACAAACTCTTTTTTTTTTACTACGGTGTGCTTATGACGCTGTGGCAGAGGGGGCGTAAAGATTTAGTGATAAAAATCATACCGCGCTCTATGAGGTCGTGGTGCGATGTCAATTACGACTTCATAGATTTTTTTCGTGTGACTTAATGCTGATGACCGTGAAATGGGGCGGGGGTGAAAGAATAAAATTTGAAAATTGATTTATAGGTTTTCGAGGTCGCTGCATTCGATTTTAGGGGTAATTTTTGGATCCTGTCCCTCCTGGTGCGACCAATGAGGTAGCAAGGGCGTAGGACAAGCAACGGTTGACTCGAAATTCACCCTCGCTAATTAAAGCCACTGAATAGGGTAAAAATACAGTCCCACTTATTCAAAGTGTTGCTAATAGAAAATAAGGGCGTAAAAATTTCTTGACTGAAAAAGCGCACGAGCTTAAATTTGATCCAGATTAAAAATTGGAAGCGATATTCGAAATTAGCGACACAAAACCACCCCTATTTCGATACTTGGTGCAATTTTTCGCCGGAGAAGCTGAAATTCGTATTCCGATAGCACTCTGGAAGCGGTTGAATAGAAATCTGAGGCTCAGAGCTTAGTTGGCTATACTGTCCTCAAAAAATTGACTTTAGAATCTCGTAAGAATTTGGAATTTAAGGAAAACTAGAGTAACCGGAATTAGCCTCTCCTTCATGGAGCTGAATGGTTTACGGGGAGGGAAAATCTCTTTATATACTAAAAAAGTAAGATCCGCCGCCGCCACCGCCACCGAGAGAAAAAACCCACTACGGGTTGCCTACCCTGTCCCTTAACTGCTCATTTCTCCAGGGGTAGCCTACCGTTGGGAAGGTGTTCATGGTGGAGTAGAAAGCTCAGTAAAATCCGCCGCCGCCACCACCGCCTCCGGTAGACGAAACCCACTGTGGGTTGCCTACCCTGCTTCTTAATTGCTCATTTCTCTAGGGATAGCTCACCCGTGGGAGGGGGTTCATGGTGGAGGAGGGAACTTGGTAAAATCCGCCGCCAACACCGCCTCCGGGAGAAAAAAAATAGGGAGGACCACTGCGGGTTACCTACCCTGCCCCTTAATTGATCATTTCCCCAGGGGTAGCCTTTTTTTTTTTTTTTTTTTTTTTTTTAAACCCGACGGGGCGGCCAATCCCGGGACTTACCCCGGGTGGCTCCGTGTATTACATATAGGTAATAACACATTAGGTTCCTACTTGAGTGTTACGTACAGCGTTTGTTTTAACGGTGGGGTCCCCTGCTTTGCCCGGCTTTTACCCTAAGGTTTATCACCGGGTGTCACAGGAGACCCCTCACACTCCACGGCATCACTCTTTTATGGCCTAAACCGGACCTCCCCTTATGGGGGAGGCGGGCCGTACATACTTCTCTCTATACATATACTAAAATTGCCACGTTGGGGGCTGCGCCCCGTTCGTGCCCTGCCTCTCGTACTGGAGGAGATGGAGATAGTCTCGACACCCGACTTACTATGGTCTCACCTACAGGGGACGCAACCCGCCGCCCGTGATTGGCGGCAGTTTGGTGTTTCTTCTCCTCCTTTGGCGACGGCGACGGTGGGGGGCGACCTCTTCTGGCCTCTTCGGGTTTGCCCCCACCCTCTTCCGGGTTCTTCGACCTCATCCGGTCCGGTCTGTGTCACCTGCGGGGAATGCGGGGTTTTCAAGAATCCATAAACTCTTGACTACACCCCGCATGTACCGCAGGTGCTCACGGCTGGTCCTTGTCCATATGTCCGGCCTTCCGTCAGCCCACCGGATACACTCTCGAAAGACATGTCGAGGTGTCTCCGGGCCAGCACCGCAGGGGCACTGGTCGCTGTCCCGGCGGTTTCGGCGGTGCAGGTAGGATGCGAAGCACCCATGGCCTGAAACCGCCTGCGCCAGGAAGAAGTCCATGCACTTCATTTCGTTGTCTTCCTGCTGCTGTATCCTGGCGCGTACGTCTGGGAACAGCACCTGTGTCCACTGCGCCACCGTCGTGTTGACCCACCATCGACGGTTCCACTCGTCGATGGTCGCCTGGTGGAGCTGACTTGGCCACTCGCTGAAGGAGGGATCAACGCGCGGGAGATGCCGCCAGTTGTCGACCCTGAACCCACTCTTGACCAAGTACTTAACTGATCTTTCGTGGATCAGCAGGTCCAGGGGGGGCATCGCGTTGATCACGGCCGCCCCTTCCGTGCTGACGGTACGGTACAGCCGGCTGCAGATGATGTCGCTTCGTCGCTTGATCTTATTTAACTCTGCTTGATACCGCAGCTCGTGCACTCGGTGGTAGTACAACGAGCTGCAGTAGAAGTATCTGCTGAAAATGCAGCCGGCGACCATTACCCTTCGGGCCTCGTTACTGTACCCGAAGGTACGTTGACACAGTTGCGTCAGCACGGGTAGTATCTTCTCGCATTGTTCACGAATGTATCGTAAATGGGGCAGCCAATTTCCCCCGGCATCAAGCATCACGCCGAGGTACTTCAATTCCCTCCTCATGGGAATCATGGCGCCTTTGTATACAACTTCCGTTGGGGTCCCTGCACCTAGGAGGTTCGTCGCCGTGGTTGGGACATCTCGAAACAGGAGCACCTCCGTTTTGGCTGTGTTCAGCTCCAGGCCGGTGTCGGCCAGCAGTGCCTCTACGTGTTCTATGGCTTTGGTGATCTTCAGGCTGACCGACGGCCCGGAGCTGCCGCCGACCACCAGCAGTGTGTCGTCTGCGTAACACACTGCTTCTCCCGGTAGTCGGCGGATCACGGAGTTGTATAATAGGTTCCACAGGGTCGGCCCAAGCACCGAACCCTGTGGACAGCCCCGTTCGAGATGTCGGGCGATCCCTGCATACTGAACCTCCCTAGCGGCAAAATAACTCCGCACGCTACAGTACAGGTACCCGGGCGCACCGGACGCAGCGACCGCTCTCAGGATCCCCGGCCAGGGGGCGTGATCGAATGCCCCCTTGATGTCCAGGGACACAGCGGCCGTAAAGTTGTTCTGCGCCCGTGATCTTAAGATGATTCCCATCGCAGTCCGGACAGCATGCTCTGTGCTTCGATGCTTCCTGAATCCGAACTGCCGCGAGTGGATGATTCCTTCTTCTTCAGTGTGCTGGGTCAGTCTCGCATTCAGGACCTTCTCCAGAAGTTTTCCGCAGTTGCTCAATAACGTTATCGGCCTGTACCCCTCCGGGGTGCTGCCGTCTTTCCCAGGCTTGGGAATGAAGATTACCTCACCGCCCTGCCACGCTATTGGGAAGTGCCCGCCGGCGAGACAGGCGGTGAAAAGCCTTGGCAGCACGCGCGGGTGCCATTGGTGTAGCACCTTGAGCGTTTTATAGTTGATCCCGTCGGGGCCAGGCGCCTTGCGGTTCTTTGACTTCTTCAGGAGGGCCCTGACTTCCCCAGCAGTCACCTTGGGGGCCGGACCTTCGCGGATCGCTGGAGCTGGATCGTCGTCACTATTTCCACCTCCAAATGCGGGGAACTTGGTCTCCAACAGCAGTGCGGCGTTCTCAGCAGGGGTACTGCATAGACCGCCGTCTGGTCGTCTTAGCAAAGGGATGCCGTCTCCTCTGGGGTTCTTCAGGGTCTGGTAGGGTCTACCCCAGGCATCCCTCTGACTGCAGAACCTCCTCCAGGCTTCCATCTTTGCTCTGCCCATCCTGAGGCGGTATTCTCTTGTGATTTCATCTTTGGCCGCCTTCAGGATGAGCCGGCGCACTGGATCGGGTTCTGCGCTCAGCCGACGACGCGTCTTCTTCAATATATCCTTTAGTCGGCTGAGCTCGGCGGACCACCATCGTAGTCCCCTGCTCGGTTTCTGAAATTTTTTGGCTGCTTCCATGCAGCTCTTCAGCTGCTCCGTTAGCTGCCGCACATACTGTTCGATATCATCGGGCCCCGTCACAGCACCGATGGGTTCGATGCGCGATCCGCGGATTGCGGCGCACAGTTTTTCTGGATCGGTTGTGCACTTCTTTTCCTCCAGACTAAAGACCCCCCACACGTCGAATGCGATGTACGCGTGGTCTGACAGGGTCTCTGCGTCAAGTACTTCAAAGTCCCGCACTACCGCTCCCCGGGCGGCTACATAGTCGTTGACTCCGGAGAGCTCCCCTCTCCGCCAGGTGTGGTCGGCGGAGTTCTTTAGGAGCAGCCGGTTCTCTGCAAGGAAGTCTTCGAACTGGCTGCCCCGCTGGTTTGTCACGCACCCTGGAACCAAGACAGTGCGGCAGTTAAAGTCGCCTGCGACCACTGTTGGCCCGTTGTGCGCGACGAGGAGCTCCGTAGCTGCCGTCAGGTTTGGATTGATGTCTTCGTTCGGGGAGCAGTACATTCCGAGTATTGCTGTGCCCGCAATCTGGACAAGGACTAGGTCTTGCCTACTTGTATCGACGGGGTGGTGCGTCAGTTCGCGGTGGACTAAAACGGCTGTCCGCCTGCTGCTGTGCACCATCCACCCGTCGGCCGTGAGTCGACCGGATGGGGGAATGTACGGCTCTGTGATTACCACGACATTAGCACCCCATACCCCAGCATTGTGGAGTATGAGGTCCGTTGCACGTCTGTCATGGTTCACATTGCCGTACAGAACCCGGATCTTAGCCGTCGCCATTCTTCGCTGCTAACGCCTCGTCCACATCCATCCCGGTGTGGTCATTGTTGTTTTCAGGCATTGCAGTTGTCGTTGTCTTCTTCGCTAATGCTGGATCTGGTGCTGATGCTGGTGCTGCTGCCAAAGCTGCCACTGTTGCCGCTAGTGTTGCTGTTGCTGCTGCTTGCTGACTACCTGGAGCTGGTTCTGTCTGCTCTGGGTCCTGCATGTTGATATTGTCCATCATCTTTTTCTTCATGGCCACCAGGGTTGGACAGTCCCGGGCCCCCGTTCTGTGTACACAGGGCCGCTCCCTGTAATGAGGCAGCCGGGCCTTCCTGATGGCCTTGTTGTGTTGCCAGCAATCCAGGCAGTGTCCATCCGGAGGGGCCGCCTCTGGCATCCCGGGGCAGTGCTTCACCTTGTGCCCGAGGATGTGGCACTGACTGCACCTCATGACAGAGGGGCTGGCATCGATTCGGCCAGTGGTCCATCCGATGCGAATGCCCCTCCGCTGGGCCATCTGCTGATACAAGGGGCCCGCTACGGTGACGACAGCCATCTTTGTCTGCGGGTCCTCCTTGTATGGGACAAACTTGATGGCCCCGATGCTGCGGGAGCCAAAGGCGTTGTGGATATCTTCGCTTAGTTCGACCTCTGTGGTGCAGGCTGGGACTCCATGTATGCGGACCTCCGGCTGTCTCCTATCCTTGCATTTTACAAGGACATCCGTCCGGGTCAGTACCGCAGCCTTGATCTGGTCGACGGACTCCTTTTTTCTGCACGTGACCAGGACGGCGCCTGAGGGGAATTGCACTGTATTTGTGATGCCCAGCGCCCTTGGATTGAGCCCTGGAATCTTCTGGAGTGAGTCCAGGGCTTTTCCTGTGGGCGCTGCAGGCACCACCAGAACCGCATTCTTATTGTTCTTCTGCGTTCTTGTCCTGTTCCTCCTCCTCTTCGGTGGGTTACTCCTGGATGGGGAGGTCGGTTTCTGGGTGCTGGCGTCGGCCGCTCTCTTCCTTTCCCGCCGGTTCTCCATCCGCCTTTGGGCGCGGGTGTTGGTCCATTCGCCAGTTTTAGCTGGTCTGCCTGCTGGAGCTGTCTGGCCTCCGATGCTGTCTGCATGTGGCTGTCCAGTTTGCTGTACATTCGCCTGTCTCTGTCGGCCAGCCGTTGAGGCATAGCTCCTCCCGCCGGAGGGGGAGGCCTGCTGCTGCTTCCTTTGCGGCAGCGGCACTGAGGAAGCTCGTGTGGTGGTCGGCTCCACCCTTGGTGTTACCGGAGCCGGCGGCCTCGCAGCTGGAGGGGGCCGCTCTTTGGCTGGTTGGTCGCTCCGCTGTGTGGTGGAGGTCGTGGCCGGAGGCTTTTTGGTCTTTTCCCCTGATGTTGGTTGTGGAGTGAAGGAGGGGCGGGCTGTTGCAGGGCCCCTCAGGTCCATTAGCAACGGCCGGATCGTCTCCATGATGAGCCGTTGTAGCGAGGCCTCATCCCTTCCCACAGTGGCAGCCTGTAGCTTGGCGATGTCGGTTTTCATCCTGTGAACCTCCGCCTCCAATTGCTGCGTTTTCTTGCGGGCCTCCAACGCCTTTTTTTCGGCGGAGGCCCTCTTGAATCGCTCCTCCTCCAGTTCTTGTCTCAGTTGATGGAGGATGGCAGCGCCATCCTCTTTTACCTTGGCAAGTTCCTGCCGGAGGAGAGCGTTCTCCGCCTCTAGCTCCTTCACTTCGTCGACTTCTCCGGCAGCAGGGCTGGGTGTCTGCGACTCTTTAGGCCGCTTCCTAGGGTGGTTGGTCGGGTTGGGGGTGACGGGAGTTCCGGGTACTATTGTTTCCATCTTCAGTTTTGTCTCCTCCCTGGTCTCAGCTGTCAGCGATGCTTCATGTGCAATGTTTTTCAGTGTTTCTGTAACCAGACTGGACCGACGGAGGGACCTTATTTCTGCGGCAGCCCCCACTTGAGGAGATGAGGGGGCGCTGTGGTAAGGTGTGCCAGAATCTGAGGATCTGGTGGAGTCATGGCTCTGCAGAAGGGCCCTTGCTGCTTCGGCCTGCTTCAACTTTTTGCTACGCTCCATTCCTTCCTTGGTGCGGCGACTGTGATAATCCCGGTCGCTTTCCCCCGGCAGTCGTCTTATCTCCCCAAAGCGCTTCGTGCGCTCTTTTTGGGGCAGCTTTTTTACCGGGGGTGCAGGAAGAGTCCATTTCTTAGCTGTAATTGCCTTTACTGCCGGCGTTGACGATGCTTCCGGGGATTTCTTCTTATCGGTTTCAGTATGATCCAGTGTACGGATGGCCTCAATGATGTCCGGGCTCATCTTCCCTGACGCCGTTGCCAATACAGGCGATGGCGTCTGGTCAAGGATACTGCCTGTGTCATCTGGGGTCTTCATCACTGGTAGATCTTCGTGGTTGTTGCCTCCCGCCAGGAGGACTTTGGTGTCGGTAGGGGTGTCGCGTGGGGGGTTGTGGATGAGCTGTTGTTCGTTGTCCGGTGTATCAATCATTTGCGGAGGGACGTATATGTCCTCCCCGCCATCCGAGGCATGGTTCTTAGAACTTTCCATTGTGGTTTGGGGGGGTGTGAGTTTTTGAGAAGACCACCCACAAAACTTCGCGATTTATCGGGGCGTCTCCCCTAGGGAGGGTGGCTGCTTATTTAAAGGCGGCAGCCGTTCGCCTTGTCGCAGTGTGTTCTTCGGCGTGGGCAGCATTTATGAAGGGGTGCCCGACCCCTGTTGAGAGACATCAGCCACGAGCGGACAGTTGGCCACCCGCGACAAATGCCCCCCTCGGGGACGAGCATTACTCTACCTGATCGGCCTTTCCCAAGGGCGTCTTCTGCTACCACCATCCCACACTGCCGCTCTTGTTCGCGACCGCATATTTGCCCCAAGAGGCTTATTTTGCGGTAGGCCACCCTTGGTGGGTTCCCCCTCTGCACATGCAGGGGGACACGTCCGTCGCTGAGCCGGCGTCCTCAGACTTCCCTTCGAAAGCGGTACTTAACCCACGCGACATGCTGACCAGGCGGTGTCCACCAGTGGCCCAATGTGCCTGAACTGGCCATACATGCCGTGTGGAAGTGAAGGCCTCTAGGGGAAGAACTCCGCGCAACCCTTACCTGTTGCGCCCAAGTGACCCTGGTTGTTCCTAACCACCCGCGCGCCCCAGGGAGCCAGTGATGACATCGCCATACATAACCCGGGAAAGGCGCAGTACGTAACCCGAGGGGGACGCGGTACGTAACCCGGCATGCCGGACGTGAAGGCGTTCCTCCCCCCCGGACGTGAAAGCGGTTCTCCTATCCGGACGTGAAGGCATGCCACCAGCAAGCCCCCCAGCGGAACGCGGGCAGCCAGGCCAGGGCCCTGAGGCGGGGGTGTCATGTCTTGTCCAATGTCTGTGGTTTCTCCTAGCTAGTATTGTTCATTCTTGTCTTATGCTTGAAGTTTGGAGACGTCCATGTAGAGTGAAGTCTCGGTTCCATCCAAGGAAATTCTGTCTTGTCATTGGCCTGTCTTGTCCGTAGGTCAGTTTCTGCTGGGGTCTTCTTCCCTCTTCAGCTTCCCCCTTAGTGGTGAGAGGATGCGTGAGTGTCGGTGTCAGAACAGTACCCTTGAGTCTTACTCCCATGCCGCTAGGGTTACAGGAGGACGCTATCAACCCAGTAAGACCCAATTCTTGGTGATTGTGATACGGCCTGAGGAGGGTGACTCTTCCTCGGCCGGAGTCTCCTTCTCCTGAGTTTGATTTTGAATTTTGAACACATGTGAAGCCGAGAGGTGTGGGTTCCATATTTCTATTGCTCCTGGACCCGCCAAAAGGAGCGACCCCAGGGGGGGGGGGTAGCCTACCCTTGGGAAGGGGTTCATAGTGGAGGAGGAAGCTTGGGTGAAGAAGGTCGCGGTGAAAGACGAGGAGGAATTATGGTGGAGGAGGTCTCTATACACTAAACAGTAAAAGCCACATCCTCCTTCCCTTCAGTGGGGATAAATTCCTGGTGACCTCCCCTGTACCTTAATTTCACGACCCCGGGGGGGCCTCTCGGTGGAGGTGGGAGCTCCTGGAGAGGGAAAATGGTCACGGTGAGTAAAGGCGTCGCATTGGGCGAGGAGGAGCATGTTAGGGAAAGCGACTGTGACAGCGGGGGCTGGGCCGCGAAGCCCTCTAGCAACCATTAAAATGAATTCTGAAACATGGGTGAAAAAGCTCCAGCATATGTAACGACAAATGCTGTGAAAGTAAAAAGGTGGTTAGGATCTGGAGAATTATGGCACCAGGGGAGGCGGAAGAGGCTTCAATTCAAGAGTATATCGACAGATACAATATAAGGTCATACATTTGAAAACAATGGACTCTTTCGTAACGCGATTATAATTATTATGCGGTCTTCAGATTTTTTTCAAATTTAGTGAATTATAGTTACTCTTCCTCCAAAATATCGGAAGTCGTTTTCATTCATCCTTATCTATATTTGCGAAGGAGAGAGGAGCCGAAGAAGTACCCGATGGCAGGATGTTCCAGAAAGTGAATTCATTGGTTTTCAAATTTTCGTTTCATTACGACTATCTCAAAAAATTTTGTACACCGGGGAGAGGAGCTAGACTGAATATTGAGAACGGGAACCAGGAACAAGACCAGGTTGGGAACAAGAGAGAGAACGGGAACGTTTGTAGTTTACAGTAAGGAGAACGGGACCGAGATGATTTTTGCGTTCTTCCACCTTGGCAGCTGGCGCGAAAGTAAACTGAAAGCTTAAAACCATCAATTATAAATTTTTTAAATAAAAAAAATCAACCTGCAGTACTTAGATGTTCGAAGAACGAACGAGAACGAAAAGAAAAACGGCATGATTGAGAATGAGAACGAGAACATTATGGGATTGAGAACAAGAATGGGAAACGGGAACAGGTCCAAGGTGGGAGCAAAAACAGGAATGGGAACGATGATGTTTGCGTTCTTCCAACACTGATTCGGGAGCCCCTAGTGGCGTTTGGACACTCCAGTAGGTGCGCTAGTGTAGTGGACGAAAATATGATCAGGCTATTTTTACCACCAAAACCATGTACAAGTAAAATGAGCTCTAGCATTTTCAATATTGTTTTTTATGGAAAACTGAAGAGAACGAAAGTGTCAGTGTTTATCATTTCTGAGCCCAACTTCGGTTTCTTCGCAGAACATTTTTGTCGCCGATCATCTTTTCGTCCAAATACTCCAATCAGTGCGCCGTATTTCGGGAGAAAGTAAACTGCTCACACTTTCAGAAAATACGAAAGTATGTATTTTGCTCACACTGTAAAGTGCACACACTGCAAAAGGCAGGGGAAAAGTGTGAGCACTTTACAGTCTCCCGACAGGGGGAGAAGTGTGAGCACTTTACATTCTTCCTTTTCATTGAAGGACGTATTCTGCTCACACTTTACTCGATCGTTACCGCTGAAATTATGTACGGTGTAGAATGGAGTGAGAATGAATCGATGGAGGATAGAGAAACTCTTGCCAGTACAGATAAGAGATCAGCGTATGTTATCTTTGTACGTACACTACGTACAGGTACCTGTTCTATTATTGCAAACTCCTAAATGCCTATTTATAGGTAATAAAAAGTTTTCAGTTAATTTCGGAACGATCTCGTACATACGTTAAGTTTTATCCCCATATAAGTATATCATCTAATCATTCGAATTTGTAGTTTGCGCTGTAGGTATTAAGGATGAGTATCTCAGTCGATTCTACGTTCATGTTTTAAGTTATTTATTACGTTACATTTTACCCTAAACTTACCAGTTATATTTGCAATTTACCGTAGAGTTACCCGTTAAAGTGGCACTGTGTGCAAAATACTGTTTTCTGTATAAAATTACCGATGTGAGCAAAATACATTACAAAGTGTGAGCAAAATACATTACAAGTGTGAGCAAAATACATTCAGAATATACTCGTCGTTCTGTGTACAAATTACACTGTGAGCAGTTTACATTTTCAAAATGAAATGTGTGTGCAGATTACATTCGCCCCGTATTTCATCAGGCCATTAAACGTGAATATCACTACTAAAAACGATTCTTTCAGTGTGAACTCGAGTTCAGAAATTTATTACACAACAGTAGCTGCACTCCGACCACTTGAAGCGTTAAATTTCGCGTATACTTTCAGTGTTCGTGGCAACATAATGAATGCCGAATTTTACAGTCAGAATTGGTATGCGGACTCGCCACATAACCGCACTTCGGATACCGCCACAAAATATCAAAATTTCGACAATAACCGTTCGCAGTCGGTACAGCGTCCGTCGTGGGGTTCGCTCGAGCCCCAACGGACGTCAGTTAAGAAAAATGTCGAAAAAAAGACAACGTGCTGAGATTAGAAATGGGTTATAAGGCGAGTACACACATATATGCGTATAAGCTTTCGGCCAACGAGCCACTGGTCATCAGTACGCCATTCTCAGGAGAGCATTGCGTACGCTGTAAAAAGAAAGCAGTAAAAAGCTTAACTAAACGAGCAACTGGAGACGCATTGGCGAAAAACGTTTAGTTTAAAAAGTTATACGAGTAAACGCGAACCAACGTACGGCCGGAATTTAATTTTCGTTCGCATCTCGGTCACGGCTGCGTAAAGCGAAGGGCATAAACGCGAATTTGCATATTCGTTGGTACACACAGGAAAAGGCAACAAGAAAAAAAAAAAGCCACCCGCGTGTTATATCGTAGGTCGACATTTTATTGTTTTTAATTTCAGCCACCAGCGGATGCTGTATATGATCGCTCGAATAGGAGAATGTGGCCGACTACGTGAAACGTGGCCAATTCACGCGGCGACGGGGCTCGTAAATCACGAGCAGATACGCGCGATAATGATCGTGTTTTGGATACCGATGATCCTACGAATCGGGGCTATCGTAGCGCAAAGGCAGCTTAACGTATTGGTCAATTCGAGGTATTTGGCACTGAGTAGATCTGTCGTTAGCCTTGAAGTGTAAGTGGATGATTAAATACCTACAGTCAGGGACGGAGTGGCCCGCCGGGCAATCAGGCAAATTCCCGGTGGTCTGGCACAAATAATATAGCCTGATGATCCGAGAATTGATTGAAGATCTTCAACCCTCTTCAGTGCTTGTTTATGACTCACCAACTCTTTGAGGCTTTTGCTGTATTTTATTTATTTTTATTTAGCAGCTATACGGTACCCATACTTTTCCTTAATACTAATTACATTAGGAGGGTCGGCCCCTCTGTTTGCTCTGCGCTTCGAATGGAAGTGACGCGTGACTCCGTCCTCTCCATCTTGCTTGGTACCGCCCTTCTTCGGGCATTAGCCTCCCCTTCCTCTCTCCATTTTTTTCTGTCGTGTGTATACCTTCTCCACTCTGGTCCTAGAGCTTTTTTTAATTCGTCCCGCCAACGGGTCAAGGGTCTTCCCACCCCCCTTGTTGGGTCATATTTGCTGTATTTTAGATACTTTTAATTCTTCAAGGTTTAAGACTCTTCACAGATCTCACGAGTTTGATAGCAGTTGTGTGGGCGAATAGTCGTGAAACGTTCGTTGCATCTAATTCTGTTATACACACCGAGTGTAAATGGTTATCGCATCTCGCATCTTATCGGAGTGACCAAAAGTGAGCTTGAACAAAACGTAAGTGTACTCTGGCGCGTAATTTCAACAAAACCTACTCGTGGCTGGCAAAAATGATGGACCCTGAATTGAAGTCACAATTTGGCCAGCTGCTGGAGAATGCTGCATCCATAAAAACACTCGCACAGAGATGAGGGGCGACATGGAAACGCCAAAGCTAGAAATATGTAAACTCAAATCGGCGGAAGAAGAGAATAAGTCGATATTTAAGACGCTTACTGAGGTAAATCGCAACTTGAAAAGAAAGTTGTATACACAGGGTGTCTCTTCTGCAATGACCCTCCTTGCATCTGGTAAGTAGGCTACCTACACAGACATATGTAGATATGTTTGCATACTCTTACGTTTGAAGGGGTTGGGTAATAGGCAAATTTTGAAAAGTTTTCTATGGTACAAGCAGGTAATAGTGGAGGGCAGTTGTGGTAACCACAAAAAAAGAAAAAAAAAAGGTCGGAATCGGTAGGGTTTTCATAAAATCAATTTAGTACAAATTATATCAAAATTTTCACATTGTTTCAATTTCCCGTGAAACTTTTTCTATTGAGCTACTGTTTTTTTATTTTCCATAGATTGTACATTAAATTTCCCATAGAAAAGGTCATTAGCAATTTTCTTGTATCTGGATTAGAACTGCTCAAAATGAAGTCCAAGTTATCCCCGTTAAGAATTATTACTTTTTAACACAGGACATGTATTCTTGAAAAGTTGTTACACGATGTTATGATAACAACCGTTGTTATGAGTTGTTATCAATGTGGTAAAGTTTGAGGTTGTTATTGGTTGTTACGAGATGTTAAGTCAATGCGTATTCTTGAAAACCTTTTTTAACATCAAGTTATCACACTTGTTGTTGTTATTTATTATTATTTTATTTATAATAAGAATTTCCTACGCCGGTCAGTAACATTCTAATAAACTGTGTGAAAGTAGAAGTGAAACAGCGAATTTCAAGTTGTTTAATTTTGAGTAAACTGTCGGCATCATTTAAAATATTAATATTATAAGCAGCAATAGGTGGAAACGCCATCCCTTTTACATTTAAATATGAGCCAAGAAATATTTTCCAACTTAAGTACAAGCTGATAAAGTGATAACTTATATTTATGATGCCGTCAAATTTGATAAGGAAAGTATTAACATCTCATAACCACCGTTTACACCTAGTCCCGAGGAGGTGTTATATAACACTCCATAACTCGAGTTAACAAGCCATAGCAACTCGTAACAACGATTCAAGAATATCCCTCTCATTTTCCATAACAACTCATAACAACGGTTGTTATCATAACATCGCATAACAACTTTTCAAGAATACATGTCCAGATGCACAGACCTTCTGAAGATAATAATCATCTTCTTCAGCTACTTTACCATTTCGCAGAGTTATATAGTTCATGGGGCTTATTCACCTCCCTCTTCTCAACAATTAACCCCGTATTTAAAATTAAGGCCCATGTAATGAGGGGAGGAGGTTCTATTATTTTGTAAAGTCGAGTCATCCAGCAGGACATGCTTCGGAAGTGGAAGGACGCGCTCGCCCATTCGACCACGGGCGAGTGGACCCGAGCGCTGATACGCGACCTCGACGGATGGGTAGGCAGAACGCACGGAGCGCTTAACTTCCACCTAACTTAAGTATTGAGCGGCCACGGGTGCTTTGGCACGTACCTACATCGGATGTCGATAGCGCCGAGCCCCGTGTGCGCGCACTGTGATCGAGGGGCGGAGGACACACCTTGGCACACCCTGTTCGAGTGTGAGGCCAGTGAGTAGGAGAGGCGTGGGACGGCCACAACAGCGATCGATCCCGGCGGAAGAAGCGATGAAGATGACGGCGTGATCAGCCGTCTCGCGCCGGACAGCCTGGTTCCGGAGATGATGAAGAACGGAAGCAGTTGGAACCGGGTGTCGGCCTTCGTCTCGGCCATCATGAAGAAGAAGATGCAGACGGAGCGGTCGAGACAGAGGGCCGGCGAGTTACCAAGCTCGGCCCACACCATCGAACAGGAGGAGAACTCTGTACCATCCTAGGAAGAGCTGCTGCAGCTGCACTGCAGACCCACCGGCAGGGCTCACCTGTCGTCACCACCTGCCTGCGTCGACACACGGACCAAGACGAGGAGGTGAGGGGTGAGTGAAGAGAGGCAGCGCGTCCGGCCGTAGGGGACCTGAAATTTCCAGGCGAGCCCTCAGGGAGTGCGGACCTCGGTCAGTAGGGAACCCCATGGTGGCCCTGGCCCTGGCAGGACGCGCGCACCGTTCCGGCACGTAGAAATGGGGGCTGAGGCCCGGCAGCGTCCTTCCGGTCACTGACGCGATACTCGAAAGGGTGGTTCCTGTGGCCGGGGGTGCGGTGTCATAGGGGCTACTTTGGCATGCGTACATCGCCATACGTCTCACCACACCATGGGTATTCAATAATTGGTTCCAAAGGTTCCTAAATTCGGTTTTGGTAATATTTTGGCCGTATTCCCCGAACTGTGGCGCATACCGATGGAGAAAGAGATGCAAGATGACAGTTGCGGTAACCACACAGAAAAAAATTAAAGATCATGGAAAGTGGATGAACATGTGATTTTCACAAAATTAATTTCACTTAGTGCTAAATTATTGATACATAATTTCTTATTGGCCATAAAACTTGCTTTTTCAAGATGCTAAATTTTAATTATCAATAAATTCTTCTTGCACCTTCTTCCCCACCCCAATATCTTACTTACTTTACGGATCGAAAAATTTTAAATCAAAGGAATTTATTCCTATTCGTACATTTTACAATTGTTTTTGATGGATATTTCAAATATTTTCAGAATATGTGTTACAAAAATTGTTCAAACCGGTCTCTACTACATTCTAAACATATCTTAGCCCGGCAAATTACTGAAATAGTAGGCCTGGAGCCATTCAGTTTTTGAACTTTTCAAGTCGACGTACCGATTAGCAGAACAAATCTGATTATTATTCCACTTCATGTACGTGATATCCTGAAAACATGAACTCGATTTGATAAAGCTGACAGATCCCCCATTTTATCAGAACATAATTTGACTTTAGACTCCCAATCAGCCATAAATTACGCCAAAATGGAATTACAAGAAAATGTATTCCAAACTCTTATATGGACAACGCATGCAAAAATTTTTCTTGGGTGGGAGTGTTGAAACTGGAAGGGGGAATGAAAAATATGACAATCATAATGAAGATTGTTAATTTTTGAATTTTCTCCGCTGTCGAGGGAGTGGGAGAGGGAGTATTGGCCTCTGACTGTTACGGCGGGGCCAGCAAAACTGATTTTCCAGGTGGCCTGTCTGGTCCCATTCCCCCCTGCCAACATTTCTTGAAGCTTGTACCAATTTCATTTGAAAACCGTGTATTTTTTCCACAACGTTTCCGGGTGTTACCGCAATGACCTAGCTACTGAAGCAAAGGCCTGCCGGTGACACACTATATTGGTTACGGTAAACGGCACGGTGAACTGTCTTGTCATGTCCTGTATTCTAATTGGTTATTGGTAATGATCTGGTGGACTAATCCCAGTTGTTAAGTTCTATTTGGTTAGTTATTAGTGTGAAAAGTGTTTCGCTGTCAAAATTTGCGGTCACGTTTATCAAGTGATTGTTCTGTCCGGTCTTTATTTTTATAATTTCCATGTGTTCTAGTAGTTTCCCTTTTTGTTAAGTTTTCGTAAATTGTTTTACATTTTTAGTATTCTGAAATGAACGTTTATTGTCGTGTTTACAGTCATTCATGTGCATTTTGTGTGGAGGTATATTGAAATGGATCTTTATTGCAACGATAAGACTTGTATCATCCACCTCTCAGCATCTCTTTACCCACACTCAAAAGAATTTTTATGAAGCACCCAAGCCCGGTGAGCATTTACGTAAGCTAATACACCAGTTCAAGTCCGGCCTCAGCGAGCGAATCACTTTCCAAGCCAGGCCAGATACGCAATCCAACCCCTGGCTTTTCTCTTTCCTCTAATCCCATCCACGGCTACTTTACGCTCATGACCTGTGACTTCCAGGCGCGAATCCCTGTCCTTCCCAGAGAACTCTCGCCTTGGCAACGGTGGAGGCTGGGAGAAAAGGGAGACAATGATTCCCCCAGCGTCGCGGGTGGTAACCTGGTCATTGGGGAGGGGAGGGGAGTTACTGCAGAATCACCTTATATGGGTGGCTCCATGGATCATCATCCACCATCTTGACAAGCTTGTACTACTTCTTCGCCTTTGCTCTCTGTTGACGGCTGCGCGCAGTGTTTTCTTGGCAGCTATCCACTCGGCATTCGCTAAGAATATTAAAACTAAGAAGCATACCCGGCTGCACGTAACAGGGACAGAGATTGTTCAAAATAAAATTTTTCCCCAGACATTTTTCCAAAAAAAAAAAAAAAAAATTGCAATAAGTTTGTTCACTTTGTTTGCAGTTTCTTCTATCGCTTTTCGGGAGTAATTCGGACTTGAAGGGTCGGTGGCGCGCTAGCGTCGCAACTGTTCTATGTAGGTGAAATGGATCTCTGCGTGTGTTAGTAATAGTGCGTGTAACAGCGTTCCATTTTACCTACATGCAAGTAGCAAAAAAAATCCACCAGATGTCAGTCACTATTCTCTCAAGTCCAAATAGCGTAAAATCCACTTCTATAGAATTCTGGTACCATGCCTGATGAGAAGCGTAATTAGAAGAAAAATCTGCGGATATTCCCAAAAATCAATTCAAGGCCAGTTTTTCCAAAAGAAATCGAACCCAAGTCCGTAATCCTCAAGGGCGACCGGGGGAGGGAGAAACTTTTTTTCATAAGCACATTGTCGAATACGTTTTTCCCATACTGCTCAGTCTCTACAAAAATGGGTCTTAAAGTTGATTGGTTTTAGACTTTTAGGTGATGAGCAACATGCCAGTAGTTGGTCAGCTTCTTTGAAGCGCCGTATTTGTCATTAGTATAGGAATAAAGAATTGGCCATGATGGCATCATAAAATTAAAGGATTGATCAACAAATTGCAATGATTACGAAGCACCCAGCATGGCTGGTATCACAGTAATCATCCGTGGAAAAGTATCAATTTGGCCATAATTTGGCATGATTGCCAATTATTGGTTACCTCTCCAAAGTAATTTCGCTTATTATAGCATGAAAGACCAAAAGTAAAACGAACCATGAATCTGAAAACCGGAACGCGGTAAGATGGAGTTTTTATTGGTGTTTGAAATTCGACATCGATTTGTCAATTCTTGGTAGACCGAAAATTGATATGAAAACTCAATTCAACTTGAAATTTTCGTAGCTTGTTGATTTTGAAACAGTTGCCAATTCTTGGTCATGCCAAATTTTGGTCAACCTTCAAATCGTGCTTTTTCTTAATTTCGCGACCAGAAATAAATTTAGGACACGAAATATACCACTGAAGCGGATGAAAACCCAGAATAAGTTAAATTGTTGCGAAGTTATGGCCCTTTTAAAAAAAGGTGTCTTTGAACCTCATGAAATAATAAAAACATAATTGGAACCAACAAAATCAATAAATACTTAGCATAATTAATTTTTTCCGCGCATTCCTTTTTTTTTTTGGCACAACAAAAAAACGTGAAAATAAGCAGGTAATTTTTTTTTTACAAAATCACTGATAACTTCTTAACAAATCACTATTTCACAGCGCAAAGGGTGTCGTTTGGAAGATAGACGCACCCAGAGAAAAAACCTACCATAAATAGCAGCACTTGCCAACTAAAATAGTTCGATCTGTGATACTTTGAAAATTGACCATAATTCGGCATGGTGACCAAGCATTGGCATTTGACCTTACTGTTTGCTGTGTCACCATATTTATGATATCGGATATCAATGTTAATGCATTTTATTTTTATTTTGAAAAATAACATTTTCCGACTAACATTTGTGTAGCTAATTCCCATTTTTATTTTCAAGGTTTACAGACAAATTCAGTTCTTAAGAAATTGCATGGTGTCTCAATCTTCTTCGACAATATGTCTTTTGACAATTTTTGAATGTTTCGTGATCAATTTAAACCCTGGTAAATATAAAAATTAAAAATTTTCTCAATTTCAAGTTCTTGTTTTGAGACACCGACTGAAGTCAGACTGAAAATTTTCAGAGCATTCAAGACTCTTCATTGAAACAATTTCTTCATTTTGAAGTCTCATTTTGGATCTTCTGAATCAAAGATTTCAGGAGACTACTCAGGTCTTCCTCGAAAAATTCCTGTTAAATACCCATTCGACATTGCTTGAAACAACTGAATTTCTCCCATTTTGTGAATAGAACTCAAATTCATGGGCCCTACTTTAGGCCACATGAAGAATCTGATATTGTCAGAATTAGTAACGGGAAAAAAACCGCTCTACTTTTAATACTTCACTGAATCTCAAATTAATTTTGCACATTTCAAGCGTGAAGTCGGTCGGAGTTGGATGAGAAATCTGATTAAATTTTCAGAATAAGCCGCTCACAAAAATCCCTGTTTGATATTTTTTCGATTTCTCTAGTTTCGAGGCCTACATTAAGTTTAGATGATGAAATCTCCAATATTAGAGATTCGAATTAAGATTAAATTTGATTTCGGATTGGTAGGTTACTTAATCTTGATAAAACGAAATCTTTTAGAAATTTGGCGAATGTTTCAAATATAAATTTTCCATTCTTATAATCCTTCATCTCTAGTTACGTCGCATTGAAATCCGAACAAATTTAATTGGCCGCAGTGGGACCCAAACCCGTTCTACGCTCGACTGAACTTTTCGACGGCCAAAAAATATCCTCATAATTTTATCTACCGTCGAACCTTTTCATCGTGAACCACATCCCGCATTTTATTCATGGTTCATCGCTGCCCGTGTTACTCGATTTCCGACCTGCATCGCTATTTCTACCTAATTTGATAAGAACTGTAAAAGAACACCTTTTGATCGTTTTTATTAATCCAGCTTCGGCGAAGAATAAACCAGGCACGATACACCGTGCACACCAGAGGTTATAAAAACATGAAGTGAAGCCATCAAATTTTTTTGTACAACTCAAACAATAATACAGTGACATTTAAAACTATTCGCAATTCCGACATCAAACGTATTTTCTCATTTAAAAAAAAAATCATCTTCGTATACTGCTTCAAGTCCAATAACGAAGTTTAAAAATGGCAGCTTAATCGAGCGAACAAAAAGTAAACGCATTAAGCCTCTCGTAAGCGCAAATATTTTTTTTTATTTTTTTTTTTCGTACATAAGTTAGATTAGTTTGAACATCGAAATGACCCAAATCAACAGCGTACCCTTTTTTTTATAATGATTGATGTAACGAACTCTGTCGTTCAATTTTTTGAGGTTTTTTTTTTTAATATATATAGGAAGTGACACAGCGGGTTTCGGCAAGCTAATGACTAAGATGCGCGACTGCGAACTCATCTACAGTACTTTCTCTTAATTTCTGAAACCGAAAGTACTCTAAAGTCAATTCTGCGTTGTATATGTTTCCTCTAGCAGAGAATATACAGAGTTCTTCGGTGTTCGAGGGAAATTTGACGGGTATGTTTTAATTAAACATCAAAGCGCTGCTAAAAGGGGTTTACAGTAACCTTTCTGCAGCTCTGCAGGAAATAAACGCAGACTTGAGTGTTTGTACGAGGTGATACCAAATGGTAAGTTTCACGATTTCGTATCATCCTACATTAATTTATGAACATACATCATCCACCGTGTATTATGTTCGGTTGTTCGCAAATCCGTACACGAGCTGGATCTCAGCTGCAAAGGTGACGACAGCTAATTTAGTTGGGAAAGAGAATGTTTTCCATCCAGATGATCTTTTCGACTGTAAACACCAAATTCTTCCTAACAGAGATAGATGTCGCGAGAAACAAATATCGAACCAACAGCAGTCAATAGTGAACCTATTTAGCATCCGTGATGATCTAGGAAAACGAGATAAAATGCATACAATGCGCAGCATTAAGAACTGATAAGGATAAGGAAAGCAAATCATTTTTATATTACACACCAGTAAACACAGATTCCCGAATTCTCGCCATCCAACCAGAGAGTGACTCTCCCACTACTAAAACTTTTGTTCAGCAGCAGGAGATAACGGCTATATGTATTCAGGTGATGCACGACCAGGGAGAAAGTCATTCTACACTCAGTTGAGCCAAGAAGATAACGTATCAAACAGTGGCTTGCGGTGATTTTTCCTACGAGATAAGCGATAAGCGTAGACAGTAGCGTAGCCAGACTTGGTATGAGGCCGGGGGGTCGTTCCACTTTTACAACATTACATGTGTAATACTTACTATTACCAGAATAAATTTTAATTTTTTCACATTTTCGGCTGATGCCAGGGCTCCCCCCCCCCCCGTGGCTACGCCCTGAGCGTAGAGGTGAAGTTTATAAAAATCAGAATAAAGTATGAAATATGCTACTACAAAACAGCATTGGTGAAATGATTCAAGTTGTTGTATCCCTGTGTAGGGTCATTCCATATGCATTTATTCTTTTCTGTGACGAATAATAGACACAGGGACGTACCACCGACGAGTTTTTCCAGGGGAGAGGGAGGGCAGACATTGTGAAAGTCCCACCTGATTCAACTCAAAATTACCAAGTATCAAAACAAAAAAAAACAAAAAACCTTCTGACTTGTTGGAGTTTTCCAATTGACTCAACTCAAAATTCCCAAACATCACAGCAGTACTGTAGAGCGAAGAAGAGGGCCTGGGGAGAAATTCCACGGGCCCCCTCCTTCCAGTTAATTTTCTTCTTTGGTCAGATAGGAAAAAATTATGGGGAATATATATAATCGCACGCGAAAGAAACGCACAGAATAAAAAATTGAAGATACCGACTTCTTATAAGTGTGATCCATGCGATGATGCACACACGACCTTTTTTAGCAGGTTTCGACAAGAAATGTAATATTCTAACGTGATAAAACTACAAACAGCCGACCATAATTTGACGAATCTGAAAGGGTAAATCTAAGTAGCAGGGTACGTACGAGTGGAGCCCAATAAATACAAGTGAAGACACGCCATTTTGGCTCACACCATGCCCGTGGACGCCAAATCCGACTACGCGGAGCGTGCGGCGTAGTCAATTCGGCCTCTACGGGCGCGGTGTGAGCCAAAATGGCGTAATGTCTTCACTCGTATCTATAAGGTTTTAGTACGAGGAACGAGCGTCCATTAGGTACTCAGTGTATGATTGTGTGCAAGTACTCCTTGAGCGTTAAAATCAGGGCTTTCCAGCCAAGCATAATTGGCTATTATAGCTATCGGCTCGAGCTGATTTTTTTCATTGGCTGGAATAAAGCTAGCTATTAGCTGATAAAATTTGATTGGCTTGGCTGGCGTTTGCTTAATTTTTCAAAAACCGTGTGACCCCTCAAAAAACTCGTCGTGAGATGCAAATGCTTGTACTTCTGGTAATATTAGAATATTTTGATTAATTCGGGACGTGGCTTAAGAAAAAGGACCTAAACGCTCTAAAGAACAAAAACAAAACTCCGTTTTCATTTTTTTTTTTGTTAAAAAAAAATTTGATTTGCTGATGAATGGCTACTGGCTGGCGAACTCAGGTCAGCCTGCTATCGACTATTAGCTGGAACCCATTGGCTACCGTCAACTATCAGCTATTGGCTATTAGCTATCGGCTAGCTGGAAAGCCCTGGTTAAAATACGGCAGAAAAAGATGGTGGTACCCGCGGCTGTGAAGACTGTCCCTCTCGGCCAGAAACGCAAGAGAGGCAACCAGCACTGGCGAAAAAGGCCTTACTGATTTGAACCTTATTTTACTTAGTCTTATTATTTCACTAGCCAAGAAATGTTTAATTTTTTTTCTCGTTTCATATGATACCCGTAGGGTTTAATAACATTTTTTCCTGTTTAATTTTTTTTTATCGTAAACGTCTTGTTTTCGCGTTTATTTAAATTACATGTTAGTGTTTTCCCCTCTTTTTTCGCGTGCGTTCATTATTCCTTCGCGTGTCGGTAAAAATATAACCCAAAAATTATAAGCTACGAGATTAGGTTTCTTTCATGGAGTAAGGAGTGATTGCTGATTTGATGTACAGTATGATGTAGCCGTCAAAATCGACAATAAAACCATAGAGGTGGTCTCGGAATACAAGTACTTAGGGCAAACTCTGGCTTTTGATTTAAAAAACAAAAGGAAAAAGAGTTGAAAATCCGCAGGGCAAACGCGTGGAAAGCTTTCTGGTCCCAAAGAAAAATACTGAAAAGCAACATGAAGTTATATACTAAAATCAGGGTATTGGAAAGCACAGTCCTTCCAGTATTGACCTACGGAGCCCAGACCTGGACCATCACTAAAAAACAAATGCACAAAATCCGGTCCACGCACAATTCAATGTTGAGAAGTATCCTCCAAATGAGATTAAAAGACCACACTAAAGTACGAGATATTATGGAAAAAACCAAAGCCAAAAATATCGGGGTTGTTCTTCAAAAGCTGAAGTTCAAGTGTGCAGGTCATATTATCCGCGAACCAAGTCATAAGTGGAATAAAGTCTTAACTATCTGGGTCCCACAAGAAGGCAAGCGAGGCAAAAGGAGGCCGGTTATCAGATGGGAGGACGAACCGCGTCAACATCTTGGACCGAAGTGGTCTAATATGGCAAAGGATAGAACAAGGTGGAGGGACTTGACAGAGGCTTATGCCCAACAATGGGCGACCGAAGAGGGGCCGACGATGGAGGCACCGTCCACTTACCAATAAACGGAAGGAAGTGTTAATATCGCGGACCCAATTGGGTCACGGCCAATAAATAAAATAAAAAAAATAAATGATGTAGCCGTAAGCGTTGAAATTCAGGTCTTTTAAAAATATTGGGCCCTCCTAAAGTCCGGGCCCAAAGTATTCCCCCTTTCCCCCTCCCTCTCGACAGGGTTGCATCACAGCAGAAAAATCTTTGACTTGTTCGATTTTTCCAACTTCACAACTCAATTCCCAAGTATCAAAGCCAAAAAAAAACAAAAACTTTTGACTTGCTGGATTTTTCCAACTATGCCTAATTAAAATTGTAAATTTTCCTAACTGCTGAGTGAAAAATTCTAACAGGGAGAGTTGCCCCTCCTCCTATTGGTATGTTCCTGAATAGACATGGCCAACAAAACAGTTTTCCACCATCTTCACAACCGGTTAACCACAAAATGTTTTCATATTGCGATATGTGGCAATGTCTAGTACAACTCGAACCACCTCTTTTTTGCTCAGTTTTTAAAAATGGTAATTCTGGTTTAGGCTTCTCACCATTAATAATTTCTATTTGTTCATTAAGAGCAAGTTGCGAAAAAGATTTTTCAATAAGATCTTGAACAAGCATTTGTGTGGGCAAAAGAACACTGAGCATTCAAACATAATGCGTTGACTAGTAAATGAACATAGTCACGTTTCACTATTAACTTCAACGTTTGTGTGTAGCCACGCCGAGCCAAGCCTGACTCAAAGCGCTTCCCAAACGTAACCAAACGCATACGTTTCGTCGCGTTGAACACGCTAGTGTGTTTTTGTGTTGGTAATTAACACGGAGGCGGAGTTTAAGTTTAAGTACTGCAATGTTACTTGCAGTGTGTAAAAGAAGCGTTGGATCCGACGCACACCTCACTGGCCTATACGAATATACGTACAAGGATTGCCGAACAAATCGTCGTTAGCATCAATACAGTCGCTGTTTGTTTTGCCCAGTGCTTCATTACCTTCTATTTTTTACAAGTAGAAGTTGCGATATTGTATATCTATGAAAACTTATTTTCTCAGGAATTTTCAGGGTAAGCAGCGCTTACCTTGCTTGTCTGGAATGCACGCCACTGGTATTAAAGTTTTATCTTTTATGTGATTTAAAACTTCAAATAATGTTTCTAACTGATATGTAACTTGTAATCAAAGTTGGGCAAATTATATATACAATTAACGAATAACACCTCTGTTACTCAGTATTCTACAAATACTAAGTAATCGCACCAAATAACGAATAACAACTACCTAAAAATGGCTAAAAGTGGGTATATCGTTGAAAAATATACCTGAACTTTTTTGGATTTCCACCTCAAAAATGACATTCAGGATGCCATTTGGAAAATTTCAAAGTCAATTTTAAGGGTGTACATAAGCGATAAAAAAAAATCTGAAAAAATTGAGAATATTTGTACCCAAGACCCACCTACTATTTACCGCAACTTTTGCTTCAATTGATCGAAAAATGCCTAAGACAATGCTACTCGTAAAGACAAGAAAATCACATCCTTCAAGATCACACCTCGCTGGAGGTGAATAGGAATGTCGTCATAGGCTCAAACATTTTCTTATATCAGTACTCAACGAAGACTAAAAAATCGAAGAAATCGCCGGAGGTCGATTCACTCATCTTAATGGGATACAGCCTTTCAATTAGGTGCAAGCGCACGTTTGCACTTGAAGATTCGCCGGCCGTGGACCCTCTTTCGATATGAAAGTACACACATAAATATATAAAGAAATATGAAAACAGGAAATCATGTCAGTAGCTTCCTCTTTCCACGTAACGTCCAGAAAAATTCACCCCACCCCCCGTCCCCTCAGCTGGGCCAAGAATAACAGCTGATGAAAAATCAACTATTTAACGCGTAGGTATCACTGTTGCCAGTTTCGCTCAGACGTTCCCTACAAGAAGATAAAACGGAAATAATAACAACTAGAAATGAATAATTCATACACACGAACCAGTCATTAGTTTTGATAAGAACTTTGACACGGCATCACGTTGGTACTCTGGACCTATCGTGTGTATGTGTGAACGACTTTCCTGTTTTCGACTCAGTCTACCTTCAACTGTTATACAGCATCTCAGTTCTTTAGTGTTGCATTCGTGGTGAATCGTGAACACTGTACTGATTATTTTTCAACATGATAGTAAAAGTGAAACAAGGTTCGTTGGAAGGCAAGGAGGAAACATCGGTGCTCACGGGAAAGAAGTTGTTCTCATTTATGGGCATTCCGTACGCACAGCCTCCTGTCGGAGAGCTTCGATTCCGAGTAAGTACAAATAACACACTATGCAACAAAACAGAAGTCGTGCATTACGCATTCGAAAAAGTAATTTTTACGTATTTTTCAACACTGAACCCCAGACTTCTGTCCGTTTTTCTCCACACGTGTAGTTTTTGTGATCTCGTAATACAGTCTGGAATGAACGTGTGTCTCTTTTAAAAGGAGACCTCGTAAAACTAATAGTGGTCACACTGGTTGATGGGTTTTCAACTCTGCTACGAGCATAGTGGAGCAGTGTTCTTGATTCATGGTGTTCAGGGTTGCCAGATATGGTATTTTTTAAAAATTTTGCCCTTTTTTAGTCCCTTTCTTGTTTTGGTCCGCCAATAATCTTGTGGAAATCGATCGAGTAACTAATTTTACAAACATTCAATCTGACAACATTCCTCCCCTCTTTCATGTCCTCATTCAACTCTTTTTCTTAGCTACTTCTTTAGAGGTTTCCAGTTAGCTCATATAGCTTTCACTCTAGGGTCATATAATTTTGTAACTAATTTCATAAATATTCAATATGACATTTCTCCTCTCTTTCAAGTCCTCCTAATTTTGTTAACTACGTCAATAGGGTTTTCTAGTTACCTCATTTAGCTTCCATTCTAGAGCCATATAACTTGGCAACTAATTTTTTTAAAGTTCAGTCTTACAACACTGCTTCCTTTCTGTCAAGTCTTCTTTCAGTTCGTTTTACTCGCTCTTTTAAAAAGGCTTTCTAGTTCGCTCCCATTCAGAGCTACTCTCCAAAGCCGTATAACTTCATAGTTAATTTTTCACATTGTCAATCTGACAACGTTTCTCCTCTCAAGTTTACTTTCACCTCTATTTTTGTTCTTCCAATAGACTTTCAACAATTGAGTTTTTTAGCCCTCACTTCAGTGCCATTCAACTCCTCAAATTCACTTTTCAAATTTTGGGCTATCAACACGACTCCTCTAATGAGACTTCTTTCAGTTTCACATATTTTTTTCAGTCCTTTCAGTCAATAAGTTTTCTCAATTGGCTCATTTAGCTTCCGCCCTTCCTCTCTTGTGTTATCTTCCTTATCAAAATGATCAACCACTGATACATGATCAACAACCAGTACCATCACATCAGAACACGTTCAAATCTCAAATCCTAATGTGACCGCGGAAAACGGACAAGAGTATTGTGTTCGACGTTGGAGACTACAGGAAGATCACTTTATAGAATACGTAATAAAAAACAGTAGTTGCATAATGTAACGCAAGTTTTAACGTGGTGCAATAAAGAAGAAACACGGGTATTTAACTTCGTATTCTTCTACAGCCTCCGGTACCAGCCGATAAATGGGAAGGCGTTCGTCCGGCGAAAGAGGCGGGCAGCCAATGTCTGCAATTTGAAAAACTTTTCACCGGCCCGGTTGTCGGAACCGAAGATTGCTTGTACCTGAACGTGTTCATCGCAGAGGTGAGGCGGTGTGCTATAGGTAGATGACTGATGGTTGGTGTCGACTATAAACGATGTTTAACTTTGATAAGTTTGCAGCCTCCAAATGAAAACGCTCCTCTCAAACCAGTGATGGTGTACATCCATGGAGGTGCATTCTGTGCCGGTCGAGGACCGTTGGAATCTGATTTCCTTCTCGAGCACGATGTTGTAGTTGTAACCTTCAACTACAGACTTGGAATTTTCGGTATGTAAATGTCTTACTCGAAACGCATCGCCTAAGCGTGTAGCACTGAATTATTTTTGATTCGTTGATGATTCCCGAGTTGGAAGGGCTGATTCTCTACCATTTCACCGTTACTGAATGCTTTTAGAGTATACTACAAGTGCGGTTCCCCTTTTTAGATCAGTTTGCTGTCAGACTTTCTAAGCGAGTAAATCGGGGCTGCTAACCTCAGGTTCGGAGTTACAGATTATTCATTTGGTGGACTACAGGCTTGAAAATTGTTGACATTTCTCGATGAGTTCGGAGCCAAGAGAAATGAGGACAAATCCAAAATACGTATAACTATGAAGACGAGTCAAGCGAGCTTAAATTTTCAGTCTTTCGAAACAATATCATAGTGTTAACGCATGTAAAATTTCGCATCCAAGACTACGGTGTATAGCCAACTCATCTCAAGGCTTCGCCAAGCTATTAATCTTTAATAGCATTCATTTTACGCATTCAGGTCAACGAACATATGACATTTTAATCGTTCACGTTTTCTGAGAAAAACGCTTACATATTTTAAAGTTTACAATTTATCGAATGCTTCCGAATGAAAGTAAAAGTTTGCAATTAAAAAAAAAAAAGAGAAAGGGCCCATTGTACGCTACACCTCATTATCAGTAGTACTTGAGCTGTAACTACTGATAAAAAACCGGTACCTACCTAAAGATAATTACTATCTAGATAACAGCAGAGAGCGTATTACTTTTTCGAATCTGATACAGTTCAGTGAAAATCGAATCACATATGATCTGTCTGCGCGTTGAAACTGCTTCCTTCCTGTAGCTCTATTGGCTCAAAACACTCTTTACTTTCATTGTCCATCATTTGCACTACTGTGCCAGTGCCAACAGTGCCCCATTCATCTTTTTACCAGGTATAAATGGGGACATTTTTACCGCCTTTCATCTCCGTCTCGGGGGGGGGGATCATTGCCTACTATAGGAGGAATTATTTTTACCGTGCTTCTCCTCCTTTGCGAGGGAGAAGGTAATGTAGGAGGCGTAAAAACAGGAAGTAGAACCCATGGAATAAGTTTTAGAAGAGTCTGAGTGATCCTTCGTGATTTTGAACTCAGCGTTAGTGGGACTGACGAATCCTAAGCTGATAACATAGTCTGAATGAATCATATCGAGAATAAACAAATTCTGATAGAGTTTCAAAAGAACTGAGCGCCTTAATGAGCCTTTAACGCAGTCACAGTGATTCTGGCAAATTTTAAGCTTTCAACATTACCTAAGTTGACAAAGAAGACAAAGATGACATGGCAAATTTTAAGCTTTCAACATTACCTAAGTTGACAAATTTGACAAAGAAGACAAAGAAGACAAAGACAACTAACATGACAAGGCCAACAAAGATGACAAAGATAACAAAAGTAACGACAACGACGACGACGAAACAACAACCCCGAGCCCCATTTCTCCGTGCCGCAATGGTGCGCACGTCCTACCAGGGCCACCATGGGGCTCCCTACTGTACTGACCTAGGTCCGCGCTCACTGAGCGCTCGCCTGGAATTCAGGTCGGTCCCCCACGGCCGGACGCGCTGCCTCTTCACTAACCAAAAGTACAAATTATTATTTTTAATCTAGAAGGTTCTGAACATTTGCTAATAAACGTCTGGTTTCTAACGAATTTCTTGTCCTCAGGTAGTAACATATTGATCTTTGCTCCATGTTTTCTTGTTTTTTAAAAATTTTTTTTAATGGGAGTTGATACGTTTGTTGGAACAACAAGATGGGTATTTTTGCAAACTGTAACCATGCAGAAACTCACTCCGTGATGTCACTGGGAAACGCGCCCGTAGCCCTGCAGTGAGACTAGTTCAGTTTCAGAGGAGGTTCAACGGCTAGTGCCATCTGAGAATTTGCCGCCAATCGAAGCAACAGCAGTTAATGTGGGTACTGTTCCCGAGGATGTGCACGCGCTATCAACTGTTACAGGGATTATTTTGCTCTATCGACTGCCGAATTAGGGTGTGCTCGCCGCGGTGTGATACGTGTGAAATTACAAGTTGAGATACGATTCTCATACCGGCCTTATCGCATGGTCCGATCCGAACAAGAGATGTTTGAGAATACGGTCAACAAATCCAGGCTGAAATTGTTCAACCATCTGCATCAGAGTTTGCCTCTCCCGTCCTCCTCATCCGGAAGAAAGGGGAGGATAGAGAGACGTCTCTGTACCGCAGGCTGAACAGCCAGATAGTGAAGGATTCTTATCCATTCCTAAGAATAGACGACCAGATTGATCGCCTCTTGAAAGGGATTTACTTCTCGTCTTGATCTCAAGTCTAGTTACCATCAACTGCCTGTGGAAGAGAAACGTCATAAATACACCGCGTTTGTTACTTCCTATGGACAGTAAGAGTTCAACGATATGCCTTTTAGGCTAACGAATATATCCCAAGTTTTCAGTGGCTTATGAGTAGAGTCCTTGCATGTATTCAAAACTTCGCCTCAATTTACCTAGATGATGTACTAATCAATGCTGCCTGTTTCGATTCAGCTCTAAATCATCTGGCGTACTTCTTCAGAAAGGCGTCTTCCTCCAGACTACCGTCAGTTTTCTCAGTGTTGAAGTGACTGCTAGACAAGTGAAGCCGAGTTCAAAAAAGTCTGCCACCATCTAACACTTTCCCCGACCATCTACCATCCATCAGGTACGCTAGTACCTTGGGTGACCAGTTCGGCCATTTTGTAAAGGGGTATGCCACCCATGAGTATGCCACGCATGCTAAACCGCTCACCAACCTTTTGCAGAACGATATTAAGTGGCATCGGGGTGAAGAACAGGAAGTGCTTTTCGTAACATATAGCAGCAACTCTGGGAACGCCCAAAAATTACGGCTGACAACCCCAAGCTGAGACTGAAGTGCATACTGATGCCAGCGCCCTCGGATTGGGAAGCATCCTATTTCCAACGAAAATCTGATGGAATGCTCCACCCAGTTATACATGCTAGTCGCCAGACGCATGACGCTGAATCAATTTATCACTCATACAAGTTGGAAACTCTCCACGGTAGAGCACCTAGAAAAACCCGAGTACTGACATCGGCCATTTTGAGTTGCTTGGTGTCTGGTGATTTACAATTCGATACGCGGAACGTTCCGCGTAGTGAATTGTGAATCACCAGGCACCAAGCGACTAAACTAAGGGAATGAGGTATCGAGAAGCTTCTTTCACACTGTGTGAGTGGCTAAATCAGTCAGTAGGTGCGTGTACTGAATGTTATTTAACCAAAAACTGTTACCAAATGTGTACAGAGGGGAATTAGTCTGGTTTCACATACGCGCTCTCTCTATCACACTGAATGGGGGTGGAGCGTTACTACATCACTCCTTTGCATGTTTTTGCGTTCGCGTTTGTTTCACCTTTTCTATGTTAACTACACACACTAAACCTGTGTAAAGATTTTAGGCGCGGATTCAGAAAAAGAAGATGGGGGGCACAGTAGCGGCTGTGCATATTAATTAGCTGTTGCTTTCATGTTGATAGGGGTGGGAGGGGGCGGGAATGCTGCCAGATGAAAATTGTATCTAATGTAGGATACATAATGACGAATATGTAGATGCGTTCTTATACCTTTGTGGTGTTAAATGAGCGCACAATCCATCATTTTTACTCCTTTTTTCCTATTATTGCGTTAGAAATATTTCACCGGGGGGGGGGGCATGTACCTCATGCCCCTCCCCCTTGGATATCCGCCACTGAACATTTTTAATAAAACTATTCAACGATTCAACCTCTATTCTGTAGTAGTTTTGATGAATTATACAGGTTCTTTCGCTCTTGGTGTTTATTTATTCTGAAAGGCATAGAAAATATACGAAAGATACAATAGTATGCAGTAGATGCCTCAATGCATTTCAGAAGAGTTGGATGACCCTGATTAAGTCCTAAGGGTAGCCGAGTGAGTCTTAGCGGAGCCTGAATAAGTCATGAATGCAGGCCTGTAGCTAAGCAAGGGCAATCAGGGCATTGCTCTGGTTGACCAACCTGTTTGCCCTGGCTGGCCAAAAAAAAAAAAAAAGACTCTTATTATCATCTGGCAATGCTGAGCTGATGCTCACCACTAACTTCTTGCTTCACAGCTTTGAAACTTCGATGCTTCCGAAGATCAATGATACGAGTATAAAAAAATGTTGAAACATTGCCCTGCCTCTAATGTCATTTGCCCTGACTGAAATGCAAGGTGGCTACGGGCCTGAATGAATGTATCGGAACCGGTTTGAATTAGTCTGAATCAGCCTTTACGAGTCACAATACAATCTGAAGAAACCTTATCAAAGTCTGAAAAGGTCTTAACGCACTCTCACAAGTTTCACCAGCGTCATCTGAGGTTGGTATTTTTAAACGGAGACGCAAATTGAGATGCTGTAAGCTATAAAGACATGCATCCACTTCGTCATATTTTCAACAGTCGGTTGGTTGGTCAGTCTTCCTTCCTGTCTTCCTTTCCTTATTTCTTTCTTTTCCTTTCTCTTTCTCTCTTCACTGACTTCCCCCCTCCTACATAAATGGTGCAACTGTGTTACCTTAACTCCTCTTTAGGATCCCTAAAAATGCGAATCTGGTAAGTTTCAACCACTTGCGATTTCGGCATCCCTCTGTCACCCGATCAAAGGGTCGCAATCCCAATATAGCATTGTGCCTCATGTAGCTGTAACAAAACGATCCAATATGAACATACGATGAACTCACTCTGTAATATGGTTTTTCGCATTATTGCAGGTTTCCTGAACCTAAACATTCCAGAGTGTCCGGGTAACGTCGGTATGAAAGATCAAACGTTAGCTTTGACATGGGTGAAGGAGAATATTCATTCTTTCGGCGGAGATCCCAACAATGTTACGCTCTTTGGCGAAAGTGCTGGAGCTAGCTCGGTAAACCTGCATGTGTTATCGCCTTTGTCAAAAGGTAAAACAAATCACAAGCAAACTTCTTTGTACAACGAGAGGTAACTTGCGGTACAGCACCCAAGTAATCGTACAACTGTGTCCTTGACTTACGCTAATTTGCTATTTTCACTTTTTCGAAAACTCACCAGGTTTATTTCGTCGGATAATCGCGCAAAGTGGCTGTGTTCTTTCACCTTGGTGCCTGACTGTACTCCCCGAGGAAAACGCTTTTAAGGCGGGTGAGAAATTGGGCTTCTCCGACAAGGACCCCAAAAAGCTAGTTGAATTCTTACGGGAAAAATCGGCCAATGATTTATTCCAAACTGCGAACTTTCGTTACAACTGAAGCTAAGAATGTAAGTAGGTATTCGATTTCCCCCTTTTTTTTTCGTTATTCTATCCTTGGATTGTCGAACGTTGCCTTTATACATAGTTTATGGAAATTTTAGTTCATACTCCACTCGTTATATCAAGTCGTACAGTTCAAACCGTCCTGACTTATTATTTTTGCATCGTGAAATTCTATGTACCCCTTTTCCTGTTCTGTCTGTGTTTTAAAATTTTCTGATTCCTTCTTTCTTTCTTCTGTCTTATAATTATTTCTTATACGTTGGTATAAGAAAATCACGTTAATGATATAACTCTTGAAGTTCTATTTTTCAAGGCCTGTCCAGCCATCTGCCAAGGTCTTTCATTTACACCATCGATAGAAAAAATCACTGAAAATGCCTTTCTACCCGAGCATCCGTTGCAGTTATTGAAAAGTGTGGACCCTGTGCCAGCTATAATTGGAACTTGCGAGAAAGAAGGAGTACTCATTTTCGCAGGTACCTATTTAATTTGCATGATACTGTCTATCCTAACGAGCATGGCCAGACTGAAGAAATTTCTTGCGAGTAAAGCGCGATTTTTGCGCTGGTATTCTTAACCGTGGGCACTAGGAAAAATTTTTCCAGGGGCAGAGAGCAATACTATTGTAAGATAAAGGGGCAAATTTAAAAAAATTATACTTTCCTGAAAAATTGGCCTTTTTCAAAATCTAAGAGAGGCCTTTGTCTCATTTACCCCCACGTAAATATGTCCATAAGAGAAAAAATAGTGAAACTTCATGTACTCATATATTACGCCCGGAAATATAACAATAGAACAACTGTAGTAGAGGAGAGGGTACCTTGGTCCTTAGACAATTTTAAAAGTTAGTATTTGAATTTGGAAGGCAAGACGAAACAATACAAATAGTATAAATAGGTACCACATCTTGAAAAATGTTTGACTTCATAATGTTTTGTGAGAGTATGCGGTGCATAAACAGCGCATGCCCTATGAGTCTGGCGCTGCTACAAACTGAGTGTGCAGCAATTAACGTGTACTGTATGACAGGCTTACAGAATCCGCAAGTTCTCGAAAGTCTGAAAAATGACCTGACCGATGCCATCAAATACAACGTGCCATGCGATACGCCAAAAATACCAGAGATTGCGGCTAAAGTGAAAGAATTTTACTTAGGAGAGCAAGCCAAAGGGCTAGACAGCAAAGAACAATTTATAGATGTAAGTACTAGTTTTACTTCTAGTAAATATTGTAAATTTTTGCAATCAGTTTGACAAGAGTGACTTCAGCAAGAAACATTGAAGTTTTTATCGTACGTTGTGGATAAAGGGTGCTATAGCCTCATTTTAAGGCCTATAGGATCTGGAGGTAAACTCTTCTCCATGACCGATAGAAATTCACAGACATTCTCCTGAACACTGAAAAATACTTCTGTCCTTGCACGCAAGTGAGTGTTTTTATTACCGTGCAAGGATCGACACCATGAAACCCAACCCACTGAATGATTTTCTGGCACTGCATAAGGGTTTAATTCTCCAGAAACTGAGAATATTTGGTTACCAGCAAATTTTGAACCTTAACTACCAATTTATTCTTCTTCCTCTTCTTCTTCTTCTTATTTTTTTTTTGGGGGGGGGGGGTATTTTGGGTTACAAAATAACATCCGCAATGAATTTCATCAATCTAATTCATTAAACAGGACTATTACCATCTTTTTAATGGGAAAAGCATAGGAATGTGCCTATTGTTGTGGATATTACCATCTGTCTCAATACCTGTTATATTTTTTAAATTTTTGTTTCAAGATGTTTTTTTTTTTTTTAATAACTTGGCATGATTATTAAGAAAGATTGGAAAAGTAAATTAGGGCTGTAAAAAATCGATCAAAAATGCCTCTTATCGATTATTGATAAGGATCCACGAGTTATCGATTTAATAGATTTTCCTTCATGTATTTATGCACCCCCCCCCCGCCCCAGTTTAGAACGTATTCAATTTTACTTCTCTCTTGAAAATAATGCAGATTGCGAATGCAATGTTCCATCTCGCCATCTCCCATCGTCCAGATCTAATTTTAAAGAAGAACGTGATCAGCATTTCAACTCTGATTTCCCATTTTCGTGTATAGGGCTTTTCTAGTACTCCATATTGCCAGTGGCGTCGTGTCTGGGTGTTCAAGGTGTTCACTGCACACCCACTTAATTTTTGTCTCACAACAAAAATCCCAGAAACAAGGAAAGATTTAAATTTGATTAAAATACAAAATATAACCTCAAAAAATTGAAAAATAGCCGGAATATTTCTCTTTGCACTTTGTGCGGGTCTTATCTTTGTCACATACTATGGGAATCACATAGGATGTTCACTGGCAACATTGCACACTCTTGTTGGTCTTGTCGCACTGGCGTTATCTTTGTCACATACAGGAATCGTGTAGGATGTTCACTAGCAACATTGCACACTCTTATTGGTCTTAATGCAGTGGCGTCATCTTTGTCATACTTACTATGAGAATTGCCTAGGATGTTCACTAGCAACATTGCACACTCTCGTTGGTCTTAATGCAGTGGCGTTATCTTTGTCACACTTACTACGGGAATCTCGTAGGATGTTCACTAGCAACATTGCACTATTGCACACTCTTGTCGGCCTTGTCGCAGTGGCATTTGCAACAAAGACCACAAAGAGTGAAGCGGAGACTTCGTTAATTTAAATGGCAGGGTGTTCCACGCGAGGCCACTGCATATTGCATACTTATCTGCCTCTCCTGTTATCAAGTTGGTAGTGTATGATAACTTGATAACAGGGTTTGATGCGAGAAACGGGCCCTAATGCAATGGATGGTTGAAAATGCCGGAGATAAAATTTTTTTGAGAAAGTTTAAATTCTTTTGACAACGCAAACGTCGCTGAAAGTGTAAGTCAAAACCCCGCCCCCATCTTCACAACTGTGACGAGTGTAATACCTCCCTTTTCTCCGAAAAGTCGGTAAAAACTGAACTGTTATTTCTTGAGATCGATGATCATATAGGATCAAACCATGAGGAATGAACGTAAACGGAAATTTTGAATTATGCAGAGAACAGAGAAGACAGTCGAGGTATTATAAGTTACAACATGAAAGGCGAAACTTGAAACTCACTGGTGGGACCATAATATTACGAAATTACAATTATCTCCTTATCATACACCACCTACTTGGTAACAGGAAAGGCGAATGAGTCAGCAATATGGAGTACTGGAAATGCCCTATATTAGGCTCCTGTTCACAATACCGAATTACCAGGCTGTAGGAGTGCAGGCTACAGGCTTCAATTAAGAGAAATGGGGACTCGGTAGAACATAGCTTGAAAAAGTATTGAATTATAATTTAAATCGATCTAAATCGATAAGGACGGACAAAAAATCGATTTAAATCGATAATGAAAATTTTCAAATTTTGACAGCTCTAAAGTAAATGTTAAGCAGTTCAATTCGCTGTCAGTGACTTCAAATTTCCACACGGAAGGATTTGAAGTTCCGTTACTGCATTTTTTAGTCCATTGTCGTGGTTAATCTTTGACTGGTGCAAAGATATGTTCCTTGTAGTGGCAGTGCTGGTACAGTTTTGATCCCCGAACACGATTCAGGAGCATTGGCGCATGCGATAACACAATTTTTAAAAATTTTATGGAAAAGGAAATTTTTGAAATATTTTGCCCGTAGTCGTGGATATCAGTGCTTATGCCATGGGCAAGATGTCTACCGACGTGGATCAAAGTCGTCGTCCTCCCCTACATTATCATGCTCCTAGGCTCTGTAAGCTTGTTGAATATTCTCTATTACATATAAATTAAGTACACATTATTGGGGGGGGGGGAGTCTAACTTGGGAAAAAAAACGGGAAAAAACCGCTACTTCAATATTCTCAGTTTCTGAAGAATGACCCATAAACTGATTCACTCTTCAGTTGTCGACTCGGGGCGGAGTGAATCAATAACCCTGAAAATCTTCTGTTAATTCTTTTACATTATTGTACATATTATATCCCTAATTCGAACCTGTGTGGATTCCCATCAGTTGTTTTCAGACATCTTCTTCCTCCGATTATATGAAGCATTCGAGAATTCGGTCAAGTCAAACGTTCCACTTTACGCGTACGAATTCAAGTTCGCTGGGAAATTCAACAAGTCGCAATTTTGGCTCGGCAAAAGTCAGAGTAAGAAATTTCAATAATTTCGCTTCCCGTAGAGTAGTGCCATCAAGGCCCTCTTGGCGGCGGTAAGGTACTATATCACACATGGGTATAATCACAGACGCCATCTTGGTAGCAAAAAGAAATACACAGTAAACAACAGGCCGCTCGCTTGCACTCGGTTTACTGTGTACTTCTTTTTGCTACCAAGATGGCGTCTGATTATACCCATATGTGATCTAGTACCCTAGCAGCGGCTGTAATCTATGCCTAGTACACTTTACAGGCCATGAGTACTGAATCTAAAGCCTGATACTGGAACACTTACTGTATGCATCCAGATAGATTTAAATGGGTTTTAAGACTTGGTGCGACTACAAGGTAAGATAGTCATATGTGGACCAGTTCTCAATATGGACCATCGGCCTATCTCGTCCACTTATGGCACTACCTACCGCTACCGGCAAAAAATCTAAGCTGTTGTTCTTGATGTATCATCCGATGCATGTTGAAAATTCAAACTGTAAGCTCTTCCCCCCCCCCATTAAAAAAAAAAAAGAGAAAACGATTTTGATGCTTTCAACCATTTTTATTGTCATGAAAGTTTTGTGTCATGATTTTGGAGAAAGAAAAAGTGATTGAAAAATGTATTCGAAGCTGTTATTTTTACCCCGACTGAATACTATTCGAATGTTATATAGAGTATTTCGATTGAAAGTTCAGAACTGGTGGTAAGTCATTTTGAAACATGTTTGTTTCGGTACTCCAATATGGACCAGCTATGATGATAACATATGGAAGTGAGCTCAAAAATTAAACTTACAAATGGCAATAAATCAAAAAAAAAATTTTTTAATATGCAACTGGTTGTTCTGAGCATTTTGAAAAAAGAAACTGGATATCTTGAAAGTCACCTAACTACATTCCGTTCCTTTGACGACTCTTAAGCAATCTGTTACGTGCTCAACATGTTTAAATCTTTAAATTCATGACTTTTTTTTTCACTGACTTATTATATTGAACCTGTTTAACTCAGCATTAGATGTTTATTTATTATTTTTTTAATGGTCCACGTTTAGAGTCCCAATTCTTGGTTTCATAAAATCGTGACATTCACAAAAAAAATGTTAAAAATCCAGGTTATTTTTGAAATTTCTTTCTAGGGGGTGATACAGCATCCTTTGGTTACCATTCAAAGGTATAAGTAACGATTTCAGACTCATAAGAACCAACTTATAATCAAAAAACCAAACGTGGTCCATAGCAGACTACTTTACCTTACTTAGGTATTTGTACTTTCGCTTTTGTGGAAAAGGGGACTTTCATTTTCGAGTAAAACCAAGCCTTCGTTTTGTGGAAAACAGAACGGACAAATACTGTAGATTTGAGGTGAAAACGTATATCAACAAGTGCCTTTTGCTTTTATTTCAAGGCAGAGGACATGACCGCCCCTGCTGGCTGCAATGGCCTTGACTGTATAACTTGGTATTTGCACAGGGTGTCTTGAGGAAATTCATCTGTCTTATTCTCAACATTCCCTTCATAACATCTTCTTTTTGTTCCTTTTATTGCCAGTAGTTTCTAATATGAACTATTTTGCGTAATAGATTCGTTTCATGCAGATGAGTTAGGATATCTGTTCCCATACAAAACTGAGTTTGTAAATGCAGAATACACAGAACCGGAAACATCAGTGATACGAAACATATGCACATTATGGACCAATTTCGCCAAGACTGGGTAAGCTTACGCGCCATTTCTGTTTTCAAATTCATTTTTTTAATTTTCTAAAGGAAAAAGGGCTACGCCAGTAAACAGAAATTTTAGATCTTACTTATGCCAGTGGCATAGGTCAAAGGGACGCCTGGGCCCTCTTTACGACTTCATCAAACAGGTGTTTTCCTCCTAATTTTAGCATCCCTCTAAAACCACGTCTCCTTTGATTAAGATCCGACCCCCTCGAACACTAGGCCGCTACGCCACTGTTTAATGTAGACACATCCTTCGGGCCACTTCAAATTGCTTTGTGCAGCGTTTTGATGTTTTCAACAGAAACAAAATGTTAAGTTTTACTTTTAGTCCCGTAGTGAACATATGCGGTTGAATCTCAAGAATTCTTTGAGCAGTGAAATTCGAGATCATAAGACAAAAAAATTGTAAAATACGAATATCATCCGGAGTAAGAACAGCAGAATCATGATTTCGGAGGCAAAACTCTACATTTTGTTGGTCTAAAAAATTAAAGAGGATAATATGCTAATTCAACTAGACAAAATATGCTATGTTAGAATTTATACCAGCGTTTCCAGGTGGACAAAACGTCTGCTCTTTTGGCAGAATTTTTAGGTCTGCGGAAGAATTTTTTAGCAGAAGTAAGGAAAATGACAGCAGAATCAGCAAAAAAAAAATTCACCAAAGTACAGAAAAATTATCTCATTTAAAATTTAAAACCGAGGGACTATTGCTTCTATAAATACTCAATGACCGTACATTTCATTGGTCAATTGTTCACGGTTTTATGTTGATCGTTGAAGAGTTATTTTACCTGGTTCCAGTCACACATTTCTAAATTAAGGACTTTTGAAACTGGGATATTTCTTTTCCTTGTTTGATTATGTCTTTTACCTTGATTCATTCTTTTAGTTTATTGGCGAAATTTGTGTATTTTTCTGTAATTTTTATATTATACGGGCGAACTTTATAAAATGTAAATGAAAAGGGAGTTTATTTTCTAAATACCAATACCATCTATAATGAAAATTGTAAAACAAGGGTGGAGAAACGAATGATAGCATATAGAGTTTTCAGTAGTAGTCCTAATTATTTTTACCTATAGTAAGGGAACATTAACCTTATTTTGCATTTTCATGAATCTGGTCAAGAAATAATAGGTAAAGAAGAAAAATATAGAATTAATTAATTAGACAAAATTTCGACAGAATTTAATATCTATATGGCGGGGGCAAATGGCAGAATTGAATGCCTCGCTAGCAGAATAAAGCAGAATTCTTTTCACACAAGGGGAACACTGGCAATTTACTACTACCTATTTGTATTGCATACCTCTTTATTCATATATTGAGTGCATTTTTTTGTTATGCTTTGCAGAAATCCGAACACTCCTGTTCCTGTGGCCCTCGATACTGAGTGGAAACCTGATACTCTTGATCGTCAATCCCATTTGCAAATTGATAAAGACTTGAAAGTTGTTGATGGAAAAATTTGGGGGAAACGACGAGCTTTCTGGGAGAGTGTGTTATAGATATGAATGCATTGTCTATGAGAGAACTATGTTCCCAGCTACATCGACTTTTAAATTTAATCCAATGTGCATTTGTGGAACATATAGATACGTATTGTGGACATAAGCTTCTCTGATCTGACGAAGATACCTCAAGTATGATTTATAAATATAAATAAATAAACCAATAAATATTGTTTTAGAATGTATAGAATTCTTCTTATAATTAATAGCATGCGTGCTAAAAATTAACGCTTAGAATTGTTCTATGTCTTGTTACCCGATGCGCGAAAACCCGTCAGTTACCCGCGGAAAAGTTACCCTTTTGTAACCCTTTGATTACCCGGGGTAACTGGCGGGTTCTTGCGCATCGGGTACTGCTCTCTAACAGTCTGATGTACGACAGAAATTTGAAATAGTGAGAAATTCAATTACAAGTAGACAAACCTATAATTTGACAAGCAGTGTGATTTGCTAAGTGAGGGAAGACACAGTAAAAATGAACTCTTTGTAATTCATACCCGTTTTTGATCTAGTGAGGATCAAATTCCCACTCCAGACTATCGCTTTTTGATTCCTTGCATTGTTTTTCGAAGAAGAGTTAATTTCAAAATCTGAGTTCCTAAAAGATTTTCTAGATAGAAGACCAGCCCCGTAGCCATGGGGGCAAGCGGGGGCTGAGCCCCGTCCAAAGGTATCTTGAGCCCCCCCCCCCAGGCAAAAATACCACCAGTAAAAAAATCATCATAACGCTGAACGAGAAAAAAAGAAGGGCAGTGGCGTAGCCAGGATATTCCCAAGGGAGGGGCACAGTAAGATTTTCAAGGGGGGAAAAATCGAAAATTGAGGTATTTTTTGAAAATCGCCAATATTAGATGAGGACTATTCTATGAAAATGAAGGTAAAATTACTTCTCGAGCAAAAGTTTTTCTAAAAATTGCTCATTTTTGCATATTTTACATTCAATACCAGGTGCTTATTCGACCCCTCTGTCCCCCTGGCTACATTACTGCCAAAAATCTTCACATTATATACTATGTGTATCCTCGAGCCCCTCCTCCTGGTGAACAGTCAGCACCCCCTACTGCAGATGATTAGCTACGGGCCTGTAGAAGACACCTTTGAGAAGAAACAGCAAACGCAACACTCTATCCTAGTTAAAACACTGACTTCATCCTTCGTCAAAGAAATGATCGAACCCTAGCAGATATGAACAGGTAATTAATTACCATTCACACACACTCCTATTGCGATCTCTAAATTATCGAATAATTTTCAGGATAGATTTGATTTTAAAATATTCATCTCTAGAACAGAGTTTTGCATTTGTTGATCTACATCTCGTAGTTTCTTTTCCATCTCGACAGTCACTGTTATTTGATAGAAACAACTGAACAGATCGAGATAGGTACCCAATAATTTGGCTTGAATAACGATCAGAAGAGAGTTGAGATAGAAGAAACTGTCAATGATATAGAACAGACACAGAACTCTACCACACGTGACGCCGATTTTGAATTTTACTCTATCAAATAAGCAGCAGAAGTACAATTTCTCAGCTTTTGAGGAATACAATACAGTAGACTCCGGACTATCCGACTCAAATTTATCCGACCCTACCCTCCGCCTTATCCGACCCTCCAAGGTCGGTTAGTTCGAATTTCTACATTAGACAACCAATTTTTGATTTAGGAATGTATGAAAATAAATTACGTACGTTGCTCACCGGCGCGACTTTTCGAAATTACGTTGTCGAAAAACGAAGCGCGATTACAAAAAAACAAACTTTGGCCACCGACTATTTTTTTTAAATTTTATGTTTATTTGTTATTACATAAGTATTGTTTTTTCACTCATTTATTCCTTTTTTACACCAGAGTTCAATTTTCCAAATAAATAATTTCTTTTTCAATTTTATGCACGATATTTCTACACGGAAAATATTCATTTCAGATTATCTGACTTTTTTCGGTATCCGACCAACCTTTAGTCCCGATCAGGTTGGATAACCTGGAGTCTACTGTACTCCAATCGATGGAATGGAACTAGTGAATGGTGATAAATCAAAACCACTTCCATTTCATACAACAGCTTTCATCGGCTGTTTTTCTTCCTTCAACAATAGGGTGGATCGTCAAAATTTCTTTTCGAATTTTTGAACTCGCCTCCAGTGAAAAGTTGCCTTTGGTAGTGAAAAAGAAGTGAACAAAATATTTTTGAAAAATCTTCAAATTGTACCTAAGGGATTTGACCTTGAAAAGTACAACACCCGCAAACGAGTTCAAATTTACTTAAAAAATCAGAAAACCGTAAGATTTAATTTAAAAAATATTTTTTCGAGTTCAAGTACAGTAAATTAATTAGAAAAATCTTTCTGAGAATTCAATTGACCGACATTTTTTCGATTTTCCAAGGATAGCACAGATGAAATCACTTCGTCTTTTTTTGTTGCAATCGATAAGTGACGCCTAGCTGACTAACCGAATTTGCCTCTCGACTACTTGAGTATGGCACGAGAAACTTCTCAAGAACATTTCTATTGCATCGAAATCAGGTTTATTGAAATCCAAATCTACCAAGAGGGGAGAATGGGAAACTTCTGATGGCCGTTCTGTAAGGGAAAGTAGTGAATCAGCATCAAAATTTATTTTTGGAAAACCAGAACTTGCTTATTTTCTTGCCTGCAAATGATGATTTCGAGATTTTTTTAATAGCAAATTCTTGATTGTTCGGATTATCTGAGGTTAATAGAGAAAGTAGAACTTTTTCGGGAGGTCTGGTTGGCCGAGAGTGGATAGCCTGTTGATCTCAGAATCCGGAGGCCCCGGGTTCGAGCTCACGTAACAACTCGCCAGAATTTTCGACCTACGCCGGTTTTTCGGCCAGAAGGGAAGAGGGCTAAGACAGCCCTAAAAGCTTCCCCGACGTCGAGCATTAGCTGGAAAGGGCGGATTCCAGGACTCGGGTGGAGAGCAAATTAGAAAAAGAGGGACATGCTGAAAATGCATTTCACAATATCGCTGGTTGCAGAATGCGTTTTGGATTTTCAGTGCTTGAATGTATCTGACGATAGCCAATAAATGATTCGCTTCATCCGAGCAGCTCTGATTCATTCAGACAGCAAACCAAAAAGGAGCTTACACTTTCACAATACGTTCTCGTTTCCATTTCTAAGAAAACATTGGACAGCACACTACACCAATGTGATTTGACTATGTTATCATTCATAAGAACAGTCAACAAAACAAAGTAACATGAGGGATTGATTTAAGGCAGAAGACCAGCTAAATCGGGGGAAATATGTCAACTAGGGAAAACACGCCAACGGACTGGGTAAATCTTCGCAGTTAAGGTATGGTAGCCAAATATAAACCAGTTCTCAATATGGACCACCGGTCTATTTCGTCTGTTTATAGCCCTACCAACCGGCGAAAAATCTAAGCTGTTATCCTTGATGTACCATCTCAATACATGTTGAAAATTTCAACTTGTAAGCCTCTCCCCACTCCCACTCCCCTCCCCCCCAAAAAAAGAAATACAAGGAAAAACGTTGTTGATTCTTTCAACATTTTTTATTGTCCTGTACGCTTTGTGTCATAATTTTGAAGAAAAAAAATGATTCAAACATTTTTTTGAAGGTGTTATTCTTAACCCAAAGGAATATGATACGAATGCTATAGCGAGTTTTACGATTAAGGGTTCAGAACCGGAAATAAGTCATTTTGAGAACTTTTTTTTTTTCCTTTTCTTTTCTGTAGTTTCTCCAATATGAACTATGACCACCTATGATAACATGGAAATAAACTCAAAAATTATGTCAATTATCGATGGTCTTATCGACAATTGTGCTAACCAACAAAAATTAAAATTTTCAGGAGAGCGTTTTGAAAAGTTCAACCTGTAACTTATCAGTTAGCTCAATCGGTAAGCGTTCTCTAGCGGTTCAAATAATAAGTTATCAGCTTCTTTGTGTACACCGCCGGATAGCTCACACCTTCAGCTAGAGATCTGCATACCTAACTCAATTTTGACAAAAATGTTAGTTAACACAAGCGTCCATCAGACCATTTTTATTACATATGGCAAAAAATTGTAAATCATGGACCGAAAAAAAAGCAATCAGCTGTTCTCAACGTTAAAGAAAATTGGATGTCTAAAAGCCTCCAAACTACATTCCGTTCCTTTGATGACTCTTAAAAGCGATTTGCTACGTGCTTAACATATTTCAATCTTAAAATCATGACATTTACAAGAAAAAAAAAGAAAAAAAAATTAAAAATACAATTTTTATCCTTTTGAAATATCCGTTTGTAGGGTGATACTAGGATCATTTGGCTACCATTCAAGACCATTAGTAATATTTTCAGGCTCATAGGAGCCAAAACTTTGTGGTCCATATTAGGCTACTTTACCTTACTCGAATTACGAACTCTTCCTCTTTTGGGCATTGAATGGGTGCGATAAAACTGCATTTTATAATTCGGTTTGTAGCCAGGTTCATCAAATAAAGTAGTAACCATAGGATTTTAACGCAAGAGTCTATACAGTCGGCAAAATGTATCAAAATTCTTTGTCTTTATGAGGCAAACACACCCTTCTGCTATACACTGCAAAATTTCAAAGACAAATTTCTTAGGTAAGATTTTTAAATTCTCAAAAATATTTTACATACTCCTTTTTTTACCACCAATGACAATTTTTTTTACCGGGGGCCAGTTTAAAAATTCGAAGAAGAAGTTGAACCTAAGTGTGACGATCCATCATGCTAAATAATAATCCATTTCAAGAAATGCATACTCAGTGGGGTCGGAAAGTTCATTTTTAGGTGATATGAAAATAATTTTAAATTCAAGTCGACAAGCAAAAAAAAAAAAAAAAGTTCTATACGTTTTTTGTTTTTTTGTTTTTGAAAACTGTGGAGTCAATAAGCAGAAATTCTCGTAGATCTTCAAAAATGTTACAAATCTTACCTCTGAAATACCTGAAGGGGTCTTTCTACCAACCTGCTGAATAATTTTCCAATTTCTTGTTATAGGGAATTTTGTACTCCCCCCTCCCCCGATGCAACTGCACAGCTGCGCACACTATACAATTTTCAGTACCTACAATGTTGGGTACATACGAGTATCTGAAATTGAAATATGACTGTCTCATAAATTCTCAATCGAACTTCAACTTCCACGAGCATCATAAATTCACAGAGTACACAGAGTTGAAAAATAACAAAGCCAGCGAGTAAAATACGAGAAAGCCACGTGGTATAATTGGCGATCTCAGCTCGAATTTCGCTAAGTCGCCAACTCTCGAACCCGCAGAGCACACGTAAATTATATTCTAGTTTTGCATATTCGACCAAAATGACGCCTATGAGTTCGTTCGGCAAACGATGCCAAATTGTGTTTTTCAAACAGGTCGTGAAATATTACACTTATATCGACTCTGCGAGCGAGGGATTTACCTGCTGTAATGGCGGTTCGAGTAGACAACCCTCAAAAAATCGAAACCATAATTGCTTTCATTGCTCTTGGACACGAGCATCTACAGTAAGAAAACGGCTGCGTTAGGATTTCTTCCTAGAAGGTCGGGTAGCGCGTGGCAATGACGAGACGAAATATAAACTATTTTTGCGCAACCAGACAAAGACGACGGCTGGCAGGTAGCCGAACCCAGAGCCAAGATTTCTCTGGCTATCACGTGCCTGCCATGTAATACACATGTTTGTATCTGTTCCAGACAGACATGGAGCCGAGAGCCAAGATTTGAAATTTCAAAACCATTAAGATCTTTATCTTCTGTTTTGTCTGTCTGCCTATAAGTCTGTCGGTCTATCTGCCTGCATGTAACGCAAATTGTAAATTTGAAAATACGCGTGAGAAAATCATTACTGTAAAACAAAGTAAAAGTTGCGAATTGTTACTCCAGTTCTGAGAATTTCTAAATGAAGCCAGACTTCGAGTTCTTCAGAGTTCCTGTCCAACTTCTAGACGACATCGGTTATCAGAATGTTGACCAGAGAGCTCTAATGACGTGTACATTATCGTCTTTCAGCAGAAAATTCCAATCCAAATTTTCTATTTCACCCTTCCCCAGATGAACACATTACAGAACAAAAAGCGGATATCACTTTTTTTCAAACTTTCTTTTCCTACATCCCACACACTAAGCTCACGATGAAAAGAGGATTCGGCAGATGAAATTTTGAAAATATTTGACTTTACAGTAAAATTGATCGTAATTCTCGATTCGGTGTCAGAATTGCTAGTGTGTCCCTCCCCGAGCTAGCAGAAAGAAATCGTTACAGCACGATCACTATCTTCTTTGAAACTTGTATGAGTATTTCAACATCTTACATTGGGCTCCCACTGAGGAATAGATTCGAGAGGTACTCGTGTTTCACCATCGCTACAGGGTGTCTACAGACTCCACAGAATCTTTTCCATGACTTTTCCTGACCTTTTTTTTTTTTGTATTTGTAGAATCCATACATAAAAGTCTTTGGAGGAAGAGATTTCCTGCATGAATTCATTAAGTCCGTACAATATTATTTCTTTATTTTCATCTATTCTTATTACAGAATTTCTTACAGAATCTTCCATTAAGTGGTCATTTACGAATTTTTTCCTGCCCTTCATCCTGACCTACTTTCAAAAATCCTGATCTTTTCTGATTTATCTTGACTTTCTGACCTTGTAGACACCCTGTCTAATTGAGCCCACCCTAGGGAATGGATTTGAGAGATAAGCTTCTAAAAATATCCCACTCGACTGTATAATTCCTGCAGGATTCCAATTCCGGGATCAGTATAGCTATTTCACCTCTCTCCGGAAGAACACTACAAAAAAATTACCTTTTCAGAGACTTTTTTTTTTCAACATCTCACACTGAACTCACCTTGAAGACTAGATTCGAAAGACGAACTTTTAAAAATATCTGTCTTGACTGTAAACTGCAACGAGAGGATACCGATTCCGGGGTTAGAACTGCTATATTAAGTCCCTTCCCTAGGGAGCACCTAAAAAAAGAACTTCAGCAAAACCACGTTATTCCCAATCTTTTGTTCAACATCTCATTTTGAGCTTAGACCCGTAGCCAGCCATCCATGGTCGAGGGTGCTAACTGTACCTGGGTGGGGGGGGGGGCTTGAGGATACACATAGAATATAATGTGAAAATTTCTACGAGATAGTGGTGTAGCCAAGGAGGGGGGAGGTGAATGCCTCCGAAGACACTTGAAATTGAACGTAAAATATGCAATAATGAGCAATTTTTCGAAAAACTTTTGCTCGAATAGTAATTTTACCTTCATTTTCACAAAACAGTCTTCTAAAATTGGCGATTTTTAAAAATACCTCAATTTTAGACTTTTTCTCCTTTGAAGATCTTACTTTGCACCACCCCTCCCCCCCCCTGAAAATCCCGGCTACGCCACTGATCGAATTTGGTCTCAAAATTCGTAATCAAAACTGGTGATTCAACTTCCGACAACTCATTGAAAAAAAATTGAATACATCGCGTGAAGAAAGATTAACACTTTTACAACGATCAAATTTTTGAACGTTTGGAAGTAAGAAAATTCCACTTCTGAGGACTTATCAAGTTATTAGATCTCGAACAGCCATTCAGGAATTTAGCCTTCGGTATTCAATGTGAACTGGATCGCGAGCAGACCACCGTGTTTATGAATTGTAATGTGACACAAGAAAAATGCCTGCTCAGCACCCTCTTGCACTCCTCTGGCTATGGACTTGTTTGAGCTCATCATGAGGGAAAAATTCTGAGATCTGAAAATATCTAACTCGACTGTAAAATTATAAGTGATCCCGGATTCCGGGGTCAGAATTTCTAGCAAATATCCTCCTCGAACAAGCAGAAAGAAAAAGTAGCCGGACAATCGCTGTTGAAACTTCTGTTTTTATATCTCCAGTTGAACTCTCACCCTTATGAGTGGATTAGAGAGATCAATTTCTAAAAATTTCCAACTCAAGATCTCATATTGAGCTATTGAGGCAAAAAATTAGTTAATGGATAATTCTATAGCCAGAGAGCATTCAGTGTCCCAAGCTATTTCCGAGCTGAATAATAATTATTTTCCAGCTTTCAAAGGTATTTTGTTGAAGATCGCTCTGAATAATCAAGTCGTCCATTTTTTACAACTAAATAACGCCCACTTCTCTCCCAAAAAAATTGATAAACGCTCCTATTCTCATTACTATGGCATGTTACAAAGTACACTTAATTCCTTGGCGGATTTGTAATGATGCCGCATACAATTTTACCGAGCCGATTTTCAATAACACTGGAAGATTTTCTTATCTGCAAAAAATATATGAAGAGAACAGAAACAGATTTTATGTGTGCCTTACTTTTTTTGTCATTACTGTGGCTAGGGCACCATAGTTTTCACTTTTCACACAGGTATATTGGACCGCCATTTTGATTCCCAAGTTATAGTCCAAGCATTCTCGACCGCGCTCGCACCCATTTGCGTTGGGAATCAAAATGGCGGTTCATTATACTTGTCTCTGTGCCTAAACCACGGCCACCCTAAGCACGAATCATATAAAGCAGAGCTGAGCAGGTGTCCATACTGGATTTTATCAGCTGGTAAAAAAACTTCAAGGTTACTGCAATTATCTGATATGAGATGTTTCTACGCGTCAGTTTCGGTACACATGTATGTAGCTTTGAAAGAGTTCAGACCATTGTGTTTGTGTATTTGGTTGGAGTAAGCGTTGAAGCTAGTCCAAGTACGTGATTCCTATTTATTAATTGAAGGCATGTATTCTAATGAGAATGCTACTTTATTTCCAAATAGTAAGATAAAGTTGTTACCCTACAATTTAGATATTTTAAAATTATTATTTTTTTTATCTCATTACCCTGGTTTTTATTACTATGCCCACTAATATTTTTCCGTTTTCACAGTAATGAGATTCTTAACACCTTAATGACACTTCAATTTAATCACTCATATAATCTACTGTTATTCTTCTAAGATAGCGAGAGAAGACAGTTTCATATTAATGAAGAAGTTTGCCTATACTGAAACTGAACATTGCTGTTTTTCCTATTAAGAAATTTTTTTTTAATTATAAGACTTTTACTTACCATTACCCTACCAAGTTTTTTTTTTTTTTTGTCCTTATCATTACTCTATTAAGGTTTTTTCTCTCTCTTTTTTCGAGGGTTGGTATTCAAAATTAGAGAAACAGTATGTAAAGAAAGCACATATATTGAACAATTGATAGCAAAAGCAGATCTTCAAGTCGCAAAACACAAGTTGTGACTTAACAAATGAAGAGTAAAGAATCAAAACTCACATTTGTCATTTCAATTCAAGGGCGCAAATAGGCAAAATACTGTATTTGGGTGCAGGAATATCTTTGTTGCGCCTGTGAATGTACAATATGTATAACATACTTCACGTTCCCAGGCGCAGCAAAGATATTCCTGCACCCGTGTACAGCATATATTTTGCCTATTTGCGCCCTTGAAGTAAAATGACACATGTCAGGTTTGATTCTTTACCCTTCAAATTAATATCCTATAAGGACGACAACTGACAACAACGACCAGAGACGGAACTTGTCTTTCAGAGTTTCGGGGGAGGGGGTGTGAAGAGGAGAAGAAAAATTTATCGACAAATATTTTGTTGAAAACTAAAAATTCGCTGACAATTTTTTTTTAAATTTGAAAACTTGCAGATTTTTAAATCGGATTTTTTTTTTAATTTAGAAAATAAATAAACAAACAAACAAACGTTCTTAGAAAATGAAAAATTCAAATGAACAGTTTCAAAATGATCCCTAAAAATGCAGATTGGAACCTTATCCCCCAAGCACTCACATTTACGTACATGATCATACCCTAGTTCGGGAAGGTAAGCTGGAAAGATGCTAAGAAAATACTTGAGAGAAGCACACAACTTCCTTTACACATTAAGGTGGTCGTTATTTACTCTTGGTGATTTTTTTTTTTTTTTCTGAAAATTTTCTCTGATTCGTCTCTTAAATAGTCCCCATAAAATCAAAAAACTATAATGTTCTAAGTCAATTGGATTAGAGGAATCCGTGCTACAAGCCCTCTTTCGTTCTTATGGGAATAACACATGGAGTTTTAACTTTTGTCCCAGACTAAATTTCCCTCCTATATTCACCAGGACCAAAATCCGTAAATTAAACAATAAAACATTTGCTATCGGATTTAGATTGTGACATTGAAAATTAAGTCTTTCGCTTTCAACTTATAGATTTAAATAAAATGTTCAGCTTTCTCAAATTTCAGGCTGCAGGCCAAACAGCGAATCTAGTAAAAACAGAATGGTCACTGAAATGCGAAATTCAACGTTTACTACCGACTTTTAGATTTTCGAAATATCTTCCACATTTCAGCTTCGTTTCAACCTTCAGATAACGTGCAATGCTCAGCTTGAAACCTTCGGTTTTTGACTAACTAGTCTCTGACAAGAATCCGGGGTACTACATTTTCAGAAACGAAATTTGACTTTCAGTTTGAGAAAGTGGAAAAGAGAAATTTGCCGATTTTTTAATCGAAACAATTTTTTATTGAGAAAAAAATGATAAGAAATAAGCAAACAAACATTCATAAAAAGTGAAAAAATTGAATGAACAGTTTCAGAATTTGCTGACTGCCACATTATGGGGGGGGGGTCAACTCCATACCCCCTATAGTTTCGTCCCTGACAATGACGACAACAATAACCAACGATGACGACAATCAACAATGACTGACAACAATGAAAGTCACCGAAGACGATGCTCAACGACAACAACGACCAGTGACAACGATGACCACTGAAGATGATGAGATGACCGACGACGACGACGATGGAAAATTTAGAGGAAGAAGAAGAAGAAGAAGAAGAAGAATGTGGTACTGGAAAAGTCAAGGCACCTGATGTGTACAGAAATGTAGGAAACGAAAGACATTTGTTATACGCTCACAACAAAATGGCCAGGCAGGACGATTATATTCGCGAGGGTCGCTACACATCTGTGAAAAATTTGACTCCTTAACATTCAACGTTCATTCTCTTTTCTGGGGCCAAAGTTGCTACTGAACTCCTCCCTAAGCAGACAGAGCGTTTCCTGAGGCGGTGGCGTTCATCCTGGTGTAAGTTTCCTGCAGATACCAAGAACTACTAGGTTAGGTGGGTAGGTGGATGATGATTATAAAGCTTGTGTTGGAGAGGAAAATTCGTGGAAAACGATCGCCGCAAAGAGGACCGAACTCATAGATGAGTGATATGCGTACATGGCTGGAGCGATCGCCGGCCGAAATTTTCATGCCGGTAGTGTCAAAGATAACAATGGCGATGTGGATCTCCAATCTCCGGAAACTGGTGGCAGCGTAGCCAGAAGAAGAAGTTTTCATTACGTCTTTTTCCCGGGGAATTTTCAAATGGATGCGGTCGCAACATCAAATTGGACGGTAGATTGCATCAAGTTGGAATTAATTTTCTGAATTATCAACTTATGAGATGTGCTACAGTCTCGATACCAAGTCCACTGAACCCAGCAAAGCCGGTGTTAGCCACGTCGTTTGTAGAACCGTCGATACATCACAGTGCGCACTCAATCATTCGTACTCGTGCTGTCAGCTAAAAGCGGCCAAGTCGTAGAGGACGTCTCAAATGACAAAAACTGCCTGAAATACCCCAATATCGCTAACTTTTATATGTACATCGATCAGTCACCTACGTGCACTGTTATAGTAATTTCAGATTATTATAATCCGTTACGCATACGTGATTTTTGAGCAGCTTCGTTCCAGTTTAGCCGGACCGACATATTTCAGCCGACAAGCACAAACAGCTCTCATCTTCACTCTGCCCAACCTGAAATTTCTCAACTTTTTGACAAATCCTGATTGACCTGGCAACTTTCGAGTATAATATAAAAGAAAAGCTGTCCATCTGTCTAGTTTTTTGATTGGTTGCTGGAATATTCCGGTTTTTTAATATGATTTCACCAGGACCGTAGCAGAATTTTTCTTTTCCATTCATCTTTGTTTTACGGCTACTCTCCTCCACTTTGGGCCCATTTTCATCCTGAATTCGTCCCGCCAACGCGTAAGCGGCCTACCTTTATGCCTTTTCGCGTCTCATTAACTAATTTACTTGTACCAAAATGTAGATCTCCAAGGTTACACGAGTTTAATGTACGCAGTAATAGAATCTCCAACGCCCCGTTTAGTCGTTTTTTGTACCAGTGCCAAATTACACTGTTCGGCCATTTCCTTCTCGAAGGACTTTCTCATCTTTATATCGAAGATTATACTTCGGAAGATACATCTCTGGTCTTGGCAGGTTGATGGCTCGAGGGATGCGAGATGCAAGAACATGATTTACGAGCCGCAGATAGGCGAACGGCCATTATGAAGAGGAAAGAGAATGCAAGAAAAATACAGCAAAGATCGGTTGGATGGACAAATTCTCCTCACATGGTGAGCTCAAAATGAGATGTTGAAGAAAAAGTTCGCGGAAACCTTTATTCTACCCAATATGTTTTAGGTGCTCGCTCGGGGAGGGGTTACATATGTAGCAATTCTGATCCTGAAATCGGAATCCTCATTGAATTTTGCGGTAAGAAATTTCTCAAAGTTCATCTCTCGGACCCATTCCTCAGGGCAATGGCGCACCCTGCGAAAATTCTCAGGATGGATCCACCTACCCTTCATTCATTCATTGCCCCTCGCAAACCTGATTCTCTCAGTCTTTCTGTTTTCTTGTAATTTTTCGTGGACATTGCAAACCATCAACTTGCTCGACTAGTCCCCCATCCATCCACCCATCCACCCCAGAAGCTCTCAGCAGCTACCGAAAACTTAACCCAGCAAGGACACCACTGTTCCCACGCAAACAGATCTCCCGGGAATTGCATTTTGTTTCCTTCTCTCTGCTTTTACTCTCCTTCAACCCGAATACCCGAGGTCATGGTCTCTTCGGCCGGCTCTGGTGAAACCGTTGCCCTCCAATTAAATACCCCAGCATAACAGATGGCTAAGCCTGCATACTCCAACTCGGAGAAATACCAACATAATTTTCAAATTTACGAAAAGTAGATTGCTCACGTTCGAGAGGTCATGCGCCGCTCTAGTCAACGGATACAAAGATACTCATTCGTCGATAGTTGACGCGCAGTTTTCGGTAACTGTATTCACAAATTTGACACTTTGGGAGCCCCTCACTTCCTACCATCGCGATACCTGTGCCGTGTTTACACACAGTTTTCGCTCTTCGATGATGAGCGCTATTTGTCGGGTTACACCCTCGACGACTACCCAACAGAGTCGACACTGGAGCCGAATACTGCAATTTCGGTACCGGAATACACGATGCCCTTGGAACGAAGCAAATTTGGGTCAATATTACCGCCCCTATATCACTCTCGATCGCTCTTCAGGTTTGTATACATTTAATCGACGGAAGAAAAACACACTTCCACTCGTGTCGCATCGTCGACACTCGAACTCGTGCCAATAATTCGGATTATTGAATTAAGACTCTATTTACATTGTTACCGGAGCGTAAAAGAATTTAGGGCGACGGGGCAGAAGTGTCCCAAAATGCGAATAATGGAAGGCACACTCAGTCGTTCGATGGTTGGAAAAACGCACGCAGTCACGAACCCAGGAACAACACAACAGTTCGGCAGTTCGACTGTAAAAATCGTACAATCGAATTACTTCAAACGCAGAACGCGATGAGGACGTCCTTTTTTTTCTGGATACTTTCATTTAACTTCGGAGTCATCTCTTGCACCGGATTCAACTCCCCGACTGACACAGTTAATCCTATCTATTTATTTTTTATTCAAGGATAATCGTTTCGCAGCTAAACCTTTTCCAGAGAACGAAGTTATGCATAATTCATTGTCCCTATTTTTAAACAATCGTTTTTTTCTTCACGCTCGCGAGCTTTTCATTTACAGCGTCTCGCCCTCGCTAATCCATTAATTTCGAAAGAGAGGAAGGAAAAAAGAATTACGCCGTAAATACGCCGTATAGATTGGCAATGACTGGCTGGGGTCAACTGGGCCTGCATCCTGATTGACGCCTTTCGATGAAGGTTCCAGGTTCGTAATATATTCTGTAGAATGTATCTGTCAGCCAGAGGCGAATCATCTGGAGGCTGAGATTCGTTAGTGTGACAGATTGATGAAAATATGCGCGTTACTTTACCGTGAAAGCGTAAGATTTAGCAAGTTATGTGACTTTGAAGGGTATCAAAATCGAATTGACATTCGACTCAACCTACCGAACAGAGGAGAAAAGGTAAAAAAATCAAAGTTCAGAGGCTGTAGATGTAGTTTGGTGTACAGTCGAGAACGAAGAAAGTTTCGACTGCGAATTTAAAGACCTTAGCTTTCCGAGTCCGCGAGTCCCCCAATCCGGGTAGCAGGCTCCGTGGGGGCTAAAGCCTGCATTAATCCATCGCAAACTGTCAACTATAGTATAGTCTAGGTCTGAGCGGAAATCGTTCTCACTCAAAAAAAAAAAAAAAAAAAAAAAAAACGAAAACAAATCTGAAAAAATATTCTATACTTCAGTAGTCAAGGCTTGGCTAATGAAAGTCGTCTGTATGAGTGGGAAAAATCATTTGAGAAAGTAAATTGGGATCGGTATTTCGGAAATTAAAATGTCAGGCTAAAATTTGTTCAAAAGACTTGGCGGAAATATTTTCTGTTTTTATGGTTCCACTCGAGGTTACAAGGGGTTTGGCTTCAATATTAGGAAGCATTGGGTGGCTTGCGTGGTCGGGTTTAAGGGGATTACGGAAAGCGAATCGCGGTTCTGAGGCTCGGGTGAGGAAGGGGTAAAATCTTAACAACCATTCAGGTCTATGCTACCAGAGTGGTTGGCCGAGGGGACAGCGCGTTGGTCTCAGAATCTGGACGTCCCGGATTCGAGCCCACGTAGCAACTCGCCAAAATTTTCGACCTAGGCCGGTTTTTCGGCCTGAAGGAAAGAGGGCTAAGACAGGTCTCTGAAGTAATGCGCGAAAGGGCGAATTCCCGGATTCGGGTGGAGAGCAAATTAGAAAAAGAGGTCTACATATGCACTTATAAATGTAGCGCTGGAGCCAGAGATTTCCGAGTTCTACGAGTTGTTGGAAAGGGTTACAGTAGGGAGAGAGGGGATCCTAACCTAATTTTAGGCGACTAAAATGCAAAAGTTGGAACAGATATGCTACCCTCAAGCAGTATTGGCGAATTTCGTGTAGGTCTTTCCAACGAAAGAAGGGAGAGACTTGTTCATCTAGCCCTGGAAAACAATCTCAAAATTATAAATATACTAGCTGACCCGCCTCGCAGCTTATCTAGACTGTGAGCTAAAGTGAGTTGGGTTAAGTGAGTTAGGTGGGGGCCGCTAAAATTAGAGGAAAAAAACTATTTGACGAGGTTGAAAGGGGGTTCAGACCTCATGGACACCTGCTCTTCAAGTCACATTGCATTCATTAGGAGTGTCTTGATTCAATAATTCAGTTGCAGTTTATCGCTTCATGGTTGTGTTTTTCAGACAATGATGTTCGGGGTTCTTAAAAAATTCAATTAAGATGTTCTTTTTTTGTTTATTTTTTTAATTTATTTATTTAAATTATAGACAGGTGATTCTTGTGTGCAGGGGACCGTTTTGCTTTTCAGGGAGAATATAAATGCTGAATTACGGTTTCCAATAACTAAAATTTTTGGGATAGTAATTAATATCAGCCTTTTATTTGTGTAGTTCTACAGTTTGATAAATACGTACAATAGAAGTTATACACCAGGGTGGTCATTCTTGTTCGGAAATGATTTTCCCTGATTTTCCCTGGTTTTCCAGGCCAATTTTTCCAGTTTTCTAGACCCTTCAAATACAAATTACACATGCAAAAGTGGGGGGTCACATTTTTTCGAACATCATAGGCGGCGAATATCGTCAATCACTTCACAAGCTTTTTCTTTTACTACCGTGTGCTTATGAAAAGGTGTGACAGAGAGGGTGTAAAAATTTGATGATGGAAATGAAAACGCGCTCTGTGGGATGCAGCGTGGTGCGATGTCAATTAACGACTTCATAGATTTTTTTTTCGTATGACTTAATGCCGACCGTGAAGGGGGGGGGGTGAAAGAATAAATTTCAAACATTGGTTTACAGGTTTTCGAGATCGCTGTATTCGATTTTAGGGGTAATTTTTGGATCCCATCCTTTATTCTGGTGCGACCAATGAGGTAGCAAGAGCGTAGGGCAAGCAACGGTTGACTCGGAATTCACCCTTTCTAATAAAAGCCACCGAATAGGGTAAAAATACAGTTTTATTTATTCAAAGTGTTGCTAATAGAAAATAACGTCGTAAATATTTTTCGACTGAAACAGCACAGGAGCGTAAATTGGGTCCAGATTAATAATCAGAAGTGATATTCGAAATCAGCGACACAAAACCACCCCAATTTCGATACTTCGTGCAATTTTTCGCCGGAGAAGCTGATTCCGTAAAACGACAGTGCTCTGAAAGGGGTCGGATATAAATCTGAGGCGATATTCGAAATCAGCGAGTCAGAGCTTGGTTGGCTATCCTGTCCAAAAAATTGACTTTAGAATCTTGTAAAGAAATTGGAACTTGAGGAAAACTAGATCAATCGGAATTAGCCCCTTCCTTGTGGAGTTTGAATGATTTATATGGTGTGGTGGGACGTGGAAAATAACTATTACAATGAATTCTGGAACCCAGGTGAAAAAACTGCAGCATATCTAACGACAAATGCTATGAAAGCAAAAAGGTTATGGCACCAGGGGAGGCGGAAGAAGCTCCAATTTAAGAGTATCGGCAGATACCGTGAAAGGTCATATATTTGAAAACAATGGACTCTTTCGTAACGCAATAATAATTACTATGCGGTCTTTAAATTTTTTTTCAAATTTTGTGATTAATTACTCTTTCCCCAGTGACGGAACGTGGGGGGGGGCGTGCCCCCAACATTTTTACATAGTTTTCTGATATCGGCGATTAGTAAAAAATACCTCAGCTTTCGATTTTTTACCCCTTGAAAATCTTATTTTGCCCCCCCCCCTTTGAGAAGATCCTAGCTGGCCACTGCTCTTCCCCCAGAAGCTCGGAAGTCCCTTTTATTCACTCTTATCTACATTTGCGAAGGAGAGGGGAACCAAAGCAAAAGCCGATGGCAGGATGTCATCCCAGAAGGTGAAATTATTGGTTTTCAAATTTTCGTTCCATTACGACTTCCTCAAAAAATCTTTACACTGGGGAGAGAAGCTAGACCAAATAGTATTTCATATTCGCGTCTTTTCGCGCCGATTTTCAAATTCTAGCGAACAGGATGAGATGAAAACACGAAACAGCTGATATTGGGAGACGCGTTTCGTCATATTTAGGAAAAATTATTTTATGTCCTAAGAACAGTGAAATATGCGCATATAATATTCTCCAAAAAAGGCCAAAATATGTCAAAATATTCCCTCACGTGTAAAATATACTCAACATATTCAGTAACACAGTATAGGTATCAAAATGCAGAACTTTCCAAACTGAATAATTGTGACACCATGTCTATGGTCAAAAATTACAAACACAAAAACTTGGTCCATCACAGATAAAGAAATCAACACATGCCACAGATAACATAATTCAGAAGTGCAACTTCACATCCGCATTCGGATTTGAACCATGAAAAAATGTAGGAGCGCTAATGTACAACCAACCAGTTTCTGTCATTTCATTTCCTATCGAATTTTCAGATGTTTTTATTGTTTTCCAGCCGAAAAGTAGAAATACAGTAGAACCTCTTTAATCCGGAACTCTAACAACCGGAACCTCTAATATCCGGAACGAACCAAAAAAAATGATGTGTGAATGCATGTTTTTGCATGTTCTATTTTGCATGCTTTGCTCAACAAACAACTTTCAGTTCTCCCTCGGCATTGCGTTACATCTAGTGTGTTCCAATGTGAAGTGTTTGCTATTCAGAGTTATGGCATCGAAAGGAGTGACTAAGAGAAAACGTATTGTTTTATCAATCGCGCAAAAGATAGAAATTATTGATCGACTTGATAGAGGTGAAAGTGTACAATGTCTCACAAAAAGTTTTGGAGTAGGCCAAAGCACGATATACGACGTGAAATATCGGAAAGCAGAAATTATGAGCGACAGCCTGAAAGCGATTCCACCCAACTTCTCTTATTGAAGAGAATGCGCGATCTGGCTGCACAGAAGAGAGTCACAAGCCTCACACAAAAAAAAATTTGGATTATTTTTCTCTAGAATAGCCTACGATATCTTTTGTTACTCTTAGAAGTACACACATATGTACGTACTCAGGCACGTAGTACTCGTACCTACATGCCTACGATGTAAAAATTCAAAAAATTTGTCAATATGTTGCCAAAAAATAAAGTTTTTCGATTATCCGGAAAATTTTTTATCCGGAAGACCTCCGGTCCCAATTGTTCCGGATAACAGAGGTTCTACTGTATTCCCGAAAAGGTATCCAAAATGGCCAAATATTCTTAAAATATGTCCAAAAACCGAGGAAAATAATACCAATATGCATTTATATGCTTTTAATAGCAACATATGTCCAATCACGTTGGGTCTAATTGACTGCATATTACATGAATCATAAGGATATGATGGATATTCCCTATATGAATCAATAGGAAAAATATGTCGAAACATAAAATAATTTTCCCTGGTCATATTTTTTGTGAAATGGTTCGTGAAAAGTCACGAAATACGAAACACGTTAAGTGTATAGCACCCTTAATAGAAAGATGTAGACGCGAAACGAATACCATGAAAACGATTTCATCACACCAACACACTCTGTACCTACTACTCCGATGGAGAGGGGGTTGTATTACCCACGCCCTTCTCCTGTGAAACAAAAAAGGTAAGAAAATAGCTTGAGCGAAGCGAAGGAAATCTTTTTTATAACAAATAGGGTAAAATTTTTTTGAAATACTACAGAATTTCGCAGTCAATTTTTAGGGTGTTTGCCGCGCGGAGCGCTGCAAGCTAACACCCTATTGCAATTGCTTTTTCATTTTTAGGGTGTTTGCCGCGCGGAGCGCTGCAAGCAAACACCCTATTGCAATTGCTTTTTCATTTTTTTTTTCTTTAAATACGAGTGAATTGTTTACAGCTCATAGTTCAGTTTTAGCTCAGTTGCGTTTAGATCGTTAGATCGGTCTTAAGGCGGAGGCGTGTGGTTCGATTCGTATTTTACTCATAACAGTAAAATTGTGCGACTCTGTTCTACAAAAGGAACTATTTCCTCAAAGAAAGTGAAGACATTAACTGGATTTAGAATAGGTAAGTGTATTGTTTGTTTGTATGAAATGGGTTCTTAGTTGAATTAGCGTGTATAATGTATTTGAATCGAACCAAGTACAAGCAACATTCTGTGGTACTCTTATCTGGAAATTTCCCGAGGAATAATGCGATGTGAGTTACGTCTCATAAATATGTTAGCAGTATTAAGTAATTGGTAATTTTGGTATTCTGTTTCAGAGGTCTTTCACGAATATTTCGTTTCTCGTTTGACTATTTACTTTCCTCTTTCATTATCAGTCAGGATCGAGGAATCATCCAAAACCATCAACATGCCTTCAACCACAAATTTGAACTTGTATTATAATTGTGTAGCGGAATTGATGAAAAAGTGAATAAATAGTTGGCAGATCACGTTTTATTCTTAGAGCATCATTCGCTTATCAAAAAGTACCTATTCTACACTAGCGCTTCTACAATTTGCATAGTCCCAATGGCAAACACCCTCTGTTACTACCTCGTGATCCGCGAGGTCGCTTGTTTTACAAAATTCCCTGACTTTTAGGTGAAAAATGCTGAAAATTCCAAAATTTCCTGACTTTTCCAGACGGACAAAATTCCCTGACTTTTCCAGGTTCTCCAGAGAATGGACAACCTGAATCATATCAGGTCGATAATTATGCAATTTTCATATTAAACAAAAATATCGACTGTTCTTCAAGACTGTCAGGATGCACGCCTTTTTGCCGACCTATATCTCGAGTACCTAACGAAGTTACTTTATTTTATTTTCAGTTTCATCATAGAACGTAATTTTTCATTTAGAACTGAACACAGATCTCCATTTTTCTCAATTTTAACATTCACGAAGTACTTCCATACATTAAACCTTTTAGTCAACCGGAGTAAAATAATCGAATGTTTCGGCTAACTGTTCAGTTATTGACAAGCCTAGCCACAAACCGGTGCTTGTTGTGCCCGTAGATACACCCGAGGCTGGATACAGTCTAGCAGTATACTAAAACGGCTAAAAGTCGACTTACCCACATTGCAGTAATGTAGATTAAACCAGCCGCTGAGAGATAATGCGTGATTCTAAAAGCCGAAAACAACATAATGTAACTCAATTCCAAGCCGAGAGTTCATACACGATTCCGAAATCGACAATTTATACACGATTCCAAGCCGAGTATTTAAACGCGACGCGAAACAGAGAAATTATTCGCGATTCCGAAACGAAGAAATAAAACACGACTTCAAAACCGAATTACAAGTCAATGCCGATACGATACTCTGATACCACAACTAAACTTATATACGCAGATAGGATCAATCGGCAAAGCTACTCTGCTCCGACACAATCGTTACTTCATGAACCTATGAATCACCTTTTCAAGTTTGTGCCTGCACAAGCTGCATTCACTGCCTTCTTATCTGTTTCGGGTTTTTTCGATACGAGCAGCAGCCGCTTGCCTAGGCCAGCAAGCCAGCATGTGTTCTCGACGTCTTATCTACAGACTGGAGGATTTTACACGATGCATTTCCATGTCCTTTTTTTTTCGTTCGTTGACAGCACGTAGCCACGTACCAAATCACGTCGAATTTTGTGCATTTTCTGGGGATTTTCATCCTATTGTTCTCCGCGTTCCGAACTCTCGAACTCAAACACATATGTACATATGTACGTATATTCATGCAATGATTGAATCTGTCCAATCACGTTTTGAGTTTCGACACGGCCTAAACCAAGTGGGAGCTTAACCCACTCGCTCCCAATGTCCCAGTGTATGTAATGCTGCAGCCTACATTATTTTTAAACTTGCACAAAGCTCTTACTATATGCTCATTGTACCATGACATATGTACACTAATTTTATACCAAGTTCAATATGGTAACATCGGTTTTAACCTTTAACCGAAACATTACTCCTCGACCAATATCAGCTATGTTATCAGTATCATCCAGTTGATTTTCATTTGTATAGCGGTTTCAACTTTCAAGTTTGAGTTCATTTTGGAGACAGTAAAAGTTATTTACTTATTGAAAAATAGTATATTACACACCAAGAGTCAAAAGTGAGTGTCATGTAAACTCACTTTGGGCTCTTTGTTTTGTGAGATATTTTTTATACCTACTTATGTACATACTTGATGATCAGAAATAGCAATGTTTTTCGTCGATTAATTCACGAGACAAACGTAACAATGGTTAAGCGACAATAAATAACAAGGAACAGTAACGGTTGTACTACGATGTGAATATTTAAATGCGTTCCTAAGTCACTATTTGGAAATTCGCTACGTGGCCCAGTGGTTAGAGACGTTTGATATACACTCCAGTCAGATGTCTCAATAAATGCGGGTTCTATCCTCCAATACAGGTTTACTGGCACAGCGATTTGTGTGCCTCTATGTGCTTCCATGTAAAACCGTGACACAAAACTTTTACATTACGGCACGTTTACTTTACATACAAGTTTTGTTAGCACTTGATGCATGAATGATAAGCGCTTCATTCCGTCTGCAAAACACTGATCATGTAGTATTAAAAAAATATTGTTGGACAGAATGTATCCTGTAGAATACGTTTCTAAAGAAAATATTATGTAGATCGAAGTCAGTTTTTATAATTCAGGGTGTGTCTTCTTCAATGACCCTCCTTCCACCTGGTAAGTAGGCAACCTCAATATAGATATGTTTGCATACTCTTACGTTTGAAGGGGCTCAGTTATGGTCAAATTTTGAAAGTTTTCTATCTTTAAATTGCTTTTTCCTTCTCGCGATTGGAGATAGAAAAATGGTACCCGTAGGTAATAGTATAGGGCAGTTGTGGTGACCACAGGAAAAAATGGTCGCAATCGGTTTAACAGGGTGTTCATACAATCAATGTTAGTACAAATTATATCAGAAAATTGTTACGTTTTCAATTTCCCGCGAAACTTGCCCTCTTAAGCTACTGTTTAATTATTTGCAATAGATTGTACATTTAATTTCCCATAGAAAAGGTTATTAGCAATAGATCGATTTTGTTTTCGTTTTCATTTTTTTCAATCAAAAATTATTGAAATATGTAGCGTGAGATTCATAGAGCGAGGGAGAAGTCGATTTCCCCCAAGTACCTGATTTGTGTGGTGCTGCGGCCATCATGTGGGAGCCTATAACTCTCCGGTCAAAAAGCTGGGAGCGCACAGTGGCTCAGAATTCAATTTTAGGAGCCAAAATTCTGAAACTCAGTTAATAGGGGTTTTTGAGGGCACTGAAACAATTTTGAATATTAGAACTCAAATCTCAAAGGGGCTTCGGGGGGAGGGGCGACACTCAAATTTGTTCACAAGACCGAGTGAGACATCAAAATAAATGTTTTAGAGCCCACTAATCATGATTCTGAATTTATTTTGTTCGAAATCTGAGAAGGAGCTTCAGGGGGGAAAGGGCAAAACTCCAAATTTTTCAGCACTACCAAGTGAGATATCAAAATAAATGTTTTAGACACCGCTAAATATGATTCTGAAGTTATTTAAATGTGAAAAGGGATTTCATAGAGGAGGGGCCAAACGCCAACATTTTCAACATTGCCAAGAGTGGGTTATCAAAATGTATGTTTTAGGCTTCCCTAAATACGATTCTGATGTTATTTTGTTCGAAATGTGAGAAGGGCCTCGAGGGGGGAGGGGGCGAAACTCCAAATTTTTCAACATTACCAAGTGAGCTATCAAAATAATTGCTTTAGACCCCCACGAAACATGATTCCTGAAGTTATTTTGTTCTAAATGTGAGAAAGGGCTTTATAGAAGAGGGGCCAAACTCTAGAATATTGGACATTGTCAAGTGGGGTATCAAAATGTATGTTTTGACCCCCCCCCCCCCGAAACACAATTTATAAGTTGTTTTATTTGAAACTGAATGGGGCTTAATAGGGAACTATGAACCCGACGTGTGGTATTTTGAATAACAATAAATTAATGCCAACAAACAAAATGACATGACATGGTTTATTGCCTTGCTATCGACAAGAATACGCTATTAGGGAAGCAGCACGAAAGACGGGGGTTTCAGCACAAACCAGCACAAACGAATGGCATACGTTTCAAGTCTATCGAGGTAAGTATGCGGGGGAGGGGAGGAAATGCCCCTATCGTACAGACTACAACAGCCGTAATTAATTAATTGATAATCCGATGACCTACCAGGCCCTAGCTGAATTAGGAGAAAGATACTAACAAAGGTTAAATGATACTAGTATGATGAATATTAATTATATGGTTAAATTGCTCAAACTTTGAATTTTGGCAAGTGCAGACGCGGGTAGGGCATATTTCTATTCCCCCTGCCCTTCTGGCCATACAGGGGGGGGGGTGAACTCTGGCGAATGATGACTCCCAGCACAAGCAAAAATTCATTCCTCTCTCTTTTTAGACCTTTAAGACAATCTAACAAAAAATGTTTGCCCCATTGATTTTCGGGGGGGGGGGGGATATTCTGCGCCACACGGGGAAAAGGCAAGCTGCCGGCTACACAACATAGGAATGTTGACGACATCCAATATCGTTAAACATGCACACAACTGAAATCGGTAGCGAGTATCATGCGCTTCGACCATTTATCCAGATCATGATAGCAACAACTGCCGAGATTACGTCATCGTATAGCAACATTCTCGGTATTGGTCCAACATGACGCATCACTTTCGTTGATAGCCAGCTATATTTATGTACGTATCATGTCAAAATCAGATTTTCTGTTGGGAGCCCGTCTGCGTGAGAGCTGTTTTTTCTCATTTGACTAGACTAATAATGAAAGATCATTTTGATGATAAATCTAAACAGCACTTCTAACTATCTGCGAAACATTTTCCATTACAGGCCATTTAAGCTAACTCTAATTTCGGCTCTCCTCCCATGATCAACCAACAGGGATCTAACCGGGTGCATTCAATCTTAAATTCGAACGATAGACGTTCCACAGGTTGCACACTGAAGTTCACGCTTTCATATTCCTAGGGAGTACTATTCTTCATCCATCAGGAAGTTCAAACAACCTTTATTGCCAACAACAGGAAGACCTGTGCATTGAAACACCACTGGACAATGATTTCATTTTCAAATTGAAGTTAGCTACCATACTCTTGAAAACAAATTGATTGGCGATTTTGTATTCGCATTTAAAGTCGCTAATTCTGAAACAAAGTTATCAAAGCTGTGTTCCTTTTGTTCGCGCTATTTTCGAGGTCCCGTTAATGGACTTATTGTTCGTAGTAAGCTTTTTCTAACTTTCGAACAAAAGCGATCCAATATTACTTTCTGCGACTTTGACTTTTCGTTGTTACTGTGCATTATGTTCCGTCGCTAAAAAGAAAGAATTTTAATAACGAATGTTAATGAAACGATGGTGTAAAAGGTGGCGATACCTCCCCTCCGAATCGCGGGAGATCGATACAGAGAATATACAAGTTTTTTGGATTCGGCGATTCGTTGCGTTAATTACCACCCGTCGCCGTTAATAGCGAGAGCGATTGATGAAGAACATTCGAGAATGAAGTTATTGAAAGTTTTCGCTGCGGGGTAAGCCCTTATAGACCGTTGAAAACTGAAAAATGTTTATTTAAAAGGGTCCAGATCCGACTAGATTTATACTTGCAGTATTTCAAGAGCTACATGTTCGATTAAAAGGATATAAATGTTATTTGTAATTGTATTCTTCCGGCTTTATGAAAACTGAGTCGGTCAGGGACGAACTGGCCATAAAGGAAATTGAAAAGTTCCCCAGGCCGTAGGATTTTCAGAAGGTATCAAATCAAATCAAAATCAAAATGACCTTTATTTATTTTTATTTCATAGAACAGGTTAAGTTACTCTCTGTTGGGCAAAGGCCTCTCTCAGACGCTCCCATTCCTCCCTGTTTTACGCATCTTGTGATATTGTCTATGCTGGAACATTCTGTCAGACTCGTCCCTCCATCTGGTCTTTGTTTCCCGTTTTTCCTCCTCTCTTTCAAAAACCAGTTGGAGGTTATTTCTGCCCACCTGTTATTGTCTATACTCGCCACGTGTCCAGCCCAGTCCTACTTCAGCCTCTTTATAGCATGGAGGAAATTAATGTTATGTTTTCATCCTTTCACCTCTTTTATTTCTAACTCCATATCCCTGGTCCCATTATGTGTTCTTCTCCACATAGCCTACTTCCAATTTGACGGTTGAAATCTTCTATTACCAGTGTATCATTTTGTTTTTCATTTTTCTGGGGGTTCAATGTTTCCAAGAGAGTTTGATAAAAATTATCAATCTCCTCTTCACTAGAGGCCGAAGTGGAGGTGTTAATGCTGAGATAATTCGATTCCCATACTTGCTATTCTACGGATTTCGCCTCGGAATACACAAAAAAAAGTCAATTTTCTGAAAATTAAAAATCCCACTCCTTCCCCTCCCCCCGGCCTATGTAGCAAAATAAGATTCTCTTTTTTCGTCTCTAATATGGCATTCCCTTTCCTTCTTATCTCAGAAAGGTTCAAAGTGTCGATTTTGCCCACCTCGAATGCTTCCTCCAGTTCAGCCAAATGTTCCTCGTTTTTCAGGGTCCTTACGTTCAAGGTCCCTACCGTAATCTTTTTGTTAGGTCTCTTCCTCCTTTGGGTTTTCTCCTATTGCGTCTGACAGATGGCCCTATGTACCCAGGCTGACCAAGTTTATCTGGTTTAGAAGTTATGGAGTCGGCAAAATTTAAGGAAGAACGAACATAATTTTTTTATGATGTAAACTTTCAGATTTTTTGTAAGTATCTATATATGTATTTAAAATATGTTTGAAAAACTGGGTTCTATGAAGTTCAACGCCTATATCTCAGGCCCTAATTATCGCACAATGCTGGTTAAGGTCTTAAAACACTCGGCGAATCAAGCTCCTTGTGAATCTCTTTTGATCACTCAAATCCGTTCAGTCTGAGGAGAGTTATTGGGTAACAACCAACTCAACCTCACTACTCACACGCATTTCTTCCACTTATTTGTCCATTACTCACAGAAGCCAACAGTATCAAGAATGCGAGAATCATCATTTGGGATGAAGCTCCAAGGGCAAACATGTACGCTCTGATGTGTGTAAACAGACTATTGAAGGACATCATGGGAAATGACGTGCCGTTTGGCGGAAAGATTGTAGTTTTGGGTGGGGATTTTAGGCAGGTTCTGCCAGTAGTTCCTCGTGGTTCAAGAGCTACTACAATTGCTAATTCCATCAAGTTTTCTCCTTTATGGCCTATATTCAAGGACCCAGAACATGCGAGCGGAAGCAGGAGGAAAAGAGTTCTCAGAATTCTTGCTGCAGATTGGTAATGGTACTTTCCCTCATTCTGGCTCTGAAAATGGGGGCATTATAGAATTACCTGCAAGCATAATTTCTCAGAACATTATAAGAGATGTCTATGGTGAAAAGTTTGACACTCCAGAGGATGTCCTGAAATTTTCTAATGTTGCAATTCTGGCACCAAAGAATGATCATTATCAGAAGATCAACGACAAGATTTTGGACTTGATTCCTGGAGAAGTCAAAACCTACACAAGCGTGAATAGACTGATCAGTGAAAATGACAGGGAAATCCTGCAATTCTCCGTTGAATTTCTGGATGGTCTAGAGTTGACAGGTTTACCACCAAATAAACTACACTAACTTAAAAGTTGGTGCGATTGTTATGTTGCTACGTAATATGAATGTGGCACTTGGACTGCTGAATGAGACACGACTAATTATGAGAAACATGTACACGAATGCACTGGATCTGGAAATAATAACTGGAGTGGAGTGCTGTCGAAGGATATTACTCCCAAGAGTGGACCTGTCGTCAGCGGATTCCACCTTGCCTTTTTCATTCAAAAGGAGACAATTTTCAATAAAGTTAGCATTTTGTATAACGATCAACAGGCCCAGGGACAGACTCTGGAGAAGGTTGGGATATACGAGTATCTACCCGAGTATGTCTTCAGTCATGGACAATTATACGTAGTTCTGTCGCGGACAACTTCCTTTAATAATTTAAAAATCCAAGTACAACCTTGAAGCTATAAAACTGCAAATGTGGTGGGGAAGGAGGTCCTGTGATATGATAACTTTATAAATTTTTGTAATTTTCATTTTTTTTTTTAAATAATATAGAATAGAGATATGGTGCGCTGCTAGTTTTTTTAAAAATAAATTTAGCAGTAAAAGTTGGTAGAATTTTGGTGGATTATATTTATAGTAGAGTAGTCCTTATTTTGGTTACGTGAGAAGTATTTTCAGGTACCGCTTCGTTTGGTTTTCGTTGTAAAAAAAAAAAAAAAACTGTTTCCAATACAATGTTCTCTGATTTTTATCACACTCTGCGAGTCAATACGGAAGCGTGATGTTTCATGTGCTATTTCTCAGAATTACCATTTGGGCTTAACTTTCTCTGGCGGAACCATAAGGGTTCTGATCCAAAAGTCTGATTCCAAATCTAATTCGGCGGCCTAAAAAAACAGCAAATGAACTACTATCTCGAATTTTATTTTTTCGTCATCCCTCCCCTACTTGATCATATTGGAACTGATGTGAGGGGAGCGGTATTCTCCGACAAAATAAATTAACTACGACATAATGGCGGAGAGGCACGTTACTTTTTTTGGACAACATTTTGGACCTCAAATTCAAAATTAAAATTGGTTTGAAAAATTCTAACATTTTTCGCTGAAATTTTGCGCACATGTGTACTATACATATGTAGCGGCTTCTAGGACTTGGTAGGCTACGAGGCCCACTATTTCATCCACATTCATGCTATTGCTCACCTCTGACAGGTCCACTAACTGTTCGTATTTTTCCCAGTCTGCTTTGTATAACAGCCCTTATGCGCGATAATCCTCAAAATTTTCCAAAAATAATAGGGAGAGTCGAATCCGCTGAGAAATTTGTAGAAAAGGGCTTGAGTGGAGTTCTTAGTATGTCAGCCAAGGCGCCACCATCGACAGTTTCAGTTTATTGCACCCCTGCACTGGATTTCCTCATTCGTCTGGACCGAAAGCGAAGAAAAACTCAATAATTTAGTCGAGTACTACTCCACACCGTACGTTGCAAATCGAGTGCTTCCGAAACCGCCGATATAAATTCAAATTTGAGTACCGCGAGAACGTATAATACATAAAGTATATTGACACAGAAACGTCGTCAAACTGTAATCTTTTTTAAGGTTTATTCGCCTCGTTCGCCGGTAAACGAATTTGAGATTTTACGTCTTCGCTGTACCGAACAATCGAGATTAGAGCTGTTTAGTAATATAAAGAGTTCCGTAACCTCGGCGGGGCGCGGCGAGGTGCGGTCCCCCGATAGCAGAGCAAAATGTTTACCGAACCCGTGTTAAATCATCCCCGAGGAATATCGTCGAGTCCCAATGCGTTCGTGGCGAGGAATTACCATTTATTTCTCTTTTTTTTCCCTCGCTCGTTTAACACAGATTCTCTTCAAAGTCGATTGGCACGAACCTCGCCTCTACAGCTTTTAATATCGAATTTGTATTCGTATTCTCGTCCCACCGACATTGAGACATTTTCCTGATTGACGTTCCACGCATACAGTATTGATTTCCGCGAGTGAGCTGGAATCAATGCTCATCGCTTGTCTTCCAAATACGACTGAGGAACAAAAAAAGCCTCTGCACAAGACATAAATTCTGCAATTTGCTGTCAGCCTGTTCTTATTCGAAAAAAAGTGGCCGATTCAATATCGTTAAGTGGTGGTAGTTTTGATGTCGGCGTTGCATATGTGGCTCCGGTAGGTTTTGAAAATCAGTGGGTGGGAGAGAGGTTATGTGAAGACGTCTATGTCATCTACGTAATAATTCAGCTAACAAGCGGAATTAGTTCCACCGAAAATTACACGCTGCCAATTTTCGATGAAAAGTGCCCTCTCAGTTCTATCAATTTCAGCATGAACCATTCTAGCCTCTACAACCTTCGTAGATGACCCTTAGCTTCGTCCTGTAAACAATCGCTTTTAGTTTCTTAGCTCCTTAACCAGATATTTTTTCCGATTATTGAAACAAACGAAATGTAAAAACTTTTGCCGAGTTTTTCTTACTAAGTGAGGTAAGGATCGATTATTTGAAAAAGGTGTTTCAGCTGGTCGATAAAGATTTTAAATGCCAATCATCGGAGGTGACATACAATATTTTAAAAAATAAAAAAAATAGTATATTACACACCAAGAGTCAAAAAAGAGTGATTACACAACTTGGGAATTGCTCACTCGCTACGCTCGTTTGCAAACTTTCCCTCGCCATGTAATCTCACTTCTGGCTCTTGTTGTGAAAGATATTTTTTACACTACTTAATCAGAAGGTGACAATGTTTTTCGCTGACATGGTCTGTATTTTTATTTATTTCTTTATTTAAATTATAGACAGGTGATTTTTGTGTGCGTAGTTAATTCAAAAATTTAATTTGCTCAGTTAATTACAACGAAGTACAGTATCGCAGTCTTGTCTTCAGTTTGTTCACGTGCACAAACAGCATACACAGGTAGTGGCCAGCAAAAACGTAACGACAGTTAATAACGAACGGAAACAGCTGTACTACGTCGTGAATATTTAAATGCGTTCTTAAGTCCCTATTTTGTAATTCACTCTGTGGCCGCGAGTGGTTAGAGACGATCGCTACATTTCAGTCAAATGTTTCAGTGGACGCGGGTTCGATTCCCCGATACAAAATCACTGGCCAACAATTTTTTCATTTAAAAATGCTTTATATTGAGAGACGTTTACTTTACATGCAGGTTTCGTTAACATTCGATGCATGAATGATAGACGCTTCTTGTCGTCTGTAAAACACCAATGTAAACATTGCCTTTCTTATCAAGTAGTATAAAAAAGTTTTTTGTGGATCTTCTCTTTAGGTTAAGAAACCCACACTTCTCATATCCTGTTCCATTTTTCTGTCAAAGTCAATTTGATCCATTTGAAGGGTCCAACCGGCATTGTTGGTGTTGCACAGTGCAGTCAGTTTTCGAAAATAATCACAGTTTCTTTGTACAGAGTGTGGCACGAATTGGTCAGTTATTCACTTCCGGAATCGGATCCATAGGGAACAAATGTAAAGTCTACTTAATTTAGGCTGAAAATTTTCTTCTTCGTCAAAAGGGCGGATGAAAGGTTTTACCAACTTGGGAATTTCATATGGAAGCATATTAAACAAGGCAGTCAGACAGTAGGCGCGTATCTAAGCGACCATTTTGGGGAGGGAAATGGCAGAAGGAAAAGCGCGCGGAAATTTTAACATTTTTATGTTTTTACTTTAGCACACAATGGAACAAAGCGTTACTTTGGAGCGTTTTGAAAAGAGCGTTACGAAAATAATAAATGACTGACTAATTGGACTGATTGACTGACCGATTAGACTGGACTGGACTGACTGACTAACACGATGACATTCTCATGTCGGCGCAGTCCGCGAACCAAAAACATAAAAATGCTCTCCCGTGGTTACAGACTCATCTTCAAGCATAGTGCTCGCAGGTCTGACTGACTGACTGACCGACACTGACTGACTTTTTGAGTGTGGAATCTTCAGCCAAATTCTAGACCCGGGACCCTTTTTTCAAGCTTGTCAAGACAATATTTTTCCAATTTACCCCGCCCCATTCATTCCATTTAGAAGAACTTCCAATTTATACGCTGCCGCTCAGTTTACTAACAAGACTCGTTAAGATTCATCATTCAGACCGTGTTGAGACCGATTAAGATTCATTTTGGGATACTCATGATTGCGTTTGGACGCATTCGAACTTTGAGGAGAACTCATCCAGACACTCCACTGGAATTAATTCTTGACTCGTTCGGGACGAGGTACGGATTAGGAGTCCGAAAAAATCTGATTTCAATTCCAATTTCGCTGAAGCCCGAGCTTTGACTTCGAATCAAGGTTTCAGTCTCACTTCAACTCCGACTCGGTTATAAAAATATCGGAAAAGAAATAAAGAAAGAAAGAAAGAAAAAAAACTTGACCGTATCGGGAAAGTATCAAAGAATTGGAAAAATGATCGATAATATCAAAAAATAGTATTTTTGTTGCCCCCTCCCCCGCAGATTTTCCCTCTCCTGCACTGATGTTTCCTTTTTTCTGGTGGGGGGATGCCTCCCCTTGATCCGCGCCTGCAGACAGACAGCCAAGCTGACAGGTAGACATGTAGACAGGCAGATAGGTAGTTTTTCAGGGGAGTACCCCCCCCCCCCCAAGAAGAAAACACCAAGATGTAAGATCTAGAACTAAGATCTTCTCAGCTCTCTGTCTGTACCTTACATCCAGTGTGCCATCGATGTCTGAACAAAGAATACCTTAATCTGTGGTTCTGTTTGTTTTGGACAGTTTTGGTCAACTCGCCCATTCATGATCGCGGCTGGTCGCATTTCATCCGATTCAGACAACTTGGTTTTCTTCATGGAGGGTGGGGGCGGATTCTGGGGCCGAAATCGGGATCGGATCAAAAATCTGGTTAAATTTTCGAAATTAGAAATCAAAAAAACTTCTGTTCCGATACCTCAACTTTTTCGACGAAGTCGATAAAAAGGTCTAAATGAGTCAAATTTTATATTTTGGAGTCGAACCGAAAATTTTATTGAATTCTTGAAATCAGAAGCCCAGGAAACGCATATCATAATACCTTTTTTGATTTTTTCGACGAAGTCAATTTGTCAATGTGTATTAACGTTTTCCCATAAATACAATAAATTTTGTGGACCTTTTTTACTCCCTGAGAGACAAAACTTCAATTCAAATTCTTCGGAATTTTTATTATATCGTTAAGGATGATCAACTGACCAAGAAATTCAGATTTCTGGGCCTTTTTCCATTTATTTGTCTCTTGTTTTCTTACACCTGTTTTGTAATTTCTAACTAGCCATGGAACTGAAGTCTCTTAAAATTATCTCGCGGGGTTAGAACATCAGTGGTTAAAACAGCAGCATGGAGAACAGAATTTTTATTCAGATAAAAATGAAAAAAGTGACTACGTAAATTAAAAAAGTGACCAATGAGTGGCTGAATTTAGGAAGAAGAAGTGACAAGAAAGTGACTATTCTTGCAAGAAAGTTTCGAAAAAGTTTTAGAATAGGTAAAAAAAAATATACACAAAAACAAATCTGCTGTTTAACAGAATTTGAATACTACAGGACAATGGTTGAACCATTAGCGTGGAGCGGGGGGGGGGGGTGATGTTTGAATTTTTTCGACAAGGAGAGCGGTTTTGTTGTTGCTCTCTGACCTAAAAACAACGTGAGCAAAATTTCAGCGAAAAACTTAGAATTTTTCAAACCAATTTTAATTTTAAATTTGAGGTCTAAAATTTTATCTACAAAAAGTAACGTGTCTCTCTCCCTCATTATGTCATGGCTGATTTATTTTGTCGGAGAATCCCGCTCCCCTCACATCGGTTAATTCCTTCCAAGTTTCAGATCGATCGAACAAGGGGCATAGAAGCCACAGCCCCCTCCTCTACAAATTTAATTAATCATTGCTTTTCTCGGCCCCTATAAAAGCGCTCAAACGTTTACCTATTATTAATGATGGTATACCGATGAATAGAAGTTTGTAATTTGGTCTGAACTTCCTTTGGGCGCTCGGATTCGAAAAATACTTTCAAAATTGACTTCAGCGACCCGCAAAACCTGTAAATCAACATCTACCTCTAATTTTATATTTTCGAGTCCGCTTTCCTAGTTTTTCAGCCATCAGAAGGGAGTATAGATTTAGATCGCTGACTCATGTTGACCCACATCATTCTCAGACATCGAGCCATTCGAAATTGAACAGTTTGAATACGTACCATTTATGAGAGACGAGAAAAATAATGGTTCATTAAATTTGTCTAATTAGAGGGAGAGCTGTGGCTTCTATACTCCTTACTTGAAGGATCTGAAATGCGGTAGGAATTTTATTTGATCTTACTACAACTGATTTGGGAATTTCTCCGAGAAAATAAATCCACCTAGACACAACGGGGGCATTTTATATTTTATGGGCACAACTTTTGACCTCCTATTTAAAATTGAAATTAATTCGGAAAAATGTTAATATTTCTCGCTAAGATTTTTCTCGCGTTATTTTTAGGACTAAATGCCACAAAATTGCCCAGCTCGTCGACACAATTCAAACATTTCTTTGCCACTTTTACTCCACCCTACAAACTACCCTTTTTAATGTACTCTCTCACAGTCCGATTAAGGTTCGACAACCACAGTAACAACAAAGCTGATTTTCACTACATGTACATTGGAAATTTGTCTTAGATATATGGGGCGGGGATGGGGGATTTCCATTTTTTTAAAATAGATCTCACCGCCGGAATTGATGCTCTGTCGAATAAAAATAATACATTTCGACGAATTTCGAGGGGTAAAAAAATACTTGAAAGGTGATCCAGGAATCTGAGAGGTGACAATAATTTTTTTCTAGTACACATTGGATTTATACTTAGAGTCTCAAGAGTCTCAAGTGTTGGCAGCCCTGTATATGTGTGCGTGATCACGTTATGATTTACCGTAAGCGTGTGGCAAACTTTACTATCATTAAGTCGATCAGAAATTCACTGTCAAAGAAAATTTGTCCTAAATTTAACTGCATCATCACCAAAAAATTGAATTATAATCAGTTCTACTAGTAGAATAATTTTTACTCGTTTTTTTTTACCATCCTGAAGATAGCAGCTTTTCTATTTTAAAGTACACATGATCACTCATTCATTCTCAGCCGCACCGGTGATTTTGCAGAGCACTCTAATGCAAGTTTAAACCCGAATGGGTTTTTTTAATTCACGGAGGAGGATGTGAATGGAAGAGGTAAAGAGGGAAGGGGTAGAATGAAGAGGGGAAAGAAGTTCCAGACTGTAATAAGACTTATTCCAAGAAGAAGAAATTAGGTCTCATATGTTTTATTTAAATATGCATTTCTGAAGAACCTCTGGGGGGAGAAGTTTGTTCACTTACTTCCCTTGCCGGCTCTCATTCATGTGACACATTTTATTTATGACACGAAACAAAATTGAACCTCAGAAATACTCGACGTAAGTTTCTATACTTCACGGAACATTTTACAGCAAAAAATAACGCATTTTCCGACAAGAAACTTTGAGGTCCCTGCACCACTTTTCTAATTTTTCCATTTTCTAAATCCTTCAAAATGTATCATTATTATACTACAGAGCACCGATTCCAGGGGTGAGACATTTAAAAAGTCGATTTCGTTTTTAGATACACCGCAAAAACAAAAAACACATGTACGTTGAGTCGTGAAGATGAATATCGGTTACCAAGATACAAATTTATTAAAAACAAAAGAGACTTGTCTACTCGAACTCAGTCGTAAACAGATACCCGAATGCATATACTAATCTCCTGCACACGTTTGAATTTCTTTAGTTTATAAAATTACGAAAATCTGGTATTGAGAAAAAGTGACAAAAAATAACTTTCTTCTCAGAAAACGTGACTAAAAAGTGACTCTTAGAGAAAAAAGTAACAAAAGTAACAGTTCTCCACCGTGGAACAGTTTTGCCTGCATAATGTTATTTTTGTACTTGCAACTTTCGGAACAATGTCGAAGTCGTCTGGAAACAGAAACCAGGGCACTTCATTACTAGAAAGCTGCAAATCGTACATCGGCAAAAATGTACGAATTCCACACGAACTGAAAACTGCGTCTGGCAGTAACTCTTCTGTCAGTCGGAATTTCCGGGACAAATTAAATCTTCGGTAATGTCAACGTTTGTACGTTTCGGTTCCGCCCACAGACACCGAAAGGCAGCCAGAGTTTAATTTTCGTCAAATTTCCGCCTCAGTGATTCTCCAAATGAGAAATACTCGCAACGACGAAACAAAGCGCCACCGGCACAAAAGGTAGACATTTTTCAGAAAAATGCTCGCGTTCATTAGAATGGCTGAACGAAGAAGTGCCTTAAATCGCAACAGAACGAGCCTGCTGGGGACAAATGGCGACGTCCTAATCGAACAATATAACGCCCTTGGCGAAGATTGATGGTCGATGCAACCCCCTCTAAACGGTGGTGACATTGCCTGTCACCGATTTTCGTTTCGCTAATGGGTACACGCCGTTGATAGGCGACTGAAAAATGAACGTCAAATGACCTCGGTCTTAAAACTGAAACTCAGCAAGATGTTCCGCACTCCATCCAGAGACTGCATTCTCACGGTGTCAGCAAACTGAAACCGAAAGTAGCATCGCCGAATCCAGTCAAATTAGAGCGAACAGCCGGACCTGGATATGATTTTTATAGAAGTCTGGGAGACGGATCTTAGTGGGCTGACAGCCCCAAGCCACCAATTATAGTGAAGCTGAACAGTCTTGACGTTATAAGGACCATGATAGATGGTGCGGAAAGGTCCAATCTGAACGGAAAGGACCTTGGAGTAGGAAACCACCAGACGAACATCTCACCGCGCATACGATCTCAACGAAGCTAAAAAACAAAGGGACCTAGGCCAGTTCTAATTTGTCTGGTGCCGCGACGGCAAGGTATTTGTTAGAGAGGCGGTAGGACAACTAAAAAGAAGAATCATGGATGTGCAGGACTTCGAAAAAGGATCCAGTAAGAAAGGGATGAGGAGACGATAAGCCCAGCGGCCGAAAATACAAAACAGAAACAGGAGCAGGCAAGGAAAATGAAAGCTGCGGATAAAGGAAAAGCGGACGGGACCAAGGCTTCAGAGGCAGCTGAATAAATCTTCACCGAATAATACGATGACTCAGAATAATGTGGCGACGCAGAACTGGTCACAACAAACGATCGATTGACCGGTACGTGTGGAGGCACGAAAAGGGTCGTCGAATGCACCATGGGACTCCAAAACTCGAAGGGATAAAAAAGTATAAAAAAGAGATCAACTCCCCAACACGGGTGGCACAAACCGCGGGGGTATAGCCTGCCCAGGTCCATCGTCACAATCGAATAAAAAATTTGGGCTAAAAGCAAAAATAGGAGTAAAGGAGGGAGACAGCGTGTCCCACATATTAACATCCTACACACACTGTCCAAGGCTGATTGGTGAAACTAGGCTCTGTATATTTGAGAAAGCAATAGACAAAATAAAGTGGGATGTAATGAGGATTTCAAAGATAAAAAGGGATGGTGAAAAACTGTGCAAAAGACCTAACGAAAATCTCCACTACTTTGGCCAAACAAAAGGATACGGAAGCATATAGGCTTATACATCAACAGAAAATGGGAGGATGCTAAGGGGATAACTGAAAGAGTTGCTGTCCTAAAATCAGCCATCGATAAGGGAAAACACTCTCAATTATCCAAGTGTACACACCCACCAATATAGCCCCGGAAGAAGAAACGAAAGAGTTTTACAGTAGCAAAGGAAAAGGGTATTACACAATAGTCATCAAAAGCATAATGGAGAGATACATTCATAATAGTCTTATCAACAGATGGCAGCCGTTGATGGAGAACGCAACTGAGCTAAAACTGAACTATGAACTGTAAACAATTTAGTGGTATTCAATGGGGGAAGGGGGGAGGGGGGAATGAAAATTCGATTGCAATAGGGTGCTTGCAACGCTGCGCGCGGGTAAACCTCCTAAAAATGGACTTGGCGCTTTCCAGATGGCAAAACAATGAACGAAATTGATCACATGCTTGTCACTGATTCAAGAATAATTAGGAAATACGAAATCCTAAGCTAATTTATATTCCCATCGGACCATAGAGTAACTAGGGCCAGCATGGACACAGTTTCAGCCCTAAGAGTACAGGGGTAAAAACAAACGGGGAGCAAAGGGGAGAATGATTATACTAGTTTATAGGTGGGAGGAAACAAATGAGGTCTTAAGGGCAAAGTTGGATGAGGCTGAAAGCAGGACCTTCCCCAAACTACAGGAGGAATACGAGTATGATTATATGGAAGACTCTATCAGAGATGTACTTACGCAAGTTGGAAAAAGGAAGACTAAGCCCACAAGAAACGGCAAAATTAGAGAAGAAATGAAAAATCTCATGATTAAGAGAACGTAGTACAGAACGGAAGCTAATAAACGACGACGAGATGAGGAGCAAGACCAACCTAAACCAACATGATCAGATTGAGTTCGGTGAACTGAGGAAAATGATCAGAAAGGGGGTAAGAAGAGACGACTGGGCATACGACCAGGAGGTGATAAAAGTATACTAGAGGAGAGTGGCTCTAGCACGAAGGGGCGCAAAAAGCACTTGTACAGGGGCAAAATTTACCTCCGACTACAAAATAAAGGACACAGGGAAGCTGTTTCATGTTATTACCGCCCGGACTGAACTCAATTCTTCATCTGTACAATAAATTAGCACTACAGTCTCCAGAAATTGATATTTTTTGTCTAGGAAATACAGAATTCTGTAGAAAAATACTGCCCCGTTACCTGTCTTTCTATAACTCGCCTGACGTTCTCTCCCCACACCACTACCTATCATTGCTCTTATTCTGATGATATATTTTGTGTTCCCATGCTTCCCATCCGTCATCTCCCACAAATCCCCCTCCTTCCCCCTCGTGTCTGTCTGTCAGTCTCTCTTATTTACAGTTAATATTTTATTATTTTTAAGTAGTTAAAAGTTTTAATAGTTTCTCCCTATTTTTGTACCCCCCCCCCGGTCACCCGTAAATGGCCATATGGCCGTGTGGAGCGTATAAATAAAAAGAAAAAATTAAAACAAAAGGGGTTCGCAATGAAGGACATTGTCTCCGGTACGCAAAATTACGCCAGTTACCCAGGTAACTATAGGGTAACCAATCGTAACTGACGGGTTTCTGGGTAATCTGAGGGTAACTGAGGCTTGCAAATGGGTAACTAGAGGGTAACTAAAACCCGCCAGTGACTCAGATAACTAAAGAGGAACCAATGGTAACTGACGGGTTTCTGGGTAATATGAGGGTAACTGAGGGTTGCAAATGGGTGCAAATGGGTAACTTACCCAGGTAACTAAACGGGAACCAAGGATGACTGACGGGTCTCTGGGTAATCTGAGAGTAACTGAGGGTTGCAAATGGGTAACTTTTCCGCGAGTAACTAGGGTAACTGATTGCGCATCGGGTCAGGGACGCCACGGGATTCTTCAGGGGCTCACGTGCGGGCAAAGAAAGAAAGGGAAAACCAGTAAAACGGGGGAAGGAAGGTGAAACGAAGAGAGGGACTATGGAAGCAGAAGCAAAAAGAAGTAGGGAAAATAAGGATCTTACGTCCCAGTACCGAAGAAAGAAGTCCACAAAGCATTAGTAACGACAAAAAAGAGGAAAAGCAACGGGGTCAGACAGAATGGAAAACGAGATACTGAGAATATTGGCGGATGCCCTTGCACCATTCATAGAAAAATTGTCTAGTAACAGATGCGGAGCCGCGGTGGAAGGAAACCTCCTTCCTCCAAAAGATGGTGATGAGAGGAGGAAAAAATAACAGGAGAGGGGGAAAACGTTTGCGCGCAAGCGACCTTCGCGCACTTTCCCTTCTACCACCCGCCCCTTCCCCAAATGATTGCCTGGATCTGCACCTGTTATGTGTTGAAAAGACATTTACACCTACGCAATGGCACCAGTCGAAAATAATTTTGTTGTAAGAAAAAGGGGATAGGAGCGATTCAGATAATTCAGACCCATCAGTCGTTCGTCGAACATGAGCAACATTTTTTTAGTAAAATTTTGAAAAACAGAATATTATACTGGATTTTGGATCGGAATCAACCAGAGAAGCAAGCGGGTTTCAGGAAGAGCTACTCGACCGTCGACTACATCTTCACACTGAACCAAATTCTGAAAAAAAAAAGGGGATCGAGTATAATATGCCACTAAGTCTCATATTTATCAAATTCAACAAGGAATTTGACTTGTTCAAACATTGGGCGGTATGGGAAGCACTAACTAAACAAGGGGTAGAAGGAGATGTGGTAGAGGTACTCAAGGGAATGTATGAAAAACAACAGCGTACGTCAGGCTGGACAAGGCTGTGGAAGAATTCGAAGTACACAAAAAGATAAAGCAAGGGGATCCGCTTTTCCCGAATCTGTTCAACGCAGTTCTGGAAAACATGTTTAGAAATCCAAATTGGGAGGAGAAAGGGGTGAAGCTCAACGGTCAATGGCTGAGTAACCGGCGGTTTGCAGACGATATTGTATTGCTAAGTAACGACTCGAAGGAGTTGCAGGTTGCGGCCGAAGATCTTAATTGCGAAAGCGGTAGAGGGTCGGACTGACAATGAATGTTTCAAAAACCAAGGTAATGACGAACAACCAGACCAAGATGGTGGGAAGGTCAGAAATAGAAATAGTAAAGGAATAAAGGTACCTGGGTCAGCAGGTGGCATTCGAAGAGAGAGGAAATGGGAATTGAGAGCAGGAGCGGATAGGGCTTTTGCAGAGGCCTGGGAAGGAAACGTGAAATCGGCTCACGTGCATAAATTTTTGGGTTAATTATTACTGAATGCCACTGGCTGACCGGCCCTTTTTACCCTTTTGGATGACGGCCCGATTAGCCTTGGCCCACCGGCCCACCATTCCTGTCCGCCACTGGTTGAGAGCAAGAACTGCTAAGGCATGTAGAAGCTTTTGGACACATACGGATATACCGAAAGGAAACTTACCCACGAGGGAAAGAAATACAAACGTTGGACAGATATACATATGATACCCGCCCTTACCTACAGAGCTCAAACTTGGTCACTAACCAGGTCGCAGTGGGATAATCTGAGGACAACGCATTTCAAGATGTTATAAAGTATAATGAAAATAAGAGTAAAGATAAAGTAGGGCTAGACAAGATCCGGTAAACAACAGGGTCTAACGAGCTCAGGTAGAGCATTGAGAAAGCAAAACTGAGCTTTGCGGGGCACACGGCGAGAGTTGCAGAAATGGTGGAAAGCAGCTGAGAAATGGTCCCCGAGAGGGCGGAACATGAAACGGGGCACCCACAAGGTGAAGGGATGAGTTGGTCTGGAATACTATGAAGGAGAACTGATACAGGATAGGGGTGGTGAAGGAAGACGATGGACGCCTCTGCTCGCAAACGGGGGCATTCGACGGCACGTTGACCCCAACACGATAGGGGTCAAAATGTCCTGCGAACATAAGGCTGTAAATAAATAAAAAGTAAAAACATTCCAAAAAACTGAATAAAAAATCGAAAGTCAGGGTCCAAAATTTGCCGGTAACAAAATATTCTCAGTTTCTGGAAAATGACCCAGCTGTAGAAGTCCGTTCCAATAGCCGTCGTTCTCAACTATGAAACTCGATGAAACATAGTTTTTCAAAATCCTACTAGTTCTGTTGCCTTTACGTTCTGACCATCTCGAGGGTATACTGTATGACATGGGCAGATTGATGTGAAACAGTCCTCCAAGGAATTTCGAAACCGTCAATGTTCATCGCGAGCACATGTTCGGCGAACGAGCCCCGCGTGAAAAATTTCAAAACCTGAGATAGCGTCGAGCACGTCCTCTCGTGGCCTTCAATTTACGGTGTTGAGGGAAGGGCGGACAGAATTTGAGATGTGCTATCGAAGAGAGCCCGAGGATTACAGGAGCAGTTAGGGGGCGCAGAAGCGGAACGCGGTAATGGGGACACGGAGAGGCATTTACCGAACACGTTTTCATTTGCCGATATTCGTATATTACCACGGGGGTATGAAATCACCATTCTGTTTAGATTATATACTAAATAGACGGCCATCAGAAACACTATCGATGTTGCCCGAGCTCTCTCAGTCGGCCAACACGAAATCTCAATCATGTAACGAAATTTCGATCCAATAAACTAGCCGAATTTCGGCGCTCTTTTCCACCGAAATATGAACGCTTCGCGGCACGCACGGTCGCCCGAAAAATAAATTAAATAAAACATTGCCCTCTAAAAGATAAATAAAATACCGAATAGAGTGCTACGACACTCGAGATAAATTTCCCCATATTGAAAAGGGTAAGGCGAAGAGGTGAACGAAAAAAAAGGGGGGTGTTTCGTAATAAAAACGCGCGGACTTACGGGATTTCTAATTTAACAACGATAATTAAAAAAAAAAAAAAAAAAAAAGAAGGAAAAGAAAAGAAAAAAAAACAGCACGATACGTATGAGTAAAATGTAAACTTGGAAGAAAATTAAATTTCGAGGTTAGTTTACTCGCTGCGAGCTGTTATTTGTTTCTCCTTTAATTAGTTTTATGGACAGAGTGTTCCGGTGAGATCGTAAGTACTTTTTTTTTTTGTAAAAAGGTTTAATTGGCCGAAACAGACGTTAGCTGAGGTTCAGGTGAACGACTGATGTGTTGAAGATTTGTTGAAGCGTGCCTTTAGTGGGCAGAATGACCCGGTTAACTGACAAGCTACGTAAGCAGAGGCGGTGTTACTGGTAGCTCATGTAAATCCCTAAGGCCTCGCGCTGAGAAAAAGGAATACGAGGCCTTGCGCCAGTGTTTTAGACTATAGCAATGTTCAAAACTCCGTAACACTATTCCAGACATATTAAAAAAAATTTTAATACTTTTATCCGGGCTACTGTACAGTTAATAGGAACCGAACAGTTAACAGGGGTGAAAAGGACTAAACGACTAACGGATGACATACTCAGTATGAGAACCAAACTGCTTACCAACAGGAGGTCAGAAATCAGAAGGATTGCTAATATCAGCCAACTGGACCAGATCGAGCTTATAGAACTAAACTCATCAAAAGTGCATTCAAACAAGACATCATAAAGTTTGATCAGGAAATAGTAAAAGAGATACCTACTAGAGAAGAGCTGGTCAACCAAAAACGCCATAAAGGCAATTTCTGAAGAGCAGCATCTGCAACCTTTTATCAAACCCAAAAATCAAGCTAAACAACTACATATCAAAGTGGAAATAATCGAGAAAGCAACGAAGTTTTATAAAAACTTGTACGCGGACCCATCGCCTTCCTTGGAACTAAAAGAAAATGAAATTACCCCCACTGTCACCACCTTCTTGCGTCGCCACACGTACCAAGACGAAGAGGTGAGGGGTGAATGAAGAGGAAGCGCGTACGGCTGTGGGGAACCCGAAAATTCCAGATCAGTGCCGGAAGCGGAATTTTTGAAACGTAGAAAAGCGAAAAATGAGAGGGAAAAATTCCTCTCGTCACTTTACTGATTCTGGGTCAATTACACGACCGATTTTCTCATTTCTATTCAATTAGCGATAACAATTTTTCGGCAATAAATTTGAAGCGTTCCGGATTTTCTCTCTCAACTGCTTTTGTTCGGAGCGGATAGATTTAGACTGGAAAGTGTGTTTAACGATTTGGAATGGAAAACGAATCTCGAATGTCGTTAAGTAATGGCGGTGCTGAAAATATTCATTTTTCTCCATCCCTGCGAGAGTGCAGTTGATGTAGTAGAATCACCGGCATAGATTCGCTCACCATCGTAGACCGATTGGAACTGAGTTGGACCCAAATATCTATAAAACATTAGAACAGAGCTACTAGCAAGTTTTTATTATCTTATATATACAGGGTTATGCAAGTCAACACGCACCATAGGAAAACGCCGCTTGGTGAATGTCGATGTGAATAGATAAACACATAACTCGTCGAAGTTTAAAAGTCGTGCACCAACAAACGAAGCCTTTGATGTTCGAAGAAAAAGCCCGAGAAAGTTTATCGAAAATTACTAACGAAAAGTTTCCGATTATTTTCAAAGGATTTCATCGACTTTATTGAAAAAATCTCCGACGATTTTAGGAGAATTTTTTGGAGATCTTAGGGCGAATCTACAATCATGCCAAAGGATGTTACTGGAAATTACCGAGAAGTACCTCTGATGATTTTTAAAGGATTTCTTCATAAGATGATTTCCAGAGATTTTCATTGGAAATCTTTGGGATAAATTACCGATGATTTCAGAAGAATTTCATTGAAAAAGTTCAAGAAAAATCCGAAAATTTTCGAAGAATTTTATCGAAAATCTTTAGAGAAAATTTCCAGTATTTTCCAACAAATTCATCAAAATGCTGCGAGAAAGTTTTTCGATAATTTTTGAAATTCGGTGGAAAACTCCATCAGTTTTTGAAATAAATTAATCAAAAATTTTCAAGAAGAATGTTCAATAATCTCCGAGGAATTTCATCCAGAACTTTGGGAAAATAGAATTTCATCAGAAATTTTTCTGAAAAAAATTCCGATAATTTCCGAAGAATCTCATTGGGAATTTTCGGGAAAAATTATAAATTTCTTGGGAAATTCTCGAGGAAATTCCTTTGATTGTCGATGATAATTTCCGAGGAAGTTAATCGAATATTAAAATAAAATTTCCGATAATTTCAAGAGAATTTTTCTGGAAATTTCAGAGAAAATCTGCAATCATCCCAAATATTGGAAATAACTGAGAAGTATCTCTGATAATTATTTTTGAAGGATTTCTTCAGAAAAAAGTTTCGATGATATCCACACCAATCGGAAAATTTCGGGGGAAATCTCCCATATTTATGCGAAAAAATTTCATGAGAAATTTTCGAGGCGATTCCTTTGGTTACCCAAGATACTTTCCGAGGAAGTTTATCGAAAACATTAAGGAAAAATTTCCGATTATTTTAAAAGAATTTTATCAGACATCATTGAAAAAAATCTCCAATGATTATAGGATAATTTTTTTTTTTTGAAATGTTATCACCGATGATTTTAGGAGAATTTTTTTCCCCGAAGTTTTTGAGAAAATCTACAATTATTCCAAAGGATTTTATCGACAATCACTGAGAAGTACTTCTGATGATTTTTGAAGAATTTCTTCGGAAAAATAAGTCGATGATTCCAGAGATTTTCATCGCAAATTTTTGAGATAAATTACCGATAATTTCAGAAGAATTTCATCAGCAAAGCTCAGGGAAAATCTCCGATGATCTTTAAGGAATTTCATTGGAAATAACTGGGGGAAAATCTAATAGAAAAAATGTCCAATGTTCTCCAAAAAATTTCATCAATATTCTTCGAGAAAATTTTCCGATTTCTTGGGAAATATTTGGGGGAAAACTCCAACAGTTTTTGAAGGATTTTATCAGAAATTTTCAGGAAAAATGTTCGATAATCTCGGAAGAATTTCATCGGAAACTTCGGAATAAATCTAATTATTTTAGGAATTTCATCGGAAATTTTTGGAAAAAAATTCTGATAATTTCCTTAGAATCTCACTGAATTTTCGGGAAAAATCTCCAATAATTTCCAAAGAATTTCTTAAGTAATTTTCGAGAAAATCCCTTTGATTTTCGAAGATAATTTCCGAAGAAGTTGGTCAAAAATATTAAGGAAAATTTTCCGATCATTTTCAAGGAGTTTCATCTAACTTCATTGAAAAAAATCTCCGATGATTTCAGGAGAATTTTTCTGGAAATTTTAGAGAAAATCTGCAATAATTGGCGAAAAATTTCATGAGAAATTTTCGAGGAGATTCTTTTGACTATTCAAGATAATTTCCCACGAATCTTATCGAAAATATTAAAGGAAACTTTCCGATTATTTTCAAAGAATTTCATCGGACATCATTGGAAAAAATCTCCAATGAGTTTAGGAGAATTTATGAAATACTTCAAAAATTATCGGAATATTGGAAATTTTCTACAAATATTTCCGATGAAACTCCTTGGTCTGTCCCGTTGCATTCTTGTGCACCTCATTATTACAAGCAAACCCCTCGGCAACCCAAATATCACGCTCATAAAAAGGATAGGAGGATAACAAAAACTCAGGAAAACTACGCCGAGTTGGTGCACACCTTGGTGCAATCATCATGGTAGGATATTTATCTATTCACATCAACACGCACCAAACGGCGTTTTCCTATAGTGCCTGTTGACTTGCATAACCCTGTATATATATTTTTGTAGGGGGAGGGGGTGGGAGGGGAGGCAGCCACCGGAACAGATTTACTCATCTTTGTAGAACTTATTGGAAATAGTACAGCGCAACTAGCAGGAGCCACTTTGGTATGTGTGCATCGCCATATGATCCATCAAACATATGTGACCTGGAATCATGGAATGTGCCTCCCATGCGAAAACAGGTTTTCGAGATAAACGATTGTAAAGATGAGCTGGTGGTAGTGGTGCGCCCAGGCGTACATAGCGTATACATCTGTGGTGGTACGTTTACGCGTCACTATGACAAGTAATCAAAATGCTAAACAACATATATGCTAATTCTTTTGCTCAAATCAAATTAGACAAAGAAGGAGAATTTTTCCAAGTGAAGAGAGGCGTTAGACAGGGTGATCCACTTTCACCAAATATTTTCAATGCTGTCCTAGAACAAGTTTTTTCGTAAGATCAACTGGAAAAATAAGGGGATTAAAATCAAAATATGAGGGAAAAATTTATTCAACTTCAAATACTTGAATAATCTCAGGTTTGCGGATGATATCGCCGTCATTGCTAAAAGTGGTAAGGAACTGATAGCGATGGCAGAAGACTTGAGGAGGGAGAGTGAAAAAATGGGTCTAACTATAAATCAATCCAAAACTAAAATTATGACAAATATAAAAAACTTGAAAGAAATCAAAATTGATGACAAAATTATCGAAATAGTGCCAGTATAAGTACTTAGGACAAACTCTCTCTTTCGACAATAAAATGGAAAAAGAACTAAAAATTCGAAGGACAAATGCCTGGAAAGCATTTTGGTAACAACAAAAAATTTTGAAAAGCAGTATGAAATTAAACACTAAGGTCAGAGTCCTTGAAAGTACGGTTTTTCCAAAGTCTTGACACATGGAGCTCAGACATGGGCTACAACCAAAAAGCAAATGCAAAAGATTCAGGTTACCCAAAACACTATGTTGAGGAGTATTCTAAAAAATAACCAAAAAGACCATGTTCGGATTCAAAGTATAAAAGAAAAAACACAAAAATAAAAAGTGTTGGCGAAGTTGTGAAAAAACTCAAACTCAAATATGCAGGACACATTATACGGGAATCCGGGTCAAAATGGAGCAAAATTCTGACTACTTGGGTTCCACATGAGGGTAGACGGGGGAAGGGGAGACCAGTAACGAGATGGGGTGATGAAATAAAGGAAAATTTTGGTCCATCCTGGCCCACCACAGCGGGGGACAGAGAAAGGTGGAAGAACCTGACAGAGGCTTATGCCCAAAAATGGGCGATCGAAGGTGGTGGCGTAGACTGAGGCACCGCCCACTTACCTCGGGTCAAAGCATGTAAAATAAAAATAATAAATAAAAAAAATGACAATTGCGTGTCGAACTGCTGCTCTCTGTCATTCCTGTAGGCCCGTTTTACACAATGCCATGTAAACGGATGTTTTTAAACTGTTGATGTAATTTTTAAATGCAATTTGTGGAAAAAATAAAAAAAAGATATGAAGTTGCGACTTGTTTCATTCAAAAGAGCATGATTTTTTCTATAAGAATTGTCAAGAAAGTGAAAATGATTTTCTGACACCAGAGGCACATTTAATGATTCCAGGTCACGTATGCTTTCTTATGACAGAATTTTTTCTGTTTGCTTTTCTGAAAAATTTAGTTTTCCGACGCGGGGTTTCCTCTGCTGCATCCCATTCTACTGTGTGAGTTGCCTATCGTACTTCTATTAACAATTTGCTTCCATGGCGGGACGTGCCTACCTAAACCCAAACATGACCTTTTCTTTTTGCTATCTGCAGTGATTTATTTACCCGGTTATCTTAATCTACTTTCAACAACAAACTTTCGGCAGCGATTACACAAGCCGGGAAAAGAATGTTGTATTTAAAATTCGCCCTGTGTTCTTTGTCAACTGTCCCAAACAGAGCTATTAGGGGACCATTTAAAGAAATTTGAATTCCGTACGCAGATACCGAACGTGGCATTACAAAATACAAATCGAATATTGCAGAAAAATATCTTCTCGACTGTACTCGCGTCCTGTTCCGGGGTTACAAATTTTTTTTCTTCCTGCGCTTTGATGGATTGTAGGATCGCTTCCAACGTTTTTTTGTTCATTTATCTTCTTGCAAGGTTCTGCTCCGGTCCGTCCATTTCCCTTTTACTCTGCCGTTTATACATTTTTCTCATTTTTCGCATCCGAGAGAGTATATACGATACTCGTCTTTCATGTTTTCTCCTCTTCCATTTGCGGGCTGAGTTTACGCCGACGAGTCTCGTTGTAGGTATACATCGACATCGTGTTGACATCATATTTTTTTACCGGACAATTTTTCAATTTAATACGAGTACATGCGGCTCGGACGGTTCGGCTGCACCGACTCGGAGAAGGGTACAGTGTAATTTTGAAAACGCTACGCCAGATAGAATCTAATAAATCTCAGGCGACCCCGGTTTAATGAAAACAGGAGATGAGTAAACACGAGTTGGATGCGATTCGAGGTGGGTGGAAATTGAAAAAAGAGATGATAAATAAATAAAAAATTATACCGTTTTCAGGTTTTTGCACTTCTAATGGCGGATACAAAGAAGAACAATAATTTCGCGTGATGTCTGAAGTGAGAGTTCGAAAATATTTCGCGATTCCTCAAGTATGTATTAAAGTAGCAGAATTAGGGAATATGGATGAGGAGATATTCCCAGAATCTCGTGAAACCTCACTGAGAATTTACTTTTTCCAAATCCCAACCTCCTTCCTGGAAGAAATATTTTTGGTGGCTGAAGTTCCAACCCCCAAAAAATATAATTCCATCTTCATTTTCACGAGTTTTGGGCAGTATGTCAATTTTTACATAACAGTCTCTTTTCAAATTTTGTCTCGTTTGGGTTCTGGGACAATTTTATGTTCTGGGCTCCTGGTCATTTTTGGACTTTTGGTCGCTTGAAATGTTTATTAATTTTGAAACTTCTTCAGCTATTGTATTGCTTCACATTTGAGTTGTTTGCCAATTTTGGACAGTTTGTCACTTTTATATTTCGCGATTCTTTAAGTACGTATTAACGAGGAGCAATTAGAGAGTATGGACGGGGAGACATTCCCAGAATTTTATAAAACCCTCTCAGAGAATTCATTTTTTCCAAATCTCCCTTCTTCCTGGAGAAGAAATATTCGGTGGCTCAAGCTCCAAGCTCCAAAAAACATCATTCTACCACCTCCATTTTCAAGAGTTCTAGGCTGCATGTCAGTTTTTACTTAACTGTCATTTTTTAGGTTATCATATTACAGGACCTCATTCCACACCACATTTGCAGACTAACATGAACTTTGTAGGTCAAGTAGTTCATGAGTAATAGACAAATGAGTGGAAGAAGTTCGTGTGAGTAGTGAGGTTGAGTTGGTTTTTACCTCATAACTCTTCTCAGACTGAACGGATTTGAGTGATCAAAAAAGCATATGAAAGAGGTTGCTTCACTGAGTGTTCTTAGAATAAGATGAACTTTGTAAGTCAAATAGTTCGTGAGTAATGGACAAATAAGTGGAAGAAATGTGTATGAGTAGTGAGGTTGAGTTGGTTGTTATCTCATAACTCTCCTCCTCAGACTGAACGGATTTGAGTGATCAAAAAAAAATTCATAAGGAGCTTGATTCACCGAGTGTTTTAAGACCTTAACCAGCATTGAGCGATAATTAGGGCCTGAGATATGGGTGTTGAACTTCATAGAACCCAGTTTTTCAAACATATTTTAAATATACTCGTACATATAGATTTGCTGGTTGACGAGTTTCCAACAAGTAAGTCTTAAACTATCTTAAAGAGTCTTCAACCCGTCTGTTAGAGTCTTATTCAAATCGGAAACAATCGTAAACTCGTCTTAGCAAGAATAAGGGATGCCTGGAAATCGTAAATAAATTTTTTTTTAAACTCATGCAGCGAATGTGCGATTATTTCAGACAACGAAAATTATGTTTATTTCCATCCGATTTGGCCACAATGATAAAGATGAAACCCGAGACGAAAATAAAAGCCGTGACGAAAAATATTTTGTAACGTGTCACAAGAAAAAGGCCTGAGTAGTAACTGGACACTGAGGTCCTTTTCTTGTGACACATCGCATTTTTAAAATTAATTTTCGCCATGACTTACACTATCGACGATTTTCATTGGTCGATGGATTTCTGTGGGTCAAAAATGACAGCTTCAAAATCTTGCTCTTCAGGTTTGATGACGGTTGATGGTTGACGTGATGTTTGGGTCCATCTTAATACTTATCAGTTTCACGGAATTGGGCGAATCTGTGCATGTAACTGTCCACCCCCACCCCTACGGGGAAAAAAGGAAAGAAGAAATGAAGAAATGAAAACCTGCCAGCTTGTTTGTTCTTGTGTTGTATAACCGATATTTAAATACATCTCAGTTCCAATCAGTTCTTCAACGGTGGAAAATCTGTGGTGGTGGGGTGGAGGGGGTAGTGGCTGGCGGCTGCCCCCTCCGAATAGAAGAATAGAACAGGAATGAAAACTTCCTAACTGGTCTGTTCTAATATTGTAAAAACGATGTTTGAGTCCATTTCACTTCCAATCAGTTCTGGAAAGTGAGTGAATCCGTGCCAGGGGTTGCCCCCTCCCTCCAAAGAAAAATAAAATAAGATCTTGCTAGCTGCTCTGTTCTAGTGTTGTTGAAATTTTGGTCCACTTTAGTTCTATGTATTCAGTTCTACAAAGGCGAGCGAATCTGTGCCGATCAATGCGCAATCAAGTTATTACCCTAGTTACTCGCGGGAAAGTTACCAATCTGAAACGCTCAGTTACCCTCAGATTACCCAGAAACCCGTCAGTTACCCTTGGTTCCCCTTTAGTTACCTGAGTAACCGGCGGGATTTTGTGCATCGGGCGGTAACTGTCCATCCCCCCCCCCCTTCCAACCAAAAAAGACCATGAAAAATCTTGTTAATTGCTCCGTTTTAATGCTGTGTAAACGAAATTTGAGTCCATTTCAGTTTCAATTAACGAAAGTGAGTAAATCTATGCCGGTAGTTACCATTCTCCACCCCCAACCCCTAAAAAAAAAAGAAGTAAAAAGTAAAAACCTGCTAACGGCTCTATATTCTAATGTTGTATAAACGATATGTGGATATCTTTCAGTTCCAATCAGTTCTGCGAAGGTGAACGAATCTGTGCCAGTGGCTACCTCCCTCTAAAAAAATAAATAAATAGATAAATAAATAAAATAAAATAAATAAAAACTTGCTACGTGCTCTGCTCTAATGTTGTGTTCCAATGAGTTCTACGAAGGCGAGTTAATCTGCACCAGTGGCAGACCCCCCCCCCCTCCAAAAAAACAAGCATTTGCTACTTTTTTCTGTTTTAATGTTCTATAAACCATATTCGAGTCCATTTCACTTTCAATCAGTCTACGAAGGTGAGCAACTTGCTAATTGCTCTGTGCTAATGTTGGGTATACGACATTTGAGTCTAATTTAGTTCCAATAAGGTTTATAAAGATGAACAAATCGGTTCCGGTGACTGCTTCCTCCCGCAAGAGAATAAAATAAATAAATAAAATGTAAGAAAATAAAAACTTGCTAGTAGCTCTTTTTTATAAGCGTATGTTCGGTTCCATTTCAATCTGTTCTATGAAAGCGAATACATAGGCTGTCGCTAAGTAACTGAGACTAAAATTCGTACGGCCCACCAACGCTACCTATCGGCGTTTAAACGCAGTAGGGGGATAATTTGGTTCATTAGCCATCGATTGAGACCACGCCGAGCTCATTCGATTGAAAACTCGCTGTTCCAGACCAATTTGAAAAAAAAAACCACCATATGCGTTGACCCCCTATAGGTTTTCTAAAGATTTTTTTTAAAGAAAGAAAAAAGCACACGATTACAAAATTTTTTATTAATCGTCATCTTCATTAAGTACACGAATATATTTTCCAAAATAAGCGCCATTCATGGATATACAGGCGTCCATTCGTTCTTGCCAATTATCAAACGTTTTCGCGTATTCCGCCACTGGTAAGGAGGAGAAAAACATCTGCGCCGTAGTGATGACTTCTAAAAAAATCACAATTCACCCACACCCCCCTGCGACTTTTGGTCATTTCCTCAACTAAAGGCAGCCTTACGGGGTCGTCAATTCAACACGAATCAAGAAGTCGCATCACTGCGGCGCAGATGTTTTTCTCCTCCTTACCGGCGGTGGAATACGCGAAAACGTCTGATAAATGGCAAGAACGAATGGACGCCTATATAGCCATGAATGGCGCTTATTTCGAAAAAGATATTCGTCTAGTTAATAAAGATGACGATTAATAAAAAATTTTGTAATCGTATGCTTTTTTTCCTTCTTTAAAAAAATCTTTAAAAAACCTGTAGGGGTCGACGTATATGGTTTTTTTTTTTTCAAATTGGTCTGGAACAGCGAATTTTTAATCAAATGAGCTCGGCGAGGTCTCAATCGATAGCTAATGAACCAAATTATCCCCCTACTGCGTTAAAACGCAGATACGTAGCGTTGGTGGGCCGTACGAATTTTAGTCTCAGTTACTTAGCGACAGCCTATGTAAATCTGCTCTGGGCAGGTTACAGAAGAACATGTGACTGTAACGCCGAAAGTGGCCGATGTATCAGTTTTGGTACCCGACTATCCGCCCACCACTTCACAGGTTATACCTAATCATTAAAAATTATTCGGGTGACACGACTGCCGTTATGGATTGTTATGGCAACTACTGGTGTTGATTGTAACCGCGTACGATATTATTGCCCTAAAACTGATAATTATTTATGCATTATAGGATCGATACGGATTCATTATTGACACCTAGATAAAAACGTGCAGATAACGAAACAAAAAAATGACGCTTTCTACCCTCGACGACCAAAATTGCGATGTATTTTCGGCTGCTTCGTATTTCAGAGCTAATAACGTAATAGCGTTTTCCAGACGGTTTCTCGAACTCTCCCACAGAGTACCGAAAAAGCTTCTAGAATCACCGCTATGATTGCCATTATGCACGCAGCCACACTCCGAGTCCACCTTTGCGCGCTGAATCTGTGAAAATTAACGCCGAAAAAGACACATCCGTCGCGGTGCCGGGGAAAAACCATTAAGGATTAAAGCCGGCTATTATACCGAATCCTTGTTAATCGAAATCGTTAATCAAAAATTAATTACTCGCTATTTCCAGCTGAGCGTCGTCAACCGGAAACTGCCATCCCGACTATTATCTTCGCTAAAACATCTCATAAATTTCCAGCACCAAACGACAAAAAAAGAAGCGATACGCAAACATTAAAAAAAAATCGAGAAACAAAAGAGAGCAAAATGTCTTTTTATCTCGCAACACTATGTAGACGAGCGAAATCGTGGCATTTGCGTCGCTTAAAAAAAAAAAAAGTACAGAAAAAACTGGCCGTTTTAAGAAACCGAGACAAGGTAAATTGCTGCATTTTATTTACGTAATGGGCCCTCCCTGTGGAATTATCGCGCATTTTATTCCTAGCGCGGATAAAATGTATGCCGCAATAGCGGCGAATATAAGATTACGCGAAAATATTGTAAATTTGTACTCGTCTTAAGCAAATTCGATTCGACCTTTCTGTTTAAATATCCCTCCATCTTTGAAGGAAAAATAGAGGTTCGGATATTGAGCATAATTTGCTCCGTAACAGAAAATCCGACACCGCTTCGAAAGTTTTTTTTAATATTTTTTCGAACAATACCAGAGGTCGGTGGAAAATATGAAAAAATAATATCCCGCGAAAATGTCGAACCGAGGCATTGGAAGGGAATCATAAGCCGAGGGAGGCACAGAGTTCAATCTTCGATAACTGACTTTTCAAAGCGAAGCTTCTTAACGCAGATTAAGGATGGGTAGTTGTTAATGTAGAAAAAGTGAAACGAACGCGAACGCGAAAACATACAACGGAAGTGACGTAGTACCGCTCCACCCGCATTTTGTGTAGTGCTGTCGATTCAACTCGATTAATCGATTAATCTATTTTTTTTTTAAATCGGCAACGTTGTTGAATCGATTAATTGATCGATTTTAATCGATTCAACTCGATGCGATTAATCAACCGATTTTAATCGATTCAATTTGACACAATTAATTGACCGATTTCCATCGAGTCAACTTGACGCGATTCAACTGGATTCGACTTGAATAGTTAGAATACTTATTAGTTATTAGTTATCAGACACGAATCGATTCGGCCCATTTAAATCGGCTCGATTTGATTCAATCAAAAGTATAAAACACAAAAAGCATGAGTTAGAGGAATCAAAAACTTATTTCGGTATGTTATTTATTTAAAAACCAAAAAGCAAAAAATCATAACACAAAAGTTACAAAACAGCATAAAACGATTCCAAGTAAGTTCCTTAATTATAATTGAACAAGGTGCAAAACAGGAAACAGCATAAAACAAAAACGATTCCAAGTACCTTAATTATAAATAATTAAACTTTAAAATTATGAAATAAAAAAATTAATTTTTTGGCTTTGTTCGGCGACAAACAATTTCTTTTCGCGGTTATAATATTTCCCGCTGAGGAAAATACTCTCTCAGATGGCACACTAGTTGCTGTTGTTGTCAAGTATTTTTTGGCAATATCTTTGAGTGTTGGATAACGTGTAATGTTTTTCCACCATTCTAAGAGATCGGTGTTTTTTGGTAAACTCGGCTCCTTTAAGTAATCGTCGAATTCTGAGCTAGTTTTTCCTGCATCCTTTGGGAACAGAAGTTCTAAAGCAGTCATGCTTTCATTCTTTTCAATAGGATCTGATTTACATTTTTCAGTGTTTCAAATTCCAACTTTATTTCATTCAAAAAATCAGAATTTTCATCCTTTTCTGTTTCCAAAACGTAATCTTTATAACGCGGGTCGAAAAAAGTGGCGAACAGTAAATGCTTTACCCTTTTTTTGGGTAGTTTCCAAGATTTTTTCGGAAATCTTTTTTCAAATTCATTTTTGACTTTCGTTTTAAAGTTGTGGATTTCATTCAGCTTTTTTTCTGGATTTTCAAAAAAATTTTCATTGTCTTTTAAGAAGTTTTCTGTAAGGGATTTAATCAGTGGAATGGCGATTGATGCAGTTGGGTAGCTTTCTCCGGAAATAACCTTGGTGGCAACATCGAAGGGTTTCAAAATATCTCCTAGTTGATAGTTTAACTCCCATTCTTCATCTTCTAAATTATATTTTTTTGAAGTCTCTTTCGATGTTAATTTTCGGTCGTTTAAAACACCAACAATCGCGTTTCTTTGTTCTTTAATACGTTCAAGCATAGCGTAAGTCGAATTCCATCTGGTTGGAACTGCCTGTGTAAGCTTGTGCTGAGGCATTTTTAGTTTTTGCTGATAATCGAGTAAAGCTTCAGACGCTTTATATGAATGTTTGAAGTGACCAACTAAAAATCTGCATTTCTCTACCACTGAAATACTTTTCAACCCTTCATTAACGCAAAGTTGCATCGAATGCGCCAAACATCGTACAGAATCGCCAAATATTATCTCATTTTCTAAAATTGCTTTTGTGATGTTGGGCGCGTTATCGTGGGTAGTTGCCACGATTTCATTTTCAATCCCGTAATCCATAATAATTTCTCCAAGTTTTTTAGTTATATTCTTAGCGGTACCGTACAACGGGGTTACTTTGTGACTGGCGGGTAACTTTGTGATAAAGCTGCCGCGCAGTCTTTACAACGCGTCAGCCAGCGAACAGGAATGACTTCACACGCTATACCTCGGTTACCGATTGTCCCTACAGAGAGCGTGTTAGTCATTCCTGTTCGCTGGCTAACGCGTTGTAAGGACTGCGCGGCAGCTTTGTCACAAAGTTACCCGCCAGTCACAAAGTAACCCCGTTGTACGGTATGTGATTCTTTCATTAATACCGTATCTAAAGTAAAATTTTTCATATTCCAGTTCTCATCGATAGTATGTGCCGTCAGCGTTACAAAAGACTTATTATTGCGTGCCATCCAAGCATCTGTGGTTAAGCTAATATATTCAGATTTTTTAATTTCGTCTTTAATTTCTTTTTTTTTTTTTTTATCGTAAAGAAGATCGATTCTCGCCGCGATCGTATTTTTCGAAGGAACTGTATAGTAAGGATCTATCACTTTCATAAATGACCTAAAACCTTCCCCTTCAATAAAACTAAAGGGAAGTAGTTCAGTTGCAATCATATTAGCAAGAGCATCCGTTATTTTTTCTTGGCGTTTCGCAATAGTAGACTGACTAAAAAAATTACTCGTAATTTTACTTTGAGAAGAGTTAAACGGTAAATTCTTCGAGGTCCCGGATGTCAAAGATAAATTCTTACTCGTTTCTGATGCAACAGGTTCATTCTTATCAGGTTCAGGGTTGGACACACTTTTCTTGGACTGCGATGTAGAGGGTAAGTCTTCATTTGATTCCGAATGTTTCGATACAGTTATTTCAGAAGGATTATCTTCATCTTCGTCAGCTGACATTTCTTCGAATTTCCTAAATTTATTCAAAGTTACAAATTACAATTTAGAAAATTCAGTAAAGTGCTCAGCAATATTTTTATTTTATACATTTATCGTTTTCGTAGCATAAGTTTCTAGTTATATGTTTGAACTTACCTCTTTTTTTTTTTTACAAAAAGTCTTCATTGTTGATAAATTTTGATTTGCAGGAGCTTCTATTAAATGTTGAGCGTGCTTTTTTTTTTCAGGTGATTAATAAATGATGTAGTGCTGCCACAGTACTTGAATTTGTTGTGACAAATCATGCATTTTACCTCCGTATCATTATTTACTTTTTGAAAATATTTCCAAACTAAACTACCACCACCAGTCGACATACTTAATTTAATTATTTATTTTTGGACTAGTCTAAAACATCAAATATTCCCATTTACCTTAATACCACTTACACACAAAACAGTCTGTTCATTCAGTTACTCGAAAGAATAAAGAAAAATGAAGCATCGAATTCGTTTCATTTCTCCAACTTCGTCTGGGTTCGTCGCCGTTCGTCTCCAGTAATAAAGGGAAGTGGGGCGAAGGAGTGAATAAAACTGGATGTAACTTGATTGATCAATCAAGTTAAATCCATTTCTAAATACATGCCGGAACTATAAAATCCGGTACATTTTTTTAATCGACGACTGAAAAATTGGAAGTTTTTAATCAACTCGTTTTAACTTTTGTAATCGATTTAAAATAATCTCGATTATAAGATTTGCCGACTTGCGATTTTTTTTTAAATCGATTCAATTTTTAAAAATCGATTAATCGATTTTTTTTCTAAATTGACAGCACTAATTTTGTGCGATAGATAGATAGATAGAGAGAGAGAGAGAGAGAGAGAGAGATAGATAGATAGATAGATAGAGAGAGAGAGAGAGAGAGAGAGAGAGAGAGAGAGAGAACCGGAAAAGCCGACATCCTGGCCGAACGCCTCCGGGAGGAGCTAAAGAACTCAATCAGAATTTCGAGACCCATGAAGAACGCGGAGACAAAGGTTCCGGGCATTGAAGAATCAAGCTCTTCAAAGGAAGTGCAAGCAGCAATAGCCACAGCAAAGGGCTGTCCCCCAGAAGAAATGGCGGTTGATGCACTGCATAAGCAAAAGGACGACCTGCTCCGTCCAAAAATGCAGTGCCCAATTGCAGCCAGCCTCAAAGTCGCTATAAGGTCGGCAGGGTGCGAACTGGACGAACTGTGTGTAAACTGAGGGGGCTCAAAAGAGGACCTCTTCCATGCTACAACAGCTTATTGTTGGAAGAACGAACGAGAACGAGAAGAAAAACAGCATGTTCTCGTTCTTGTTCACAGAACGAGAATGAGAACAGGAACATGATTGGATTGAGAACGAGAACGGGAGCAGGACCCGGTTGGGAACGAGAACGTTTGTAACTTTAAGGTAAGGAGAACAAGAACATGAACGAGAACCAAGCAGTTAGAGAAGAGCGAACGAGAATGGCAACGAGATGATTTTTGCGTTCTTCGGGTACCTTTGCAGCTGGCGCACAGGGGCGGATGGACGCTAAAATTATTACCGGGCATTTGGAGTGGTGCGGCGCAGTAAGAGTTTTATCTCCCCCCTCCCTCAATACACACATATGTATAAACTAAATTTACTTTCTTAATAAAGTGTAGGTATTTATAACTGAGAACACCAAGAAAAATGTTTAAAAAATGATAAATTGACAATAGCCCAAGCCGGTGCCCCGTAGAACAACATTGGTAGGGTGCAGGCTTCTAGTATTTAAATTTTTGTTTTTATTCTTAACTTTCTATTTCTGTAAATGTTTTTGGAGCCCAGAAGGATTTCCATGCTGCCTCTCTTCTTTCTTTTAATTATTTTTCCATTCCCTCTTTCAATGACATTGTTCTGCCCAAATATTAAAATGCCTCCATTTTTTCTAATATTTCCTTTCGTATTTTTATGCAATTTCTTTCTCTCATGTTCGTCATCATTTTTGTTTTGTCGATGTTACATCTGAGTCCTTACCTTACTTTTCTCAATGAAACCGCGAAACATGTCCTGCAGCTTTCTTTCTGTTTTTCTGATTAATACTACGTCGTCCGCAAATCGTAGACTACTCAGATTTACCCCTTTAATTTTCATGTCATAGCCTTTCTCTCCCAAACTTAATTCTCTAAATATGTCCTAAAGTACACTGTTAAATAGGTTTGGGGACTACAGATCCTCTTATCTCACTCGCTTCCCTATCTCGAATATTTGTCCCTTGATGTCCGTTTTTACGTATGCTTTTGCCCTTGAGTACAATTCCTTAATGACTTTTATCCATTTCTTTGAGACCCCCTGGTTTGCCAGTTTAGAAAACCTTTATTTGGGGGAATAAATAAACAATATTAATTTATAATACATATGAAGAATTAGAGGCCCCAAAGTGGGGCTCGCTCCTCCCCTGACTCATGCCGGGCAAAGGTCTCCTGTAGACGCTCCCATTCATTCCTATTCCTGGCTATTCTTTGGAAGTTGTTACTTTTTAGAAATTTATTAATAATCGTCTTTCCATCTTAATGACTGTTTACCTCTTCTTCTTTTGCCATCTAGCGGTTGCCAAACTGAGACGGAAGATGTGTCCCGCCCACCCCATTTTATTCTTTTGATCTGCCAAATTGAATTTTTACTGAATTTTAATTTCCTTTTGATAACCGAGATTCTAATCTTGTCCCTTCTTGTTATCCCAACATTGATCTCTCTATTGTGTTTTGAGTTATCCGGTTTGCCAGTGCTTCCCATAAATAACTGTGTTTTACCGAGTCAAAGGCTTTACTGAAGTCTACAAAGATCATATGTACACCCCTATGTTATACTAGTTCGCTTTCTCAATTAATTGGTCGATTGTAAATATATGATTCATCGTCGAGAAGTTTTACCTAAAGCTCGCTTGTTCTATCCCCTGATTCTGATCTAAGGTGTTATATATTCTCTTTTTAATTATATTTTCGTAAACATTTTATGTATGGAAGAGCTTAAGCTAATGGGACGGTAGGTGGATATCTTCGCTCTGTCTCCCTTCTTGTGCAGTATTCTTATTTCTGCTGTTTCCCATTGTTCCGGCGACGTTTCATATTCAACTATTGCATTGAAAAGTTCTGCGAGGACAGATGGCAGTGATTGTTTTAGGGATTTTAAGTTCCTCGTGTCTATGTTATCTGGTCCAGGGGCTTTTCCCTCTTTCATTTTGTTGAGTACTTGTTCTATTTCTTGTTTTAATATTTTGGGGACATTTTCTCCGTTGTTTCTCTCGTATTTTACCCTTGGAGTTACATTTTCCTCTTTTCTGTACAGTTCTTTATAAAACTTCATTGCCTCCTCTATTATTCCCTCCCTTGACTTTTTGTTTCCCAATTTTGTGATTAAGTTTTGGTCCCTCACTTAGTTCCCGTCTCACTTACGCTTTATCAGCGCTTCCTGAAGCTCCCACCAGCTGATAGAAAAATGATAGCAGCAAAGGACTGAAGATTAAGAGAGAAGTCCGGCGGCAAACAGTTCATGAATGTGTGGCTAGCCTCCAAGAACTCGCCCATGGCCGCAGGACATTGAGGCTAGTACACGACCTCGATGCGGCGGCATGGTGACCTGACGTACCATCTTCCGCAGATGCTCACCGGGCATGGGTGCTTCAACAGTTATCTAAACCGCTGGAACAAGGTACCCAACCAGTGCTCGCATTGTCCGGCAGAGGTCGATGACGCGCAGCATACCATCTTTTGCTGCACTGCGTGGAACGAAGCACAAGCAGCGCTCAAGGCGTCTGTCTGCAGCCACATCACTCCCGAGATGATGGTTGAAGTGATGCTGGCTAGTCCGCAGAACTATGGTCAGCGATGATTCAGTTCACTGGCACAGTCATGCGGGCCAAGGAGCACGCCGAACGCAGGAGACAACGGACAGCTTCCACACGCAGCTCACGCAATCCACGCAGCGCTTGAGCGACGACTCCCCATAAGTGTGAAGGTTCCCTCACCAGACGGTCGGCTCTGCAGCTGAAGCTCGAATACCGATAGCTGATACCAGGGTACGGCAGCAGTAAGGGCGAGGACGGACAGGTATTCATTTTGAATACCGCCTCGATCAAATTATCAAGGGAGGAGAGATGAGAGGAGAGAGGAGAGAAGAAGAGAGGAGGAGAGGAGGAGAGGGGAGCGAGGGATGGAGAGAGAGAGAGGGGCGGGGGAGAGAGGGGGTGAGGGAGGGAGGGAGGAGGGTACGAAAGCTCCTCGTGATTTCCACGAGCGGAGCAATTCACATCGTCCATTTGATTTCCACATGGAGGCGTAACCAACATTTACATCCCATACGAATTTTGCAACTAGGGAGGAAAGTAATTTTGAAAACTGCAAAATGCTACGGATAAGCATAGCTCGGCTCCTTTTCACTGGTATCGACTACGTCCGCGACACGTATCTCAAAGTCAGCTGAGAGGAGCCTTACTCAAATAAAGTAAGAAAATGAATACCGAAGGAGGTAGAGCATACTTTTATCCCTCCTGCTCTCTGATCATGAAAGAGAAATGAATACCTAACGAAAAACAGAAGAGCCTGATGACAAGGTATGAGAAGGGGAAAAAACAATTAAAAGTGGGAAACATAAATAAACATATTTTTAGCCCAAAATTTTGATTAATAAGCCTTGACCGAGAATAAAGGATATTTCTATTCCTCGTCCTTTCTTGATCCTAAACGAGGAGGTTAAAACACATAGGAGTACCGACCTTCCCCCAGCAAACACGAAACATAAGTACAACACTCGCGAATTGCCACTATGATAGCTGCCATTGTTTTTCCATTTTTTTTTTTTTTGAGTCTTGCGATTTTTGGGAGAAAGGCTACTACTCAGTAGTATGATTTTATTTATTCGCTCAACGCATTCATTATCGAATTCGATTTTCAAATTTGTACCTCTTAGTTATATTTATTTACTTCTTGATCGTGTATGAATATGATATACTGTATTGTCGAAGTAAGACACACTGGCTCCATATCTGTTTTACCCAACCGTCGGCCATCTCCATTGCCTAAATTTTTAAATTTGTTTTTATATTATTATTTATTAATTTTTTGGAACTTTAATTTTGAAGACGCTTATTTTTGGTAGCTAATATGATTTTATAATTTCAGTGAGATGGGCTTTGAACAATTTTCCCCGTTTTATTTATTCTTCGAAAGTGCATAGTCGTACCACTCTGGTTTATGGTACGTGGCATCTCTGAGACGTTTTTAAAATTATTTTCCCTTGGTGGACCTCGTTTTCATTTAGGAATATGAAATTCATGCTGATGGCTCGGGTCTTCGGTGTTCTGTCGGTCTAGTGTTGTATACTGAGGGCTAAGGTCATCGTGGACTCGCCCAGACTCCAGTGGGTCTTGGTGGTGGACTGGGGTTAAATAACCTGTATAATTATGGTGACAGTAGGCTGAACATTCCAAACTACTGGGAGTTATTAGCCCCCTTCGTCGACAATCTACTATCGGCAGATCTTCATACATGAGAGCCGCCGAGACTGTCTGTCTCTCTGCGGACTTCATTTCGAAATTTGGGGTGGAATATTCGGTTTTCGGAAGATTATGCTACAACGTAACGCGCACTTCTTTTGTCACACGACGATGTAATCGCTCGTGTGTCATTCTTCGAGGAATATTTCCTCCATATGACACACGTGATAAAAGATTGGCGCGAAAAATCCGGATTTTCAGTTCTTTTCACATCCATTTTACGATGTTCGCTCGGTTAATTCGTTCTCAATTTTCTGCGCCGGAATACTTTTTTTTTTCTCCCGACATCCTGTAAAAAATCATCGGCTCGGAAGTAATTCTATCATTGGCAGCCCATTCGAAAGTTCGTTTTTTCCTCATTCGGCTAGCGCGATATCGCACCGCAGTCACTTCGATGACGTTTTTATTTATGAATCCGCTGCGCTGCTTGTGCAAAGCAGAAGCAAGAAAAATGTAGAAAGAATCCGGAAGATGTAAGTACTCGGTCCAAAAAAAACACCAAAAATCGTAACTGCGTGTATCGTCCTGCGATATATACACCCTCCCGCCCTCGATTATCGAACATACGTTTTTGCAACTTCATTTTTCTGTCCGTAACGAGCAAAAAAGAAGGATCCAACAAACGAGATCAACATTTAAGGTTGAAAAAAAAAAAACGAATGAACAGATATAGTCAAATGTCACCTTCACTTTTTTGATCTCGATTTCTGATAAGTAACATAGAAAACCGTTCGAAAGGGCTCTGCATTATCGAAGCGTATCAATCAGACAGCTTGAAAAGTTTCGGGAAACTTCGTGACTACTTCGTAATATTTTTCGCGAACGATACCGGTGACGACTTATTTATAATTTCAGAAATGGTACAATACATTCACTCGTTATTGTCAGATGGCAGGGACGGACAGGCGTGGGGTGAGGAGACCAAATCAGGGAGTGTACCGAATGACTTCGAGATGAGGGAGAGGAATAAATCTCAATTTTCCGAACCACAAAACACGAATCTTGTCAACTACAAATATTTTTTGAAATCGTCAGGGGAATACAACTGTTACGTGGTAGAGATGATTTTATCGAATAAACCTTATATCCCCATTAACTCATCTTCGGGACGAATAATCTCCTCAACGTGTACTTGCAAGACTTGTATTATCCCACACAATTATAATTCTCTGTAAGAATGAAAAAGTTCTTCTACCTTTATACGCATAACGAAGAGCAGGCGACGAAAAAAAGTATTTTTGTTCATTTGATTCGTGTAAGGGGGTGGGGATATCACTTAAGCCGGGATTAAAGGGAAAAAAATCAAAATAACTTTGGAAAGGGGAGAAGGGTTGTTTGAATTTGGGTTCAGTGTGTCGGATCAAGTTGAAAAGAGGAAGTATTCATGAGGACAGCTATGTGTTCCTCACTTTCAAAATGCCTAAAAACTGTTCGAGAATATGGTCTCAACTGACTACGGTGGATTATACATACTTCATCACAGTTAGCTTATAATTACCAAAATGTACCAGAAATCATCTAAACCAAGGTAACGGAAAACAAAAAGACCAAAATCAAACATGATCAAACGGAGTACGAGTAATGATGGACATTCACCAAAGACAACCTAATTTGATCAAACTGGCCTGAAATGGCCGGAAAGCATAAGAAAATTACCTGAACAGGCAGCACACTAAGAAAAAACATTATCATAAGAAATTATGATCCAGAACAATGGAAATGGAAATTAGTCAAAACCGACCAAATCTGACCAAATAAGCCTACAGTAACGTAACATCTGAGGAATAAGGTGACAATTTGCCCCCTCACCTCTAGCACTGCCGGGATAAGCAAAATCACTCAACTACATGAAATCAGAATCTCTCCACAACCGATCTAAATACACCCTTATTAACCTTCTCCCTCTTTCCTTCATTCTTGGGGGAGATTTCAATGCTCGTAGTCCTACCTCAAATTCAAAGCACTTGAATAGGCGCGGCAACGCTCTCGACAACATACTATTCAACTCCCCTCACTTGATACTCCTCAACCAGCACAAAACCCACACACATCTCAACTCTACGGCTCGTTTTCTACAATTAACCTAACACTATGGTACATTGACCCTCGCCCCTGATCTCCCCTGGAAAACCCACCATGATCTGTGTGACAGTGATCATTATTCAATTATCCTTACACATGATTTGATTAAGCAATACCAAACTCACTCAACACCCAAATGGATTCTCAACAAAGCTGACTGCTCCCACTTTCACAAATTAACTTAGCACACTCAAAACCTACTTAATACCAACTCACTCCAGCAAGATATCGATTCGTTCACAGGCTTCGTTGAAAAAATTAATTTCCTCTAAGACTGAATAAAAACTACCCTAGTAGATATATCAAAAAAAGAAAAACCTTTAACAAATTATTTTAAATGTTGGGAAGAAATTATTTTCCGTGTAAATTATTTTCGAATGTTAGAAATGTTGAAACCAGGCCTTGATTTCCCATGGCTGATGAGGTTTCAGCCTCGGGCGATAAAGGGACAGCTATAATCTCCTCGGGCATACCGCAAGTAGGGCGGCCAACGTATTTCAGTCTCCAGTAGTAGGTCCGAGCCTAACTTGACACAATGGAAAAAAGCGTTACTTTGGAGTGTGACGAAAAGAGCGTTACAAAAATAATAATAAATAAAAATAATAATAATACTAATAATAACTGGACTGACTCACTCACTGACTCACTCACTCACTTTCTGACAAAAATAAAAAATTTCAAAAAACTTTTACTTTCCAAGTAGAACCATTCAAATTTACTAGAATAAAAAAAAACTTTGGCTAGTAAATTTTACACCAAAAGAAATAAGTTTACATTTCAAAAGTCGCTAAATTTTGGTCCATTCTAAGATTCACTCAAAAAAGTCGTCATCGTGCCCCAAGAAGTCTTCCTTGGGATTGACAACTAGGCAATTTTTCTGAAAAAGTTGGACAAGTTGCGTATTAGTAGGTTCGAAGGAAATAATTATCGAACATTGGCAATTCATTGCGACACAGTTTCGTGTCATATCCATTCAGGCTTTGTTGTAATTTGTTGTTTGCTTCAGCGAAGGTGGTCGTTGTTGACAAAATAGCGGTGTCGTCGGGAAACATAGCCATGGTAGTACCTTTTGGGTTTGGAGCATCCGCAGTATATAGTAGGTACAGAAGCGGTGACAGAACACTTCCTCGTGGAACCCCTGCCTGGATAGGGAGCCAAGAGGAGACTTCACAGTGCTGAACTACCCAGAAGGACGAGTCATTGAGGAAGGATTGCAGGAGGGTTGCAAGGTTGGATGGAAGAGTGTCCCGAAGCTTGCTGATGAGACCATGGTGCCAGTTTTCTCTGCTGAAGCGAATTCCAAATTTTCACGGTAACATGGCGGACGTGTTCAATTGTCGAATGTTTCCTTCGGAAGCCGAATTGATAGTCCAGAATTGCTCCATTTTGAGATACGAGTGGATCAATTTTGGCTTGGAAGAGTTTCTCGAAGATTTTCCCAATGGTCGGCAGTAGTGAAATCGGCCAATGCGAGGCTGTATCTTGGATTTGCTTCCTAGGTTTGGGTAGAACGATAATTTGAGCTTTCTTCCACTGGGTTGGGAAGTGACGGAGGCGTACGGCTGCGTTGAAAAGATAGCACATAACGATGCCTTTCTTCGGATGCTGTTATAACATAACTGAGGTGATGTTGTCAAATCCTGGCGCCTTGCGAATTATGAGTTGGTCAGTTTCTTTGGCTACAAGTACGAAAGAGACCATCAGGTTGAGTTCGTTATGGCGAAATTTAAGAGAAGGAGAGAATGGTTCGCCAATAGGAGGATTTGTTTGGAAAACAGCAGCCAGGTGATGAGCTAATACGTTCAATTTTTTCACAGCATTTGTGGTCCACTTCCCGAGATGACTTTTTGCCGGGGCATCGTTCTGCTTGGGATGGTTGACAGGTTTTAGTGCGCGCCACAGTGATCTTTCGCATGACTTAGTTGGTGAAAGTTCCGAGGCAAATGCTTTAAAAGACTCGAATCTGTAGCTTGCGTCGTTCTTTAATTGGGTAGCCAACGAGTTAAATCCGGATATATCAGCTGGGAAGCGCACCCGAAGCCAGCGGTGCCTTGCTTTCCTCTTTCCAATGACTAAGTCGCGTATTTTCATTGGAAAAGAAGGGAGAACACTCGATTTCTTGTTGGGAGGCGTTGATTCTGAGACAGCAGATTGTAGTAGCGACGTGAATTTGTCAATTTCATTTTCAAATTCTGCAGTAGATTTCAACGGAACACGAAGGTTAATCGTTTAACTAATGAGATGACGGTATTTCGCCCAGTCCGTTTTGGGCGAGGTCAGACTGGGTCTCTTTTTCTTGCTCGTAACTGAGTGTTAGAAGGACTGGAAGGTGATCAGAGCTGAGGTCCTCTAGTGTGACAACCTCGGATTTCTGGAGAAGAACTCCACGCAGGATAAAGAGTTCAAAACGTCGGGCTTTTTGCGTTCTTCTTGTTTTACTTTAACAATTCAGAATGATTATTAGACTATTAAAATTATAAGCTCTTGGAGATTTTTCTTTCAATTCAGTTCCTCAACTCGGGCCGAGGAATCCGTCATTTCAAACACTGTGTCTCGGACAACAGAGACTCTTGACGTTACCGTCACCTTGCCTCGGTCACATTTCAATACCATAAAAAAAACTGTCTGCGGTTTAAAACTGCTGAACTGTTTGAAGAAGGATCGAACCCCACTCGGCAAGCCTACCGCGAGACCAAACGTGAAAAAATAATTAAATATTAAATCATTGGCTTTCCTACCATCCAAAGTTAAATACCTAAATAGTGAAATTTCAGTTTTTAAAATATTTGAGTCGGCATTGTCAAAGCGAACTTTGTAATTTAGTCGGCATTTTTACTAATATACACCCCCTCCTAATTTTCTTTCGCGCCGGCCCGGTAGAAGAACTGAGGAAACTACTGAAGAGAGTAGAGGCAGCTAGTTCCACGCACTGGTTCCGCGGCGTGCCTGAGAATAAATAAGTCCAAAACTGAAATTATGATCATCGACCGCACGAATGACAACCAACCCGGGATCACAGATGAGGATGGAATAGAAGTAGTGCAGGACTTCACATACTTGGGCTCCATGGTGTCCAACAGAGGCGGCTCAGAAGTAGAAATAAGAAGACTGGCAACTGCAAAAACTGCAGTTGGAAAGTTCAATCAAATCTGGAAAAATAATGATATCACAGAACACACCAAGCTGAAAATAATCAAGACCCGGATTTTTCCAATCTTTTTGTATGCAGCTGAGTGCTGGACAATGAAAAACGCCGACATACAGCGAATTGAGGCTTTCAAGATGTTCTGCTATAGACGTATGCTGAGAATCCCATGGACCAAGAAGAGGAAAAATGTGTCGATACCCGAAGAACTTGGTGTGAAAGACAGACTCAGCACAGTCATCAGGAGACGCATTCTCAGTTACTTTGGTCGCGTAATCAGAAGGAACAATCTGGAGAAACTGACTGTGCAGGGAAGAGAGAAGGAACCAGGGCGCGCGGCAGGTCACCCACGCGACACATAGATTTAACACGGAAAATCACTGACAAGACGATGGAATCGTGTACTAGGACAGCCGAAGACAGAGACAACTGGAGAAGCCTGGTCGACTCTGTTACCTGATCACGATGCCCGAAACTGGGCGAACGAAGAAGAAGAAGATTCCGATTGAAATGAAACTGGCTATGTCACGTGTCATGATGCCTGTATCGAAAACATGGCTTGCTAACTGACCGTTCCAGCCGAATACTCCAGTCATGATGCAGTTTGCCTCTAATCTAAATTTGGCTCTGCCTTTCCCAAGCTTCAAGATTTATCCCTCGTATTTCAGATTGCATCCTTCGTAAACGAGTACTCATGTGCGTATCAAAGCATTAGTTTACATGAATCAGGACTGTGGTCCTTCTCACAACATTCCGTCTAATCCAAAGGTGCGGACACACAGCTCCAAAGTGACATGAGTATATGCCACATATAATGAATGTCAGTAACTGCTAAAAGCTTTTTATCTTAAAATTAGAAACAGATGCTGCCTGGTTCACGTTCGATCAACACGGATAACTGTATGTTTGTTTTTAATGCCGACTTACGCGCTACCATCAGTCGCTATATGTGTGGAAGCTAGACACGATTTCCAAAGTCTGTTTCAGAATTTACAGCTTTGAACGCTCAGCCTTGTGCCTGGAGAGCTGAAGTATCTCCTGGTCGCAAAGTACACTATCTTCGAGGGATTCTGGTATAGCATTGGAAAAAGGATGCGTTGAAAATAGAAAACATTTTCATTGGTTTAAGAGCTATCTGCGAGAGCTTTCCAACAAAGACGGGGGTTAATATAGGGTACACAAAGTGCGATAAGAAGTAAGCGTATTGGAGTGTATCATTTCGAGAAGAAATATTTCAAGCTGGTACGACTGATCCCCCGCCCCTCTCCTAAATATGCAGCTCTCCATAGAACAATTCTTGAGACTTTCTTTGCTCTTATTGATTTTTAAAACAAAAAATGTACATCATTCGTTGTGGGGTCCTCAGTTGGAAAAATTTCAGAAGGGAAGCCCTAACCTTTTCTTTTTCGTTCATTTATTACTCAATTGCTTCCAGCCGACCCGCGATTATTGAACCTACTTTTCAATAAGGAAATCTCTTCGTATACCACGTTCAACTTTCATTTTGAACTTTGAACCGCTCAAATTAATTCATAAAATATACGCTAGTACGTCGTCTCGTATACTCGAAAAAGTCAATATTATCTTGAAAGTTTGCGAACACTAAATTAAATAACAATTTTATAGGCAAACTTGTACAGAAATAACAAGCTTTTTTCCCGATTTAATCTGCAGCGAAAGTTAGACAAAACGTTCGTTTCCCATGCTCGAGTTCATATATACGCCGAATGTTAAAAATAATATAACGGTGTACGGGATAGCAAAGGATGACGTCGTAAAATGGCGCAAAAGCTTAAAAATATGAGAAACTTTGGAGGGGACAAAATACACGAGGATATGTAAAAATACATGGAAACTTGGAAGCTAATGGCCAAATAAAGAATAAGACGCCTATTCGGAATGTCTCTGTCATTAAATACATCTTATTCCGTATAAGTAATAAAAATCTAGCCTCCTTTGCTGAATGGGAGAATAGCCGAGATCTCAAGCTCACTGTAACCAGCTTTGGTTACAGCTGACTGCGCCTGTTTGTGTAGTCTTCTCCAGGCTCGTAGCCAAGCCGACTTTACAGAACAAGCAGAGGAAATTGGAAGGCGATAGAACTTTTGTAGAGCAGACCCCATCTCCAGTATAACAAGTTCTGGCAACTTGGCATTAATTTTATAACACAGACGTACAAAAAGTGCTTTGAAACTAGTCAAGTCCACCAAAAATTTTTCCGGGATACATCTACGTGAAACTGTTAAGAGTCATTTCAATTTCAAAATCGATTTTAATGTCACTGAAAACTTTAATAAAAATGCACAGCCTGCATGATAAAATGCAGTAACGTCTACATGGGGAGTTAGGCTGGACAGTCATCTTGTAATGATTAAAGTTATCACAAGTTAGGTAGAAAGAATACATAGGCCTACGTGTCGCGAGTGGAATACTCTTCAGTACGTTCTTCTTGAAATAACATGCAGAATTATAATTTACATTTTCTTCCCCCCCCCCCTCTCCAAATCAACTACTGTTGAAAGTTTCCAACTGTAACTCTATCACCCTCCTTGACATAGACACGACGGTTCTCAAAGTAGGGTTAAAGTAACCTTTGAAAAGAATTTTCTAGTATTAAGAACCTTTCATTTACAAGCAAGTAGTAGTTAAAAAATGGGAGTTCTATGTCACTAAATTCTATTGTACTTCCGATTTCAAAATTTCATCGACCTTTTATAACCTTGAACCTTGAACGTTTTGAGCTGCATTTTTTAAGCCTGTTTATCAACGTAATACCTACCTATATTTTAATTGCAGTCATGAAACCTTCTGTTGCTGCACTGCTTTATTGACCCGTGCAACAGGTTTATCTAACATATCAATGTGTAGTCTGTATTCAAATGTGAATATAATATACTAATACATGAGTTAACTGCTAGTTGTTGTTTATTATATATGTACTTCCATGTGATTGCATGTTAGGATCATTAACTTTTGTGAATTTTGTGTTACATAGAAAGCAGAGATCTTTGAACTATACTGCGTTTTTGTATCAAAAATATTGAACTTCTAGGTAATTGTATATTACATCACTAACTTCTACCTAGTTTATGTTCCAGAGAGAGATATCATCAAACGTTTCTATGTATTTCATGAGAGTAGTTCAACTTCTGATAAAATTATATTTTGGGCTCATTGAACTTTTCAACATACCTTATTTAAGTCATTAAATGTTTAGTATAATCATATTTTGGATCATTGACTTTATCTGATTTTTCTGGTTTTGGCAGGGTCATAGATTTCTTGTATCAAAGTAATTGAATTTGTGCAACATTATATTTAGGGTTATTAACCTTTATATAGTTCACATTTTAGCGACGGGAGAAAGTCATTCACTTTTTTATGCATGTTGTGAGGGTTGTTGAGCTGTAGTGAGGTCACATTTGAGTTCCAGTCAAATTTGCCTATTTTTAAGTGGGAATCGATATTCTTGGTCAATTTCAGATAACTTTGATCATTTTTGGTAATGTTTTGTATAAGCTGTTTTTGGTAAAAGTCAGTCGTTACTGGTTTTATTTGATCAAATTTGGTCTTCTGGATAGAAATGGTTTTCCTGAACACATTTAATCAGCGTATGTTTGCTTTAGTCATTCTAAAAGTTAATTTTGATTTACTTTGTTTTTGGTTAAGTCTGGTTGTTACTGTTTGGATTTAGTTGAATTTGGTCTTCTTGGATGAAATTAATATGTTTCTGCATAATTTGATGTTGATTTGATGATTTTGAGCTATATTCGCTATTCTTTGTCAATTTCTGTAATTTTGTTGTTACAATATTACGTTAGCTGTTTTTGACCAAATTTGGAAGTTGTTTGGCGGAGTTTATCATTTTGGTATTTTTTGGTCACCTCCAGCCATCAGCATTGTTCGGTTTGGGTTGATTTTGGTCATCATTGCTCTTTGATTCTTTTCAATCACCTTAAACTTGTCTTTGGTTTTGTGGCTTAGATTATTTTAAAGCTGTTCTGGTCAATTTTTGTCAGATTTGGTTAGCTTCAAACGCGTTTATTCATTTCCCGCTAACTGTGGTCAAATTAGGTAATTTTTATTTTGTTGGTTTTCGGTTAATTTTGACAATTATTGGTAATTTTTGCTCATACAGTAGAGATTCCCAACTATCCGCCTTAATTAGGGCTGAAGGTGAGGCAGTTAACGAAAAAGGCGGATAAACTGAAAACATATAATTTTGATCGAAAAACATTAAGACATGAGGAAAACAATTTTAATTGAATCGGGTACGGTACGTGGTAAATTATTTCATACAAAAAAAAATAAATAAATGAAAAACAACTTTAACATTAAAAAACAAAATTGGCAATTTTGGCGTTTTTGGTCAATGAAGGGGCTCCCTTAATCAGTTTTAATAAACATAAGGAAATTCTGCAAAGTTTCAGTTCGAGTGAATGAGGGAGACATATTGTATAATATGTGCTACACGTACTTTTTGCTTTGTAAGGAAACATACACGAAGTTTCGATATTATTAACCGAAAATTAATTTTATTAATGTGTTGAAAAGTAGTTCTTATCGATTTCAATAATTGGTTATGGGACTGCGTTCGAAAACAAAATAATTTGGCTCCACAATCAAGGTCAATGGGCCCAGGGGATGGCTTTAGAAACGGAGCAGGAGAGCCGAGAACATACAATTGGTTTTTCAGGCAACTGAATTCAACTTTGAAGTAGCTTACATTCTGCTTCTCGAAGTGACACTAAATGGAGTAATAAGTCGATCGGGAAGGTGTCCTAGTTACTATTCAATAATTTCAACAAAAAAAATTATAATTTAATTTGGATCCTTTCAGAGGCCACCAGACGAGTCGGATACGAATTGGCTTCAGCGACCTTGAAAACTTGTAATGAGGTGACATCTTGAAAAAATTAACAATGTTTGGTGTCAACCTCCTTTCGTGGTTCCTCGGGGGATTGGATGTGAAAATTACCCGCAAATCGACTTAAGAAACCTCAAAACCTTTAAGTCAATCCGTATCTCGAGTTTCATTTTGCGCCTCTCCTCTTTTCATTTGAGAGCTATCCCTTGAGGCCATCGACCCACACTTCGCAGTCAAGCTATATTTTATGCTTGACCAGCATCGTGTAGCTTCTTGAAAACTATGACAGCAAATTTTCAACCCATTTAAATTCTATGGAAAAAAGGTTTTCAATTAAAAATTTTAATTCAATGTATTTCTTTGTAAAAGGGTAAAAGGCATGTGGCACGCGTTCCTCTTTTCCGATCAAGCTGAAACTTAACTGGATTTTTTTTTTTGTATTTTGTTGAAACTGGAGGGGGTTCCGGTAGAAATTCCGGTGTTCAAAAATGACGATCACCTTGATATCCTTGTACGTTAACTGGAAGTGGAAAGGATTGTTCGAATTTTATAAATACTTCTAAAATTGTATTTTTTTGAACAAAGAAAACTTTAGGTAAATCAGTAACATACTAGAATACTTACGCCTTAAGATGAGAATGTTTGGAAACCATAGAGTATATTGAGAAATTTTTACATGGTAAGTAGGGTTTAAACGTGGTCTTGTGGTATAAGACTGAAATTCAAAAATTTTAACTTTTACTGTTTACTTTTTCATGCCTTTTGGCTTCCCAGTCCCCCTCCCCCACCGGAATGACCCTACAGCATACCTTCTACTCAGAAGGAGGCACTACTACTGGTTACCTATACAGCCTAAAATTTCAAATGTTCACATGAAAATGAGAAAAATAATATTAATGGGGTAAAGGAAAGGATATATAATATTTCTAAAAGTGTTTTCACGTTAATTATGATCACAGATCTGACTCTAGAATTTTCTAAAACCATTTTACCACTAACGGGTGATTTTTATAAGATATATATTAGGACTGATAGGTTTTGAATCAGCGCCCGTTGAACCTATGAGCTGACTGGGCTACAGCTCAGAGCGACAAAATTTTAAGGCGGCAAAATTTGCGGCCTAAAAAACACAATTACCTCAATTTTGCGGGAGGGAGTGTCAAAAAAATAAGGCGGCAAAGATACTGCAGCCCAGGGCAGCAAGGTACTTAAAACCGGCCCTGCCTTTAGTTCCGGTTTTGAGTCACCTTTTCACCGATTGTGAACGCAGCGAGATATGACTGATCGACTCCAAACTTAAAATTGATCCGGGTGCTTCTCAAGTAACCAATTCCAGTCAGTTACAATTAAGAGCATCATTTTTCACCTACCAGAGTATTTCGCAGAAATCGAATATCGAAAACACATTCAGCCTCGACAACACAACATGTCATTCACTTTGAAAAAAGAAAATTCAGGGTATCCGCGCAAAACGCATCTTAATCGTGTATTGTTTTCCCTTTTCACGACCCAGCGGCAATTTTCTCTTTCGCTGGCGTCCAAAAAGGTCGACGACAATCGAAAGGCGACAAAAAATCGAATCTGAATCTCCGGCGACCGAATGAAAAAACGTCGAAGCTGCTGAAAACGTTTAGACGTTTTTCTTGCACTTAGGGAATACGTCCGATAGTCGGATACGCTTGTTACGCTCTCGGATTTATTCAGATAATTTGGACACTTTGTTTTCGCGGTTTTGCGGTCGTCGTGTGAAAGTTTATTCTCACCCCCGCCTTCGCTATCTCACTCGCTCCCACGTCATCGTACAGCGACGCGGAGAAAGCTATAAATAAATAAGTTTTCCCGGAGAGCCCTTGACGGCTTTCTGACGAATAAGTGATTTGACACGCAGATAATTCGCGCGAAACTTCTTGCTGTACTTCACGTTTCGCGGTTGAGGACTTTTCATCGTCTAACGGCATCCAATGCTTCGAAATATTCTCCTTTACCGGAAAACTGTCGACAGTCTCAAAAAACGCCGGTATTACAGCGGCAAGGAGAGTACCAAAACCAGCCAAAACGAGGAAGGAATGGATCACGGATGATACATGGAGGACAATCGAGGAGCGGAAAGCCCTGAAGGGAGAACTGCAGGATAGAAGAAGAGGAAGCTGTGAGAACAGAAAAGCAAGGAAGTCTGGAAAAAATGCCGAGAAGATAGACAATATAGGAGATATCTGCGAAGAAATCGAGAAACTTCAGCTCAAAAACGAGACCAAAGACATGTTTCAGAAAATCAGAAGGATCACACGGACTTTTGAAGCAAAAGCTATACCTCTGAAAGGTCGCGACGAAAACAAATTTCAAAAAACTTTCACTTTTCAAGTAGAACCATTCAAATTTACTAGAATAAAAAAAAAAAAACTTTGGCTAGTCATTTTTACACCAAAAGAAATAAGTTTACATTTCAAAAGTCGCTAAATTTTGGTCCATCCTAAGATTCGCTAAAAAAGTCGTCATCGTGCCCGAAGAACACTTCCTTAGGATTGACAACTCGGCAATTTTTTTGAAAAAGTTGGACAAGTTGCGTATTAGTAGGTCCGAAGGAAATAATTATCGATCATTGGCAATTCATTGCGACACAGTTTCGTGTCATATCGATTCAGGCTTTGTTGTAATTTGTTGTTTGCTCCAGCGAAGGTGGTCGTTGTTGACAAAATAGCGGTGACGTCGGGAAACATAGCCATGGTAGTACCTTTTGGGTTTAGAGCATCCGCAGCAAATAGTAGGTACAGAAGCGGTGATAGAACACTTCCTCGTGGAACCTCTGCCTGGATAGGGAGCCAAGAGGAGACTTTCCGGAAGGACCAGTTGTTGAGGAAGGATTCCAGAAGGGTTGCGAGGTTAGATGAAACAGTGTCCCGAAGCTTGCTGATGAGACCGTGGTGTCAGACCTTGTCGAAAGCATTTACCATGTCCAAGAAAGCGGCAGAGCAGAATTTTTTCTGCTGAAGGGAATTCCAAATTTTCACGGTAACATGGTGGACGTGTTCAATTGTCGAATGTTTCCTTCGGAAGCCGAATTGATAGTCCAGAATTGCTCCATTTTAAGATATGAGTGGTTCAGTTTTTGCCTTGGAGGAGTTTCTCGACGATTTTTCCAATGGTCGGCAGTAGTGAAATCGGCCAATGCGAGGCTGTATCTTGGATTTGCTTCCTAGGTTTGGGTAGAACGATAATTTGAGCTTTCTTCCACTGGGTTGGGAAGTGGCGGAGGCGTAGGGCTGCGTTGAAAAGATAGCACGATGCCTTTCTTCGGAGGCTGTTTTAACATAACTGAGGTGATATTGTCACATCCTGGTGCCTTGCGAATTTTGAGTTGGTCAGTTTCCTTGGCTACAAGTACGAAAGAGACCATCAAGTTGAGTTCGTTATGGCGAAATTTAAGAGAAGGAGAGAATGGTTCCCCAGTACTAGGATTTATCTGGAAAACAGCAGCCATGTGATGAGCTAATACGTTCGCTTTTTTCGCAGCATTTGTGGTCCACTGCCCGAGATGACTTTTTGCCGGGGCATCGTGCTGCTTGGGATGGTTGACAAGTTTTAGTGCGCGCCACAGTGATCTTTCGCATGACTTAGTTGGTGAAAGTTCCGAGGCAAATGCTTTAAACGACTCGAATCTGTAGTTTGCGTCGTTTTTTAATTAGGTGTAGCCAACGAGTTAAATCCGGATTTGTCAGCTGGGAAGCGCGCCCGAAGCCAGCGGTGCCTTGCTTTCCTCTTTTCAATGACTAAGTCGCGTATTTTCATTGGAAAAGAAGGGAGAAAACTCGATTTCTTGTTGAGAAGCGTTGACTTTGAGACAGCAGATTGTAGTAGCGACGTGAATTTGTCAATTTCATTTTCAAGGTCTGCAGTGGATTTTAACCGAACACAAAGGTTAATCGTTTAACTAATGAGATGACGGTAATTCGCCCAGTCCGTTTTGGGCGAGGTCAGACTGAGTCTCTTTTTCTTGCTTGTAACTAAGTCTTATAGTGTTAGAAGGACAGGAAGGTGATCAGAGCTGAGGTCCTCTAGCGTGACAACCTCGGATTTCTGGAGAAGAACTCCACATGGATAAAGAGTTCATAACGTCGGGCTTTTTGCGTTCTTCATGTTTTACTTTCTCAATTCAGAATGATTATTAGACTATTAAAATTATAAACTCTTGGAGATTTTTCTTTCAATTCAGTTCCTCAACTCGGGCCGAGGAATCCGTCATTTCAAACACTGTGTCTCGGACAACAGAGACTCTTGACGTTACCGTCACCTTGCCTGGGTCACATTTCAACACCATAAAAAAAATGTCTTTGGTTCAAAACTGCTGAACTGTTTGAAGAAGGATCGAACCCCACTCGGCAAGCCTACCACGCGACCAAACGTGAATAATTAATTAAATATTGAATCATTGGCATTCCTACTATCCAAAGTTAAATACCTAAATAGTGAAATTTCAGTTTTTAAAATATTTGAGTCGGCATTGTCAAAGCGAACTTTGTAATTTAGTCGGCATGTTCACTATATACACCCCCTCCAAATTTTCTTTCGCGCCAGCCCTGTAGAGGAACTGAGGGAACTACTGAAGAGAGTAGAGGCAGCTAGTGCCGCGGTGGGCCTGAGAATAAATAAGTCTAAAACTGAAATTATGATCATCGACCGTATGAATGACAACCAACCCGGGATCACAGATGAGGATGGAATAGAAGTAGTGCAGGAGGTTAATCGTTTAACTAATAAGATGACGGTATTTCGCCCAGTCCATTTTGGGCGAGGTCAGACTGGGTCTCTTTTTCTTGCTCGTAACTGAGTCGTATAGTGTTAGAAGGACTGGAAGGTGATCAGAGCTGAGGTCCGCTAGCGTGACAACTTCAGATTCCTGGAGAAGAACCCCATGTAGGATAAAGAAGTCCAAAACGTCGGACTTTTTGCGGTCTTCTTGTTTTACTTTTACAATTCAGAATGACTTTTGGACTATTCAAGTTATAAATTCTTTTGGAGATTTTTTTCAATTCAGTTCCTCAACTAGAGCTAAAGCGTGCCCAAAGAACACTTCCTAGGGTCTGACAACAAGGCAATTTTTCTAAAAAAACTGGACAAGTTGCTTATTGGTAGGTTCGAAGGAAATAATTATCGAACGTCGGCAACTCATTATGACACACAGTTTTGTGTGCTTAGAGAGGTGAATTACGAGGGCATTCTAAAGCCCTCAAGACTTGTTAATACTTGTTCTTGATTTGTTCATATTCGTTACTCATTCAACGGCTTAAGGCTCACCGGGCTCAGTTTAAACTCGTTCTGATCCTCCTATTTTGCTTTGTTTTCTCTATCTAAAGCCGTAGCCACACGGAGAAGGCGCCATGGGGGCGGCCCACTAGTCCAACTTTTGTTTTCTCCATCCAGAGCCGTAGTCGGAAGGAAGAGGGGTCATAGGGGCGGCTCACCACTCGAACTGTTCATCACAGTTGAGAAACGAGGAATTTCTGGCGTTCAGATGACACATTCACGAATCCTATCTTTTTTTTCTTTTCTTTTTTTTTTTTTTTGCTCAATAGCTGGACATTTTTTTATTCTTCTGCTCCAACAATCGAGAATGTCTGATGACCCCCCCCCCCTCCAATAAGTTCCTGTCTCTATCATCTGTCCGTTCTCTTACGTATGACTGTTAGTAAATCTCATCATGCCACTCGGAACTTCTCAACAAACTCATCACGATCCATTTCACAGTAACGTAAAGACCGTCTTTTACCCTCTTATCATCACTGTTATAGATTCTTTCAGGGACGACAAGATGATTTAGATTTAAGGTCATGCAGGACACGTTTTCTATCCCCGACAGTGATCGCACCCACCGATATAAGGCCTTCGCCTCCAGTAACCCCTCCTCATTAGCACTCTGAGTTTGGTTCTGAGTTACATTTTTATGGCTAAAAACACTGGAAAAATAGTTTGCAGATGATCCCGCAGTGGTATCTGAACTTATGTAAATTTGTTCACCAAAGGTATATAACTCTGCGCCAGAACTACTATACTTTGCCTATTGGCAATCTCTCGCCAGAATTCGTTTAGTTGAAACTTCATTCTGCTCTGGAATGCATTTTTTATGTATTCCATGCTTTTGTTATTAAAACCTTGATTTCTTTTCTTATATGCCTTAATTTTTTCTTGAACTTTTCATTAGAAGGTTTTTTTTTGGTCTCTGTTTATGTAGGAGGGGGGGGGGGTTCCTTTTCAATTTTTTAGTAATTTTATACGTGAACTAAGTAGGATATTTTTTTCATCCAGTATATTCTTTTTTAATGGCATTGTCTTGCTCAAGATGTCTATCACTGAATTTCGGAGATACTCAGCAGCTTGGATACTATTTGTAATTTCGTACATTTCATCTCAATTTTTCGATTTCAATAGATTATACATGTCTAGAAAATTTGCTTTGTTGCTGCAGTTGTATTATTTTTTGAGGGATGTTTCACAGAACAAACTCGACGAGTAGGGGTGGTCGCTCAAATTGTTACAAAATAAAGTCACGTTCTCAAGCGACCGTCGATAATACTAACACCAGTTTTTCGGGGCCTAATAACCAACATTCCCGAACAACTTTTCGTTCGAGTTCGCTAAACCTCAGATTCCCAAAAACTTTGTTCGAGCTTTCGGAAATGGAAGTTCGCACTTACGAACTGAAATGAATCTATGGACGGATGATCAGTTTTTGATCGATTTTTTCTCCTGTTTTAATTAACCATTATTTGAAATTATTCAAAATAATTATCTTCAATTGACTTTAATTGACCTTCCTCCAAATAGTTGACTTCAATTGATTTAGTTGACTTAGCTGGCCTGTTGGATACCCTGAAAAGGCATAGCGACTGGTACGACGATGGACAAAAAACACATTCGCGAGAACAGGAAAAATCTCACTAACTGAAAACCTGATCATTGATGGGCACTGAATTGATATTGATACTTGAATACTGTAAGACGTAATACGGATATCGGAGTCTTGAAATTTAAGAAAGTAGCAGGGTTGTCGAGAAAAAATCCGGGCTCGGCGAAAAACATGAAAAAAAATTCTGCAGTTTTTCTCGGGCTCTTCCCAGAAGTCACGGTTTTGCGCTGAAGGACCACAATAGATATCAGACCATCCGACTCCCCCCCCCCCTCAAAAAAAGTCTAAGCTCGAAGCGACAGTATCTCAGACCCAAAACCGAGACCAGAACTCGAGAACCAGAGTGCCATGAGACGAGCTAGAAAGTTCTCAGTGAGTTGACAGATGAAAAATCACAAAACTTCGAACCAGCTCAAGCCACTGATTACCTCTAGCTTATTGGATCACCAGTCTCCCAAAAGAGCGAGTTGACACAGTCGTGCCTTTTAAAGGCCAATCCGCTCACGGACCAGCTAATCGGCAAGATTAGGATTTGTCCTTCCAATTAAACACCCAATCTCGCAGAGAGGGAAAAAAAAGTCGGACGAAATTTCGTTGACAAAAACCGCTCACCCGGATAATCCCAAGTACAGCCCGCGTCCGAACGTTTTCCCGCCTTAGTAACTCGCAGCAACTTTACAAATGAGCGAACCAGAAAAAGCTAACCAGCAATAAAAAAGGAAAGGGGAAAAATGACAAAAAAAAAATTGTAAACATAGTTTCTCTAATCGTAACCGAGTATACGACACGTCTGATAGTGACAGGCAAATTTATTTACTCGGCCGTTTGCCAGCTGCGTTCGCCCGCTGGTGGGCACTATTTGTAATTACGCTGAAACGAAGCGGCGTACGAGTGATCGTAATTAAAGGTAGACAACGGGGTAGGCACCTGCTCCAGGTCTATATGGTTGGGGCTGGGCGAAAAATCCGGTCCCAGTGCCGGCTCGTGCTCGTGAAAAATCAGCCTCTCCAGCTCGACGATTCTGCGAAATCGACTGCGATCCGGAAAAATTGGAGACACGACGAACATGCAAGACACGCACCCGTCGAATCCTTGGCGAGGGGTGGCCCTTTCCACGTGCAAGAGATTACTCACGTTTTTCCTCTCTCGATTTCGGCAACTGTAAATTTACACTCTTCTCGTTTCCGGCGGAAACAGCACAACTCGTGCGAAAAGTGGTTGCGAAATCGAAGACGTCGTCGTTACCTCTGAAATGTCTGCTGCGCGTACCGTCGGTATCCATCGCAACTGTCTCAACGACGTCTCCTCAAATTCAGCGTATTCCATCAGAACATTTAGGAATTTATTTATTCATTTATTCTTCGTAATCTTAGCGTCTCGACTTCGAGCCCCACCTACGCAGGAAAGGTAATGATATTCGAATACCCCCCTCCCCCACTAACATCCTAACGAACACAGTGACTATACAGTATCAATCGAGGTGGAAACATAACACGTCCTGGGACCCCTGCCAGTTCACACGAACACGGCATTACAATTGTGTGGGCGTGTTACCACCAGATCAGAAAGATTGGTACTGTGTGTGTGCACGCTGTGGACAGCTTACTCAACGTCGAGAAATACGTGGTTAAAGCGAACTGCGACTGCCCATGCTTCGACACAGGGAAAGAAAACTCTAACGCAACAAACTCTGGGGAAAAGAACGGCAAACTATCTCGACTAACTCGCCCACGAGAGTCTCGCCCGTCCAGAACCACGGCCGCCAACATTCGGCATCGGATACGGCGCCTGAAGAAGATTACAGCTTCGATTAGTTGTATGACTGTCACATTCTTCCCAGAAAATCCCACTAAAATATACCTACTAATTCAAAATACAACAATCTAGGTGTCTCAAAAAATCAAAATTGTAGCGAAATAAACTACAACTGTGCTTTTAAACACAAACTCAATTTTGGCCAAACAAAATCTTCAGGAAAACGCACAACAAATTTACCAAGTAGTAAGGATACAAGAACCACCGAACTCATGTCCCAAGACGAAGGCAGCCGTCGCGGGGAAGTAGGTCTGTAAACCTCGGAGGGGTTCATGAAACAAAAACAGGTAACCTCCTAAATCAAGTAAATCCTTCGGAAGCCACAAGGGTAAAAGGGAATAGGGGAAACAAAAAATGTGAAAATGAAAGAAGGAAAATGCATTACAACTATGGGGGAGGGGCCGCTCTCACCAGGGTAAAATTGGACATCATGGGAATATCTGAGGTTAAACGGTTAGGGGAAAACTTGAGCATACGCAAATTGGGTAATGTCTTCTACTATAGCGATGAAACTGAGGGCCAAAAGGGGGTGGAGTTCCTAATCGAAAATAAAATCGGGATAACGATTAATGAAATGAAAGCAGTGAATGAAAGACTGGCAATGATGAAAGTGGCGCTCGGGAAGGAAACTCAAATGCTAATAATCCAGTGCTATGGGCCCACCGCAGTCAAGCGAGGAGGAGAGAGAGAGAGAAGTTCTACGCCTCCTTACAAGACGTGCTGAAAAGAGAAAGGGAGCCGTGCATTATAGTGATGGGCGACTTGAATGCTGAGGTGGGAACAAGAGAGCACGACGAGATGAGGGTGGGACCATACGGTATGGGAACAAGAAATCAAGCAGGAGAGGAGCTCATAGCATTTGCAAATGCGAATAATCTCAAAATAACAAACACCTTTTTTCAGAAAACGGGCAGCGCGCAAGTGGACGTGGATGGCACCGAACGAGAAAGTACGCAACGAGATAGATCATTGCATGGTCAGTGAACAGTCCATTGTAATGGATCACAGTGTCCTGGCGGGGCTCGAGTTCTCATCAGATTATAGGGCAGGGAGATGCGCAGTGAGAATGCCGGAGAGGCCGAAGACGAAAGGGTACAGGAAAGAAAAAAGAAAAGTGAGCATGAAGGCGGTAATCCCGGTACACCAGAGAGGACGAAGCAAGGAGCGATATGGAGGCAGAATTTCCGCAGGAAGCAGAGATACTCAAGGACCTGCCAGTTCAGGAAAGCTATAACCTGTTCGAAAGCGCTATCGTCGAGACGATGAAGAGATTCAGCAGAGGGAGAATACAGGAAACACCGAACGACAAGCTTTGAGCGACAATCAAGGGTCTTATCGGGAAAAGAGAGGAAATAAGGAAACTGGAAAATAAAAGCGCGGCACAAAAGACTGAATAGGTGGAGTTACAGAAGTTGGTAAGGAGGGAAATTTGAAAAGACTGCAGGAACTCCGAGAACGAGAAAACTAGAGAGATTATTGAGGTTACATGGTCAACACGGAAGATGGAAAAAGAACTGCGCTACGGAAAACAGTTAGCCGTCGGATTACTCGATAGGAAAGGAAAAAGAGTAACAAATATAGAGGAAATTTTGAAAGAAGCTACGAAGTTCTATAAGAATCTGTACGGCGACAATAGCGAAGCAAGCGCGGAGAGGAAGCAGAGAGGGACCCAACCGAGCGCATCCTTCCCAGAGGCAAGGAACCGTTTTTCCTTCAATTTTAAAATACGAAATAGAAAGAACCTTAGAAAAGTTGAAAATCGGTAAGGCGCCAAGACCAGACGGGATAGAAAACAAAATACTGAAAATGTTCACGGAACCTGTGGCCAAACCCATAACACTACTTTTTAATCATATACTGGAAGAACAAGAGATACCAGAACAGGGGAGAGAGAGATAAGTACCAGCTGGATAACTATAGACCAATAAGCCTCTCCTCCAATACGTGCAAGATATTCACGAAAGTATTAAAAAACAGAATCTGCAACTAGAGGGGGCACAGAAGATTTAGAATAATCAAAAACCATTCAGCATCAATGGCTGTAAATGAAAATTTAGTATGGTAAGTACCAAATAAGATCTGGCTGGTGGTTTCCCACGCCACCGTCGATTGAAAGAGTCACTTCACAAAATGTCCAAAAAGTATTCGACACGCCAAATGGGAATTCGAAATAAGATTCACTAGTGAGTCCCCCTCTCCCGAGGAAAAATTCAGTTACAAAATTTGAGCTTCACTAACCTTGAATTAAGAACTGGAGTTTCTGAGCTTCTCGGATCAATCGTTTTTGGATATCAGGATTCAGTGACAATTCTCCCCGTCCCGATCTAATCACAATGGTCTGTCAGGACCCTAGATTTTTAAGTACCCTCCGAACGTGCACTAACAAGGGTGCTGAGCCTCTGCGTGATTTTCATGTACAGATGATTCACATGATTTCGAGAAAAGGTGGGGGAAAAAGAGAAAAATGAACATAAGACTGCTTTTTGACCCGGAATTTTGAATAAGGAAGATCGAAAATAAAGGGTATTTCTACTCCGCGCCCTTTTTAGATCATACACGCGGATAGAAAGCGGGGTCGGTCCCTCGTAAGTACGAATCTTAAGGCTAGCACTCGCGAAATCGCACTATACCGCGGGTCGACAATAAAACCAAAAACAAGATACAATACCTGGAAGGTCAGCTAAAACTACCAAAAGGACTTACACTGGAGTTACGTTTACCAAGTACTCGGCAGCTGGAAAGTTACGGTACGTAACGTCTGTATTTACATCCATCCGGATGGCTCAAGCCGTCGGCACTATTTCACCAGTGAAGTACGCTGGGGACATGGGTCATCGTGGACTCGCCCAGACCCACGTGGGGCTTGATTGGAGGTCTAGGCTGAATGTTCCTCTTGCGGGAGTTATTAGCCTCCTTAGTCGGCAATCTACTATCGGCAAATTTCCCACAGGTGAGATCCTTGGAAAAAGTTTATTTTTCCAGGGCTCTTATTCCGAAATTTGGGCGGGACATCTGGATTTTCGGGAAATTACGCTACAAAAGGTATCAGTTTTGAGCGTTTTTTGAAATACTTGTTGGTGGATGATATTAGGAGCCCATCTTTCAAGACCCCCATTTAGGTACTTTTTTTTTAATGCCTGCTTCTCCTCTAATTGAAATTCTGACCCAAAACTCCGTGAAGTTGAAATAAGGTTTCCTTTTACACACTGAATGTACAATTTTCAGAAGATCTCAATTTTAAGTGCAACTTTTTGAAGTTTGAGAAAAGGTGCGGGCGATATTTGGAGTCTTTATCATACTAGATAGCTGGGAACTTTCAGGAATAATACTTGAGGATAATCAAGCGGACTAAATAACCATCGTCCCATAATCCTTTCGTCTAATATATGTAAGATATTTATGATGCTTCTGAAAAACAGAATTTACAAAACCCTAAACTTCAACCACCCGGTTGAACAGGTTAGGTTTAGAATGGACCATTCCACGGTAGATTGCAGACTTACAATAAATCAAATATTAGAAAAAACTAAAGAACATGACAAGACAGTAAGATTGCTTTTTGTAAATTTCAACAAGGCCTTTCACTTCGTAGCCCACATTAGTATGACAGCAGCAGTAACCAAACATGGCGCGTCTCAAGAGAAGTTATCCTAGCTATAAATAAATTATACAAGAAATCCAAAGCCTAGATAAGCTTGGATGAAAAAAAGGTGAAATCATTCCAATTCATAGAGGGGGTACACAGAGGAACCCTCTTTCCCCAAATATTTTTAATGCTATTTTGAAGGACATTTTTAGGAAACCAGAATGGGATTGGTTAGGGCTACATATAGGGGGGAGGGGGATAAATGTTAAACAATCTTAGGTTTGCGGATGATATAGTAATAATTGGAGAAAATATAAACGAACTGATCAGAATGGGAAAACCGGACTAAAAGATGAGTGTGCCAAGGTGGGCCTCAGCATGAATGCATCAAAAACAAAAATAATGACAAACGAGAATAGGGTCGAATTTATCAAACTAGGGGAGCTAACAATCAAAAAATAATACAAATATCTGGGCCGAAATATATCTTTCGACGGGGGAGGGGGGCATCAGAAGAAATAAGCATCTGAATAGCAAACGCATGGTGGGCATTTTGGGTAAAAGACGATTCTAAAAAGTAAAATAAAACTCAAGACTAAAATAAGAATTTTTGAAATGTGTGTGATTCCGGTGCTAAGCTATGGGTATCAGACGTGGGCTTTGACAAGAAATCTTACTTCTAAACTAAAGGAAACCCAATACACGATGCTGAGGAGCATACTTAATATCAAGTGGAAGATAAGATTAGTATTAATATAATAAAAGAAAAAACAAATATTAAAAATATCGGATGTACCAAAAAGACTTAAATTTAAATACGCAGAACACACGGCCAGGGCGAACAGGAATAAATGGAACCAGCTGGCAACTCACTGGATCCCACAGGACAAGATACGGAAGCGAGAGAGGTCACCCACAAGGTAGACAAACAAGATTAAGAGATACATCGGCTCACACTGGGCTAGCGATGCCCCAAATAGGAGACTCTGGCAGAATGTGACAAATGCCTAGATGCCCAAAGGTAAGCGGGATTAATGTATCCATAATGTCTATCCGAGGCTGTAATAAAATAAAAATTAGTTGTATGGCGATTTTATATTAGGCGTGATTTACCGGCACGACGAATACAGGCTAAGATCACGGGAAATAAAAGTTTTTAACGGACCAGAAAATTCTTTTCACCAACATTAAAAATTTTCACGGATTGAAAAAAAAAAACAGTAACAGAAATAAAATTAATGTTTTTTACATCATCAGAATATATTGCACATGAAAAGAATGCTCACAGGGCAAGTAATTGGATGAGGAGGAATGAAATCTGTTTAACCAGCAATCTCTGCACATCAAATAAATCTCAAGCCACAGTATACTCATGAAAAAGTTCACGTGGAAGAAATCGGCACAAACGGCAGGAAGAAATTTAATTTATAAGCAAAGCTCGTTTTGCTTTTGTCGGACGCCTTTGTTCGCGTTTTTAACCTGACAGTCTTCATCTCTGACAGTGGAGCACCTGCAGCTGGCATTTGTGTGGAAATATGGGCAAGGGAAGTCGCAGTCTTTGATGTCATTTTCATTAATGGAGGTGGTCCACACGTCGTAGTTTTATTCTTATCAAACGTTTCTTACTTCCTTTCCTAGTCCATGAATGTGGAAAGCAGTTCTACATGGCATGACGAATTAAAAAGTATAGGGGGTAGGCTTTGGATAAGACGAGCCAGGGATAGGGACCGATGGAGAAAGATAGAGGATACCCATGTTCAGTCATGGGCGCATTAATCGTGTAGACGCTAACTAGTGTGAGAAGAACACTGTATACTCAGAAGGTTGTAAATAAAACTAAATACAAAAATAAAAAATAAATGACCTACATCATCAGGGAAGACTTGGAATAACTGAAAATGATAGCCAAGTGTTGAATGAACCACAAGGTTCACCTGCAGAGCTGCAACGCTGTAGAACTCCCCAAGCCTGTTAAGGCTTAGTGCACAACCCGAACTTGGAATAATAACACATATTGAGAAAACACGAAGTAGACTGTATTTGAATATAGACAACCATAGGCATTGCACATTATGTAACACAACGACCCCTCCCCCCAATCCAAAGGTCAATAATTATATTTATACTTGTAGTTATAAAAAATCTGTAAACGATTTAGTGCCATATGGTACCGCAATTAGTAGTATCGCACCATTTACTTAACTCGCAATACACATACACAGGGTGTCTAACAAAATCGAAATCTGAAAATAAATGACCCCCCCCCCCCATTTGCTATAAATGCGCTAAAACAATAAATTAAAGCTAAATATACTTCTTCATCTATAATACGTTTCCATAGGGAAAAAAACTAATTTTATTGCATAAGGTAGATGAGCTCAATAAGGCCCGAATCCTCAATATAAGGCCCAATGTACCGATCTTGACTGCTATGCAAAAGACTGCATTAAAACCTACAGCAAAGTTGTTCCTTCATGATATGGCAACACTGTCCAATTGTTTTATCAAGATAATTAGTCCACTGGTGCGAGATATGCCGGTTGATGATTTCCCAATAACGTAAAAAGTGCTCCGATATGTTTTTCGTGTAACTTGGAGGATTTACGAGTATTATGTTAGTCAAATGGAATTTATCCAGAAATCAAACATTGGATAGTTGTTGCATGTGGTGGTAACGATCGACGCCAGAAAATGGAAATTTGAGCAATTTGGAACCGTGGTATGTGATACGGAAAATAAGTGTTATGTAACCTAATAAGGCCCAACCTGGTAAGATCAACTGATTATCATTTCAGTTATAACTTACACATAAATTTCCATTTGAACCCTGCTTAACTTTTCATTTACCGAATTTCAAGTCAGGCTTATTAGGTATTAGGTTTGGTCTTATTAGGTTATAGACCCAGCCTTCTTTGGTGCGCTGGCCTTATCAAGTTTTGAGAGAGGGGTATTTTTATTAGAAGATCTGAGGAACGGGGAGCAGTATAGCAAAATGTCAAGCTAGCCCATTTTTAAATATTTCAACGTCGACTATAACACAAAAAAGGAAAAACATGAAATCACTTACATGAAAGTCTGGAGAGCCAAGACCTTAAATTAGGGCTTTATTGAGCTTACCTACACTAAAACGCGCATGGTGATCACGTCTCACACGACTCACATGAGCATGTCATACATGCGAAGACTCTTGTCACTGATATTTCGATTTATTGTCATTATCAGGGCTGCAATTTTTATGCACAAAAAAATAGCGAAATATGTGCATATTTTATGCACTGAATTCAGTCTAAATAATATGCCTAAAATATGCATAAATATGCAAATACAATATGGGTATATCATTTCGAAGAAAAAATTAAGTTGGATACACTAAGACAATTTTTATCATATTTTAAAATGATCCAGCAAAGTATCTCCTTAAGAGTCCAATCTTATTTTAATAGGAGGTTCACCCAGGAGATAATGCACCTATTCGTATTTCTTGATGATTGATGCGGGCAAGAGAAAGGTTATTTTAGGTGCAAAAGAAGATATTTTTTTAAAAGCTTTTCTACTGATTCATTGACCATTAAGTCTTCTCAGTTTTTTTTTGGAGTCGGACATCATTCTCAGAACTGAAAAAATTACTTTTTTGGGGGAAAAATTGAAAAATAAGCAGAATTGGTGCATAATATGTGATAAATGCCAAAATATACGAAATATGCAGAATGAAGTCTGCTCATTTGACTCAGAATTCTGTGATTCGTGAAGATCTTTTGAAACATATACCTATAAGCCATAGATAAAAATATGCATTCGCATAAAAATTGCAGCCCTGGTCATTATAATAGAATTTTACAATTCTAAATTTTTTGTTTTCTCTTTCAAGGTATAATTTGCTGATTCTTAAATTTTTAAATGACCATGACACCAAAAATAAATGACTTAAATGACTGTTAGACACTTTGATACAACATACTACACCCCTCCCCCCAAAAAGTCCACAAACGCCGATGAATGTAGGTCAACATTACTGGAAAAATTACCCCCCCCCCCCTCTAAAAGAAAAAAAAATCCAGCGATGCTTCTGAACCCAACAAAACTAAAATTATGTCAAAAGAAAAGTTGGAGGAGGTTCTTATTGAGGGGAATTTAGTGGAGCATATGGAGAGGACTATAAAACTTGGCCAAATATAAGCAGTGAAAGGAGAAGGGAAAATGAATTGAAGGTCAGGTGTGCTAACGTTTGGCGTGTCTTCTGGTCTCTAAGGACAGTTTCGAAAAATCGAATGAGCACTGGAACGAAAACTGAAATATTAGAGAGCTGCGGTTATTCCTCGCTGTGTGGGGCCCAAACCTGGGCATTAACAAATAACCAAGTCAGTAAATTAAAGGTGACGCAAAATAGAATGCTTACGTATCATACTGAATATCAGTTCAAATGATAAAATAATCTCGGAGATAAAAAAAAAAAAGACGAAATCAAAATAAGATCGGGTATATTGCCAAAAACAAAAATTTTTAAATCGTTACCTAAGTGAGATACTACAGTATGCCCAGTTTTCCTTTTTTTTTTTTTTTTTGAGATAATAACAAAAGTTTTCGCCCAGTGTTGCTGGCTATAATATTCGAGAAATCCCTGCCCATTTTAAAGTAATTTTCACGGTAATTTCGAGTATTTTACAATTTTCAGTCGATAAGCACGACCACTTGAACAACTCATTTCTAAATTTAGGTCAAAATCACCGAAAACTAGACATACCATAGTATGACAGGCAGGGCATGCAGCGAGGGACAAATAAAGACAAGTGGAGTAAAGCTGCTGAAGAATGGACACCACGCAATAGGAAAAGGAACAAAAGCCCATGACCCGATGTAGGAGTGCGGTGGCAATAAGGAGCCCTTGAGTTACAAATGGAAACGTATAGCTGAGCCCTATGCCCAAAGAAGGACGGGCTAGGGATCACAGACACGGTGGTTTACATAACTAGAAGCCCAAGGCTGTAATGAAATATATAAAAATACGGCGAAGCGTGGCATATTGAGTATTTTTTAACTTTTTTGGTCTGTTTCTACGTCAGAACCCACACCTGGAAACCCATAACTTAACACTGGTAATACACACATCTCAAGGGCACGTATTTTTATTAACAGATACATTTTGCTTTTTAAAAAGAACTTTATCGCCCAAAACGCTCTCTGCGCATTAGCGATTCTTGCAGTTCTTTTTCCTTTCTCCCCCCCCCCCCCACAAAGAACAATACTTTCCCTTGGTAACTCTACAACCTTTTCAATATCCAAGCTTTCTATCTTAATCGCGGTTACATTCTCTTCATCCGTTATAGCAATTTACTTTTGCGCCATTCGGTAACCAGTCGAACTGAAGAGCAGACCAAGAGCCACGAAGAGATACATGCTGATTGTTCTACTAAAATGTGCAATTAATAAAACTGTTATGCTTCCATTTTAGTTCCAATTTATGACACAGATAAAACTCGTACCTACAATCGCGCATACTCACACACACCTACGCACAGACACCAGCTAATCTGTGTGTTCCAGAACGCGAAACAGTTTCTCCAGCCGAGCCCGGAGACGACAAATGGCACTCAGCGCAGCCGGCGAACTCCAGTACCGAGTTTGGTGTTTTCGCGGAACGCAAAATGAGCGTACCCAGTCGCGAATGGCTTTTTGAAAACCATTTCGGCATTAATAATTTTACTTTTCGCGTCGCATCACGCTGCTGAAATTGGTGCGCCGCTGACGCGAGAGCACCACTTGAGTCCACGGTCGAGTACAGCACGTTCGAAATGACATCGCATGTGTTTGTTTCACGCGGCCACTCCACCGTTTCGCCGAGAGTAAACGCACGCTCTCGAGATCGTCAATTAGCGAACCCTCGACCGAATAGCTCGGCGATATCGAACTCGCAGAACTGAAACAGTTGTCGGTGTCCCGGCAGCGGCCACAAAATTGGGCTCTGTACCTCGCATCCTCGCAGCCGAAAGGAACTGTAAAATCAGCTCCGTCTGGAGCCGGTCTTCTGCCCTCGAGTGGATACTCGCGTGTCTTTTGAACTTAGTTATACTTTCTCGACGTGAACCTTGCTTACTTCGTTTCAACTTCTTACTTGCTGATCTTCTAGCATTGAGTCAACTCTCTGGAGGGGCGCTCACTTTTAAGTTTCAAGTTGACGCGTGCCGTTTCGGCGAAACGCAAAAACGTCGAAAAACGAGCGACTTTTAGCTGGCTGGGGTATTCTCCTAGAAACTGAAAATATCAAGGTGGCATTTCCTTTTTTATTAGATTTTTTTTTTTAAATAATACTCAGTTTATACTTTACACACACTGCCGGACAAAAGTCTTTATCCACCCGCCAAAAATATACGTTATTTATGTTCTGATGGCAAATAAACACACGCGAATGACTCGAATTGAAGATATACTATTCTCATACTCAGGCCTGAGATTATGAGGGTAGCTACCCAAATAAAATTGAGGGTAGGTCACAGCCCACCCAAAAGATTTTACAAAAATCCTGTACATGTAATAGTTATTTACATGCAACTAGTGTAAAAAATTGAAAAATGTGTTTCCAGTGCAAATTTTGCAAAATGACAAACGAGGCGAAGCCGAGTAAAATAAACCACATTTGAAACTCTTTTTTCACATTTTTGCACGGGGAGAGTACAATATTTTACTGTATAAAGGGATTACTCGTATTCAATGGGAAATTCCAGGGCGAACAAATTTAGCTCCTTTCCAATTTTTAGGGTCGGCTACTAGTAGCCGAGCCCACTGCAATCGAAATTCCCATTTTCTTCTCCAGTATTTCTCTATCAGTTTCGTACCTGGTGACACTAATAACGCTGATTGTCTACTTTGGTTATCATAGCGCAATACTACCCTCATTTTTACAGATGGTCGAAGTGTGAATGTTGCGACAGGACGCTCGACGCAGTCGAAGTGTCAATGGTCAGCAGTGTCTAAGTTTAGTGTTCTGTTTGATTAGGCTATCGGGGGGTAGGCTTTTACATCAAATCCAAATGGAGGAAGGAAATAGAGGATATCAAAGGAATATCAGAAAGAATCTGTTTATTGAAATTGAAGTTGGGGAAAAACACAAAGGCTCTGATAATAACGGTGTATGCCCCGACCCTGGGATCCGATAAAGAGGAACTAAACAAATTTTACGAAGACTTGGAAGAAACTCTAAACACTCATAAGGAATACTATAATATCCTAATGGGAGATTGGAATTCAATTATAGGGTCCCGGAAGGGAGGCCCAGAAAATATTGGAGAGTTTGGTCTTGGGGTTCGAAATTTGAATGGGAAAAAACTTCTGGACTTCTGTATGAGAAACAACCTTAAAGTGGCAAACACATTTTCCCGAAAAACTAAAAAACTGAAGTGGACTTGGCAATCCCCAGGGGGGAAATACAAAAACGAAATTGATCATATTTTAGTTAACGACATGTCAGTGGTAGAGAACGTGGCGGCTCTGCCGGGCTTCCGTTTTAGTTCGGATCATAGACTTTGCAGAGCTGTGATAGGGTTCCCGATGAGAGCCAAATATCACAATCACAGACCAGAGCCCCGGGGCGTTAAAATCATCCCATCCCATGCCTGGCAAGAAGCAAGAAAGGAGTTGAGAAAACGGCTGGAAAATACGAACAAGGTATGGCAAGATCACACGTTGCAGGAAGTATACGAAAAGCTTGTGGAAGGAATTCAGGAGGTTAAAAACCAGTTTGGGAAACTCAGGCCGATGGTGCGGACAGATGACAAGCTGTCAAAGGACACCAAGATACTAATAGAAGAAAGAGATACACTGGAGAGAAAAGACCAGAAGACAGTAAAGGAAAAGATCGAACTGCTTGTACTGAGGAAAAGGGTTAAGACGGAGATAAGGAAAGACGTAAGGAACTACGATAGCAAACAGATCGAGAACATCTTGGCCGAAAGCAAATCAACGAAAAAAGTAAACAAAGCCCTTTTCACAGACAGAAAGCTAATCCCTAGCTTACACAATGCAGAAGGAGAGAGGATTTCTGACCGCAAAAGCATAATAAAAACAGCCACAGATTTCTTTAAAGAACTATATGGAAAAAAAGGAGGGGACGAAGAGTTGGAAGGAGACGGAGGAGTTGTTGTTAACTCCAACGAAATGCCAAAAATACTTCAGGCTGAAGTGGGAAAAGCAATATACTCGAGCAAGGTGGACAAAGCAGTAGGTCCAGATGGGATTGACAATGGGACCCTAAAGTCCTTTGCGGAAGAATTGATTCCTATCTTAAAGAAACTATTCAACAGAATTCTGGAGGAGGAAACCACCCCATTACAATGGAGGGAGGCAAAAATAATTCTGCTATTCAAAAAGGGGAAAAAAAGAAGAAATTAAAAACTACAGGCCTATTAGTCTTACTTCAAATTTGGGAAAATTGTTCATGAAAATTTTAAAAGAAAGACTCTACCTGCAGCTCGATTGGCACCAACCAAGGGAGCAAGCCGGGTTCAGAAGGAATCACTCCACGATAGACCAAATCTTCGTTTTGAACCAAATTATTGAAAAAGCAAAAGAATACAATTTCGATATTTACTTTCTTTTAATAGACTTCTCGAAGGCTTTCGACTCGGTAGACCACAGATATCTCTGGAAGGCGCTGAAGGCACAGGGGATAGGACAAAAAGAAATGAATATAATTTAAAATGTTTATGACGGTGCCTCAGCATATGTAGAATTGGACAAACGTGGGGAAAACTTCAATATTGAGATGGGAGTCAGGCAAGGAGACCCATTGTCACCAAACCTGTTTAACTGTGTCCTAGAGGAAGCAATGCGGCAAACGAAATGGGAAGGGACGGGGCTGAGAATAGATGGGGAATTTATAAACAACCTGAGATTTGCCGATGACGTGGTGTTGATTGCGAAGGATGTGACAGAGTTAGTGAACAACGCAAACGAATTTATCAATGCATGTAAACAAGCTGGATTAGAAATTAATATGGACAAAACGAAATTACTATCAAATGCGTGCAAAGTTGAAATTTCGTTAATGGGAGAAAAGATCGAGTGGGTAAACGAGGTCAAGTACCTGGGACAAATTCTATCGTTCAAGGGGGCCAGAGAGCGAGAAATCTCATGTAAAATTCAAAACGGGTGGGGAAAATACTGGAGCCTGAAAAACATATTTAAAGGCAAACTTCCAGTATCGACAAAAGCGGAAGTCTGGAGGAGCTGTATCCTACCAACAATGACATACGGTGCACAGACATGGGCGCTAACTAAAGCTAATGTAAGCAGGTTGCGAACTACCCAAAGGGCGATGGAACGTAGTATTCTGGGAATCAAAAGGAAAGATAAAGTGGAAATATCCACGATAAGGGCCAAAACAAGACTGACGGATATTGGGGAGGAGGTGAAAAAATGTAAATGGAGGTACGGAGGTCACATTTTAAGACAGGAGGGGAGATGGGAAAGGAAAGTAGAGGGATGGACTCCATACGACCTAAAAAGGGAAGTAGGAAGGCCAATCACCCGATGGCGAGACGAATTCCGAAAGGAACTCGAACCTATGTGGAGGAGATATACTCTGAACAGAAAAAAATGGAGGGAAATAGGGGAGGCGTATGCCCAGAAATGGGCGGGTAAAGCACTGTAAAATTAGGTGGGGGGAGTTCGGTACCCCTCCCGTCCCGCGACGCGGGCCGACACATGTATAGTGAAGGTAACGATGTAAAGGAACCCAAAATAAACGCTGCTATTATTATTATTATTATTATTATTATTATTATTGATTACAGAATAATACGGAAAAGGAATTCTCGTTATTTTCCTGGGTTTTTGAATAAGCGGTGTGTTCTGTTGTTCTGTGTTGATCTGATATTTTTTGTGAAAGTTTTTATCAGGGTCCTCGAAGCCATTAATATTCCTGAATTATATATTGTTTTGATTACTTCATGATTAATTATAAGTTTATAACTATTATCAAGCGACTTTCTATCACGATTTCCTCATCCTAAGATGAAACCAGAATTGGTAGAATTGAGTAATGTAGTCAGAACGTTTTTAGGGTCCATTGTCAGCGTTGTTATGTTTTATATTTTGGATTTTACTTTACGACGGAATTATTTTCTCGAAGAGGTAAAGCTTGTCTATGCGATGAGGGGCGATATGCGAGAACTGTCAGCTACAATAGTGTTCTAGTGTTCAGTGTTGGTGTTTAGTATTATCCTTCGAGCATACAGTAATATGGTCGAAGTTTTATGTTCATAGCCAGTTCAACTAGTAGCGTAATAGCGAGAAGCGAACGATTATTTATTGATGTAGCATGAAAGGACGTTATCAGTAAATCAGTATGTGGAAGTGAACATTGTTTGAGGAGTTATCTGTCAAAAGGGCCCCTGACGAATAGGATTCCCATTCGCCAGGGGCCCTTTTGACAGATAACTCCTCGTTTGTAGTTTGTACCGATGTCTTTGCATCCTATAAATATAAACTTATAAGCTTGTAACATTATTCAGACGAATCAGTCATGCGAACTACCAAGAACAGAGAATGTAAGCGTGAATATTACGTTGTACATTGTTTTCATTTGGTGAGTAATGAATGTTCGCTGATCATTTCTGATGTTATTAACACGGCGCAGTCGAACTGTCAATCGTCAGCATTAGTGTTTATGTTTAGAGTTCTGTTTGATTACTGCGTAGAACACATTGAATCGGAAAATGAATCCTGAACGCATTATACGGAATAATACGGAAAAGGGCGTAATTATTATCAAGCAAACAGAATCTGCTAGCGTGAATAATACGTTTTTTTTTTTCATTCCCTTAGAAGTGGATAGTTGTTGACTAATCATTTGATGTTTTTAGGGTCGGCCGGGAGTAGTGTTGGTGTTTTATCTATTGATCAATTGCTCTCCAGAAGTTAGAAATCCGATGAAATCTTCGACCAGATGGTCGAAGTTGTTGCCGAGCCTGCAGCTTCGCAGTCTGAAGCCTTTTGAACTTACCATGTGCTGTTTGTGTGTGTCTAGTGTCATCACAATTACATTTCATCAATTAGCTCTTATATTCCGGAACAAAGACCTTAAACATGATTACCAATAGGTCTTTTCCCCGATATATTTTCCACAGACCGCCAATAAGAGATAGGCTAGTCTCTAATTTTTCAGTCGAGAGCCGACCCTCTTCCAGCAGTTAGCTGCTTGTTCATCAAAATCGATAGTTCTCGAGCTAATCCGCAAAACCTGCACTAATGATATGCATCCTTCTCACCAAAATACACAAAATACGAATGCAGTGTTCCTATAGTGATAAAATATCCCTACCACGGAATAAACCACAAATTAATTAATACACACGGCTAATGTGAAATGAAATGACTTGTTTCAAGCAGCTACAAGCTAGAAATAGTTGGCCACCAAACGCTGATGTTCAAACGATAAGCGATAACAAAAAATGTTAGGACGATGAACAGAGTTTGGATTTTGCTGAATATTGATACCTGCGTTGTATTGTGATTTGTGAACTCGTGGATTGTGATCGTCCTATGATTAACCATTAATTTATTACTGGCTATTGAGCTCGACTGTTTTTGAAATGACAAACACTAATCCGCTGTTCTTCATAATTCTCACAAATTCGTGTTTAATGAGCACTATTATACCTATATGATAATCTGACTGGCCCCCCCCCCAATTAATTCTTGGCGTGTCAGTGAAAAGAGGGTGGAAGTAAAAAAAAATTGACAGCCTACCCAAAAAATCGAAGCCAATCTCAGGTCTGCTCATACTAGTTTTCTATTTACGTCTATTCCGTAGAACATACAGCCATACAAAAGCGAAAAATTAAGATTCCGAAAGTAGAGGAAAATCAACATATCACATAATTGCGGCTACGTTGTTCAACGTAGACAAAGATCGATTTATAATTAAATTCAGCGGTTTTTACACGTTAATTAGGTAGAATTGGAAATATTCGCGCTCCGTTTGCATTCGATTAAAAGAATTTTAAATTTTAAAATATGTCTGTTTGGCCGGAAATTTCTGCGCAAATTGTTGCACTCGTTAACGAGGGTAGAAATCGTCGTTCTGTGACTCTATAGTACAATCTGGCGTATGGTACCGTGAATCACATTTACCGATGTTACTTGACAGGATCATTCATCCACAGACCGCGATCTGGCCGTCCTCGAGCTACAGATGTCCGAGAGGATAGAAATATTGCGAGAATAGCGATGCGAGATCCTTATTTGAAGGAAAAAGAATTAAAACTCACATTTGCCATTTTACTTCAAGGACGCAAACAGGCAAAATACTGTACACTGGTGCAGGAATATCTTTGCTGCGCCACTCCACGTTCATAGGCGCAGCAAAGATATTCCTGCACCAGTGCACAGTATTTTGCCTATTTGCGCCCTTAAAGTAAAATGGCAAATGTGAGTTTTGATTCTTTTTCATTCATTTAACATAGAATAGAATAGCTGGGGAAATGAATTTCTTTTGTAACACGCCACTGAATTTTCAACAGTCCGTCCCCGACTTCGCGAACATGGTTTATGTAACTGTAAACCGGCGGCACAAATCTCGATACTCACTATGGAACACCGACGACGACGCTTGTCTTTCGTTTGTAATCACATGCAGGGGTGAGAAGGGGATTAGAGGCGGATTTTCCTCACAAATGAGTCCAGACTTTCTCCCGCAGGACCGGATGGACGTGTATGCGTATGAAGATGCCCTGGTCAAGGATGTACTCATACTCAATGTATGTTCCTACAGAGGTAGAATTTTTTCGGTGGTTCTGTTATGGTCTGGGGTGTAACCGAAGTAAACCGGAACACACAGTGGCAGCTTTGATAGTCGAAGACCCGCACATTTAGTAGCAGACGTCAGACCACAACGAACACTATACTGGATCACTCACTGTTGTTCCGTTCTTAAATTCTCACATTTTGTACAACACGCGTTTAGCTTGTAGGCGACATCCGGCCACATTAACTTCAAACCGCTGTAGCTCGGCGACTATGTACGCAAGCGCGCTCGTTTTGGTCTCTTTCGACTGGAAATTGAATAGACTTCACTTTTAGTTCGGTCGCGCTCCGCTAGATCGCGCACGTAGTCCGTACTGAGGGTCGCGCAATGACTTTTGGGCCACCCTTTGTATACAGAACAAATAGCAAGAGACTAAGGAATGTATCATCATCATGTTATACATATTTTTGGGTGGCGATGTACTGCTGTACCCTTTGTTCCGATGCCAAGGTCACTTTCTCTGTTCGACCTCAGAATCAAAAAAGTATGGATTTTCGTACCACACCATGTACGCACAGGTACTTTCATCTTAAGCACGAAGAAGGAATTCGATTCGTCACCAACCGGTATTCGAAATAATCTACTTATCCGCGGCTACTAATTAAGCAGATAACCTTGAGTACGCATCGAGATTTTCAATATTTCATAAATACAGCCCATATATGAGCGTGATCGATGGAACTCAACGTCAGGATTTGGTTTTTTCTCTTTAGGTTGCCAAGCTACAGCTAGATAACTGGATAGCTAATTGACGTGCAGAATACGGGGTCGACGTCCAATCGCGCCGCGCTACTGGTATAACGTGATGCGATGTCCGAGAGACGTAATATAGTCAGCCATTTTCATAGGTACGAGTACACGGTGCACATTAATAATTGCATTTAACTTGATGGGGAGTATTAAGCTTTTATCGCGATGTATCAATAACTCGTATAATACGTTTAGTTTAGCGTCAGAGTGATTTTTCATTATCGACGCCGCCTCGTCGACATCCACTGTACCCATAAAGTGTGCACCATTTTCCTGGAGACGCTTCTAACGTCTACGTCTGCCATGTTGCAACGGTTTGAAAGGTAATGCCTTTTGACATGGTCGCTATTTAGCATTAACCCTGTTGCCTTTGAAAATGAAACGATAGATTCAAAATAATGTCAGTTTTGAATTCAACGACCCAAAACACCTTGGTGTCAACTATTCACAAGTGAAGTACTCAATACTGGTCTTCAATAGAGCCCACAAATGAGGAAACCTTGTTTCTCCGCACATCAGAAGCTGAAAAAAAAATTAAATACCTCCCTTTTCTTCGAAAAGTCGGTAAAACCGAAGCCTCGGAAAATGAATAAACCCAATCTAGTCCCTGGTCAGGAACTAAAATTGACGATTTGAGTATAATTTTCTTGATCAAATTTCCTTTGGACCCATCGAAAGGGGCTTGCTAACGGATGTCATAAGCCCATCAGTAGTAGAAAAATGTACGTGCGACTTCAGGTTATTGACCGCTAGTGTAAAGGTCATTAACCTCTAATGTCCATATTGGAGTGTGGGTGTACTTGGCAGAGCACTTTTTCGTATTCTTCGAAATCGGAAGATTTTGGAAATTTTATAATTTTGAACCTTAATGTAATCCAAATGTAATGAAATTTGTTTATATTGTGCTTAGAGATGTGTAGAATTGAATGCTGTCACCAGCTTCCCATAAAAGCAATTTTCAATTGCCATTTTGATTATCCGCGCTTAGGGGTGCGATATTTGGTACATCTACCTTTATTATTTTTATTATTACCAACTAATTGTTTTCGCAGAAATAAAGCGCCATTGAACTAAATAATGACTCAGATCACACACATTTGAAATGACACTCTACTGAACTGAACTGTGACTGAATAGAGAAGAGGAGGAAATGTGTACTGCGAACTAGATATTAGTGTTCCTCTATCTAACTCACTTTATCCAACTCACTTTGATCTAACTCACTTCAGCTAACCAACTCACTTTAGCCTACGGTCTAGATGAGCCGCAAAACGAGTCAGCTAGATTAATATAAAATACGAAGTGTTTGCCAGAAACCATCCCACTTTTCCGGATTCGTCGTTTCAGTGGCACACAAATAGTTTTTCTATCGGCGACCTTTTTTTTGATATGGTACTTAATAAGAAAGGAAAGAATAAAAACGTCTCGAACGTACGAAACCCAACTGGAAGGAAAATCCGGACATCATATCTATCGTACGACTCCCAGTCCGGAAATAATAAGCCAGTTCCAGAAGTCGAGAAAGGTGACCTAAAATCTACAAGGCCGATAAGAAGAAAAAAAACATGGTTTCACACAGTGCGAAAGCAATAACGAGAGAGATAGCTGGATCACGATTGGAATTTGCTCCAGGACTCGGTATCATAATATCGATTTTAATAAAAGAATGAAGGAAAAAAAAACGGCCAACATTTTTTTCCATCAAATCGGACTGCACGTTACTGCGTCCTTGACGCGCGGATAACGCAAATCCCAGGATAATTTTCGCTACACACTGCACAGACACCTTTTCCAGTAAAAACATTATGAAATGTACAAGAGAAATTTACATTGTTACGAAGGGTGAAAGAGTGACGGGGAAAACGGTGATAGTGAGAAAGTTCAGCAGGTATGATGTGAGTTCCCAATCGCACGTGCCCTCCAACAAGAATAGAAAGGCTAAAAATTCGTCCGCCCGAACCGTAATTCATCTTCATCTGTCGTTCCGTGGTTCCATTCATCTGGAAACAGACGTTATATTAATGTTTTACTCATTTGACGATTCGAGGAAAGATATTGCCGACGTACTTTCTTTCTGGTTGCCAGCGAAGAAAAAGCAGCGGAAGAAAATTAATTTCCTTAATGTTACGCTCGCGATTCGCGCGCGCAAAACTGAAATTCGATGCTGCGAACTTTTCAATTCGAAACTATACAGTCTTTTTATACGCGTATATTATGCTCGTATAATTTGGAAGATTCTCCTTTTACAATCTCCGCTGTTTTATTACTGAATCAGATCAGCGAGTTTGCCGTGAAAATAATTACGAACGCGGAACACCGGCTAGTCGTTCAGTTTCTGATCGTTATCTTTCCATCATTACTTTGTACGTGTTTTCTGAAATGAATATCATCAGTTTGTTAGACTCACATGAGATAGATAAATATTTTTATTTTTTATTTTCAATTTACAAAAATATATAATATATTATATACAGGGTGATGAACGAGAAGTCGCACAATAGGGCCAACATGTGATAAGGCGCAGCGGCGCCGACACGATAACACCATCTCCGCTACATGCATTACGTACACGTTGCACGTTATTACATGTTTGCCTATGGTGCGACTTCTCGTTCATCACCCGGTATAATACAGCCTTGAAACAGATGTGTCGGTCCACCCGCTGGGACATAGACCTCCTTGATCAATTATTTTGATACAAGGGTTAATAGTCTTAATTCCCCTTGGTGACAAGTCATTACTGGGGAATGGTTATGAAAGAGTTTTCCTTCTCTATAAGAGGCATGCAACCTGCATGGCACACCAGACTAGTCAGGTGTTAGTAGTCTATAGGTGTGGCTAACCCAATTGTAGTCTTTTTGAATACCGGCGGAACAATTAAATTGAACTCCACCTCTTGCTACAATTGGTGTGGCTTGGTCGGATGTTAAAGTTTTTCGTATATTCTTGCATTTCATTATTTTCTTATCATATTTTAATCTTGAAAATTCGCCGTCCGTACTGGAATTCGAACCCGCGTTCCGTAGTTCAGGAGGCAGCGTTCGAATCCACTCGGCCACCAAGCCATCAATTTACAAAAATACTCTGTAGTTACTCTCATCAGGGAGGCAACCAGAACTTTCTCTTCTATCATGGTAGACACCTGCAAGTAGGCACATATGGCCGCAACACGACTGGAGGGGGGGAAAGAAAGAGTATCTATTTCTTCGACGGAGGGGTATAGTTGTCACAAATAGTTTTTCAGCAATGTCAATTACTTGTACTGGTCAGTAATGTCGAAAGCAGGGGCGAAACTATAGGGGGTATGGGGGTTCAACCCCCCCCCCCAATAATCTGGCAGTCGGCAAATTTTAAGAATGTTCATTTGACCCCCTCCCCCCATAATTTGACAATGGACAAATTTTGAAACTGTTCATTTGAATTTTCATTTTTTATGCATGTTTGTTTGTTTATTTATTTTCATTTTCAATTAAAAAATATTTCGATGAAAAAATTAGGAAATTTTTAACTTTTTAAACATTTGTAAGTCGCGATTCAAATTAAATGTGTCACCTCCAATCGATTGCTAAAAATGATTTTAATTTTATTAGAAAACAATATAAAGAATGATAGGTACAGTGTTACATCAATAATAACTTACCTAGAAATGAAATCGAGAAAATAGAGATTTTAACCACATAAATATGAAAAGCAACTCAAAAATAAGTCTATCTGTCTAAATCATTATAAAAGAACCTTCTATATTCAGTCTTTGAAACGAACTGACGAACATGCATTTTCACGGCAACAGGCAACCCATAATCAGTAACAATCCTTATCGCATAACAATCAAACGAACTCAGACGCAGCCTGTAGATATCTGAAAATACACTCGTCGTATTTTACACATTTTGTCGGCGAATTTATAGTTCTCAAAAAATATCTTCGTTTCTGAAAATGGAGTACCCTGGACCCCTGTTAAAGACTAGTCAGTCAAAAGCAGAAGGTTTCAAGCTGAGTATCGAACGTTATTTGAAAAGTTGAAACAAAGCTGAAATGTGGAAGACATTTCGAAAATCTGAAAGTTGGTAGCAAACGTTGAATTTCAAATTTCAATGATTATTCGGACTGCCAGCGCGAAAGAGCCGCCCTCTATAATTTTAGGCACGTGAAAAAAAGGAACTATTGTAACCCCACATATTTTAGAAAAATGTATCAGATTGAAATGAAAATGGTCTCAATGGAAGAACAATTTTTCTGTACTATAAATTTTGTCCTAATCATTTTTTCGATAAACGCTTTCGTTTTCATAATATTTTGAGATTTCTTCGTATGCCTGTAAATGAAATATTCCCCTAACATACTGAATGATTAATAACTTCATCTGTGCACTTCTCACTTTGTTTTGGATTCAGAAGAACAGTGAAGTTTTTCAGTATTGAGGAATGATTAATGAAGCATTCTTCCAATTCATTATTTATACATTCCAAAAAGAGTATGAAGATTGTTATTCTATAAAATTCTTCAGGAGTTGATGCACTCACTGGTTGAGTGAATCATGGATGTCGTACATCATTCTTTTTCAGAGCTGCAATTCTTCAAAAGTCTTTTCCTTTTCACCTAGAAGTCGGTTGGCCGACTGGACAGCGCGCTGGTTTCGGAATCCGAAGGTCCCGGGTTCGAATCCACGTAGCAACTCACCAGAATTCGACCTAGGCCAGTTTTTCGGCCAGAAGGGAAGAAGGCTAAGACAGCCTTAACAGCCTCCCCGACGTCTCTGAAGTAATGCTCGAAAGGGCGGATTCCAGGACTCGGATTGAGAGCAAATTAGAAATAGTATAGTGCGGGGGAGGTGTTTTAACCCCAAAAACCGTTATGCTCCTACCCCACTGCTGGGACTCGACTCGGAGCGGCCGCTATAGAGCACTCGAGAGAAAATCTGGGTCCTCGGAGAAAACGAAAACAAAATAAGAATGTGCGAAATTTTGGGCTTTCCTGAAAATTACATACAATTCAACACTCGAAAATTCGGGGGGGGGGATGCAAAAATGTAGAAGAATAATATCAGAAGCCTGGCGAAAATCCGCAATGATTCACTCACTCATTCAGTTATTTGCTTACTTATTTAGTGATTCACTCAGTCACTCGCTTACTTAATCAGTTATTCACACAGTTACTCATTCACTTACTCAGTGATTCAATGATTTACTCACTTACTTAGTTATTCATTTATTCTCTAATTCAGTTATTCATTCACTTCTTGACTCCGTCATTCACCCACTGAGTCAGTGATTCACTCACTCCCTCAGTCATTTCGCTTACTTATTTAGTAATTCACTCGGTCACTCGCTTACTTATTCAGTTATTCACACAGTTACTCAATCACTTACTCAGTCACTCGCTTACTAATTGAGTTATTCACTCAGTCATTCATTCATTCTCTAATTCAGTTATTCATTCACTTCCTCACTTCATCACTCACTCAATAAGTCAGTGATTCACTCACTCACTCAGTCATTCACTTACTTATTTAGTGATTTACCCAGTTACTCATTCATTAACTCAGTGATTCAGTGATTTACTCACTTACTTAGTCATTCACTCATTCTCTGATTTAGTTATTCATTCACTTCCTCACTCCAACTTATCTTCCAATGTCACAAGCTGAATCAGATAACAAATGTTCTATAGTTTAATTTACAGTCTTTGGTCCTGGTGAATGTTTGGGCCGTACATCTGTCAGAGCGCGTCGCTATCGAGTTGAAGAAATAAGTAGCAAAAGGTAAATCTATACATTTTCCCCATTGTACTCATTAAAATGTTGAAATATTTCGAAAATTAATACGTGTTTGAAGTATTTAAAGAGAAACGAATTTTTCGAACAAAGAATTTTCTTTGGATTTTAGGACTATTTTTATACCTAGATTCCAAAACTTCACCTTTTGGTCGCTGATAAGAGTAGTCGATACTAGCACTGTACGGCCAGAATAGGAGGAAAATTTAGTCTGGAACAAAAGTCAAAACTCCAGGTATTTTTCCCATAAGAATGAAAGGGAACTTCTGACACGGATACCCCTAATCCAATCGACAGACAGCTTTGTAGTTAGTTTTTTTTTCATTTATTTTTTTATTTGATTTGATTTTATTGGAATCAATTTAGGAGAAGAATCAGAGGAAATTCAGAAAAAAAGATCACCAAGAGTAAAAAACAACCACCTCAATGTGTAAAGGAAGTTGTATGTTCCTCCTAAGTAGTCCTAAGCCTAACACCCTTCCGCCATCAAGAACGGCAGTTTCGACAAGAATATCCCCGAGAACGCCGACATCGATACCTATAGCTCAAAGTAAATTGTAAAAAATAATTTACGTTCAAAAATGATGCTGATAATAATAGTAATAACTATATAAATAATAATTGTATATGTGAATGATAACAACATGTAGATACAGTAAGTCATATGCTATTGAATTTTTTATTATTTTTCTGCGTTTCTTGTCCAATTCCCAGTAAATTGCCTTAATTCAGTATGATTATGAAGGTTCTCTTAGAAAAAATAGTGGTTTTTTACCCCAAAAGTCACCGGACGGCATGTTGTGTGGCCGATGAGTGGAATGATATTCGCAACCCAGTGGGAAAACGTATACGCCGTATTGTTGCAGCACTGTGGTTACGCAACTACGCAACAAATACGCAAAGTCCCTAAGTTGCACCTCGAGTGGAGTGGAGAAGTAGTGGAGCTGCAGCTACTTCGCCCCTACGTAAAGTTACACTGCTGTGGTGAGATCTACGCAGAGGCTGTCCGTAACTCTGCGCAGTCACTATTTTTACATGTGTTTTTAGTGGAGACTTCCACAGCGTTACCATAGTTTTCGAGTGGTGGGTGCCGCAACTATTTTCCCGTTTTAGTGGTGGAATGTTCAGCGGGTTGGATTTAAGGTTTGGCGAAATCCAGGTCCATCTGTTATTTTTCCCCTTTTTGAATAGTGTGATCATTATTTTTAGTTCATTTTCCTGACAGAACTTGAGAAGTCTCTACCCTCTCTTGTTTCTTACTCCGTGGCAATAATTACCGATGTATTTTCATACTTCCCGTTCTTTTTATCCAAGTTTGACTGTTAAAATCTCCATTTGCGTTTTTTAGTTTTTAGGAATTTTATTTAATCTTTCATCTAAATGAGAGTAGAATTCTTCTATTTCTCTCCTGAAGCTAATTCGGCTATCGAGACCTTGAAATCAAAACAGGTGCATAAAACGAAGTGTTAGACAGCACTCAGTAAGATTATTACTTGCACCACCATCTAATTTCTGCGACACCTGGGAAAAAAAGAACACTAGCAAACACTAACATAAAGTCTTAACACGCCACAGCCAGTTCACGTCGAAGTGTCATCGAGAAGCTACTTAAAATAAAATACAGCGGGATACTAGATATCTCATCTGTGCACACTGGCATTGTCAGTTGTGCACTGCACTGTTACTGTTTGCGGTCCTTGAGGAAGAAAAAAAAAACATACATACACATATGCGATGCTTATAAGATATTACTTTATGTAAATGCGAAATACGCCCTCTAAATCGCTTTATCTGGTTGAATTTTCCGTACTACGTTTCCCTGTCAGCTCGTCCGTATAATGAAATTTATTACCGCGTGCACAAGTACCAACCGTGTGCGAAGGAAGGCGGGCACGAGTCGTGTTTCTTTTGGCACTCGTCAGTTGATAATTTACCATTGAAACGAAAAGCGACCTAAAGATGGATCGTGCTTGTCCTTTTCGGCGAAACTAATAACAGCCTCGTCGGAGTGCCATCGTGCGAAGATCCATAAAGTTTCCGGGTTTCCGCCAAATAGCGGTCTATGTCTGTTTACTGCTCGGCTGAAATGCCGCCGTCAAAGCGCCTGCTAATAAAGCGTAACATCAAGTAACCTACCAACATGAATTACTTTGATGGAATGAAATTAAAAAAGGTCGAGAGGAAAAACACCGAGTTCGATCGCAGAGCCCCGATAAGCGCGTACCCAGAAATTTTTTCTAAGAAGGGGCGACAGTTGGAAAAACAAAACAAATTATATCCTTGATTTCATATGAATAGGCGCTTGTATACTTCTGAATCAGTTTTATCAACTTCTAACGTATGGATGTCTGAATAAGGTAGGTGCGCCTAATAAGGCCCACTGTTTTCTTTTGGTCAATTTCTACAGTCTAGATCAATGTTCTTGTGTGATTTTTCTTCAATGTTACTGTAACTTATTATGTACTTCCTGACATTTGAACTATTATTTTTTAGCCTCAGAATGCCTGCGAATCAGTCGTCTGAAATTTCGAACTTTGTTAGTCCAAATAAGGCCCAGTGTGTACCGTAATAAGGCCTGACTTGAATCCTAATAAGGCCCGACCCAAAAAAATCTGAATGGGAATTGACCTGATCAATGAACCTATGATTACGGAATTCAATGAATACCTTTACATGAAATATTACTCGGTTATATAAATTCATGCTTTCCACTCTAAATCGATGTATAAACTTCGTTCAACATTTCGGCAGTGTCCACTCGCCTCTCTTTACCGCCTGTTTACCTTCTGTAAACATTGTTAATCACTGACATAAATGAATGCATTATCCGGTTGAGCCATAATCATGGTACACTGCTCATTTTTTTATATGATTGAATGATCACTCGGAGTATTTTTCTTCTGTGATTATAAATAAACATTAGATTTCTGGTAGAATTATATGTACTTAAGTTAATTTGCATGTTGCTGAGAAAAAAGGAGAAAAAGTCAAATTTGAGGCCCAAATCAGGGTCGGATACAAGATCTGATGCGATGTTAGCGACCCAACATACCCCTGTGATACTCTGTTCGATATGTTTCTATTCAAAATTTTAACGTTGGGGAAGCTCCTCATTAAGGGGAGCAATTTTTTCACCTTTTTTATTTTAGTCATTTTTTATGTACAACCGAAAGGTTAGGGAGTAAGGAAGGAACTACTTTTTTTATTATAATATGAGAAGATATTATTTCTGACCAGTCAGTGATAATTAATTAAAAATAATAGAGCAATCGATAATAGTTAATACAGGTACTTAGATGATAATAATAATAAATATATTTACTCCCCTTTCCAACAGCCAGATGGCCAGTTAGAAATAAATGATCAACCAAAGAATACAAGAATTATTACAAAACTGATTAGTCAAAAATCAATTAATTAAGAATGGCTGATTAATCAAAAATAATTCGGTAGGAACTCGGAGCCAACCATATCCCAGGAAAGCCAGGCCGGAGCCAAAGCCCAAGAATAATTCTGCTGGGGCTCAAACCAATAAAAATATTACAAGAATTTCAACCAGAGTTGGAGCCGGAGCAGGTTTATCTCGTATTTTCCTTCACTGCCGCGGAAGAAGAGCTGCATGGTCGAAGGTGGGCAAATGGAGACTGCGACCCATTCGTGCCCGCCTCAAAAAGGAGGTGGAGCTCATCTCACCCGACTTACTAAAGTCTTACCAACTTGTGTACGCAGTCCCTCCACCCGTGGTTAACGGCTCCCTAGTTCCTGTCAAAGACATTGGCACAGCAGCAAACCTGGTTTATGTTTCGGAGTTTTCCTTCTCCTGGGTGCATTTGGTCGCTGCGCCATACCCGCAGCCCGAGAGGCAACTTTAACCAGTATTGCTACTGGTTCTAACGGCTATTCTATGATTCACCGTTAGCCTGCCTCCCATCGTCGGATATGCCCTTCCGGGATCGCGTCCAGCTTAAGCCCCCGCACCACGACAAGGTAGCACCTATTGCGGGGGATCAAAATAAGAATCTAACCTAAGTTAATCTATGGCAGGAAGAATACCAAAATGGAAAAACTGGAAGAAGAACAGCTGCACTAATACCAACTATAAAGGAAAGACTTCAAAACAAAGCGCTAATACCAAATTTCTATCCAACTCTCAGTTTCTAACATGGCATGGGAACTTCGGGGAATATCTCAAAAAATACAAAATAACAGATATAGACACTTGCATAAATTGTAAAAGCGACGAAACAGATACATCTGACCACACATTCTTAAAATGTTCCACGTTCAAACATATGAAGGCCAAATACAACATAAAAGAAATCAATCAAAACTGGTTCAAAGATAAAGAAAGCACACAGAAAACCATCAATTATGTCAATGAAATTATGAATAATAAAGAGAAGTATAATAACTTGGTACAATAGGTACAGTAAGAAGTTGAGCTATAAAAACAAAAATTTTCTATTCGGACCAAACAAATTGATTAATAATATAACCTAAAAACTTTCCCCTCTATTAATATAAAAATAACCTATCCTAATGAATAAATTTAAGAATATATTATACAAATATAAAACGTTTATTATTACTTTAAAGTTTTCAAAATCTAAATTTAATAATTAAATTAATAAATTATGTATATTTTAATTTGCAAAATTAAAAAATTATGGTAAGACTATGAAAAATTGTAATGACTTGCGGAGCGCCGATAAGCTTGAGAAGCAAAAGTGGTCCCCAGGTCAGCACAATACATTGTATATTATGTATGTAAAATAAATAAATTTAGAAAAAAAAGAAGAAAAAAAGTTAACCTAACCAACAACGAGAATTCGTACAATTGTAGACAGTCAAGTCTAAAGACAGAAGATATCGAGAAAAAAGCTGAATCGGATGCTGCAATGAAAAATTTTATAACAGGACGATTTGATGAGGAAATATCCAGAAAGTATATGTGTGACCTGGAATCATGAAATCATCAGCCAGCGAAAATCCAAAAATAAAAAATGAACCAAAGTAGGGCTCACAGAACTTCCTACCCAGAAGGACTGACAACCCAGGGTAAGAAAACCGTTTATTCCGTAAGCGCACCCAACGAAACAACAAACAAAAACAAACATAATTTGGGCAACAAAAAAAAAAAAAAAAAACTAAACAAAACAGCTTCCTATCTTCATTAGTTTTTCCACAAACTACATTTAAAAATTACGTCAAAAGTTTAGAAACATCCGTTTACATGGCTTTGTGTGAAACGGGCCTACGGGAAAGACAGAGAACAAGAATTCAAAAAGCGGTTGTCATAACAACGTATAAATGCACCACCACAGATGTACACGCTATGTATATCTGTGCGCACCACTATCACCATCCCATTTTTACACTCGTTTATCTCGAAAATCTATTTTCGCACAAGAGGCACATTTCTCGATTCCAGGTCACATGTGTTAGAAATTTTTGCCGCGTGATTTATGAATATTCTAATCTCTAATGAAATTGATCTTCGCTGAGAAGTTTGTATGATAACATATAAGAGTTGATTTTTATGATACTAATTTCAAAGAGCCGTGTAAGCAGAGTCCATTTTTAACCATACCTACGAAAATCTGTAACATTGTAGACACTCTTAAGTTTGTAAAAGTGCGAAGAAAAATCACTGCACAGGGGTTTTGCCGTATGTGAATCCAAAATGGAAACCTGATCTAACTTTTTTTCAACTTTTTTTTTACACTTCGAATTTTGAATAAATAAGAGCCGAAGGGGTGGGTGCCATATTTCTAAGGCTCCTGACCCCGCCAAAAGGAGCCAAACCTAATCTGAACCCAACTTTGAGTGATTAGCCGTTTACAAATAAACAAGGTGTTGTCAGCGTAACAGGGATATTGATGTTCATTTCCGCAAATGCTTCGATAAAAATGTTGTAAGCAATATACCACCATATGGCTACAGGGTCGCTGATTGCGTTGCTTAGGAAAATTTACAGCAACTTGCACCCCTGAAGCCATGTCGACCGTCGATTTCACTACTGAACAACTATTTTGTACAATGCATTTTGACAGGTGATTCTGAGGTACTTTTTAACGCTGAACACGATACTGTGACCCATTTTTCTCTATCACGTCACAATTCGGAGTTCTGACCGACTGAAATTCGTTTCCATTTTGTTTTTGCATTGGAATAAGCGGTACCACTGACTGATATTATCAGTGTTATCAGACCACAATAACAGAAAACAAACAGACGGAATACACACCACTACACACGACCGCAACACACAACAACACAAATCAGTATGACCACATTCAGTTACTAAACCTCTTTTTGAACACATTTAGTTGAATTTTTTATAGTTTTTGAGCAGAAAAACTAGACGTGATAGAGAAAAACGGCCGACGGCACTGTATTCAGCGTTGAAAAGTACTCAAGAATCACCTCCTTAAATGCGTTGTGCAAACAAAAAATTTCATTTTGTTCAGTAGTGCTTTGAGTCGACTTGGAGTCGTTAGGTAGTGTCGACCCCAAAGTCGACTGGAATAGGTCTTCACAAGAGTTCGTCGAAATGTAGTCGATTTTTAAACTAAATCGACCGCTAACTGATGACGTCTATTTTGAGTCGGAGAATCTGTACAACTGTAAACAGTCCTACGTCTGTAAAAATGGGAAGGAAAATCACTGTACAGGAGTTGGTGCCGTATGGGTATCCAAGAAAACGAATTTGGTTATTTAATCGCAAAAAGAAGGGAGTAAATTCAGGTATTAAAATCCATACTGGGAGCGAATTCGGATTCCGCGAGGCCATATGTTTCGTATCACAACCCCGCTAACCTTACAATGTGAACTAACCTAAGTTAAATGATTTCCTAATAACGGCAACTTGAATTTGGTTTGAACACGTATTCTTGAAAATTTATCACTGCCCCCTCCACCACCAACATTCTTGGGGAGCCTGCTTCAAATGTGATTGTCCATGAAACTTCCCTACGATCTGTTTAACCTCAATTATCCGCTGGTAAAGGCAGGTCCCATGGGGAACTGAACTTCCACCTGACCCAAGTCCTGAACGGCCATGAGTGCATCGGCGCATACTTACATCGGATGGCGATAGCGCCGAGCCCCGTGTGCGCGTACTGTGGTCGAGGGGTGGAAGACAAACCCTGGCACACCCTGTTCGAATGTGATGGATGGGAGCAGGAGAGGCGCGGTACGGCAACAACGATCGATCCTAGTGGCAACCGTCTCGCGCCGGACACCTTGGTTCCAGAAATACTGAAGAGTGGAGGCGAATGGAATCGGGTGTCGGTCTTTGTCTCGACCATCATGAAGTGCAGACAGAACGGTCGAGGCAGAGAACCGACGGACAAAGCTCGGCCCACACCGGATACAACGACTCTGTATCATCCTAGAGCTACTGCAGCTGGTGCGGATCCATCGGCAGGGCTCATTCTGCCGTCACCACCGTCCTACATCACCACACTTACCAAAACGAGGAAGTGAGGGGGAAGGAAGGTAGCGCGTCCGCCCGTGGTGCACTTGAATTCCAGGTTAATTTTGTGTGAGCGTCGTCCCGGTCAGTAGGATGTCCCATAGTAGCCCGGGCAGGATAGCGCGAATCCGGAAAGGAGAAAGGAGGGCTCAGGCCAGGCTCAATGCGTCCTTCTGGTCATTGATGCGATACTTGAAAGGGTAGTTCCCAGGGCCAGGTGTGCGGTGTTCGGGAAGCCCCATTGGCATGCCGGCACCGCTATACGCTCTACCAAAAGATCCACTGGTGGGCATATATTCAGTTTGGGTTCTTAATGTAGGCATCTTGCTCATCTGCCTGACTTCCTTCCAAACAGAAAACTCATTCCCCCACCTGGAGCAAACCTTGTTTGTTAATTATACGACATCGCGCCCAGCTATCTTAAAATGCGTCCGATCTTCGTATTTTTCCTTTGTAAAGGAAAATCTTGGCGAAAACCATTATTACGAGAAAATGGTGAAGAGCGTAGGACGCTTCTGTTATTCAAGTCCGAAGTGAGAGAGAAAGAAGAAAAAAAAGAAGAAAAATACGAAGCTACCAAACAACACCGAAGAGTGCAATTTGTAGAAAAACAATCTTTAATGTAGATATGTAAATCGAGTCGCCCTTTAGCGTCGAATAGGGGCGACTGAGGACAATAGGGCGTCGAAATATTAAAACCGGTGGCGGTGTCAAGGCTGTCTGAACAAGTAAAGCTCCCTTGGGCTGTACCCGTCAGCCTTTAATACTCGAGGTAAGTTAACGTTCGCTGGCTTTTTTTTTATTGTTTTACGATTTTCGAAATGCGAAAATAGTTTCCTCGAATAGTTTTTGTTTTTCGTTCGCTGAGCGAAATTTTAATCAACGTTCTCGCGGAAATGACGGCGACGTCGCTGATATTCTCATTCTAAATTTGAGCGAGACGTGTACCCGGATACAAGGAGCCCGGCAGTCGGAGTGCCGAGAGTCGCAGACATCGAACTGCCATTTCGTGTTCGTTCTTCAAACCGAAATGAGACGTTGACGAGGCGCAGTGCCCTGCCCATTGAACACGCTTTCACGTTTCCGGCAAAAAGTACGTATTGACCTTCGCCAGGGTTTGGAACTCGAGGTATCTGCATACTCGATACAGGTGAAAATCATAATGCAGTTTTAACTCTTTGGAGTTGAAGAGACATCCTGTGAAGGAAAGTAACAATGTGAGACAGTGTTGATTAGTGAGTGAAGCAGGTATAGTAAAATGAACTAATAGAATATCACTTACTGGCCCGATGTTTTACGATGTTGAGTAAGCTGTCCACGACGTGCATACGCACAGTACCAATCTTTCTGGTGGTAACACCTTAGACGTCACCTTCGCGTCAGTCGGGCTGGCTCGCTGGATCAAGGGCTGGTCCGTGCTGGATGAGGAGTCACGGAGTGACCACCGGTATATCACCTTCAAGCTGGACCGAGGAACCGAGGAGGTCACTGCTCCAAAGAAGTTGGGACGATGGGCGATCAGGAAGCTCGATGCAGATCGACTGGAGGCGAGCTTCCTGGCTCTCACCTGGGGAACGGGAGAGTGTCGGGCAGAAGAAGAAGAAGAGGAGAGCGCGGAGGCCGCGGCCGCGAACGCCATCCGGACAGTGGTCGCGGCCTGCGACAGCGCAATGCCCCGAGTCGGTCCACCGCGCAAGAGATAACCCGTCTACTGGTGGACCGAGGACATCGCCAAGCTGCGGAAAGAGTGCAACCGACTTCGCCGTCGGTACCAACGCACAAGAAAAGACGACGAAGCGGCCACAGCAGTTTCGCAGCAATACCAGCAGGCTCGTCGTACTCTCAAGCTCGCCATACGCCAAAGCAAGAAGGCAGCTTGGGAGGAGTTGCGTCAGGAAGCAGATGACGACCCCTTCGGCAAGCCGTACAAGGTAAGTCATGCGGAAAGCCGGAGGGCCGTCAGTGACGAGCCGTATGAAGCGGGGGGTGCTGCAACAGGTAGTTCAAGAACTGTTCCCCCAGCGCCCCCGCTAACGGCAGTCTCCGCCGAAGTGCGAGAGGATATCCCTCTGCTTAGTGTAGGAGAAGTGGACAGCGCAATCGACCGGATCAAGACAAAGAAGAGGAAGGTGCCTGGTCCGGACATGATTCCCAACGTCGTCTGGGAAGTAGTCCACCGAGCAGACCCGTCCCTCCTGACCAACGTATTCAATCGCGCGTTGCAGGAGGGGACATTCCCTAGCAGATGGAAGACGGCGTGGCTGGCACTGATCAAGAAGCCAGGAAAGCCAGATGGCCAGCCGTCCTCATACCGGCCTATTTGCCTGCTCGACACCGTCGGTAAGGTGTTTGAGCGTACCATCGTGGATAGGCTGGAGGAGCATTTTCAAAGGCGGAAGCCGATCTCGAGCAGTCAGTACGGATTCAGAACTGGCCGCTCGACTGCGGACGTCGCGCTGAAGTTGAAGAGTCTGGCGCAGAAGGCGATCCGCAAGCGGCAGTTCTGCGCGGCGGTCAGCCTCGACATCAAGAACGCGTTCAACTCCATTCCGTATACGCGTATCATGGAGGCGTAGGAGTTGGCGCGGGTACCTGGTTACCTCGTGCGCATCATCAGGAGCTACTTTTCCGGCCGGTGGATAGAGATGGAGTCGGCGGCCGGACCAATCACACGGGAGATGACCTGCGGCGCTCCTCAGGGATCAGTACTCGGACCTACCCTGTGGAACGTCGCCTTCAACGGGATGCTGAGGCTGGCACTGCCGCCAGGCATAAAGTTGATCTGTTACGCCGACGACACACTGGTGGTGTGCCAGGCGGAGACAACAGCAGAGGTCACGCGACGAGTGAACAAGGCGTTAGAGATGCTGACCCACTGGATTGAGTCGGCGGGGCTGTGCTTAGCGGTTCAGAAAACAGAAGCGGTTTTGTTCACGACGCGACGCAAGTACAGCCCACCCATCTTTGTCCTGAAAGGTGTGGAGATTGGGCTCTGTGCAGCCCTGAAGTACCTGGGGCTGTGGTTCGACGGTAAGTTGCATTTCTGAGAGTACTTCCGACGGGCAGCTGAGAAGGCGGAGCGAGTAGCCGGCCAGCTGTCCCGTCTGATGTCGAACCTAGGGGGGCCGAGAGAGCAGCGACGTAGGATGTACGTGAACGTCATGGCGCCAGTATTCGCCGACGCCATTGATATACCATACAGGAGAGCGAAGATGGAGAAGATCCAGAGAAAAGCCGCGATGAGGTGTGTCAGTGCGTACCGCACTGTTTCTTCGGATGCAGTAGGCGTGTTAGCGCGTATACCGCCGATCGAACTCAAGGTCGGCGAAATTGCGGCGGTATACGGTGCGAAGAAGAAAGCGAAGACGAAACGAGAGGCACTTCGGGTCAAGCGAGTCATCTAGCAGGACACGCATCGGAAGTGGAAGGACGCGCTCGCCCAGTCGACCAAGGGCGAGTGGACCCGAGCGCTGATACGCGACCTCGACGGATGGGTAGGAAGAACGCACGGAGCGCTCAACTTCCACCGTACCCAAGTATTGAGCGGCCACGGGTGCTTCGGCACGTACCTACATCGGATGTCGATAGCGCCGAGCCCCGTGTGGGCGCACTGTGATCGAGGGGCGGAGGACACACCTTGGCACACCCTGTTCGAGTGTGAGGTCTGGGAGCAGGAGAGGCGCGGGACGGCCACAACAGCGATCGATCCCGGCGGCGACGATGAAGAAGAAGACGACAACGTCGGCGTGATCAGCCGTCTCGTGCCGGACACCCTGGTTCCAGAGATGATGAAGAACGGAAGCAGTTGGAACCGGGTGTCGGCCTTCGTCTCGGCCATCATGTAGAAGAAGATGCAGACGGAGTGGTCGAGACAGAGGGCCGGCGATTCACCAAGCCTGGCCCACACCATCGAACAGGAGAAGAACTCTGTACCATCCTAGAGAAGAGCTGCTGCAGCTGCACTGCGGACCCACCAGCAGGGCTCACCCGTCTTCACCACCTGCCTGCGTCGACACACGGACCAAGACGAGGAGGTGACGGGTGAGTGAAGAGAGGCAGCGTGTCCGGCCGTGGGGGACCTGAAATTTCCAGGCGAGCGCTCTGTGAGTGCGGACCTCGGTCAGTAGGGAACCCCATGGTGGCCCTGGTAGGACGCGCGCACCGTTCCGGCACGTAGAAATGGGGGCTCGAACCCGGCCCCAAAGCGTCCCTCCGGTCACTGACGCGATACTCGAAAGGGTAGTTCCTGTGGCCGGGGATGCGGTGTCATAGGGGCCACTTTGGCATGCGTGCATCGCCATACGTCCCACCACACCACTGGCCCGGTGTTTCACGACGTTGAGTAAGCTGTCCACGACGTGCACACGCACAGTACCAATATTTCTGGTGGTAACACGCCCTACAGTCTTTCCTCTTTTCAATTTAAGCCTGCATTTAATTACTACAAAACTATCATCACTGACAATACAGGCTCTCGGATAAGTTTTACAGTCTCTAATATTTGATTTCTAAAAGTTTTGTTTGTTTTATAATCGATTCGATATCTACTTTTATTACCTGGACTCTTCCATGTATTCCTTCTTCTACAATAATACTTAAATTTAGTATTTCCTATAACTAAGTTATACTTCGCACAAAACTGTATCAGATGCTCTCCTCTTTCGTTCTTCACTCCTAATCCAAAATTCCCAACTATATTACCCTCTATTCTTTCACCAACCGTAGTATTCCAATCACCCACAAATCATGAAAAATTGGAACATTTTCGGAATTTCGGAACACATTATTGAAAATCGGAAGATTTTCTCAATTTCTGGACATTTCGGAACTGGTAGACACCCCGGAGAAGGGCCCTCGATATAATAATACATGATGCATGTAGACGTGCTCGTATTATGGAATGACTGAGCGAATGAGTGAGTGAGTGTATGCGTGAGTGGGTGAACATCGATGTACGCTGATTCGAGAAAAATTGATTTTTGATCACCTTATTTCTGTTTTCAAATCGACCACTGAGCATTAGCTCATCCGCTTGATAGAAAACACATCAGCGGAAATTTCAGCGTGGTTTCTGCAGAGCATAAAATGTCTTCGTCGACACTTTTCACTCGATTTTACGCGATCTGGATACGCTCATATTACGAGCCAATATTCTAGAAAATACGGCGAAGTATGTGCGCTTGTTCGAGAGATAGAACGAGCTGGTTACCGCGCATCAATGTGTATAAACTGTGTATGCTTTCGGTGCTTTCGACAAGTACATCGGAAAGATTCCTTGATGATCTATCCGCATCACTTTATTATTTAGCGAACCGAGGCTCGTAAAACTGCTATATAGTCGCTGGAATCCGTAAATCGCACATCTGCGCCCGCGACAGTCGCTCTGGCGCCTATCGTCCGACAATAATAAGTTTTACGTCTTCGCACACCGAAATACCGCGTGGTATTCGAATATTGCAGAATATTTTGCTAACCGTCAGCCGTATACTCGGACTTTCAGCCAAGCGTAATAAGGTCGACGTACCGAGACCGGGAACCTTGTTTTCTTGGAGCCCGAGAATCATCATGCGAAGGAAAGCAACAAGGACGTAACGTTAGGGAGAAGGAGGTAACTTACCCCTCCTGCACGAATTTTTCATTCGGCAGCTGGGAAAATTGAACTTTTCAGTCAAGGACGAAAATAAAGGGGTACGGAAGCCTCCACCGGAGCTGGGACATTTTAGTAGATGGATCAAAAGTTGGAAAAATCCAACAAATTCCAAAGTTGTTTTTTTTTAGCCAATGAAAAAAATTTGGATACTTGGGAATTTTGAGTTGAGTCATTGAGATTTTACCATTTTTGCCCAGGAAAAACTCTTCGGTATGTCCCTGGAAAGCAAAACTGTGAAACTAAGCGAGTAAAAAATATGCTGCAGTAAAATGAAGGAAATAAACATGGTTCCTTTCACTTTTTTGCCGTCCGAATTATAACCATAATCTCCAAAATGAAAAACTTTAAAATATAACAATAGTTTTTCTCTATTGGATTCAGTTTTACTGCCAAGTAATCGAATAATAGTCCGGCATGTTTGAAATATTTCACACTCATTTGTTTTGCAGGTAGATGAGCTGTGGGAAGCAGGTTAGGCATGCCACCGGGATATTTTGGGGAATTTCCCAATGAGCCATCGCCTAAATAGTCAAAATTTGGACGATCCACTCTTTCAAAAACTGAAATAAGAATGACTCGAGAGAATTATGTAACTGTTCTAAGAGATGGACTGGTGCATATAAGGATAATGATGATGATGATGTGAGTCATTCTTCAAAAATGTTGATTTTTCATGGAGGAAACCAGGGAATATTTGGACTATTTTTTGATGGGAGTCGATAAGTGGCGTTCTGTATAACATTTTGGTAAGATCAGGCCGACAGTGAGGAGCTTCTGTATTTTGGCATGACAATCAAAATGATGAGTGCCATGCCGAAAGACAAACAAAAAAGCCCACGCCGAAAGACAATAGCAAACTGAATGTATTCTGCAGCGCTATCGTAGATTCAAAAACAAACGACTTCGTGAATAATCAATGAAGACATACTAACACTTCAATATTGATGACTTTGGGTAATTCTCCGAAAAATGGACAATTCATGTAAATAGGCTGTAACTCTGCCACTCATTATCAGAAAGCTATGCGCAATACGTCAAATTTGAGGAAATGAACTCTTCTGATGGAGACAGTGGTAAAAGCTCTTCCTAGTTCAGCAGAACATCCTTAGAAAATCGAAAATGCACCTGAAATGTCCATCAACGTGGGTGTCAACCTGGTCGGGTTCCGTTTTTTTTTTTTTTTTTTTTTGCTCGCTGGAAGGGTTTAATACATAATTTTCAGGAACTACTGTTTCCCATTGTGGAAGAGGTAGGAACACGGTATAGGTCTTATAATCTTTTTCTAACCAAGTTAAGTAACCTTTAGAATGCCTCAAAGTTGGGTCTAGGAAGAGATATGTCCTTCAACGTGGATAATTTTCAAACCTCTCTGTAGGGTTCCACTATAAGCATAATTTTCTCTCGAAAGCTCATATAACTTCCTCATAACTTCCTCTAGAAGGCTGTGTAAGAACTTCTGTGAAATAATGATAGTTTGTATGCTAAAATACTCATTTATTGCTGAAATCCTGGTTTCTAAAAAAAAAAAAAATGTCCTTCATCGTGGACATCAACAGCCATATTGAATTTACAATTTACAGCTCGGAATTTGTAAAAACGTAATAATATATCTAATGTTGGCCACATTACATTTAGCAACATGTATCAAATATTCTCCGCATATTTACCTGACGGGAAAAGGAAAAATGCGATTTTGCCCTTAAACGTGGACATAAAATATTATTCAACGTGGATACTCACGTATTTCTTGTATCCACGTTGAAGGACGTGAATCTTTCGACACTTAGAAGCAGTCTGTAGAAACAGCCTTTAAATCTTCTTCGTGCAGAGACTACTTTCCTAGATGGATTTTTGGTACTTCATAAAACCGTGATCCGTGAGATTGTAACCCACGGTGCCGCTGTGTGATCGTACAACCTCATCTTAACACACTATGTAAACGTGAAAAATTTGTCTTTCAACGTGGGCAAGAATTTTTTTTACAACCCTCCAAAATCAAATTTGAGCCCGGCCGGTACCGGAATATGGTTTCTCAATACCCCTAGTATTGATTTCAACGAAAAAATTTGAAAAGTGAACCTCATTTTTTTGGTTTTTGTCCACGTTGAATTGTCCATTTTTCGGAGAATCACCCCTTTATTTTTGGTGGTAAATGTGTACGACCATGGTAGGGAGACCAATGTTGAAATACACCTGTTTTATATATTAATTCATAATTTTGGACGAAAATACGCGAATCTATTAGTGTCAGTACGAAAAAACCGGGATTTGATAGTTGAACGGAATTCCTATGATAACGCGCAGTTTGACCATTAACTGCAACAAAAAATATCTGGAAATCCTATTTTGTGATTGGTTGAAAAAGATCTATGCCGAAAAACAAAAAATTGAGGGACAGTTTTGAAGTTTGGCAACACTGACTCTCATCTGTGAAGACAATCTCAACGTCACCAACTCAGGAAAAATCCAACAAGTCAAAAGGGTTGTTTTTTTTGCTTTGATGCTTGGTAATTTTGAGTTGAGTCAGCTAGGACTTTCACAATTTTAGCCCCCCCCCCCCTCGGAAAAACCCTTCGGTGGTACGTCCCTGAGTCTATTATTTGTCACGGGAAAGAATAAATGCATATAAAATGACCCTATACAAGGATACAACAATTTAAATAAGTTCATCAATGCCGTTTTGTAATGGCATATGTTTCATACTTTTATTCTGATTTTTACTTCACCTCTACGCTTATCGCTTACCTCCTAGGAAAAATCACCGCACGCCACTGTCTAGCAGTAATAACAACATCCCTGGATGTCTTACATTTTGACCTACCATTTTAACTCTTCTTTTTTTTTTACAATTACATTCCAAATTTCTCTTTACCTTCCTATTCGCCTCAGTACTGATCTTTTCCATCCATTTGATTTTCAACATTCTACAATAACACTACATATATTTCAAATGCCTCTATCCCTTTTCTCTCTTATGTTCCTATTGTCCAGATCTCACATCTATACAATGCTATCCTCTAAATATACGTTTCAAAATGTCTCAAGCGTACTGCCAAATCCGTATTTGCACATGTCTCTCTTTTTTTCTTCTTTTCAAAGCAGCCCACTAATCTTGTTCTATTTTTCTTTTTCTTATTGTTTTACTTCTTCCATCTTGCGTTTCAGACTACCTAAGTCTTTGACTATATACATACCATGGACACAGAACAACGCGATTTAGGGTGAAGCCAACACTGCCCTTTATATCACTATTTTTATCAGTTATGATCATCTTCGTATTATTCGGTGTAATCTGGTGGAATCGTAAATGGAAAAGTTCTTACTTTTCATTATTATTAAAAAAAGTTCTGAATTATTTAGATTCGATTGTACACTAACTGAATAATTGCAAAATAAACTATTACAAAGTTAATTCCAGCAAACTTGCCCTTTATATCTTTATTTTTAAAATTTTATTTGGCTTCTGGGATCTTTTCCTGGCTTCACAAAAACCACTAAGGCGTTGTTCGGTGTCCATGGTATGTATATAGTCAGAGACCTAAGTACTCAGTTCATTCAAAAAGTTCCGGAACTAATTTTGTATGAAATGTATAACTGGCGCTATCTGTTAGCCGACGCCGGAATTCTACAATATCATCTCTTCGTTACCCAAAGTTGAGATATCAGTGCTGTAACTGTAGGTAGGGACTGGTTGTGTTCCTTTGATGTGACGTGTTTTCGTTACTTCGTCAGAATGGAGCAGGCGTGCCACACACAAATTATGTTTCAAAGTGGGGAAAGGTGGTTCGAAAACAATCGAATTGCTAGAAACCGCGTATGGGGATGATTGTTAAAGCAGAAGCAAGGTTTTTCAGTGGTATGCGCTCGCTGGAAAACGATCTGCGAGAGGAGACCCTTCTACTTTCTTTTTTCGATTCTCGCAGGATTATCCACAATAAATTTGGGCCCCCAGGCCAAACAGTAAACGCAGCATTCTACAAAGATGTCATGTGACGACTTTTGAAGTAGATTCGACACATGGGACCGAAATTGTACCGCACCGGTGATTTTTTTCCGATTTTTTGCCTGTATCGAGAGACACAATACAATGCGCCAGCCCATTCCCCGATACTCGTCACACAATTTTTGGTCCAAGAGTCAGTCGCCACGATTCACCATCCGCCCTACTCACCAGATCTAGATCCGCTAAACTTTTTTTTACAGGGTGTCCAACAAAATCTCGAAACCAAAAAGCAGGACCTTTAGCAGGGCTTTTTCAAAATAATAACGTACTCCCACCCCCAAAAAAGGATTTTTTTTCAAAACCCTGTTAAGAAAATAAATTTTAAAAAAATTACATAATAGAAGTAAGTACTCATGGATTTTTTTTTCAATAACCGTTTATTTATTGACGTTCAAAATCAACGTTTAATTTTTGCTCGGGTGATAGGGTTTCAAATTTGAAAGGAAAAAAAAAACAGTAGAACCTTCAACTTACAAGCAGAACTTTTGCAAGACTTCAGTACCTTAAAGAAAAAAGCAATACTTTCCAGAACCAGCAGGTTCAGCAGGACTAGAAGGATAGTTAGACACCCAGTTTTATTTCATAAATTAAAAATGGCGATGAAGGAACAGCGTTTCGAAGATGTAAGGAATATAACCAGGGCTTTGAAAGCCATTCCAGAAGAATTCTCCAGATTGTTCCAGCGACAGTGTACGAGCAGAGTAAAATTTGTACAGAACGAAGAGGAGATTGTATTGAAGATTAAATAAAAACTTTTTTCTAAACTCTTTTTTTCTTTCGTTAAAAAAATGAGTTCCGGAACTTTTTGAATGAACTGTGTATTTAAATTCCTTTACCTCCTTTATTTTCCCCTTCCTATCTCCATCTACTGACTACCATCACTTTGGTTTTATTCTTTTTCATCTTCATTTTACATTTTACTAGATGACCCGCTACGTGGGCTTAAGTGAGTTAACTAAAGTGAGTTGATTTAAATGAATTCCATGAAGAAACATTGGTATCCAGCTCTGTATCGCAGTACACGTAAGTTATTGCTTATCAAACGAATTATTTGTTATACAATTTCCCTCATATGTGGTTTCCAGACTATTCTTTCTTTCTTGCTCTTCTTTTGCCTTCCTTTAATCAACTTATTATCCGGCTAGGCAGATGATCTTTAATTTTTTTCTGTGTGGTTTCCACAACTGACATCTTGCAACTGCTTCACATCGGTGTGCGCCATAGTTCGGGGAATATGGCCAAACTGTTATCAAAACTGAATTTAGCGACCTTTGGAATCAATTATTGGATACCCATATTCAACTTTACAAAATACTAGAACCCCCTTCCCTCATTGCATGGGCTTCAATTTCAAATATGGGGTAAATAGATGAAAGGAGGGAGGAGAATAAGTCCAATAAATGATATATCTCTGTGAAGAGGTAAAGTAGCTGAAGAAGATGATTACTATCTTCATAAGGTCTGTGCATCTGTGTTAAAAAGTAATAATTCTTGACAGGGATATGTTGAACTCCATTCTGAACAGTTCTATTGCTAATGACCTTTTTTGTGGGAAATTTAATGTACAATCTATTGCAAATAAAAAACAGTAGCTCAAAAGAGTGTTTCACGGGAAATTATTCAAAATTTGACCATAACTCGGCCCCTTCAAAAGTAAGAGTATGCAAACATATCTATATACTGTCGGGGTAAGTTGCTTACTAACCAGGTGGAAGGGGGTCATTGCAAAAGAGACACCCTGTATAATAATAAGGTATTTTAAACTCGTTTGGAATTTTCAGATTTTCAGCCCACTAATAATTTCTGGAGGGAGACAGCTGCTGCCACCAAATTTCAACATAATATTATGAAAAATTTCAATGTAAAACAATTTTGAAAAGTTCAACTCGAAAAAAATAAGGGGTTTAGACGGAGCATAATTAGTGGCCCCCTCCTAACAAGGGTACAGAAATTTTTTATAACCTAAAACCTATTCCGGATTCATATGAATGCATCTAGAAAGTACGACCCCTCCAGCTCTTACGGTTCACCCTTCAACCTCGAATAAACACACACACAAACAAACACTTTTATATGAAGAGCTCGATTCTGAAAAGCGCTTAGTCCAAAATGGTTGTTTTCCAAACAGGAAATCAAACCAGAACTAAGGATTCCTTGGAAACGGGTCCCGAACATGTGAGACCTTTGAACACATGTACAGTGATAGATCGGGTACTTCTCACAATTCTGATATAGTCACATTTACACATTTGACCAACAGATGTCGCTAAAATCGCATTTCCGATTAAATGGATTAAGCACTTTTTGGAATCGAGCTCCACGTACATATTAGAGATTTTCAACTTTTCATACAACTTTTTCAATGTTTTCTTCAGTTTGTAGCAGAGTCACTGATGATAGGATAACACCTGAGAAGGCTTTCACAAAAACACGCTGCTTTTAAGTGAAATTAGTACAAACTTCAAAAACTGTAGGTAATCACCAATTGGGACTATGCCCTCACTCTGTCCGTACTTTAGTTTCGCGACGCGCCATTTCTGGCATTTAAGGGGGGAAGTCAACTGACCATTTGTACTAAAGGAATTCTGTTCACGAAGGGCAGGCAGGGTTCAGTCGTTTTTGGTTATTAACGACTGGATGCTAGTAACGGCATGTTGTCCGTTTGTCGCTACATTTGACGCCAGTGTACGCTGGTTTAGGCTACGACATCAGTCGTGCACGTTGAATACCGATGAGACACGCATACCTTAACCTAGGCACGAGTTACGTGCGATAATCGAATATTCAATTGTTTACCCTCGACCATTTAGGCGAACAATAAAACTGATCAGTTGACAGAAGCTTCTTGACAAAATTTTACACGTTCAAAGATGCGTGAGAAATTACAAAGGCAGATCTATAAGTAAGGATTCTTACGCTCTCTTTCGGCGAGAAATGAAGATAGAAACTCAGTTTTGGTCTCAAAATAAAGAAAATTTAATTCTATTAATGCTCCACATAATCACCATCTCTATCAATACATTTATGTCAACGTTTAGGTAGGTTTTCCAAACATTCTTTCCAGAAATTCCACTCAACTTGTTTCATCCATTCCTAGACTGCTGCCTTCACCTCATCATCCGTTGTAAAACGTTTTCCCTGCAGGAATTTCTGTAGGCTACCGAAAATCTGATAATAGCAGGGACTCAGTTTTGGGGAGCACGTCGGGTGCGGGTTCACTTCCCAGCGAGAAGTCTTCACCATTGATGTGGTTATCAGTGTTGCCAGATAGGTGAATTTTCGCGAATTGGGCCATGTAAAGTGCCTTCTGGCGACAAGAAAAGTGTTGCTTGTCGCCTAAACTCGGTATTTTAGCTAAGATCAAAGTGTAGTATTGTTCTTACCAACTTCCGGAATATACGCCATAGATAGAAATATACATTCGCATAAAAATTGCAGCCCTGGTCTTTATTTCAGAATTTTCTAACCTAAATTCTTTGTTCTCTCTTTCAAGGTAGGTATAATTTGCTGATTTTTAAATAACCATGATTGAAAATAAATGACTTAAATGGCCTTCTTTCAAAATAAATGAATTTAAATGACTTAAATAACCGTTAGACACCCTGTCAATGGTGAAGCAGAATAAGACGCCGTAGATTCGCCGTCGCGAGACAGTATAGAAATGGGGGTAGAAGGGTTGCCTATCTCAAAGCGTTTCTCCCTATTCTAACGCAGGTCCAATCGGAGTAATTTCAGAGTAGGTGGAGCGTTGTCCCGAGGCCAATTTGGCGTACGTGCGCTACCATACGCCCCACCATTATCGTATTCTATTTGGTTTATTTTAATTTATTAGGTTCCGTATTTTATTTTAGTCATTCAATTAATTCCAAGCACAGGAAACTTTATTTTCTCTTTGCCATTTTATACAAACGTTTCGTATATTTTAATCTGATACTCTCCAAATAAACGCAAATTAATTAATTCATATTTCTGCTGAGTCTAAGTACTCCACCAGAGCTTGGTGAGAATTCTGCAATCGGGCCAGCATGGTTGTAGAGGAGGGTAGATTACCTTTGGAAGAGCCAATTTTAAATCATCAAAAAATGCTCAAAATCTTTCGGTCTTTTCGCTCGCCACATTTAGAAAACCTTCAGCTCGGAAATGCGTTTGCTCCTCTTTCCAGTATAATTCGCTCCTGATATCATGAATATTTTCCAGAGGTAAGATAGAGAATACAAAAAGATACAGAAGGGTTTGGAAAGACATTGTTGACGTCATAAAATCAACTCTTGTTGACGTGACAGTATGACAGAATCAATCGTCTGGAGCGCCTTCTAGACGGTGGGATAATATAGGAGAACCGTGATTATTGATGCGATGTTCAAAAACTTGATATTTGACCAAAAATTTGACGGAGCATCAAAAATAACCAAACCGTTTTGATATTTTTGACGCACCATCAAATAATTATGAGCACATTTTCCCGGCTAGACAAATTTTGGTTTTTCTCATCACTCGAATTGGTCGTTGATAAAGGATAGTTAGGGCACTCGATTTATTCTTTTTCTGAATGAATTGTGAAACCAAATTTAGGAGGAGATTAAAGGTCTCACAATCCATTCGAAGGCATTTTTTGAAATCTTTTTAACCGATTTTCGTGAGTGTACAATGACCTCGGTCTAGACTATCGCCGACAGTTCTTGCTTCCCATCTTTTCTAGGTTTCTTTTCTTCTCAATTCAGAGTCACAGTTTAGTTCAGTAGCGCGTCATTTCAGATGTGTGGTTTTTGGCAGTGTTCACTGATCGGAGTTACAGTTCAGTTCAGTGGCGCCTTATTTTCGGGAAAACAACTAGTTAACTAATTATAAGCAACAATTTCGATTTTATTAGGGTCGGCAACGAGCTTCCTGCAGTTACTTTTTTTTCTTTTCTTTTTTTTTTCCGCCTTCAGTAGTGCTTATTAATGTTGATCTTCATTAATGTGCGAGCATCATTTTCAGTGTACGAGTATAGAGCCAACTGAGCCAAGCAAATGGAATTAAAAATGTGATTATTTACGTTTTATTAATATTTTGAATTTTACTCTACAGAAGCAAGATAATGAATTTATTATCTATTTCCTTAAGGAACGTGAAGAAATTCACTGGATTTATTAGAAGATGTAAGTGTGTAGTTCATGGGTTGATGAGTTCTCAGTTCAATTAGTGTAGAATTCCTTTGAACTGAACCGAGTACAACTTTCTGTGGTACTCTTATCAGTAAGTTTTCCAAGGAATAATGTGATGTGAATTATAAAAGTAATAAGGGTGATTTTGGTATTCTGTTTCAGGTTTCAAACAGTGAAGCTACCGCTCTGCCACTATTACATACACTTGATTCTGGATTCCTGCTACGCAAAAATTAATACGCTCAAACCGCGTAAAATCTGTATAACTGGATTTAAAAGAGGGAAGTGTGTTTGTTTGTTAATGTATGAAATGGGTTTTCACAGTTCAACTAGTGTAGAATTTTTTTGAATCGAACCTAGTACAACTTTCTGAGGGTACCTATCTTATCAGTAAATTTTTCAAGGAATAATGCGATATGAATAAATTATAAAAGTATTACCTAATGGTAATTTTTGTATTCTGTTTCAGGTTTCGAGCAGTGAAAAGCTTCCGCTAGGCTAATATAAGAGCGTAAAATCTGTAATTTGTTGCCAATGTTTACGAATCGGCTGATAATTGATTATTGACAATTATTTTGTTTCTGGATACTCAATAGTATTTTCTATTTCTAGTCAATTGCGTGTTCATGAGGGACCGAGTTAAGTTGTACAGAGTATAAAAGGACGGATTGTATGTGTAAGTTGCGGAAATATCTTGCGATCGTTCTATGTTAATGCTGAGTTAGGAAGTTATGACGAACAGATGTACTTCGGATGTTCTCAAAACCGCATGCTCGTTAACAAGTTTTGATAGTACTAATTATAATTCTGGTTGTGTTTTTTCGAATTGTGAGCTTTATTTGAATCAAAATGAATTTCCTTCTGCGAATCGATATAAAATGTCTGCGGTCTATAGCGTGTGAAGAGTTACAGTTTCCTAATCCTGAGATGCCACCTGAATTGGTTCAATTCAGTAAGTCTGTAGCTTCGCAGTTTGAAGCCTTGAACTTACCATGTGTCATATGATGTGTTGTTAAGTGTGCCTCAAGGGTTGGGAGCCGGCCATTTTCGGAGCCCAGAGCCGAGAGCTGGCTCTCAAAAACAAAGAGCGGAGCCGCAGCCAAAGAGCCGGGCTAGGGAGCGGAGCCGGAGCTAAGGAGCTCAAGAAAACTAGGAGCTGGGCTCCGAAAAAAGAGCCGAGCTCCATTCTGGCTCCTCAGAAAGACCGGAAACTGGCACTATGGGAGCCTGCTCGCAGCTTTAATAGAGCTCAGAGTCAGGGGTAATCAATGGAACGATTTCGCGATTTTCGACTCGAGCTTACCACCACCTTGTTCTCAATTGATTTTTGCATTTTCTTTTCCTGTTTTTGTTTGTTTGTTTTTTTTAGCTTCGAACAATTGTTTTTTTTTTTTGCACTGCTGTATCTTTTGATATTGAAATATGAAAATTTGAAAATCAATATGTACCCGATAAATTTATTAAATTATTAGATTATTACTTACTCTAATAGTTTTTTTTGTGTTTTTTTCCTTAATAGAATAAAAATTAAATACAAAAAGAAAGTAGAAAGAAGTACAACCTTAAAATTTTAAGTTTTAACAAAATCATGAAATAATTCTGAAATGCAAAAATAACGGCCACAGAAAGTGAAAAAATATCTAGCGCAAGTAGACTTGCAATGCTATCATCTGCTAGTGTAGACCCTAAAAAGTACCTGCATGTAACCATTCAGTACAGAGAGCCAGAGCTGGCTCTCAAGGAGCTGCTCTCCAGTAAAGCCGGGCGGTTCCTGAAGAGCTGGGTGCCAGGCTTGGGAGCAGAGCCGGAGCCGGGAGCTTGGAGCCAGAAGCCCATAATTTGAGAGCGGAGCCGCTCCCGCGGCTCCCAACCCTTGGTGTGCCTGTAGTGTCATCCTAATTTCGTTTCATCTTTCAACTTTTATGTTAATAAAAAATAAAAAAAAAGGTCTTAAACATAATTATCGATAGGTCTTTTTTTTTTTTGTTTGACATCATTTCCAAGGAGTGTAGAGCCAACTATATAAACTCGAAAGAGAGAAACTTGAACGCACGGCCATATAAAGAGACCTTAAACATGACTACTAGTCTCTAATTTTCCAGTCTAGAGCCGACCCTTTTCCAGCAGCTAGCTGCTTGCTTTTGTGTCTAGTTCGAGACAAACATCACAGCGAGAGCGACGATCCCAATACTGTAATTGGACATTTTGAAAATTATATAATAATGTACTATTAATTATCAGTTTTCATTCGTTTACAAACTGATAATATCTTAACAGTGTCGAACTTTTGATGTTATTATTATTGACGGTCTAGGAGAACGCGCTTCAGCCATCAATTTTCCTGCATAACTTCTCAATGTCAGCATTTTGATCATGTGGATGAAATTATAAAAACCTGTCATTTTTTTGTACTACCCACTTTTTGACGTCAATATTATTGACCATCTAGAGGGCGCTTTACGATCAACTGTTATCATTTTTGTCTCGCTAGTGTTGTGTTTTTATCGTAATGTTAAGTCGTAACTGTACTTATGCAGGTAACACAATCGACTTATGAAATATCTCGTAGCTTTTTCCTTTCAATCGTTCCTGTTCTACCCTGATTTCTTTTCTAACTTTCTCTCAACCCGAGCCCTGAAATCCGCCCTTTGGAGCATTACCTCAGAGATGTCGGGGAGGCTGTTAAGGCTGTTTTAGCCCGCTTCCCTTCTAGCCGAAAACCCGGCCTGGGTCGAAATGTAGCGAGTTGCTACGCGAGCTCGAACCCGGGACATCCACTCGGTCAACCAGACCCCTAACAGAAATAATAAAGACGTAACAGGCATGATAAAAATATAAGCAGACATAATAAATATATAAACAGACATAATAAAAGATATGCCTTTATGCATCATCAAGCGGAGTTCTTCCCAGAGGAGAGGGGGAAGGGAGGCCACGTTCACAATACATAGTACGGCACCTAAGGTCGAAATTATAAATAGAATATAACTTTCTTTTAGGGCTGTAGCCATGGAGGCATCTTTCAAAGTTGGTAAATTGGCAGTTTCAGATTGCAGGTGCTCAGCTGGCAAATTCACATACCTCGTTTAAAAAAAAAAAAAAATCAACAATTGTTAAATGTTTGATTACCCTCCCCCCCCCCCCTCAATAAACTACCTTGGCTACAGCTAGGCCTTACTGTTCTGAAACTCAAAACGAAAATCGACTGGCTGTCTTGCTCTAGAATCCAGAGCAGTATTTTGCCAGGGCTTTTTCTCCTATTCCTGATGTACGATCAGCTATTGCGCTGGCTCTGGCACATTAAAAGGCACCTCGTATAACTTTTATCTCGAGCGCACCCTCGTCTCGGTCATGTTTTTATATCTTTTTAATACGTTTTTATTACAGAAAGAAAAACAGAAAGAAAGAGTGAGACAGAAGACGAGACCAGCCTGCCAGTGAAAACGCCTCTGCGAGCGTGCCACGAAATCCCGAAAACATAATTCCCCGCCCCAATACGGAGGGATCGCCGAACGGATAACCGAACTTTCTTCTACGTAAGTATATTAAGGGAACGCGAATTCCAATTTTCATTTTAGCGCACAAAAAGCTTCTCCGGGAGCTCGTGATTGTCGTAAAATTAGCTCGGGTTATTTTCTAATTTAGCGAATTTGTATTTCACGTTGCCTATGTTTAGAAGGGGGTGCCACTTTAATACGAGATAATTGAGTTGAAAAGCGATGTATATATTGCCCAAATCGTACCCTTGTTCTCGGCTGTATTAAAGGTTGAGCGTTACCGTATATGTTGACGTGGAAAGACGCCCGATGGACTATATCCTGGGCACGTCTTCTCATTTTATCGAATTGATATGCCCACACAGCTCAGCGAGACATTTCTTCTCCCTCCATGATCTGATGCGAGGGGAAAACTTTACGCCGGACGTTTGATGAAGGCAAAGACAGATTTTGGCTCAGAGATGGAGTTGAATCTGGAACAGAATTCAGAATCAAAATCCGAATCCGAATTCAGAATATCAAATTGTGAATTTTTTTCGATAAATGTATGATTTTTTGAATCAGGCAGAGTAAATGTCGGGGGGGGGGGGTATTTATCACGACGTTGAGAAAGCACGTGGTTTCATCAAAGGAAGTGGTAATAATTAGAGCTCGCTGACCTGAACTAGTATACACCCCTGGACGCCCATTTTCCATTAAATCAAAGAAGAAAAGATTAATGGTTCATTCCTTTCTGGAAAAAATTCCAATTACCCCCACAATTCAGGCAAGTGGCAGGCAAAGGGATTCTAGTAACACGACACCAATGTTGAATAAATTGAGCTTAAATTTCAGCAAAAAATATACGGTCTACGTGAATTTTACATGTCAGTGGGTTGCATTAAAATTAAGCATACTGATGCGTTTCTCCCAAACTCGCAGATAATGTCGGACACATTTGTGAATATACATCGCATCTACGTTGTATTACAATACGGCAGGGTACAGAGTCGATTAAATATACAAGGTTATATTAGACCGCTTGTTTAATCGATAATTTATCTGGAGTCAGGATTTGTGGTCCATCACCCCTTGCTCTCGCTTTTGTCCACTTCTGGCGAATCCTCGCAAGTGATATAAGGTCTTGCGCTCTTGAGGCCAAGTCAGTAACATAGAGAAATATTCGCTCTGCATGTTCACTGATAGCTGGTCGGCGGATCGAAGCGAGGAGTAGGCACCACAGAAGGGAGCCATCCCACAATGGTGACCTCAACGTCACAGAGGGGTTCAATCCTACACATACAATATGTATAATGCATTTGATTGCAATCTCAACTATCTTGACCTTGAGCAGCGACCCACTACCCTTCCTCGTGTTCCTGTGTCCCTCTTTTCTAAGTTTACTCTCAACCCAAGTCCTGGAATCCGCCCTTTCGAGCATTACCTCAAAGACGTCGGGGAGGCTATTAAGGCTGTCTTAGCCCTGTTCTCTGCTTGCCGAAAAACCAGTCTAGGTTGAAACGTAGTGAGTTGCTACGTGGGCTGGAGTCCGGGACCTCTGGATACCGAGACCAGCGCGCTATCCACTTGGCCAATCAGACCCCTCGTGTTCTGGTGTTAGTAACCATACTGGTATCAAAGTTGCACTTCTAGATCCCGGTTTCTCAAAATTTCTTCCAGCTTAATCATTCCACTGTTTCCGTATCCCTCGATCCCAAAGCCTTCTCATCCATTAGTTTCATAAGCGGATATTTCTATTTTCTCAGAATGTTTTATAGCAACATATAATACGAAGAAGGATTTTGAATTTCTAAATGCTAACGTCTGGTTCTTTCAGTAAACAAACACCCCCCCCCCCCCAACAGAGCATGGGCAGAGTCTATTAACACGGAACTTTTAATTATATACAAGACAAATTATCGAAATAAAAGTTTTTTGTGTCGCTGACTGCGAATGTTCGGTCAAATTTTCGATCCATGCTCCGATTTGACAGTCAAATCAGAAATTTCATTTAGAATGAACGAGGTTGACATAACAGATCAATCAAAGTATCAAAGCACAAATCATAAGAAAATTTGTGCCAAATGAAATACAAATGCTGTGAGAAAATCTGAGCTTTCTCTCCTTCACTTCGCCCAGCGCTAGAGCGAGAAGTGCACTTTCCTCGATTTTCCCCAGAAAATTCGATTTTGCTCATTTTACGAGTCGAACTTTGGAATTTTGAGACTGAAATCGAAGTCAGAAGAAAAATCTGATAGAGTTTTCGAACTCGGCGACTCAAAAGAACCACATTTCGATACTTCATTCGCTTTTCCAAGCACTAAGGTTCGCTCATTTCGCGGGTATAATTCGGATTTTGAGGCCCAGTTCGGAGTCGGAAAGAAAATCTGATTAAGTTCTTCGATTCTGTGACCAGCAAATCTCATATTTTGAAACTTCACTCGATCTTCCGAAGAATAACAATTTCGCCGTACGCAAAAGTCAAATGTTGAATTTTGCTGCCCAATCAGGAGCCAGAAGAAAAATCCAATAAAATTGCTGTATTCAGCTACCAAAAAACCTCCTATTTCGATATTTCACGGAATTTTCCGCGAAAATAATCAGTGTTATCCATGTAAAAGTCCAATTTTGGATCTAAGGGCCTGGTCGAGGCCAGAAGAAGAATCGGATGAGATTTTTGAATTCGGCGGTCAAGAAAAAACCATTTGATTACTTTACTCGATGTTTTGAGAAAGTCAATTTGGTCAGCCAATGCGCAAGGATGGAGAAGGGGTCCTCCACAGTTAACTTTTTTTTTCATTTATTAGCCAAAAGTATGGTTAGTATTTTGAGCATAGATAAACAAATACCACACAAAACACACGCTCAAATTCGTCACGGAATAAAACATAAAATTGTGTACAAAACGAAAAAAAAAAAAAAAGCAGGTATCACGGAGTAAAGTATACATTTTTTTTAAATATCTAAGTGCCAGGAACAGATTAAAGATTTTACAGGAAAAGTCTAACACGTTAGCAGCGACCGCATTCTTATCACATGTTTCAATGAAAAAATTAAAATTTTATTTCTACAGGGAACCCAGTTTTTCGATAATTCCTACCCACCTCTCACGTACCTGAATTTTTCGAATAAATACGAGTATAACCAAGTTTTAGGCAATTGAATCGGGAATCGAAAGAGAATATAACATTTTTGAATGCAGAAAACAAAAGAACACTACTTTGATACTTTATTCGATTTTCCGGATTTTGGATTTTGGAACTTAATCCGGGAAGTGAAGAAAAATTTGATGAAACTTTCTCATATAGTGTCCAACAAACACTTATTCCAATACCTCACTTCATTTTTTCAGAAAAGTCACGTTTTCCTTTAAAGAGTCAAATTTTGAATTTGAGGCCCAAAATAGGATCGGAGAACCATCTGATCAACATTTTGAATTCCGCTGTCTAAAAGACCCCCTTTACCATTTTGGTATTTCATTCGACTTTCTTTATGTTTACTCATCTATATGTCTCGCAAATTTTGGATTTTGGGTCTCGATCAGGTCTTTACCTAATATTTTAAGACAAGTCAATTTTATTCACTAAGACAAAGTCAAATTCTAGATTTAGGGAGTAGTTCATTTGGATTTCTGAGTACAGTTGTTTGCCCATTTCAAAACGTGAAATTTGTGTTTTGAGGCTCGAATCGATATTGAAAGAAGAATCTGATGAAGTTTTTCAATTCACCAAACAAAAAATACGATTTCAAGTTATTAGATTTTCCGAGACCGTGAAGTTTACCCATTTTAAGCTGAATTTTAGAAATTGAGGAACAGACTGGAATTGGAAGAAAAAGCTGATAAAATTCCTGAATTCAGCGACCCAAAAACCCCTATTCCGATACTTGTATGATTCCATTTCCGAGTGAAATTATGTGTGGCCATTTTAAAAATCAAATTTGATTTTTGGAACTCGAACTGAAATCGAAAGAAGAATGTGATAGCAATTTTGAATTCAGTGACTGAAAAAAAATTGTATTTCGTTACTTCATTCGATTTTCCGAGGGAAATCAATTAGACCGGTTTCAAATTAATTTTGGAATTTAAGGCCAAATTGAGGTCAAACATGTGATAAAACTTGTAAATGGAGCAAAAATGTGTCAATTTTCCTCAATAAGAGTCATGAGGTCCAAAAGAACGGACTGTTCCAGGATTGCCAACTCAATGAAAAAAAATTACCGACCCACCGAATATTCAAAATTTTTCCCCCTTATTTCTATCATAAGTTATGTATTGTTAGGGTCGGTATTCATTTTTACTTTTTACCGACCTAGCCACGAGAATACCGACCGGGTCGGTAAAATACCGAACAGTTGGCAACCCTAGACTGTTCCGACATATCATTCGATTTTCTGAGTAAATTTACTTTTATCCATTTTGAAGATGAAATTTGGATTTGGTATTCAAACTCGGAATCGGAAGAAAACCCTGCAAGAATTTTCGAGTTCAGTGACCCAAATAAACCGGATTTCGATACTTTACGCCATAAAGTCAATTTTGTACACTTCACAGGTCAAATTTCGAATTTTGAGACCCAGTTGTAAGAAACATCTGCTAAAACTTGTAGATTCAGCGACAAGAAAAAAAAATTACATCTCTCAGTTTTATAAGAAATGCCAATTTTGCCTATTGAGAGTGAAATTTAGGATTTTGAGGTCTAAATGAACCTATATTGATACATTATTCGATGTTTTGAGTAAATTTACGTTTATCCACTTAAAAGATGAGATCTAGATTGTGATATTCAAATCGGGATCGGGAGATAAACGTGAAAGAATTTTTGAATTCAGCGACTCAAATAAACCTGATTTTAATACTTTACTAGATTTTCCGAAAGAGCCAGTTTTGTCCATAAAGGGTCAAATTTGGATTTTGAGACTCAAAAGAACACTATTTCGATACGTTATTCGATTTTTCGAGTAAATTTACATTTATTCATTTTAAGGGTAGAATTTAATTTTGATTCACAAATCGAAATCGGAAGAAGAATCCGAAACAATTTTCGAATTCAGCGACCCAACTAAACCTGATTTCACTCCTTCATGTGATCCCCCCCCCCCCAAAAAAAAGGGTCAAATCTGTGCACTTCAAGAGTCAAATTTTCAATTTTGAGGCCCAAATCAAGGTCGGAACATAGACCTCGTCAACATTTTGAATTCAGCGACCCACATGAATTCTCTTTTGATAGAGTAGAAGTACAAATATGAGCCACGGTACAAATATGGACCGCCCCCCCCCCTATAGGAACTGTTGCTAGCGCTCCTGGCGAACTAATCCCGAAACATGATACCAGACACTGATGCAATATTGTTCTATGCAGTTTTCGATGCTCCGGTTAAATTCTTGAACGCTATGTAAAGCTATTTGTTTTTCACCATGTTATCAATTCTTACTGTTGAAACATGCGACGTTTTGAAATTCATTTATTTCAACGGTTACTCAGCGCGAAAAAATTGGAAATAATGATAGTAAGTAGCAAGAAGCTCTACTTTACGAATATTTACACTTGGGGGGGGGGGTCGAGTTTTTCGGGGATTTTTTTGAATTTTTACAGGTGGTTCATATTTACACCTAGGTCCGTATTAGTACCTTTATTTTGAACGTTCTAGTCCCTCTTAAGAGAAGAAAGAACATATTTCTAAATATCATACCCCTAGGGCCGGGGATGCGGTGTCCGGGGAGCCACTTTGGCATACGTGCATCGCCACACGCTCCACCAAACCCACCCCGAGAAGATCCACGTTTTCCCCACGCAATTCAACCTCGCCTTTGCAAACAAAAGAGGGGATTATCTTTTGACACCCTGTGGATCCGCTAATTCGACGATATCTGTTCTCCAAATATTCACAAGTAAAACGCTGCAAGTTACGTATTCGTACGCAATCTCTGTTAAAAGCTCCAAAGCGGGACGCTTATGCCTCAAATTAAAAACACCTCCCCCGGCAGCGCAGCATGTCGAGAAAAAGTTTTCACCGGCAATCGAGAAAATACGACTCGAATGAGAAATTTTGAATCGACTGCACGTACACGAGTAATAGGGCCTGGTCGCTGACGTTGAAAAAGCGGGGCGTTTAAAATTCATTCATCACCGCGTAAATTGGTTCGTTATAAATACACGGGGTCACCCTCACTCTACTTATATATATATTTTTTCAAATCTGATAACACATCGGAAAAGTGATGGTGGGAACGGTCAAACGCTTTTCATCTTTCGAAGTTCAACGCCCGTGAGCGTGGCCCCCGCATCGTTTTCATTTTCCCCAACCGCGGTGTACTACAAGCAATCATAGTATACGCAAATTAGATCTAAAAAAAAGGATTAAAAAAAAAAGGAGGTAACAAGCGAGTTTACTGAAAATTATTGAAGGTGGTGTCCTAACGTAATTCACATCCCTATCTCTGCTGCTAATTTTATTAGGAAGTTCGAAGCCCCCAAAATCGGATTTTTTAGAATCTCGATATAAAGGAAAAAATGGTACCTAAAAATTGTTCGACACCAGAAATCCAAAGTCTACAATACTTGTATAATCCTTACCCTAACCTACGGCTCACAAACGTGGGCAATGAAAAAAATAGATAGACTAATAAATTTCAGGTACCTAACTCAAAATTGAATGGAGGAAGTAATGCTAAGGAAAAGCAAAATGACAGGATACGCACGGTAAAAATTGAAAAACAGCTAAATGAAAATAAGAATATTATCGAAGTGTGCCCATACGGTGAGTGGGACTAGGCGGGACACCTAGCCCAAAGAGGAGGAAATGACCGGGTGGAAAAGACAACGTTCTGGTTCAGGGAATACAAAAAAAGAAGCCGAGGTATAGACAAACAGTACGTTGGATTGATGACTTTGCGAAATTGCTCACGCACAGGATGTACCATCGGGTTGCCATGTGCAAACCAGAGAGGTATAGGTTGAGAACAGCTTTCGCCTACAGTGGCAATAAGTATTTCTAGAAGTTCCAGTAGTCGTTTTAGGTTAATTTACATTGAGTTGCTTCCTTATAAACCAGAAACACGTTGTTAGTACTATCTCTTCTCTATTTCGAGAATTACCTCAGAGACACCGGGGAGGCTTTTAGGGCTGTCTTAGCCCTCTTCTCTGCTTGCGAAAACCGACCTAGGTTGAAATGTAGCGAGTTGCTACGCGGACACGAGTACGGGATCTCCGGATTCCGAGACCAGTGCGCTATCCACTCAGCCAACCAGACTCCTTTGTTAGTATTATAACTTTTATATTAATGTCCCCCTAGAATATAAGATAATCTGTAACTAACAGAAAGCGAGAGGTCTGTTTGGCCGAGTGGATAGCGCGTTGGCCTCGGAATCCGGAATTTCCGGGTTCGATCCCACGTAGCAACTCGCCAGATTTTCGACCTAGGCCGGTTTTTCGGCCAGAAGTGATGAAGCGGGCTAAGATAGCTCTAGCAGCCTCCCCGACGTCTCTGAGGTAATGCTCGAAAGGGCGGATTCTAGGGCTCGAGTTGAGAGCAAATTAAAAAAAAAAAAAAAAAAAGGAACTAACAGAAAGCTAATAATAATAATAGCAGTAGTCAAATACAGGGTTCTCAAGAACTACCTCATCTGGGGACGAGGTTCCGGCGAATTCAAGAAAGAGGTAAGTAACGTAATATGTGCGAAAAATCCTTCGTCTTTGAGTTCGTATTTGATCACCTTCGATAACATCGTCGGACTTGATTTAAAAATGTTGTTAAATTTACGATGAGAATTAGAAGACAATAGCGAAGCTGGATCGGCAGAGAGGTTAAGCGAATTTACATAATGAGGTAATCTGCATTCGTCCAGATATGAGTGCAAGTAAGAATAGGAAACAGAGCCTACAACCTACATCTCAATTTTTACAAAATTTTAAGTGATATTTTCAAAGAAAATTGTAGTCATTTTTGCCTGTCATATATCTGCACGTCGAAGAAAGATGAACTGCATTTCTTCTTCTTCTTCGTTCACCCGGTTTCGGTCATCGTGATCCTGATCAGGTAACCGAGTCGACCAGGCTCCTCCAGTTGTCTCTGTCCTCGGCTATCCTAGTACATGATTCCATCGTCTTGCCAGTTACTTTCCGTATTAAATCTATGTATCGTGTGGGTGACCTGCCACGCGACCTGGTCCTTTCTAGTCTTCCATGCACAGTCAGTTTCGCCAGATTGTCCCTCCTGATTACATGACCAAAGTAACTGAGCATGCGTCTCCTGATGACTGTGCTGAGTCTGTCTTTCGCGCCAAGTTCTTCTTCCCTCCTGATTACATGACATTTCCGTTCTTCTTATTTCTCCTTCTGAGCCGCATCTGTTGAACACCAAGGAGCCCAAGTGTGTGAAGTCTTGCACTACTTCTATTCCATCCACATCTGTAATCCGAACTGCATTTAATTCTTTTGATAAATAGAAACAAGAACGAACAGAAGAGGAAAACGTCTATGGGGAGGGGTAAGATTTTGTTAACGAAAAATCCCAGAACATGTTTCAAAGTTTTTTTAATTAATCTAAGTCTTTGGAAAAATAAAAATAAAAAGGTAAAGAAGTCTTACGAAGTCTCAGATTTTCCAAAATTTTCTAACTGAGGAACACAGATTCACCAACTGAATCCAACTGCCAAATCTTTGGGGGGCCTCTTTCTCTCACTCTCTCTTGCTCTCTCTCTTTTTCCCCCTTCTTCTTCTTAACCCCTAACGACAGCTCACACTTCCCTATTCACGGTTCCACTATCGTTGTCGGTTGTCGTGTCCGTCCTCGCCCTTTCTACCGCCGCGTCCTGGTGTCATCTTTCGGTATTCTTCTCGGACACGGCGAAGGGCTTCAGCTACAGAGTCGACCGTCTGACGGAGGAGCCTTCCTTACTTTCTGGGCACTTTTGGCAAATTTAGTAATTATTCAGCAAAATGAAACAAGTAGAACTCCTTCTTTTCACTTACACAAAGTATTTTGCCAAATTGCTTAGCAAATTCTGAGGTAGGCACAAGGTATATGTAGCCGAATAGTGCTTTGCGACCCCCCCCCTCTCCCCTCGGTAAGAAGTTAATGCAGGGCCTCTGAATGCACTGTCAATAATTTAATTAATTTTCGTTTTGTAATTCTTAAGCGGTTGATGTTTTGATTAATCAACTATCGATGATTAATTGATTGCGAATCCAATTATCTGATCGGTAATACTTTCATCAGTTAATCATCGAACCCTATTACTGATGTTTATCTAGCGTCAATGTTTTGAGTCATCTATGGGTATTCTTATAAATTCATAGTAAATAATTTGAATTATCAATTATAGATGTTCCGATTATTTAGCTGTCAATCAATGTTTTCATTAATAGATTGTTAAAACTCATTATTTTTATAAGCAATTTTTGACGTTTTAATCAATTAACCATCGATATTTAATTATTAACTGTCAATATTTTTATTAACAAGATTAAAAATTTTAATTAATCGAATGCTAAAGTTTCGATCAATCTATCAATAATTGTTCATATTTTAATTATTAGTGAGTGTATTTTGATGAGTCAGTTCTTAGTACCTAATACGATCAATCGATTGTCAATATATTGATTACCAAATCGGCTGTCGATGTAAAGCTTAACTGTCAACAATTTTAACTAATCAACTGTAGCTATTTGAATTATTTGATTGTTGCTATCTCTGTTACCAACCGTCGATAGTTTAACGTTTAGCGGATTGTTAACATTTTGATTTATTGAGTGTCGATCTTCCGAATAATCGATTGTTGGGGTTTTAAATCATCAACTGTTGATGTTTTGAATAATTGATCATGGTGTCGATATCTCAATTCCACAAGACTTTCACTGTTTTTTTCTTTAAATACATATAATATTCTTGCATAAAACGAAGATACCAACTTCTATGGTCCTACGTATGACCCACTTTTTCTGAACGAACAAGACGAGGCACTCCGTCCCTCATACAGCGACGAAGATATGGGGCGGAGGGGGGAGGGGATTGAAGGGTTGACCCCCCCCCCCAATAATTTGGCAGTCGACAAATTTTGAAACTATTCATTTGAATTTTGCATGTTCTAAGCATGTTTGTTTGTTTGTTCGTTCGTTTTCAATTAAAAAATATTCTGACTGAAAAATCGGTAAATTTTCAATTTTTTACAAATTTTGTCGATGAATTTTTAATTTTCAGAAAATATTTGTCGGCAAATTTTTCTTCTCCATCCCCCCAAACTGAAAGTCAAGTTTCGTCTCTGCCCCCATAGAGGTATTCTTCGGCCTAGAGAGGGAAGGGGGCTTATGTACCACCTAAGATTGAGCAAACATACATATTTACTGCTTCTCGACAATGATGACAATCCAAGTGGGGGAGGTGATTTGTCCCAGACAAAAAATTGACACTGCCTCTCCCTAAGAAAAGTTGACCACAAAGGAAATTGTTAGCACTTTTCACGAAAAATAGTATGTATTTTTTATCTTAAAAATAGATATAAATAAAATAAAAAAGTTATTTTGATACAAAATGTTTGCCCCCGAGACGAACAGCATGAATGAATGGGCACCACTCTTTCTTCACCGTGATCAATTATTGAACATTTTTAATGAATTTTGAATAGACGTACATTTGCTTAAAAATACGGATTACTTCCTATCCATGTAGGTAAGTAAGTACAATAAAATGCTACAAGGGGGGAAATGCCTACATCTCACAAGCTCACTTCTTCTTACGTACGTCCTCACGCTCTAATTAGCTCACTCGTATACACTTTTTACCAACCCACACTATTACAACACGTTTCTCACGCGCTCACGTACGTCATCAGGACACGCTCACTTCACGCGCCCAAGAGGGAAGGAGCCGAAATCATAAGTAAGCTGATGACGAGTATCTACATTGCAGGCAAATACACTGGTCCATGGATGTCTCATAGCAATTAATCGACTGCAGATTGCAGCCGCACAGCATAGATCAAGATCAATGAGCACATGGCTAGAAGGAAAAATAATTTCCATGGAAATGTGGACCACTGGACTGAATTGTGACCATGAAGAGCTAAATCATACTGATTGGCTTCACGCAATACGTACAACTGAACTGTGAACTGATAACTGGAATAAAGTTCCATGTCGGTTGGAAAGGGTGTTGGTCCGAAATAAGATAAGAGGTCGCTGGTCAACAGACATATCCATGTCATAAAAACTTCGCAGCGACTGGGTTTTAGAAAAGCTAATTTTTTAAAACAAGTCGATTATTTACTTCATTTTTATTCTGTTGATTACTTTTAAATGAATAATCAATAATCAGTTACCCATTTCTGTTAATCATTTTTGGTTTATTGTTTTCGGTTGAATGATTATTCTTGGTTCAGCGAGTATGTTTGACTCATCAATTATTTTTAGTTAATCAATTTTCTTGGTTAATCGATATTCCTAGTTAAATAATTATTATCATTTTCGGCTATTCTGATTAATTGCGGTTACTTCATTATTTTTAATTAAGCTATTATTCACTTATCAATTATTTTTTAGTAATTGGTTATTTTTTATTAACTCATTGTTCCCAATCTATTCATCAAACATTCTATGAAAATAATACAACTAACGAACGTATATCTTTCCTCTCCCCCTCACCCATCACCAGCACTCCCCTTTGAATAACATAATAAACGGTGCTAATTATGGATACAAAATTCAAGTAAAATTGTTGTAACAGACCAAGAAGGACATAAAATCATTAGTATCCCGCCTAAAACCGCGGACTGGCTGGGGGGGGGGAGGAATGGAGGAATCCCCGGCCGGGCCCCTTGGACTGCGAGCCCACCCAAAATATGACTTTTATTCCAGGAATGGAAAAAAAAATGAAAAAGAAGGGCCCCAACCCGTATTCCCCCTTTACAATTCCCTTGCCAGTCCACGGGTGCCCGCCTATGCTGCCATATACATGAAAAATGAATTAAACTGAAACTGTAGCAATCAATAGGACCTTCAAAAATAGTCTTTACATATTCTCCAATCGGATGTACCGTACGGGAGATAAGGCCAGTCGAAAACGTAAGTCAAAATCATCTAAGAAGGAAGCTAGCCTTGTCTATTCCCAAGAACATATAATCTGTATCCGAAAAAATACGGCTCCTTATGCTGGAAAATTTTTGCAGGGGATAAATCTGTATTTGCCAATTTTCCATTCTAATTGCCACCGTCTTGCTATTGAGCGACGCGACGATAAAATTAAAAAACATTAATTCACCCGCAGAAGGTCGACAATAAACGTATAAATGAAAAATGATATTACGCCTGAGGCATACTGTATTGCTCTGGTACAGAGTAATGAAGGTCGCATTTGCTACACATATTAAAATTCCTCGTCTCTGCTACCATTTTTACCGTTTTCTTCGAAACCGACACGTGTAACAGAGATACACGCTGAAGATGATTTACACTAACGTATGTGTTGCAACTGTGACATCACATGCATTCAGAGTCACTGAGTCTGATTACTGATCACGTTTCTTCAATTCAAGAAACACTCGCTGCGTACCATCAGAAACACCGAGACAAAGTCTGGCAGCTGGGGAAGATGATGCGTGATCAGTGAGATGCGCACATTAGATATAGATCGGGAAATGAGTGACAGGTTGTGTTTCATTTTCGATGTGGCGCAGTCGGTAGGCCCGCGGTATTCAGAAAAGTGTGGCGACCCGCTCTTCTCTAATATACATTTTTGTATAAATCGTCGTGTATAGCTATAGTTTCTGCATGGCACAATGAGAGTGTCTCAAAAACGTCTTTTGTCACCAGCATTCCTGTACTTCCTCTGCGTGATCTTTTCAGGACCACATTTTTCTTACTCGCCGTTCTTTTTCTCCCTTGATCGGCCAGGCAGGATACTAGTTTCATTTTAGTTTCAATTCATGTTTTAGCACTCATGGAAACACTTATCAGTTTATGTTGTAGTACTTATAATGTTTGGTGGAGCGTATTGTGATGCAAGCATGCCAAATTGGCTCCCCAGACACCGCACCTCTAGTCCCGGAAACTACCCTTTCGAGTACCGCAGTAGTGACCAGAGGGATGTGGTAAGACTTACTTTTTCTCTTGGTCAATCAATACACACGCTCTTTCTACATTCTCGTTTTTTTAATTTTGAATGCCGAACTCAACACGTCTCGCGTAAAACTCGAAAAACTTGCAAAAGTAAGAGCAAAAATGGCTCTGAAAATTCATTCTCTTTCAAACTATCAGGGGTTAAAAGATTGAAGAAATCACAAGTAAGAAAACAAGATGATTCTTCATATTTTTACACTTGGCGCAGTCTGTAGGCAGTCAGGTTATCTTAAAGTTGATATGATTTTTGAAGTACAGTCTTTTTCTTCTAACTGAAATACTAGACTAAATGACAGGAATCAGTTCAACGTTGGGATAATGAGAAGGAGCAGATATGCTAAAGGAAAGAAGAGAAAGGTGCACCACATTTAACCTCTCATTAACATCAATTGTAGGTATTCTTCTGCCTTAAATGAACACTAGGTAGTCCAAGGCGATAGTCTGTCTTCTCCAGCATACAAAATAGGAGGTAATTTCATCGGGGGCTTGAAAGGAGGGGTAGCTCGAGTCCTAAGACCCCTGAAAGTCTCTTAGAGAATTGAAACCATTCAAAACTCCCCTATTCTGGGAAAACGAGCACTTTAATAATCACCCCCCCCCTATAAATATCGTACTACTTTTACCTCTAAAGCAGCTATCAAGTTTGTTCCCCTCACATCATTGGGTCAGAACCGATAGCGGATTATTTCAATCTCGAAACGAATTTTCTCTCTCGGCACTATTTACCAGGGATATTTTTCATCGAGTTCATTTTGCACGAAGGCGGCCAGTTTTAAGCAAATCGTAAAATTCACAGTCGCCATTGAGAATAACACGAAGTTTATTGTTATTTTTGGATAATTAAAAATCATAGCGCGAAATTCACTTAGAATGTACTCTGTTTTGCGAATGAATAACGAGCTGGAGGCGCGTTTCTCATAAGATCGGGGGTCTCCGGAATACGCGAAATGGCGGAATTCTTAATTAACATTTTTAGTTAATCGGTGGAACGCCTGATACTTACTAATTTTCGTTCTAACTTTAGCCATCAGCTCGCAGGCCTCAGGGACGTGACTAAGGAGCGGCCGCTACATTCGCTGGCCGTTGTGACGCACGATGTTGTGCAAGCTACACCATCGAATTTGAGAATCAATTTGGGAGAGCGAAATCAAGCTCGGAGATGTCTACAAATCTAAAATAATTCAGCGATCAGGCCCCAAAAGGTTCGAGCTTGGATAAAAGCATACCGACAGAACCTCTGTAAACATACGGGCCAGGGGCAGCATTTCTATGTCCTCGACCTTTGACCAGGTGTCGTCCAATTCGAAAACATGTTGATTTCGAGTTCTCACTCCACTTCCGGATTGCGAGATTGAATTTGCGAAGACGAACTTCCAAATCAGCCGCTGTGTTTCCGAACATTCTCATAAATTACCGCAGATCACTTTCAAGTACACGAATTTCGCCGAGTCGGAATTTCGACCATTCTGTACTCCGTCGCTGTGGCTAGGCACGTACGACGATATTAAAAAATTCGCAAAATTCTTTCGATGCAAGGCTAACAGCTAGTACACGAATTTGAGGAACTTATGCGAAATATGCGTGTCTGGTATAGAGAACATTAGATAGCCGGGCGTCGAACGAGCCAAATAAATGCTTTTCGGTGGCCTAGGGGAATGCTAAAATATAATTTTTTGTAAGCATTTAGAAAACATAAAAGAATGTGGCCTTCTGACCCACACAAAACACGATATCGTGTTCGTAAAAAACGTAAACGAAAAATAAAGAGGGAGACACTACACATACTTCGAGCCTTTGAATGGTAGGACGCTGGTCACTTCATAGCACTTGTCATAAATTAGGAAAAAGCTCTTTTACTTTTTGGTAGTACATTGAACTCCTGATACATTGTGTTTCCCAAAGTGGCTCTTTTTTATATTTTAAATGAGCAGTCAGATCGGTATGTGAGACGAAGCAGGAGCTTCAAGAGGTAAGATCCACTTTGTTTCTTCCTCTGACATTCAGTGTATACCTATCAACCATGTAGGAATTCTTGGAGAGGTCACAATTTTCGGAATTACACGTATAAAGATAATCGTGCACGACATTTGAAATTTTGTATTCAGCGCAGTGCAAATCCATGAAAACTTCGCCATTTCCTCTTTCAAAGACTCAATACGGGCCAAATTGACTCTCTAATAAGGTATCACGTGTTCACATCTAAAGAAGTATTTTGACAAAAACGTTTTCAGCGGTTATGTAAGAAAACCAATGATAAAATAGTAGCCGAAAACGTTTTTGTACAAATATAATTTCAATGATAAACAAGTGGTAGCCAACTTGGTCGAAAAATCAATTTGAATTTTGTTAATATTTCGCAGCAAAATGAATTCGAAAACTGACAGAAAATCAAAAAGATAGAAGTGTATCTGAACGCTTATTTTCAATACTGTATCACATTTCTGGTTCGGCAACAGCTCGCACCCCCTTGCACTCTAATTACTCAATAAGAGTTACAAGTGTCTTTACTTGTATATCAAAGATTATCGTTACCAATGTTATGGTAAAGTTTGTGTAAGGCAGAAAAATGACCCTTCCTTCGCCCCACAATACGTAGGAAGAACCTACAAAGGGCTGATAATATTGAGCCCCCCTCCCCCATGCACACAAAAAAAAGAAGTACATATTGTTGTTAGTGGGCTATGAATTGAAAAGGATCCATTTTTCCCGTTTGCTTGCTTATCAATTTTGAAAATGTTCATCGATTCAACTGAAAGTAGTGCAAAGAATTCTGGAGTCTTCATGAGTTTGAATCACAATCGGCACCAGGGATGCCCTCCCCCACTGCCTCATTCGGAGAAACTTGCATCGATTAGTCAGCAAATCCCCGTAATCAGATGGAAAAGTGTAGGCTATAGGCTTCGCAGTATCCCAGCGAGGGAAAAGGCATTTTCTTTTAGAAATCTAACAGGTTTTTCATTTTCGAGAAATATTTTCAAATTCATCAAGCAGTGATAACGATTTTGCCAACTTATACAACGTTTGCACAATGTTTCCAATTGCTGCACGATTGGGGGGGGGGGTGCAATAGTGCAGTCTTCACTAAGCAAAGTAATCAATTCGAAGTCTCTATTGCAGTCAAATTTAGAGGCGGAGAAATTAGCAAAAAAAGAAAAACGTGGGAGAATGTTGTTAATTAGAAAACTATAACATGCAAATTACAGGTAAGAAGAATGTTTTTCAAGTATAATTCATTTGAAAAGAGTTTTAGCATTTTGTATATTTTTATTATTGTGTATACTTGAGCGAACCCCCCCCCCGTGGCGGCCCCTGAAACGCTCCTGTTACTACGACATCATACTACTGGATATACTTGAGTGAAGACCGTAACGCTCCCTCCGTTACACGGCCCCCTTTTTGCTGCGCCTGTAGCCGTGTTGTTGCTGCGCGACTGAAGTCTGCACTCTGCAGTCGTGTTGTTAACAGAAATTTCCATGGAAATTTTTTTTCATTACGGTACGAAAGTTTATAAAATGTTACAGTACAGTTTTAATATTTTAAAGGGGGCGGGGGTATTTTTCCTGTCACTGAGTATAGCAATTTACGAAATTTTACATCAAAATGACCAAAAAATCCCTATTTTGATCCTTTGATTTTCCACGTCGTCAGTATTGCTTCCTCACAAAAGTGAAAAATTTCAATTTTGGGAGCTAAAATCCGGAATTGATTAAAAATCAATGACAATTTTCGAAATAAACGACCTAAAACTTTTTATTTTCTTTGTATTCTGAATGGAAGACGAGTCTTATTTAATCTTGTCTTCCTGAAACAAGTTCTCTCCTTTTAGGGAGGAAAATCTTCCTGGTCTCAGATTTCACTCTCGACCCTTTTCGTCTACTCTTGGGTACAAGAACTTTTTTGAACACTTTTTCTCTCGTCTTGAGTCCGACAAAATGTCTCAGATGAACCTTCTCCAGTCTTCTTAAGTCTTACCCATCTTTCTTCACTTCTGCTTGCTCTAGTCGCTTCTCTTCCAAGTCACGAAAGAACCATCGTAGATCCGATATGAGTTTTCACTCGTCTTTTCCAGTCTTTCCAACTCTTTTCCTCTTTTCTTAGGCTTGATAAAAGCTTGAGATGATCTTTCTCGAATTTTTTCGAGCATTTTCCACTTTTTTCCTATTATTGTTGGATCTTGAAAGGGATTTTCTAAGCTTGAGATTAGTTTCCTTCAGTCTTCTCAACTCTTTCCGATTATTCTCCTCTCTCTTTAGGTCGGAGAAGAGTCTTTACTCGTCTTTGATTAGCTTTCTCGAGACTCACGAACGCTTCCCAATAATTCCTCCTCTTTGCGGGTTTGATTAAAAGTCTGAGATAAGCTTATTTTTTTCTGATTATTCTGCCACCCCTTCGCATTAGTTCGGAGAAATTTTCCTCATCTGAAAATAGCATTCGGAAGTCTCCTTAATGCTCCTTAACCGTATTCCTCCGTTCTTAGATCTGATTAAAAGACTGAGTTGAGCTTTCTCTAGCCTTCCCGATTTCCTTTAACTCTTCCCCTCTACAGGTCGAAAAAGAGTTTCTTCTCGTCAGAGAAATACTTGATGAAGTCTCTCTCCGACTCTTAATCTTTCCCTGGATGTGTAAGACAAAATCTGAAATGAGCTTTCTATAGTCTTTTTGATCCTTCTGGACCCTTCCATCTCTCCTTAGGTTTTTGAAAGAAGACTTTTCAAGTCTGAAATTTGTTTTCCCCGGTCTTCTCGACTATTCTCAATCCCTCTTTTTATGTCAGAAAATGATGTTTTTTCATCTGAGAGTAGTTTTCTGAAATCTCCTTTACACGTCCCAACTCTTTTCCTCTCAAATTCATAAAAAATCTGAGATGAGCTTTCCCTTGTATTCTTTATCCTTCATCAGTATTCTCCCCATTTTTAAGTCGAAAAAGAGTCTTTCCTCGTTTGACGTTAGCTTTTTGAGTATTTTTGAGGCTTCCTAACTCATTTCGTCTTTTCTTGGATCGAACAGAAAACCTGCGATGAACACTCTCCAATCTTCTAAATTCTTCCTTATTGCTTTTCTTCCGCTTCAGATCGGAGAAAGGTTTTCTCTCGTCTGACATTAATAAAATATTTCATTTTTTAAACTGAAAATAATTATATTATTTATTATAATATAAAAATAAAATGAGTTTTAATGAATAGTTAAAAAAAAAAAAAGAAAATGGAAATTCAAATTACATCAGCTTTCTGAAATCTCTGTGATGCTCTTAAATTCTTCCTCTCCTCTCAACTCTGATGAAAAACAAAAGCCTGGGATAAGCTTTATCTAGCCTTCTACGGTATTTTCGAATTATTTTCTTCTTACTGGGTTTGAGAAGAGATTTTCTAAGTCTGGGATTTATTTCCCCCGGGCTTCGCGACTTTCCAATCATTTCCCCATCATCTTACGTCGGAAAATTGAATTTTCTCGTCTGAGGATTAGCTTCCTGAAATCTCCTCTTTTCCTCTCTCCTTAGACTTATTAAAGTATTTGAGATGAGTCTACTCTAGTCACCTCAATTTTCCTTCATTAATGCACTGCTTCGGTCGGAGAAGTATTTTTTCTCGTCTGAGATCAGCTTTCTGAAGTCTCTTTTATGCTTTTTAACTTTTTTCTCTTTTCCTAGATCTAATGAAGAGTGGCCCTATGGCGTAGCGGTAAGAACTCGGCTTCATAACCCGAAAGCACCGGGTTTGATTCCTAACGCGCCGGTATCGTTATCAGTAATGCAAGAAAGAACTCGTCACACATTCTAACACCGCATTCTGATAACGTACACAAAGTCACAACCACTTACAAAGTGTGTAATCGGTTGCCAGTATCTGAAAGCTGTAAGTGGGTAAGGCGCTACCTACCGGTGCTCGTTGAACTCACCGTCATAAAAACCACGGGGCTAGTGATACGGATATTCGGCAGGAAGATAGCGCAGTCGACCTAGGCCGATTCCCAGCAAGAAGAGAAGAGGGCTAAGGCAGCCCTAAAAAGGCTCCCCGATGTCCCTGAGGTAATGCTCGAAGGAGCGGTTCCAGGGTTCGAGTGAGAGCACAAGAAAGGAGGTCAGTAAGCTGCAACGATACTCCAAGTGTTTCGAGGTTGTTCTAGTCTATCCTCCATTTAACGTTATCGAAGGCTCTCTCATTGTCGATGAAGTAGAGATACACGGTTTTGTCAAACTGATGACCTGCCAGATGTTCAGTACCTGTTCCCTCGGGTCCCTTCCGGGGACAAAGCCCGCTCGCTCTGATAGTATTTGAGGAAGTACGTACGCTTTGATCCGCTCGTGTATAATGCTGAGCAGGACTTTCCATGGGAAATCAGCGATATGGTTCTGTAGTTCAAGATCTTGACACTTCTTCCCAACTATATTAACAATGCTAAGCTGCACTCGAATCCGAAAAAAGTCTTCCCGATTGTAAGACTGGTCTTCATATTCCAGTTCCTTGGTCGCTTCCAATTAGCCCGCCGAGTTTGCATACAGCATCTGCTACCTCGGCTCATCCACGGTCAAGGAACCAGGGCGCGGTCAGCAGACAAGGCCGATCACCGTCCAGCGTCATGTTGATGAATCGAATTCACGACACGCGGTAAGTTTCAGCGCGAAATGGGCATCCTAGGAGGAAAATAATAAAAGTGTAAGAGCGTAAGACGCCCGCCCTTTTATATCCGTAATTATTCTCCGATGATTAAACTTGCAGGAGGAGAATAACCGTTTCGTTTCATTTCGTCTTCTCGTTCTCGCTCCGTTTCTATCTGTGTTACTAATGTGCGGCATTACTTTCGTTTATTTCTTTCCACGCCGAAAGCCGTAAACTTTTCGGCTGTGCGTTTTTGCAGCGCCATTCGAGCGGATTACGCTGCTGAAATTCGTAATCCAACAATTTTTCAACGAATCACAATTCACGCGGAGCGACTTCCATTCAATCCGGACCGCCGAGAGAACGGAGAACGAGTGAGAACACAAAGCATTATTACGAAAAGTACACTCGATGCGGTGTCTCACGTGCCCGTCTTCACCTTAAGGTCCGCCGGATCAGCGACTGAAATCCGATGGGGCCAAAAATTGGGAGGAAATGTTCAACTCGACGTCGGATTACCGGCATTGCTCGGCTAGCTTTATTTTTTTTTATTTTTTTTTTTTTGCTTCGTCTAAAGACGCTATTTCTTAAATCACGAACAATGATAATTCGAAGAACATTTCGGGCATCGAGAAATCGCTTTATCAGCCCCGATCTTGCCGAATTTAAATTCCACCCCCACGAGTCATTAATATCGACTGGCAACCAACGACGCGGCAAGCGGCGAAAATTAATCGACCGAGAGCGACACCCAAGTTTTCGTACACACGATGGGGCAAAGGGGCCGGAACTGGCTAAATTAATTAATTACGTTAACGACAGAATTTAATTAAATTCCGTCGCAGTAAGGTCGGAACAGCTCTCGATTTCCTCGGCAATTAGAGCCACCACACTGCCGGAGTGTAGATAAAACGATTCACACTGAATACTTATCGCCGGAATTCCGATTTTTTTTTGGTAAAATACACTTTTCGACGTCGCATTAGGCATATCTGTCACGTCGTTTCGAGCTTTCGCTCGACGGTAAGTCGAACTTTCGTAACTTTTGACACTTGCGAGCCGGGCGCGTATACGCGATGAATTATTGAAAGCTCGGCGCGCCGCGAAACTGCCGAGTGAAAAGTGTAGGTGCGAGCAGCTGACAGAGATAAGTGACTTCGGTAAGTGCTCGGCGGCTCGCACATACGTTTAGACGCCATGTGCAACCAGAGGCGTGTATGAGTACAAGAGTTCAGATCAGTAGACGAGTTTTTGTGTAGGTTCACTGGGCCGTCGGTTCACTGTATTCAGAATTATGTTGCTGTGTTGACAACCTGTAATCCTTGCCCTGGGCAGTTAAATTCGACTTCATGAAGCATAAACGGCCAGAAATAATATTATTTAAATCGCGGCGACGGTCGATGCAGACTTGAAATCTACACGGCCAATGCCAGTGTATAAGTAAGTGTATACTGCTTAAAAACGTGAAATAATCGCTACTTCGGTGGAACAAAAACGAAGCGGTAAAATTCAACTTTTTCAGTTGTCTGGAGTCGCAGATGCGTAAAAAGAGGAGGTCAGTCCAGTGGAACAACGATGTCTTTAGAACGATCACCCGAGAGCAGGTGGGCCATTACTAACTTTATCTCTTTTCAATCTCAAGTTCAGGAACATATCACTGATGTCACTCTCGAACTCGCAGATAATGTCGGACACAATTGTGAATATATGTACATTGCAACGCTACGTTACAATACCGCAGGTTACAGATGCGACTAAATATACATATACAACATTATGCAACATTAATTATTATTTTATTTATTTATATTTGAGCTTACCCCAACAGGTGCCCGAGGGTCCCATTGACAGGAAGGGGCAGTGTGCACAATGCATATTTCTCTATATGTGACCGGCTCGGAGAAAAGGGGCTTACGTCTAAGAAATTGATTTCGGGGTTTCTGCAGATTCATATTCTCGATCTTAAGGAGCATCCACTCCCGTTTGCCCAACCTCAAAAAACCATTTTTACGGCTGTACAAGCGTTTGAAAATTGATAGTTGTGAAAAAAAAAGAAGAAAAAAAAACAGGTAATTTATAAGAAAGTAGGTGAACGACTATGTGTGTGATTTTTCTCACAAAATGAATGGTGCTGAAAAAAAGGCAATCTTCAATCTCCGCTACAGAACTGGTTGCATACTTTCTATTTTGAAGGGGCAATTCAATATTATTTTTTAGAAAATTCTGATAATAATTTCGAAATTTTTTGAATAAAAAATTTAAGCCTGGTATTTCATTGTTCATACTATTTGTAACAAAATACTTTGTAGACATAACTGTCTATCTTCAATATTGAAGGCGCAAAAAATTCACCAAAAATCAATTTTTTAATTAATACATGACCCCTTCAATTTTGAGAATAGGCTGTTCTTTTTGGGAAGATTTTTTGTATATATGTAAATGATGTAGCATACTAAGGTGAGTTTCCCCATTTAGAAATATTACACGCTTTTAAATACGAATCTATAATATCACTTTTTCTCCGCTTCCTCCCACTCCCCACCGCTGAACATGTACCTGGCTGACCACTCCGACATGTTCCACACACTCACAGATGTCACACAACACGATTCCGAAGGCATAACCTGCAGTACGAACCACATGCTTAACAATACAGTGTTACCAAACTTCAAACGCGTTTTTCTCAAAGCTCCTTTCTTCCTAGCCGGTCACATATGCTAAAGAAGTAAAATCCGCCGCCACTTCCGGGAGAAAAAAACGCACTGCGGGTTGCCTACCTAAAAATCAGACAAATTGCAGGGGCAGATCGGCCACTTTCAAGGACAGAATCTCTCTATACAGGGTTAGTCAGTTTTCCTTCCGCCATAGGAACACTCCGTTACAATGAAGATCTGTTATCTGTTTCGTCTCTATTCACGAATAGCGTGTAGCGCGCGCATAACCGATAACAGAACGAGAACTGTACATTTTGGTAGATAGCACATTGAGTCATACTTTGTTCAACGTAACGGAGTTTTCCTATGGCGGAAGGAAAACTGACTAACCCTGTATATTAAAAACTCCAAGGAGCCTGATATCTAAATCCCGGCCTTTGTCTAAGACATAACAGACATAATAAGACATATAATGACATAATTACCCATAATCTCCAAGATCTCAAATGGCTGCGGGTTGCCTAACCTGCCCCTTGACTGCTCAATTTTCTAGGGGTAGCCTACCCTCAGGAAGGGGTTCATGGTTGTGGAGAAGCTCCTGAAAGGGAGGAGGGCCCTGGATGCCCTGGGTGGGGCAGGGGGTTAAGATGAGTAAGAGGACCCAATGCAGGAGAAAGTCCTTGGTGAGAGAGGGGACCAGGGAGAGAAATGGCCGTGGTGCGGGAGGGGCTGGTGGCGGGGTGGGGTCTTGAGGGAGAAGGGCTCTCGGGGGATCATGGTTGTGAGAGCTCCCGGGTGGATGGCCAGGGATCTTCAAGGGGGTTGGAGGACCGTAGTGAGGACAGGGGCTGTGAAGGGAGATAAATCGCAGGGGGTGGTCATGGGTGAGGGTCCTGGAGGGGCAGTAAAACTTTAGAGGATAAAGGGCTCGGGGTTATAAGAGGTACTCATGGTGGAGGAGGGAGCTCCTGAAGGGGAGGAAAACCACGGTGGTGGCGGGGACTATAGAGGGAGATAAAGGCTCCCAGTGGGGGTTAATGGTGAGTAAGAGGTCCTGGTGCAGGAGGAAGTCCTGGGTGAAAGAGAGACTGGAGAGGGAAATGAAAGCCATGGTTCGAGAGGGGCTGGTGGTGGGGGTTTGAAGGGGAAGGGTGGTCATGGTGATGGGAGCTCCTGAGTAGAGGACCAGGGGATCTTTGTGGGAGTTGGGATGAGGCCGCCGAGAAAAAGCAGTGGAAGAGGAAGGCTGTAGCGAAGGATTATGGTCGCAATTGAGAAGGGTGTAGTGATGGGTGAAGAATTCTTGGTGGGGTGTGGTACATGAACAGAAATGAAGGCAATAGTAGTGTGGGTGGTCGGGGGGACGTGGTTCTAATGGAGGGCACTCGGGGTGGAAGAGGGTGATCGGGGGGAGACTAGGTGGAGGACTGGGTGATGATCGGAGGGATGAACGGAGGGTGCCATCTGGGGGAAGCTGTGGACGGAGAAAGTCACGGAGCGATGGAGAGAGTAATGTAAAGAGATTAAGGCCCAGTCGTAGGAGGTTGTGGTGGTGATGGTTGTAGAGGTGAGGAGGAAGTCCAAGGGACAGGGCCTACCCGGATGTGTAGAAGGAAAGGGTTCGCAGGGGGGATACTGTGGAGGTAAAAGACCATAGGGTGGGCCCTGAAGCCTCTGATACGAGATTATGGCCGTTATGGGAGAGGAGTTTGTGGCTGAGGAGGGCTGCGACTGTTGAAGTGCGACCGTGGTGAACGAGGAGGTCGTGGTGGAGGAGGAGGCTCGTGATAAAGAAAGGATGGAAGGGGGGAATTCATGGTGGAAGATTGAGGGCCGCTGATGAAGAGGGAGCCAAAGAAGCGCAAAGCAAACCTCAACTCAGGAACAAAAAGTTTTAGACCAAACACTGAGGACTGTGATGGAAGGACGAGGCGCGAAGCGGCCAGGGGGCAAAGCCCCCTAGTAATTCTTAAAAACGAACCAAAAATACGTTCTAAGTGAAGAGAAAGGGATACAAAAGAAGGAAATGATGACAGAAGGTGGCAGTTTTCTTACGTGTTGTCAGCTACGGCCCTGCCCAAGGATTAGTTATGAAATGAAAAAAGTTCGAAGACTCGCTGATGGATTTGAAACCTTCAATTCGAAACGCATAACTTAATTGGCTGCCGATGGAGCGCGTGAACCAGTTTAATAATATGAAGTACAATCCTTTATTTTCGCTGGGCGTCCTAAGACTGCAAATTATTGACACTGTTTTACGACCCAATATATAACGTAGCTGATTTCAGTTAATAATCCCCATTCCGTTTTTGAAGTAAACGATAAAATACAAATATATGTCACAGTCTGACGTCGTGAAATATTTATGTCAAAAAAATATACCTCATAAGTACTCGTTATTGTATACTTTATAGGTAGATTTTTAGTGGCTTTTTTTTGGAACATGGCAAGCGTCATGGCCGTTATAATTTCACACATGTACGATTAATCGATTAAGTGATGCCTGTAAAATACAGCAGTCGAAGAAGAAAATGCTATAAACATTCTCGATGCGTGGATATTTGTTCGGGATTTTAATAGCGAAGGAGTTTCAATATTAAAAATCTTTGCAACACGCGATTTATTCATGTCAGCCCAGTAACAAGCCTTCCCCCAAGACCACCACAGGCAAAAGACCCAGGAAAATGGACCCCTCCCAGAAAGATCAGTGAGTGCGCGGCACCTCCAGCATGCTAAGCAGCCTCACACAGCAGGAAGAAGGGGTCTTTAAGCAGAGCATCATTATAATTTTGAATTTAGAGTCGTCGGTTCGAGAGGGGTGGATACCATATTTCTAACGCCCCTGGATCCGCCAAAAGGGGCTCTCTCTCTCTCTCTCTCTCTCTCTCTCGCTCGCTCTCTCGCTCTCTCTGCAAAAAATACACCAACAAGAGAGTGTTCATTTTTACTAGCGATGTTTTCAAGTATAATAGTCCGTCACAGAACTCACCCATGAAGCCTACATAAAATCAAAAGTATTTTTCGTTTTGAGATTCTCGTATAGTTGATTTTGACCCAGTCGAAGGTAAGCATGGAAGTTTGATAACTTTCTGATCAGGCTTTAAAATGTGTTTTTAAAATCAAAAATTGAACGTCTAATTCGCAGTCGTGAAGTCGTAAAAATTTATGCCTTTTCTGGAAGCGAATTTTTAGAGATCGTTTTGTGTATAATGTGTATACACCTCGATATAATGCTAGTTTTTTCACTCGTATCATAACGGATTCTTTCTCTGTAGTATTCATTTCACATAACACGTATAAGCGATAAAAATATCGTTGAATTCTCGGTTAAAATCTTATACACAGATATACGAAGATGAACTTGTCGGGTTCCATTTTACGTTTTTCTTTCACCGCGAAAAAACATATGTAAAATACAATTGGTCTCAAACTCTACTCCTGTCATGCATGAGTGCAATTTCATAGATTCGATTTTTTAATTAGATCGAACTAATAACTAATGGTGTGAAACTAAGAGGAGCTCTTCCAATCGCCAAAGAAAACTTACTATTTGAATGAAGTATTTGAAGTACTACATGCAGAGGCTATTTGGGAATGCAGGGACTATTTGGGAAGTTGTTTTTCCGCATAAACTGGCTGCACTGCAAGATTTGCGACTGTAGAATCGCCTGTATTGTGACTGGAATGTGTAGTGAGAACTGTGATGGTGGATTTACATTCGAGTCGGCGACTTCTGGCCAACATGTTTTGTCGGATGCTGTTTTGACGATACACCACAGCTACACAATGTCGGCAACTGCCTCATAAACCCGGCGCTTGTTGGTTCAGGAAAAAGTTGTCCGCGACATGTCTGTGATAGGTCTGCGACAAAGTTGAAAAGGAATGTAAATCCGTAGTTGTCGCCGACATTTAAAAGTTTGTTCGTGACATGTCGCCGACTCGAATGTAAATCAAACATGAGGAACATTGCCAATATTTATCGAGGACGAGCTGAGTCATTCTGTGGACTATTGCGAGCGTGAAAGTAAACAGTGGTTTTTCAAGAATTCGGCAAACTGTTCAGGAAGTGCTCTACTTTCTATATATACGATACGCGTGAACATGAACATTTACCATTGAGTGTTGTCAGAAGAGGTATAACCGCAGTTAGAAAACCAATTTTGCACAACTAAGGATATCTTTTGCCAGTGTCGAGATATTACAATTTTTTAAACGCGGGGCTATTGGGGAAACACGAATTTTTCAGTTGGAGCAGCCGTGATAAGAGTAGATCGTATGTTTACAATGAAGAAAGGTGTCTATTTTTTGTTTTGTGTTCTGTGAATGTTCTGAGCGTGTAATACTGATTTAGGAAAGGTATTATGGCGCACAATCTCTCTATATATGTGACGCGCCATGAGAAACCATACATTCGGGTGAAGAGGGTCGAAAATGAAATTTTGACTGATTCTAATAGAGAAAAGTATGGAGAATCCAATGCCGCAAACCGCAGCTCAATCGGAGCAAAATTCTCAGAGATATGCCATTTTGAATTTGGAAACTACTAAAAAGTACTTTTTGAGAAAAACAGCTTTAAAGTTTTTCGTTCGGGCATTGCTTAAATTACCAAGTTCTCCGAAGGTATTATGATTGAAAATTAGCCCCCTCCCCCCCCCCGAGTAAAATTTTATGAGGAATTCAATGGTGTAGGTTTCAGGTTTGCTAAAATAAAACTGACAAATGTATGTAAATTAAGTTTATTATAAAAAAATGTATGTAAATGACGTTGATTATAAAAAAAAAAATTTATCATACAAAAAATTCAAAAAAAATTTTTTTTTACAAAAATTATAAAAATCAAACAAATAACGAAACAAGCGAGTATGGTTGCCTACAATGTTCTTCAGATACTCTAGAACACATTTCCGGCAAAAAGTCATTTTTGATCAAAATCAATTTTTCAACGTGTTTTGGCGTTTTTCTTGGAAACAACTTTTTCACCCGAAGGTATGGTTTCTCATGGCGCGTCACATATTAAAAACCAAAACTCCTCCTCCCCCTCCTGAAAAAAAAATCCAAGGAGCCTGATATCTAAATCCCGGCCTTCGTCTAAGACATAACAGACATAATAAGACATAAAAAGACATATAATGACATAATTACCCATACTGCGGGTTGCCTACCTAAAAATCAGAAATTTACAGGGGCAGATCAGCTACTTTCAAGGACATCTCTATATATTTAAAACCTCCAAGGAGCTTGATATCTAAGTCTCGACCTTTGTCCAAGACATAATAGACATAATAAGACATAAAAAGACATATAATGACATAAATCAAAATCAATCAAGAAAAATGGTTTTTCCCCTCCCCCTCTAAATCTACAATCTAAAATATAAAAAACTAGCTGACCCGCTGGAGTTGGCTCATGTGCTGAGTTGATTTAAGTGAGTTCGATAGTAGAGAAAAATGAGTATCTAGCTCTGTATCAAAGTACCCGTAAATTATTACCAATCAAACGAATTATTTGGTGCACAACTTCCCTCACATTTGGTTTCCAGACTTGGGACCGGCTACACATTATTTTAGGCAGGTATGTTTGAAAATGTGCAGATTTGCGAAACTGTACCATGTGTGAATGCAGACGCGGATCCAGACGACCATTTTGGAGAGGAAAATGGCAGAAGGAAAAGCGGGCGGAAATTTTTTTGCTACCCCTTCCCCGCAGAATCCCTACACAGATTCCCCCCGCGATTTTTTCTCATCCACCACACAGATTTTTCCTCTTTTTGGGGGACCTCACCACCACGCCTGGCGAATGTCTGCAGTACACGTTATACAAATCTTTGGCCGCTAATCTACATTATTTGAAGAGTGGAAAAAAGGCTTTCATGAAAGAAAAAAAAAACAAGAAACGCATGAGCATATTCGCTGGTTACCCATCATTTTGTCTCTTTCTCTCTTGCTCTTCTATTGCCCTCGTTTTATTGCATTATTATTGTCTGGCTAAACAATGGCTCCATATTCAAATTATGTTGATATTTTCGCTAAATCTACCCATAGTTCTCAATTCGATCTTACTAAACATACGTACATCTCTCGATATCTACCTTCGATCTTTCTTCCTGAATGGTACCAACAGGATCCTGAAGCTACTCTAAACTCTTAGGTACCCAAATGACTTTCATGTAGATACATGTTTTCTTTGGGATGGGTAGGTGAATTTGTGCACCAAATTGGAAGTTTGATTTGTAATAATGTGTGTAGGTACTTATGGCAGTGAATAATATTTCGAGTGTCTCATGCACACTTGACCTAAGTGACAAAAACTGTTTTTTTTTTCTTTCTTTCTTTCAGGAGTGCGATTTGAAAATTATAAATAACGTTGTGTTATATACGTGGCTCGCTCAAATGGTTTACGCCATCTAGCGGGCTAAAAAAGGAAGTAATTCGTCATTTGCGAGTGTAGCCCGATAGAGGCCATCGAGATCTATAAGAATATGTATTAAACTAATTTTTCGTTAAAATGTCACTTAGGTCAGGTGTGCAGGAGACACTCGATTTGTAGTTCTAATTATTTCATATTTTGATGTATGAAACAGACGGCATATTTTTAGTACAGTCAAACAATAACAACTGATTTCTATTCTACGTATATATGCATGTACTAGTGGATGGTTGGCGATGTAGCGTGTATCGCTTTATATTTATGTTATTGGGGCGAATATGTTGGTGTTTTCAAAAATTCAACGGGATAATACTGGAAGAAATGCAGATCATAGTTTCCAAAAACTGAAATTCTAGAGATATGGGACTTAAAATGGGTCAGGTGGTGCATACATGAGTGCGAAACAATATCCAAACCAATTATGTTCTAATTCAAATGATAACGAATGCTTGTAGTGTCGGGAGGGAGGAGCACCAGACAGAAAAGAAGCTCCCTTCCCACTGTGTGAGTTGCAACATCAGTCGATAAGCGGGTGCACTGAATTTTACCTGATACAGAAATCCAACAAATCAAAGATCATAAAAATCGGTCCAGTCGTTCTTGAGTTATAAATGGTGTAACTAACCCAGTATTGAATTTTTTATAGCCTAAAACCTATTCCGTGTTTATCCGAACACATCTAGAAAGTATACGAACCCCCAGCTCTTATAATTCACCCGCCAATCTCGAACAAACAAACTTACGGACAAACTTACACTTTTATATGGCAGAAGATTTTTTTATAACTGATTAAAAATTTTCGAAATTGGCAGAACTCCTCTCAGACTCGACAATACTGATCGGCTTATTTGAACAATTTCATGAGGTTTTAGCCTTTTATATGATTTTATTACTGGGTATACTTGAGCGAAAACCGTAATGCTCTCCCCGACATAAAGCCAGTCCGTATGATTTAGCTCTTCGTGGTGACAATTCAGTTCAGTGGTTAATATTTCCATGGAAATTTATTTTTCTTCCAGCCATGGGCATACTTGAGCGAAAACAGATTTCCATAGATAGAAGAAAATAAGATTTCCCTAAGACACTGAAAAAAGCCGTTCCATACAAAATGTATGAGAAAATGAATTTTCTTAATAATTTTTTTTGTGAATTTTTTTTTATGTTTTAATAGTCATTCTGTTATTCTGGGCGGAGACAAATCCAACGAATCAAAGATCATAAAAATCGGTTCAGCCGTTCTTGAGTTATAGATGGTGAAACTAACTCGACGTTAGGGGGCGTGGGTAGGGGATCCCGAGGGTCTGGACTCGAGGGGTCTGCTTGGCTGAGTGGATAGCGCGCTGGTCTCAGAATCCGGAGGTCCCGGGTTCGAATTCACGCAGCAACTCGCTACATTTCGACCTAGCCCGGTTCTTCGGCAAGAAGCGAAGAAGGCTAAGACAGCCCTAACAACCTCCACGACGTCTCTGAGGTAATGCTCGGAAGGGTGGATTCCAGGTCTCGAGTTGAGAGTAAAATTGGAAAAGAGAGGGGTCTGGACCACCACACTTGGTAAAAAACAGTGTTTTTTCAGAAGTTATGTGAAGCAAATCATGGGAGGAGGGTGTAGGGTCAGGCAGGATAGTGAAAAACATTTTTAGACCCCCCCTCCCTATAACATAACAATCTACGTCCTTAGGGTATAACATCCCTATCCTGTGTCTACGACCCCGAATGGATGTATTAACAGTGAAATGTAGAAGAGAAATTGGTCTTAACAAATGTAAGAATCATACGAATAAGTTCTGAAAGATTAGTCTCAACAGTGTCTGGAAAAGTTTTACCAGAGTTTTAAATATTAATGATTTTTACAAGAATTCAAAAGCGTATTCAAGTCTGATCGAGTCTTTCACAATAAACTAGAACTTTACGGTTTCGGATAAATACATTTTTTTCTACTTAAAAAGCCAAACATTTCTAACACATTCTCTCTTGGCCCGTTATGTATCTAATGGTGTAATATTCACGAGAATGCTCAAGGATGGCTATCATAAACGGTCAGGTTTCATTTCACAAAAATACGAGTGAAATGTCACCCAACATTATCGGGTTTTCCCTCGTCTTTTTTCACGCTTCAACTGTCAGAAAACGTATTAAATTTTTTCAGGCAATGTTCCATTTTGGCGAGGAGAAGCACAGGTCATTATTTTTATATTTTAATATTGTAACTTACAAAAATGTTCGTCTGTTATCTACCCTACGGGTTTTCCATCTTACTTTACTCGTTTTTCTCAGCAGTTCAGCGATTCCGAATTCTTTGTTCAGTGATGCGCACAGTAGCAGGGCGGATTTCATTCGTAGCTTCGCCGTCGGTTTACCAGATAAATCCACGTGCTTTAAAAGAAAGAAGCTTTTTGTGAACTTTTTGCGCAAAGTATGTCATGAATTAGCCCCCCACCCCCCACTCGTATTCCAAACACGCGATCGCATCGACACAGGACAGAAGAGGTTCTTCAAGCAGCAAGATCACTTGATTAATTTCTAAGCGGAGAATGTTTATCTTTTCCTTGGCGGGAAGAATGGAGGCTAGTAATATCGATCTGAGATTTCTAATAGAAAGTTTTCAGTGAAGTGTCAAACTATATGGAGTGCTAATTTCGAATACCTCATCAAATTTTCGACCTGCCCCCGATTTGGATTTTAATACTGAAATTGCAGATTGGAATCTTATCCCTCAAGCACTCACATTTGCGCCCATGAGCATACCCTATTCTGGGAGGGTAAGTTGGAAGGATGTTACGAATACTTGAGAGGAACATACACAACTTCCTTTACACATTAAGGTGGTCGTTGTTTACTCTCGGTGATTTTCCTTCTGAATTTTTTCTGATTCTTCTCCTAAATTGATTTCAATAAAGACACAAAAAAAAAGTCTACAAAGTTTCATGTTGATCGGATTAGGGGGGAATCCTCAAATAATATAAAGAAAAATTGGGAGGAAATTGGCTAAAAATAATATCTTACGTAAAGAAAAACTGTCTATATCTGCCCAAAATTGACCAAAACGACCGAAAACTACTAAGTCGAACCAGAAGTGATCAAAATCACTAGCACCTTGAAAACATGTCGCAGACGGATCTGCAACCACGGGAGAGCATTTTCATGTCTCAATTTTAATATCGACGCAACTGCAGTCTGCAGCCATGTTAATAGAAATTATGAAAATGTCAACCACTGAACTGAACTGTCACCCTGAGGAGCAAATCATACAGACTGGCTTCGTGTCGGGGGGAGCGTTACGTTACGGTTTTCGAGCGTGTCGGGGGAGTGTAACGGTTTTCGCTCAAGTATACCCATGGCTGGAAGAAAAAAATTAATTTCCATAGAAAAGCCAACCACTGAACTGAATTGTCAACATGAAGAACCTTGATTTCGATTCTTGCCTCAAAAGTAACACTCAAAAAGGAACACTTTTTTCGTTTACGTGCCAAAGCTTTCGACCAGCTGTTTTTTTTCGTGATGCTCCAAAGTAACTCTCAAGAAGTAACGTTTTTTTTCGTTTACATGCCAAAGCAAAAACATAAAAATGTAAAAAAAAAAAATTGAACAACAGGGGTGAAACCTTGATTTAGTACCCACCTGTTTTCATGAGCTGTAAACTTGCACAAATCTACGACGCAACGCAACCGCATCAGGCCATGGGCATCAATTTTTTTCCATTTCAAAACTGATTTTGAAAAAATTTAGAAGAATTTAGGAGCTATAGCCCTCTAGCTCCCCCTTGGTTGTGCCCCTGGTGTCGTTACTTCCAGAGGGTATAATACATTTAAATCAAATTCAGCATTCGTAGTACACTAACTGTCTCCTGAAAACTTTTGAACACTTACACTAAATAGCATGAACAATAAGAAATCACTATTGAAAGGAGAGCTAACTCATTGGCAGTAGAAGTGGATACTGCAGAAGAATAAAAATTTTGATCATCCAGTTTACTGCTATTGATATTCTGAATAAATGTGACTACTATTTATCCTAGGATTTATGCCCGTTTGAACATTTTAGCGAGTGTCCCAGTAGGTAACTAATGCCTCAGCGGAACGTTCTTTTTCATATAACTTCAAATGCGAGTAAAACTAATACTGGGGTGAAATTGACTAGGCCTGAAGAATCGAACCAGGGGTCAAAATACCGAAATAGGGATTTTTGAAACGTTGGGTTGAAATACTTTCACTTCATCTCCGATTTTCACCCCAAAGTTGGAAAAATCAACTCAATTTGAAAATTCTAACACGATGCGGAAATAAGGATTTTCTAAGTCACTGACTTCGAATGTCTCATTAGTCATTCTAGGGCGAGGAAAAATATGCACTTTTTTTTAATATACAATTTTCCTCTAAATATGCAAACGTATGCATTTATTTTTATGGACTTCTATTTCCCATTTATTCTTACTTTTTTGTGTTTTTCATAAAATCACATTATTCATAAAATTAAAACACTTTTGTAGATGGGCCACTCAGTGCTGAGGCTGGGGAGAGGGCGTCTCTCCAACCTGCCTATATTAATAAGAGTGTAAATTGGTAAAACTTGATATACTGTCAGCACCAGCAAACTATTAAATAAATAAATAATGAGGTTATTTACAACCCCCATTTATGACATTTGGAGGCAGATACGAAAAAACTACGAATAACCAATGTCATAAGAAAATCCAGTTCAAAACAATTTTTATTCGAAAATATTTGATAGTTCTTGAAAGTCTTAAGGAAACCTCATTTTGTGGAGACACTAACTAAGAAACTGACAAGCAAGGTAAGAAGGGTGACTTTTTTCGGGGACTCGGGAGAGGGGCACCAGGTCCGGAGCAAAAACTTGGCTAACCTTCCATTAACAGAATATGCAGGATAAATAACCACGAACGAAGCAAGAGAAAAATGTTCTGTTTTGTCGCCAAATTTTATACAAAGAAAAAATCTATTTAAATTTTTGCTTCATTCACAGTGGCTTCCGTTGAAATTTTGTATTCGCGGGTCCGCGGGCCTTTTTGTTGAGCCAAGGCTCGGGGAAAATATTCTCAGCTACTTCTTCTCGTCAGGCCTGCGAGGAACCATTCCTAACAACCTCCGAAACAATTTTTGTCGCAGTGAACTCTTTCCTTTGTCTATTTTCATCTACTCTGACTAACTTAGAAACTTTTAAGTCTGAAAAAAAAATTTATGCATTTTATGGTATACTTTGTAAGTTAAGTTTAACTAAAAGTGATTTATAAAAGACTGTCACCGCGAGGTGACACGTGTGCGTTACGCAATAAATAAGAAAAGGTGCACTTGTCCCTGAAGTAAATCGATTTAAAAGTAAATTAATTTCGTGACACTTGTATTCGTATGTATATTTCTGCACGATAACAATTCACATTTACGTTTTTATCTTCTTTACGAGTAAAATAATAATTTTTATTAAACACGCGAGTTCCTTTTATTAAGATTTATCATCATGTACGAACAATGAGTGTATACTTCACGTTTCCCCCATATACATTTAGACAATCGAACTTCATACTACTCATGCGCCTAATACAGGTGTATATAATAAAACTGTACATAATCTTCTTAGTGTTAGGTACACGAGAGGACGAGAAAACCAGTTTCATTGAAACAATTACACGTACACACACACATTTTGAACTTGAAAGAAAGAATGATTATTGCCAATTATCCAGGCGCGGATTTACGGGGGGACATGGAAAATATACCCCCCCAAAAAAAAAAAACTTCGGAGAAAAAACGAAGGAAGGAAGAAAGAAAAAAGAAAGGGAAGGGAAAGAAAAAAATGTACTTGCTTATCTATCAACATGGCTTTAGAAAGGGATATGATATTTAGTGCATACAAATCTAATGAACTTCACATAGATGTCAATATAACACTCTCTAAGGGTCGGCAGATGAATACCTTTTACACAGATTTTTCAAAGGTTTTTGACACTGTCAATCACGAAATCTTATTTCAAAAATTGTGTAGCTTCGGCTATTCAAAATATCTAATAATTCTATTTCACTCCTACTTAAATAACAGAATGCAGTTTGTCGAGTATACACGAGTAGCCTCTAGATGTTACAAGAGTGTGTCAGATGTTCTCCAGGGTTCGGTTTTGGGTCCATATACTTCATACCTATTCCTAACTTTTGTCAATGATATTTATGAAAAAATGCAATATTCAAAATTATTATTGTATGCAGATTATGAAAATTTATAAAATTATAAAATCTCAAAATAATTATATTAAACTGCAAAAAGATCTTGACTCATTAGTTGAGTGCAGTGATAGCAATTTGTTACCATTTAATACTAACAAGTGTGAAAAAATTATTTTTTCAAGAAAAATATGTCTCATTTTACACGAGTATGAAATAATAGTATTTACACAACAAGAGTCAAAAGTGAGTGTTTACATGGCGAGGGTAAACTCACTTTTGGCTCTCGTTGAGGAAGATATTTTTATACTACTTGATCAGAAGCGGCAATGTTTTCCGCTGACATGGTCTGTATTTTTTTTTTTAAATCTATTTACTTATTTAAATTATAGACAGGTGATTTTTCTGTGTGTAATTAATTCAAAAATTTAATTTGCTCAGTTAGTTACTACAAAGTACAGTTTCACAGTTTCGTCTTCAGTTTGTTCATGTGCACAAACAGCAAACACAAGTAGTGGCCAGCAAAAACGTAACGACGGTTAACAACAAATGGTAACATCTGTACTATGTTGTGAATATTTGAATGCGTTCTTAAGTCGATATAGTGCATTTCAGTCAAATGTTTTAGTGGACGCGCGTTTGATTCCCCGATATGGAATTACTGGCCAGCAATTTTTTCATGTTAAAACTCTGTACATTGAGGGATGTTTACTCTACATGCAGGTTTTGTTAGCACTCGATGCATGAATGATAGGCGCTTCTTGTCGTCTGTGAAACACCAACATAAATATTGCCTTTCTGACCCAGTAGTATAAAAAAATATGTATACACTTAGGTGTGTAAATTTTGTAAAAGACTTAGGCATCATTTTGGATTCGAAATTATTATTCAATAGGTCTGCATATCGATCATATAATTTTAAAATCTAAAAGAATGACTGGCTTAATAAAGAGAAATAGAAAAATTTAGAAACAATGAAAATTCTTTACTCTAGTTTTGTCAGAACAATATTGAAATTCTTCTCTGTTGTAATGGGATCCCAAAACTCAACAAGGTAAAGATAAAATTGAGAAAATTCAAAAAAGATTTTTGAAATACTTAGGTATATTGCAAAATCTTCACATATCCTTCTGAAATTGTATATACAAAGAACTTTTGGTTGGCATTGAGATTATGAGTCTAAAAAATAGAAGATGTCTGGCAACGTTGATCTTCTTGAGGAATGTTCTGAATAACAAGATTTTGGATTCCAACAACTTAATACGTATTCAATTCAGGGTCCCTGCATTCAATACAAGAAATACTGATCTATTTGTAACGCGTAGAGGCTTAGCATCAAGTACAGACAATACTCTAGCATTACATAATAATATTACCCAAAAAGACCCTGGGATCGACGTATTCTTCATGAGTAGGAGGCAGTATATTTCATCAGTCATTAAAGTACTCGAGGGTATGTAGGTCCTAGTCTCTGCAGTTCTTTCCCTTATACCGCACAAGTGTAGTTTGTTTCGGCCCCTCGGCTTCCTTCAACCCTTAGTTCTCAATTCACAATTTTCAACTGCCACAATGTGAACCTGTGCGCCCCTCAACCCCCACTCTGCCATAGCACTGGTGCCTGTCCCCCCTTTTTCTATCTACTTTCCCTTCTCCTTCATCCCACACCGTTCACTTGGAAAGTATTTTTTATGTTTAACAATTATATTGTACCTACAGTCCCTCCCTGTCAATGGAACCCTCTAGCACCTATTGGGGGGTGGGAGGTAAAACATATATAACTAAATAAATAAACAGCATTAGGAGCTAGGTCATCAACAGACCCTACGAGAAACCGATGCAATAGATGATTGTGACCAAAGGCGAAACTTGAACTTTCAGTAGGGGGGGGGGGAGAAGGAAAATTTGCCGACAACTATTTTTTTTTAACTATAAATTCACCGACAACTTATTTTTAATTTGAAAATTTTCTGACTTTTCAATCAAAATATTTTTTAATTGAAAAACAAACAAACAAACGTTCTTAGAAAATGATAAATTCAAAGGAACAGTTTCACAATTTGCCGACTGCCAAATTATTGGGGGTGTTTCACACACCCCATAGTTTCGTCCCTGCAAATGCAGCTTGGAATCTTATCCCTCAAGCACTCACATTTGCGCCCATGAGCATGCCCTATTCTGGGAGGGTAAGGTGGAAGGATGTTAGGAATACTTGAGAGGAACATACACAACTTCCTTTACACATTAAAGTGGTCGTTGTTTACTCTTGGTGATCTTTCCTTCTGAATTTTCTCTGATTCTTCTCCTAAACTGATCTCAATAAAAGCCAAAAACAAAAACAAAAAAAAAAACAAAAAAAAAACTACAAAGTTTTATGTCGATCGGATTAGGGGAATACGTGCCACAAAACGTCTTATTTTCCGGGACATTTCAATATTTTAATGAATATGTACATTAATGAGAAAAATGTATAGAGTCACCTTTTGCTACTTATCACTTCGACTCGATAGTGACGCGCTCTGACGGATGTACTGCCCAAATATTCACAAGGACCAAAATCCATAAATTAAACAATAGAACATTTGCTATCGGATTCAACTTGTGACATCAAAAAATAAGTATTTTGCTTTCAACTCTTAGATTTTAATAAAATGCTCATAACTTTCTCAAATTTCAGGCTCTAGGTCAAACAGAGAATCTAGTAAAAACAGAATAGTCATTGAAATTCGAAATTCAATGTTTGCTACCGACTTTCAGATGTTTCAACCTTTCAAATAACATTCGATACTCAGTTTGAAACCTTCGACTCTTGACTGACTAGTCTCTGACAGGAGTCCCGAGTACTCCATTTTCAGAAACGAAATTTGACTTTCAGTTCGGGGAGGTGGAGAAGAAAAATTTTCAGACAAATATTTTTTTTAACTAAAAATTTGCGAACAAAATTTTTACAAAATTAAAATTTGCCGATTTTTTAATAGAAAAAACAAAAATAAACAAACAAACATTTATAAAGAATAAAAATCCAAATGAACAATTTCAAAATTTGCCAACTGCCAAATTATTGAGGGGGTGGTTTCAACCCCCGACACCCCCTATAGTTCCGCTCCTGGTTGTGACAGATATCATAGAGTTTCAGTGTATATCATTCTTCTGGATTCTATTTTAATGGATCTGCAATCACGGTTTTCAGAAGAAGTGCTTAAAGCCTTTTAGATATAGCGTCGTTCAGGGGCGCAACCAGAACATTTTTTGGGGTGGGAGGCTAGAATTTAGAAAAATCATCTCCCTCCTTAAATTTTGATGCTCTTGCTTTGTAAACATGCTGAATATTTTTTACTACTTATTAACTAAATATTATTGGGTGGTGAAGAGGAGGGAGGGAGGGGGGGGGTATAAGGAGGAAAAACTAACAGAAATATCACTTTAATATTATCAGTTTCTGGAGATCGACTAATAATCCGAAGTAAAACGAAAGCGGTTCCGAACTCAAAGACCAAGGAGAATCCCTTTCCCACACCCCGCAAAAAATAGGTCTGAACCGATGTATACCATCAACCACGAACGATAGCATGAAAACCATAGAAGGCGGAGGAAGGGAGAAGGACGAAAAATCAATCTACTCCTTTTCAAAATGTGGAAGGAAAATTATTTCTAGGCCCTGTTATACTAGGAAACATTATGACACTTGGCTGAAAAAGTCATAAAAATTTCCTCATTTTTGATGCGAAAAATAATTTTAAAAACAATCTCCGTGAGTCGAATATTTTGATATCCTCTTAAAAGAACAGGATTCTGCGCACGTAACAAAATATAAAAATCGGGAGGGTTAAAAACTGGAAGCTGGTAACTTTTTTAGCTTCCAAATGACTTCTTACAATATTCTTCTTAAAGATTTTTTTACTTAAATTCGAAAGCCCGAAAAAGAAAACAAATATACCTCTTCTGCTCCACTTCACTTCACTTTATTTTCCCTCATTTTCTAAAAAGAACCTGCCCTAATTATAAGAACCTCGGGTGAAAATAGGTAAAAGTAGCTGGAAGCTAGATGCCAGAAATCAGGGAAAAAATTGGAAGTCAGAAGCTCATATACCGAGGCAGGAAGCGAGAAGCTAGATGGGATTTGGCGGCTAGAAGCCGGAAGCGGAAGCTGTATCGTTCGGCTTCCGCATCCCTAATTGAAAGATAGACGAATCGTGTGTCTGCCATTCTTTATATGCGACGTGTCACAATAAAAGGGCACGAGTGTCCAACCAGCAGTTTTAGACACACAGGCCTTCTTCTTCTGTCACATTACAATTCAAAAACACGCAGTGGTAGGCTCCCGATCCAGTTCACATTGAATATCGATGGTTAAATGCCTGAATGGCTGTTTGAAAACCGATAACTTGACAAGTCCACAGAAATAGAATTCTTTTACTTCCAAAATTTCGAAAATTTGATCGTTGTTAAAAGTGTTAATCTTTTTTCACGCGATATATTCAATTGTTTTTCAATGGGTTGTCGGTGAGTTGAATCACCAGTTTTGATTATGAATTTTGAGACCAAAATCAATCAGAGGCGTAGCTAGGATTTCCCCTCCGGGGGCCGGGGAGTAAGATTATCAAGAGAGAAAGTAGAGAATTGGGGTACTTTCTAAAAATCGCCGATATCAGAGGACTATTATATAAAAATGAAGGTAAAATTACTGCTCGAGCAAAAATTTTTCGAAAAAACGTGTTTTAAAGGCGAAAAATGGTCACTTTTGCATATTTTACATACAATTTCAGGTGCCTTGGGGGCATCCCCCCGGCTACGCATTGATTAGACATCGACTTATAAATTTTGTTTACATTTTAATTTTTTGCGAATATATTACTACGTATGACATACATGATTAGTTTTGTTGTGTAATAATAATTATCGAGCTACCGATTTTTTTTTTCTCTATAATATGGAAATGGGAAAATAATTTAGTCGACTCCCCCCCCCCCCAAAGAAAAATTGCTAAATCCGCGCCTGTTCCTCGAATGACCCCTGATCAGCTCACAATTACCGCTGACAGTACGTTCAGTGTTCAATGTTCATCTATGAGCAGCATCCAAATTCTTATTCATTAGTCATTGTACCCGAGTTGATTGGAAGAATTCGAAGAAAACGATGTCAATATTTGAGATCACAGAACTCGAATACCTGACAACTAATTCATGGATCGTTTAGCAGAAATGCATCCACCGCAGAATCTGGCTAATACGTCACCTCTGTCCGCCCTCGAATTCAGTATGTAGTTCGAACCTGTCCAAACCAAATGACTCACAAATCACGTAACTAGCTTAAGGTTACTCAATGAATGACGTTTTATTCGCACATGGCGTTGTAATACGTGAATCAGAGACCAGAGACGACGTCGGTGTCCGTGCTAATCGAAACCATTCGATACGCTGCTGAAGGTCCCCTGTGATCGACCGTCTACGCTCGATCAGATCGCGTCGAGAACCGGATGCCTTCAGTCAGCAGAAACTAGAGTAGCACCAACAACCTCCTTGACCGGATTAGACACCCCCACATCGGTTGAACTTGCTATGTATGGAGTTTTTAAATAGAGTGCACTTTTCCAAGCTATCATCAAGCATGGATGTAACAGAATGTTCTGTATATAGCCGACAGAGTGCGCTGGATGTCGAGCGTAAGTATCGTACACTAATTGGCGCATTACACATATGAGTGGGTTCACGAGTACAGGTGTAAGTCGGACGCATACAATTATCGTGGGCACGTTTTAAGGTCGCAATAGTAGACATTTAACGCGAGGCGAGACTGCCGGCCTGCGAGAGTGAAGTTGAAATCGAACCGGAAACTCAATGCCAGTTGCCGGAAATGGGTAAGATGAGGAGGCGAGAACGAAAACAAACCGTACGAAGTCCCAGGTTTGTCTACGGTTGACGTAAGATCTCGCGTAGTTACGGTAATTTTTACACCGCTAACTTATCGGATGTCGATGAGCCTACCGCTGATTGGCACAAAATTTCGTATGAGAATCGTGCAGTCGTGAGCCCGAGATTCGATGGAGTTTCTTAAAGAACCGAAGTGGCCATTAGCCCCGGGTGCCTGGCTGAAAGAGGATACCTAAAAAATAGAACAAAAATAAATGGATAAGAATACTGGAAGATGGAAACAAGACTTTTTGAGGGGGGGGGGGGATGTGTGGAATAATTTGGTTCCAAGGCACATTTTCCTCAGATTCAACGCCGAGCTCGCGATTCGACATGAGAATTATAAGAGAGGTGCAAATGACATTTACAATTGTTTATACGATAGCAAGTACCTACACTGAGAGGAATGGGTAGTTTGCCGTTGCTTTGCCCACGGTTTTGTAGCGTTAGAGTTTTCCTTTTCTGTGCTGAAGAGTGTGCAGTTGCAGTTTGCTTTCAAACCACATATTTCACGACGCTGAATGTCTACGACGAGCACACGCGCAGTACCAATCTTTCTGATCTGATGGTAACACACCCCGCGACTGTCCGTGAGAACTAGTGGAGGTTACAGAACGCGCTGTGTTCGCTAGGATGTTAGTACGATTGCGAAGCGGGCAGTTTACCACTTGACCATACAGCGACTTATTGAGTCATTCTCTAGTAAAAGGTCCCAAGTTATCGGTCGACTAAATTTGCAATACGAGGTAAAGAGTGAATTAATTTTATTTTATTTTTTCAAAAATTATTCCGATACAAATATTTAAGAAATGGAAAAGTAAAGCGAAACATGTTGAAATAGGATACACGGGTGAGGCAAAACTCCTTCAAAATTGTGCTCTATGCAACTTGACTGACATCTGACCGCTGGGTCAGACACGAATATCTTGAAACAGCTGTTTACGGGTAATTCTACAGAAATGTGGACTATTTTGAGTACATTTTTTCAGTTTTGTTTAATCAATTTTTTCATTTTTTTTAAAATGGGTCTTTAGTATGTTACACACATTGAGCATACACCAGACCCCATGGGAAAGGGGTACAGGAACTTTTAAGATCTCGGCAGTCACCACGGCGTTGAAATTATTGGTCACTACGGAGGAACTTCAGGAAATGTAGGTCACCACGTTCTTTTCTCGGGACTTCTTCTTATATGGGTGCGAAAACGGTTAGCGTCACATGAAGCAATTTTTCAGATACACGAGTGATCAAATCAAGTCAGGCATATGGTAAAATACAGAAGTAGATATTCGAACATAATTTTCGGAGTTGTGTTATGTATTAGGAAAAACCTTAAAATGTTCAAGAAGTAGAATTTTTCTTTACGAGAGATCGGCATGGTCGAATGTGCAACTGAAGAAGTAAAGATGTGGTTATTTCTCGCTCTTTCACGTGGTTTATATGACTCAAAATCGTGTTTACCGACAATTTGGGAGCTTTTACTGGAGAATGACTCGGTAGAAAATGTCTACTTCACATTTTTCCGAAAATGAATAGAGCACCAATTGGTATCTACAAGACAAAGCGCATTCGATGATAGAATCAAAAGTGGCCATTTTTGTTAGGGAGCACGGTAAAATAGCATATGTAAAGATAGAGGCAAGGTTGGTAGGTAAAATACATTTTACATATAAAATAGTCGATGTAAAATGGAAGTAAAATGAATTAAAATTAGTAAAAAAAATTGAAGTTCAATTTTTCAATTAAAATTTTTAAAACGTGCCCACAACTGGAACTACGGTCAAAAATGGTCGTCTCCTTTATCATTCAATTTTATATTCGTAATTTATACTCCTCAAATTCACTATAGGTAACTCATAAGAAAGTAGAGTGTTTTATAGAAAGTAAATTACAAAAGACAAGTACCTATAAAACAATTTAAAAAAAAAAAAAAACCTCGAGCAATTCGGATCAAAACAAATTTTAACATTTTTCGCTAAACTTCTTAAAATTATTAAAAATTTTCATAGAATAAAAACTAACGAAAAATAATTAGGTATTAATAAATCTTATGAATTTCATTGAAAAAAACAAAAGAAAAAGGTTAAAACTCATCGGACTTTGTGGTATCAGTAATTATCACCTGAACTATATTTGTTTCATTTTACCGTCAACATTTGATTAATTATTACATCTGAATTATTCATTTCATAATTTCTTTGCAATTTTTCATTCTCATTTATTATTATATCATTATTATCTATAAACCATCAATTATGTTGTTTTATTTTACATTTTACGTACATTTTACATTTTACATTTCATTTTAAGTAAAATGTAAAATAAATAATTTACATGTAAAATGCCAACTTTGGATAAGGCGGCTCTGAGGGGAGGTATAACGGAAAGACATTTTGATTGCAAGAAAAGCATGTGTACGATTTCTCATTCTCAACACAAGGTTTATTTATTTCTTGTAATTAAAATGGCTGTCCGTTATACCTCCCCTTAAAGCCGCCTTACCTTGGACAGAAGTTAGCGTCATAAGTATACTTCTCCACTGGAGAAGTATAGTTTACAAATGAACCTGGTGGAGAACAAATGAACTAAGATGAAAAATATTAATTATTTGTTACCGCGCGAGTCAACTGATAACACGTTCTGCACTTTTTTTTTTCTTTTGAATGGGGGTTTGGAATCGGAGTGGCTGACACCTAGTGGCAGAGTTGCGAACCTGTCTAGTTCGAGTGATCAAATAAATCGCTCTCATCAGAAATGTAGGGTGCAGAAGGTAAGTTGACAAGTCGTCCAAGTTGAATTGCAGTTTTCATCCACAAAAATATACGTAGCACCACCAAACTGTGCTGGGGAACAGACCTGGTCGAACCACATACATACCATGATAAAGTGGTATTCCACTGAAAGCTAAATAATAATTTATTACCGATTTTATGTTTTTCAACAAACGTCTACCTCATGAGATGAATTTTTCTCGGAACCCACTGGGTTGTGGGAGTTTTATTTCTCAAAAGTATTAGGTATTTATGAAAATTTAAAGTAACTATGGATTATTGTAAAATTTGTGAATAGAACTTACAGTATTATTCGTATAAGTATCTAATACTTATTAATTTACTATATACTTAGAGTTTCTGCTTTGTTCTGAAAATTAATAACCCTGTTTCTATTTTTAGTTTATTATGTTTTGTTTTTTAATGGAGATAACGCATTCATTTTTCAAATCATGCTTTTGTTTTTTCAATCATTCAAATACATTCAAAATACTGATGAATAACTGGCGCCTGTTAGAAAAATTCAAAATGAGTAAACTGAACTCCAATCATCTAACATTTTGTAAAATTAAACGAATGAAGAGTGATATTGTTGTTTGGTCTGTAAAATGGGACGCCATGCAGAATGTATAGGGTAGTCTTACAAAGGAATTAGTATTACTCCTAATAAATACAATTTCTGTATGAGTAGTATTAAAAGCATCGTTGTAAAGTGTTTTACACAAATAAACGATTATTTTCATTTGATTTTACCATTTTTTAAAATGAAGAGGGCTAAGGCAGCCCTAACAGCCTCCCCGACGTTTCTGAGGTAATGCTTGAAAGGGCGGATTCCAGGGCTTGGATTGAGAGCAAATCAGAAAAGAATATGAAATCATTATCAACTTGCCCGAAACCACTTGTTAACCTACCCTACGGTGTCCATGACAAATTTAAGTTACGGGTATCTTACATTATATAAAATTCTGGACAAAAATTATATTGGTACTCCACCTAAAAACAAAGGTTCCTAAAGAAGTAGCTACAATTTGGCGCAAAAACGAAAACTCTAACTTGATTGCAAACGTATCTATGGTGGTTCAATGCTTAACCTCATCAAGTTGCCCTCCGCTTCCCAACAGATGATCAGAGATGTCAACTTCCGTTCGCGAACGGGAACGCATTCACAAACGGATCACCTCCACAAACGAGAACGAAGTGGACGCGTTCCTCTGCTCACATGAACGAGAATGGGCAGGAACGCGTTCGTTTCAGTTCGTGAACGAGAACGCAGAGAATGGAGAGGGGAATGACTACAGTTAGAGATGTCAAGTGTCAACTTCCATTCGCAAACAAAGCACCTCCACAAACAAAGAAAATAAAGTAAACGCGTTCTTCTTCTCGCATGAACGAGAACGGATGTGAACGCGTTCACTTTTTAAAGCGAACGCGAACGGTGAGAACGCGTTCATATTTTTGGGGAATGCTGACATCTCTGCAGATGATGAGCTAATATTTTCAATTTCGAGAAATTTAGGTTCATTTGAGGTAGATTTTTATTGAAATCATTCTCCCACAACATTTACTACAAATTAAAATAGTATTCAAAACAAACTAACAAGTAGAATCCTCATCAAACAAGACCAATCTTTGCCACCCTTGTTGAAGGATAGGAAATATTGATTTTGATCACTCGACCACCTTACATATGTTTGTTAATGCCGGCTGATCAAGTCGTCGTTTGCCATTTCCCGTAAGATGAAAGTATTTTTCTTCCAGCAGTGTACATTTAGCCACATTCAGAATACACGGACGCACAGATAGAGCGTAATCCGCGTACATTGAAATACAACGGCGACAAATTTCGCCATTTCGAAACAGCGGGCATACTTCAGCAGTTCCGTACAATAGGAATCTTTAAAATGCCGAATAATAAGAATATTTCGCTGGTCTTAACTCGCGAGCTACGACGAAAGTTGAAAAATTGAATTCGGAACTTCTCGCTCTCTGCCTGCATCAGGGAGGGGAGCGGATAAGTACATTTGCATTCCCGTTCTACGCCGTTAAATTTTTTAGTCGTACTTTTAAACCCTATAAGCGAGCTTAAGAACAGCTTCTTTCGTGTAAGACGGCAGAAAGTTATGCTAAATTATTCCTTATCCGATTTTTAGTACATAAATACGGTATCAAAAAGAAAAAAAGGAAAAAAAGATAGAAATATTTTTGCGTTTACCAACTCGATCTTTTCACGTCAAATTTGTGTGTTATCTAACGATTTAGCCAACTGACAGGAACTGAGGAGACTTCCTCGTCCTCACTGTGGTACGTCCCTGTTTACATAAACACGAAACACAAAAATTGGTTAAATGGACGTACGGCCCATTTTAGGGGCTGAAGAGGCTAGATGAATTTTTGTTTGTTTGTTAATGTATGTGAATTTTACGAAAATTCCCACCAAAAGATATAATGAAGCAGCATCTGGTATTAAAACAATTGGGGTTTTCAGCCAAATTGACAAAGGCCTCGCCTCAAAGCTTTTTAATAAAATTTTAACAATGACTCATTAAAACAAAATTTCTTCACTAAGACTTGAGGTAGCCGGTAGGGGAGACCGGGGTTAGTTGTCACAATTTTTAGAAACTTCAAAATTCTGAAAAAACTGTCGCACCGAAAAACTTCAAATTAGGCTCAAATTGTAGCTACAACCTTTGGCTACAAAATGGCGTATAAAAAACTAAAATCGTTCACATACGGTTCGCTCCAAACATTATTAAACGCGGTTACTTTTTTGTGACCGATATTCAATGAGAACTGGATCACGAGACTACCACTGGGTTTGTGAATTGTAAAATGACACAAGAAAGAGGCATGTGTGTCTAAAACTGCTGTTGGACACTCGGGCCCTTTTTTTGGTGACATGTCGCGTATAAAGAACGACAAACACGCGATTCGTTCATCTTTCAAAGCAAAATCAATGTTGCCAAGTTTATAAACATTAAAATGTAGTGGAAAGAAAAGTTTTGAACAAAACTAGTGACACAAATATAAGGAATTCGTTATTTTTATTCACAAAACTTTACCGGGGGGGGGGAGGCTCCCGCAAGCGCTAGCCTCTGGCTACGGGCGTGTAAGTATTAATGAATCGATGATGGAAGTATAGATGAAAATTTCTGTTTCTACCCACATATATAAAGCTCAAAACGACTATCTTGTTTGGTTCAGTTAGAAAAAATAATCTATGCATCGTATCCCAACACTACTTAAACATTACGCGTGCTTCACCTTCGCACGTCATATTGCCTCTTCTGCTCGAAATTCCTTATCCCCAGGGTTATAAGCAAAAGTAATTAAATAACTATTTTTTTCATGTTTAAAAAAATATTTACAGCCGTTGGTTTCGGAAAAATTCAGGAAACAGACTATGTTTCATGTTCTTCATGACCAAGCTACGGTATTGTGTATGCGATGTTCCTGCTATATCAGAGATAGTTTACTATATATGAATTTGCTGACTCTGACAAGTAACAGAAACTACTTTCAACTTTTAAGCGGAAATAAGGAATATGAAACCGTAAACACAAAACTGAATTATTAATTTCTCGATAACTCACGAGTGAAACACAGTCTAGAAAATCGTTTTCCGAATAATAACTTGTAAAGGTATTGATTACTTATTTTTCAACCGAAATTATGGATACGCATAAGTATCATATGTATTTCACTAGTACAAATCATTATTTTTAACGAAGAGCGAGTAATCTTCGTTGATGACAGATGATTTAACTATCCCACGTATTTTGAACAAACCTGTTACGGCATGACTATATTTCTATTATTACTAATGGGTGATGACAGGAGATTCAAAACGGCTAGATAATTAAATGTAACGAAAATCTGTACTTTGCGGTTTCACCAAAATTATAGGAATAAATAAGTTCTAATTCCAAAAATTTTTAATTAAAAATTATAATATTTGGATCTCGTAGTTTAAACCTGCTGGTAAGTTAATATGTTCGTTCTTTCAGGTTCTAAGAAATCTGAACTAACATTTTTTATTGAAGCGATAAGAACACACCGAACAGAACATTTCCATAATTTTGGATTGTACAGACAATCTCCACTCATTGGTAAGGATCTCGTGTATTTAGCGGTGAATTTCTAGAAAGCGCTCGCATTTTAATGTATACACATCTGAGTGAAATATAAAGTGAAGCGTTTATGATGATATCGAGATATTCTCTTCCTGGAATCACAGAATTTAGTTGAATGTACTCTGCATTTTTTGATGAAGAATTGCCACTTGACACATCCGGCATTACGTCTCTATCACCGTAGTTTTCCATATTACCTTGGAATTTTTCCACTTTACTCGCTCCCGTTTCTCCTGGTAACAAATAAATAAGATTGTGTTTTCTACTGTTCACATGGTATTAAGGCGCTGCAGTACAATAGATATGATGGACTGATAACAAGGGCGACAACTTTCTTATCATGTACAATGGTGAACTGAGTTATCTTTTGAACATCAAATTTTACGTTTATTTGCAATGAAATTACACATATGTTTAGGTATACCTGTGCTATAGAAACGATGGATCATACCTGAATACTTTAAAGGTCTTTAACAGACGTTAACATATTTTGTTGTCGATTTCCTGGAATAAAACTTCCAATGAAATATCGCGCAACAGGGTCGAAAGTTATCTACATATAAATATAAGTGAAAGAACAGCCCCTTAAATTCCTATTATAACGGTGTCGGACTAGCCCAGGTGGCTACCTGGCGATCGCCAGGGGCCAGCCGAAAGTGAAGTTTTAAGGAGGCCCAAAAACAGCTGTACTGCAACAATATTACGCTTGAGAAAGATTATCAACAAAAGTTTGAAGAAAATTATTTTCGAGTGCATCAAGTTTACCAAATTAAAAACTACCAAAATCGATCTTTCAGGATCTGAATTTAATTCATTTTAACTTTCAAGGGTTGGCCGCAGAGGAAAGACTACTCGAATTCGAAAATGAAATAAACAACGTGAACTTCGATATCATTGGCATTTCAGAAACAAGAAGGGTAAGCGAAAATCTATACCTGTTGGGAGAAACAACAACCTATTCTACTATTTTGGCTCTATGAAAGGTTACAGGGGGGTGGGTTTTTACATCAATACAACAAGCAGCAATGCTGCACGACTAGGGTCGGCAAATGCTGCAATTCCTATCGTCTGAATTCAGCTAAACATTAACGCACTCTATATTCATCAAACATCCTACAAAACTACGAACTACGACAGAATCGCCATCCATGTTACCACTTGATAACGTCTGAGTACTGAACAACTTGAAGAATAAAATAACTCGTACAGGAGTAAGCAGTAACTAATCCGATGACAAAAAACATACGAGAGAGTGAGTATCTAATACGGATCTATACAAAACTGAACGTGCACACTTAACACATACACATGTCGAACTGGATAGTAACGCGCATGTATGTGTAGTCAACAAATACCAAAAGCATTTTAGATAGCTCGAATTCGAATCCTTTTCAATACATTTCACAGTAATACGCGACGCGAATAAATTTTTCGGAACGTACCCGCATTCACTAACGCTCTCTATATTCATCAATAATAAACATCCTACGAAACTACGAACTACGACAGAATCGCCATCCATATTACCACTTGATAACGTCTGAGTACTGAACAACTTGAAGAATAAATAAAATAAAAAAAAAAAAAAAAAACGATCGCAATAGGGTCTAGCCGACCCTAAAAATGAAAGACGAAATTTTGGAAATTAAGGGTATCTCGGAAAGGATTGCCCTGCTCAAAATCAGGTTAGGGGCGGACGAAAAGATTCCAACAATAGACTCGGAGGAAGGGGAAACATTAAGACTTCTACGACCTTCTGCAGGAAACCTTTAATAAGGAAAAAGAGGATCACACGGTAATCGTGGGTGATTTCAACGTGAAGGTAGGACAGGATGAGGATAACTCAATAAAGGTAGGAAAATACTGTTTTGGTAAAACTAATAAAAACGGAGAGAAAATTTTTAATTTTTTGGCAGTTAACAATTTAAAATTGGCATCAGCTTTCTTCAAAAAGAAGGAATCGAAGAGATGGACTTGGCGATCACCAGACCCAGACCAAGAACGAAATCGATCATCTATTGATTGAGAATGTTAGGACAAGCGGGTTTTAGGGTGGGGTTCTCAACAGCGGACCACACTCTAACGATTAAGCAAATTCTAGAAAGAGCAAGTAACTACGTAGAGTTGGATGTAAGTTTTATCTTTGTTGATTTCAAAAAAGCATTCGAAACGATATAATTATCATGAAAAAGTGTGGAAAGCACTAATAAACAGGTGGTTCCAAAAAAGAAATGGTGAACATTTTGGAAAACATTTACCGTAACTCTGAAGCTTACATAAGGTTGGATGAGAAAGGCAAAAATTTCTGTGTTCAAAGAGGCGTCAAACAGGGAGACCCCTGTCCCCGAATTTGTTTAATAGTGTGTATTGGAGGAAACATTCCAAAACCTGAATTGGGAAGAGAAAGGAGTTAGAATTAACAGTAGAAGGCTGACTAACTTGAGGTTTGCTGATGATATTATTCTAATAGGGAAGGATATAAAAGAAGTTGGGTGTATACTTGAGGAGCTCAAGAAAGAATGTAATAAAACTGGCTTGGAAATAAACACATCAAAAACTATGTTGAGGACGAAAGACGGAGGATCAGGTAAAATTGACTTAGGGAAACTGTCTATTGAAAAAGCTGATAAATACACATACTTAGGACAGTCAATCTCCTTCGGGGACTACATGGATAAAGAACTGAAACAAAGAGTCACAAAAGCATGGAAAACGTTTTGGTCATTAAAATTTACATTCAAAAGTAAAATGAGGGTCAAAACAAAACCAGAATACTTAATAGTGCGGTCCTGCCGGTACTATATCATATGGTGCCCAAACTTGGTCGTTATCCAAAAAGCAAAAAAGCTTACTAGAAAGCACACATTTCGGGATGCTCAGGAGTATCTTAGGGATCAAGATTAAAAATAAAATTAGCAAAATTGACATCATCAGGAAAACAGGGGCGGAAATTATGAACAAAAAAATTGAAATTCAAATATTATGTGGGGCATTTGGCTAGGGAGTCGAGTAAAAAGTGGAGTATAGTCACCATAAGCTGAGTGCCGTATGACCTAAAAAGAAAGAGGGGAAGCCCGGTTATGAAATATCTGGACGAAATTACTCGAGTGGTAGGACCTAACTGGGCCAGCATAGCCCAAGACAGAAAAAGATGGAAAAAGGAGGTGGAAGTCAATGCCCAAAAATGGGCAGTGTAGAGGATGTCTCACTGGAGTATCGTATGTTCAGTAATTAGTTATTTTGGAAGTAACATCCTGTACTACACACGACTTTAAATAAATAATAAATAAATAAAAAATTTTCGAGTGCGGACTATTCAAAAATAATTATAATGTAGACATTTAGGAAAAAAGAAATGTGAGTATGCGACAAAAACTTAATTTTCCTAAATTTTTAAAAGTTTGAAGAATAAAGGAGAAAATAAACTGCTTGTAATAACTTCAGATGTACAAGAATCACAATGATCACATTGATCTACAGTCTATAATACAGGAAGGGGCAGAAGTAATGCCAGAAGATTTGTTTGGATTAGTTTAACAGGGTGCAGTATTTGTGACTCATATAAAATAATGGATTTGGGGAGAAATGAACTTGCGACTACAATGGAAGGTCATAATAAATTGAGGCGTTAGGGCAAAATTGGAAAAGGAGCGAAGATAAGGCTTTATCTTCAGTTTTTGAACTAGCCTCAAAAATACTAGAAATGAAGAAATCACGAATTATTATTTTTTTGAAGTATCTCAAGAAGGTAGCTGTTGGCAGGAACCCGATCGGTCGTCAGCGACAGTTATTTCGACACTATCGATCTTGCTCATTTCGACTGAAATATCGGCAGTTCGGCAGAAATTACAACCAATCAGAAGTCAGCATTTTGTATCGGAAACGCCCCGTCTGTCGACAGAAGTTCGGAATTTCGATACTTTCTCGACAATTTTTCGACAGTTCGACAATTTTCGATTCGATATTTCGATTGTCTGTTCGACAGCATTTCGACATTTCGGCTATTCCTTCGATACTATTTCGGCGTTTTTTTCGACATCAGTTCGACATTTCGACATATCGGCTATTCCTTCGATACTATTTCGACGTCTTTTTTTCGACATTCTGACGGCGCGTTCGACAATATTTCGATAGTTTGGCCATTCCTTCGATAGTATTTCGGCGTTTTTTCGACAGGGCGTTCGACACTATTTCGACATTTTTTCACCCTAGAAATTAATCCCTCCTCCCTTTTCGTCCAGGGATCCTTTCATAGGCGTAGCCTGGGGGGTATGGGGCTATAGCCCCTCCCTTAAAAGACCTGAGCAAGGAATTTTAAGCTAATAATTACAAGCTGAGTATTTCATTTTTCATTTACCCACCCCAATCTCCCAATTTTTACTGGCACAGCTCCTCTCATTTCTGGTTGCACCTATGGATCCTTTCCATTTTATGTGGCATCTTTGAGCGCGTTCTCTCTCATTTTTACTATTAATAGATATGTGTCCTTCACTTCTGTGGACCTGAAGCATTTCTTTTCAGAATAGGTATAAATGTTTCGTGTCAGACAGACGGATTGATTAAAGTCATTCGAATACTGAAAAAAATAGAATATTCAGAATTTCACCTATTATATTTTTGAGAAAATTGAAAACAATTTTTTATAAATTATTATACATGCGAAGCGTGATACACTGCGTACTGTGGAAGTATTCCGCCGTCCATATACCGAGAGTAATCACCGTTGGAGCCACACCTAGAAGAAAGTGTAAGATTTCAATGTTAAGTTACTGAAATATTAAGTATTCAGACCACGAGTTATGGTCTATATCCTAAAATATATTCAAAATAGATAAATAATATACAATCAAATTTTGCGACCTCTGAAAGGATCTACAGAGAAAACAATAACGTTCGATTAATAGGAAATTGCGTGAGCATCATCATCGATTTTATGGTATGAGAAAGAGGAAAAAACAAAAATGTCGAGGGCTGGTCTCGTGAAAAAAAAATAAAATAAAGGTACCCATTCATGTCCTCATACCTGTATTGTGTTTCGAACAAACTTTTTTTGCAAAAATCTAATTTTCTTCAAATAGGTTTCATTACAGGGGCGGAAATAGAGCGTTTTTTTTTGGGGGGGGGGGCTGAAGCCCCAGTGCCTAAAATCTTCTATACACATAAACACGAATGTCTGTCTGTCTGTCTGTCTGTGTATGTCCTTCATATTTCCATGGAAATTTCTATAAACAACACAGCTGCAGACTTTACTACACTGTTCATCCGATCGCCATGAAACTTTGGGAAGTTGTTCAATGCACTCCCGCGAAGGTTTGGGGGCAGTAGTGAGAGGTGTGCTCCCCCGACACGCTCCTGTTACTATGACGTCATCTGAGTATATCTGAGCGAAAACCGTGCCTCTCAGTGGTGGTTGACATTTCCATGGAAACTTCTTTTAACAAGACAGCTGCAAACTGCACGTGTCTCCTTCAGTGACATATATTGTAACATTTTGAATGCTTTCGTATCCTATAAAGAAAAAAATCCATGGAAATTTCTGTCAACAACACGGCTGCAGACTATAGTCACGCAGGGCGCAGCAAAAATCAAGATCAATGAGCACATGGCTGAAAGAAAAATAAATTTCCATGGAAATGTCAGCCACTGAACTAAATTGTCACCATAAAGAGCTAAATCATACGGACTGGCCTCGTGTCGGGGGAATGGTACGGTTTTCGCTCAAGTACACCCATGGCTGGAATAAAATGGAAATATCAACCACTGAACTGAATTGTCTCCATGAACCAGCTAAATAACTGTGAGCTGAACTGAGCTCTTAGAAATTAGAAGAGAAAAGAAGAAGAACCTTAAACTAACTTACTTCAGCCAACTCACTTAAGCCCACGGTCAAGGGTAATAAAAATCCAAAAAAAATCAAAGGCCCCCCCCCCCAAAAAAATTTTTTTTTTAAAAACTACAAAAGTAGTTTTTTTCACTGTAATACTTCCTTTGTAAGAAGAAAAAAAAAAAAGCATGAAATCATAAACGATAATAGCGATACTCGTATAGTTTTACATTTTTCACTTAAGGGGGACAATTTTGAAACTGGGGGGCTTATCCCCCCTCCTATATTTCCGCCCCTGTTTCATGCCGAAAATTGAAATTGAACAAAAGACTGAAAATCCAAGAAGGTGATGCGTTGTTTTCAATTATAGAAAAATTTTCCCTTCATTCTCGACAAAAAATTTGACTTCGGTTTCCAAGCGTCGATCCTACCCACGAGTATGCTATGAAATGTCAATTCCTCTATGTACATATAATTTTCAAGTTTCAAGAAATTTAGTGAGTCGTGCCCAATTCAAACAAAAATTGCAGTCCTGGTCATTATGACAGAATTTTCCAATTCTAAGTCCTTTGTTCTCTCTCTCAAGGTATAATTTGCTAATTTTTAAATTTTTAAATTACTATGATTGAAAATGAATGACTTTAAATGACTTCATGACCTTTTTTCAAAATAAATGACTTTCAATGTCTTAAATGACAGTTAGAACCCTGTTTATACCTATATGAATGGGGAATTTCTGGCGTCAGAAAAATGATGTATGAAAGGATAATTATTAATGAGATAATACGACTCGAGCATACACTCTATCATATGTATCAATTAAAGATTGCATCGTTGATGTTAAATTCATAATGGTAGACGTACAATGACAAGGAATTCCATTCCATTCCCAATTCCCATTCAAGCTGCTGCTAGTCATCGCGCGGGGTTACAGACAATAAGGTTTTGCCCCACTCAAGAAAAACAGAATTTTCTGTGTTGTACAGCACCAGATTTACCTACAGGCACTACAACAAGCACCAGCTCGGAGCGGCCGATTTTGAGAGGCAGGCGAATTTTGAGCATTTTTGTTTTCAGCACATTTTGGCGGGCCATCAGCCTGACACGGTGCTGTAAATAAAAAGCTACTGAACAGATACAAAAAAAATTTCCAGCTAGGTGCCTGGGGGCCCAAGTGCTTGTATGCGACTTTAATCTTAATCCGGGGTTGGTATTGTACGATGTGTTGCTTCATGATTTCCACAATAATGCTACTGAAGAAATTAATAGAATCCCAATCCGATCTCTACTTAGTCTACCTAATTAAAATAATCGAACAGGAATAGGTATAGGAAATGATAACTAATTGACAATTAGTGATGACGGGAACACTTGTGGCATCAGTTACTGTGTACATTCTTGAACAAAAGTTGCAAATATACGAGTACAGGGTGTCCCAAAAGAATGAGCATAGCCAAGAGGGGAGGGGGCGAAGTAGGAAACCTGAAATTGAATGTAAAAATATGCAAGAATGAGCAATTTTTCGCCTTTAACACGTTTTTTCGAAAAAATTTTGCTCGAGCTGCAATTTTACCTTCATTTTTATAAAATAGTCCCCTAATAAATATTATATCGGCAATTTTTTAAAAATACCACAATTTTCGACTTTTTTCCCCTTGAAAGTCTTACTCCCCCCTCCTCTTGAGAAAATCCTGACTACAACACTGCCCAAAAATCAGGTTCCAATTTTGCTCGGTACACTACACATACTGCCTGATTCTCGCCCGTCTTCATGCGTCTCCAGACCAGACTCTCAATGTGACCACGGCAGACACACGAAACATTTTTGTGTACCTTCTTGCCGTTCTGCAAGCCGTTCGGTTCGCGGGTTTAGTTGCTGAAATCGAAATGATCAGATAGTGGGACCAGACTTCTAGGACACCCTGTACACCCCTCTCACTCTGAAACAGTCTACTGTTTCCAAGATGTACCCAATTGATATACTTTGATCGACGTATCATCTTATAATTCGCATACAAATTATATCCTCCTTCGATGTGGAGAAGAATTTCGAGTTCAAGGAATAACTGAATACAGCTTCAAGCTTTGACTGGGAAATTCCTGGTTCTACAATGTAAAATCTGTCCCCCTCCCTAATTAGGGCGCTAGAAATGCACAGACGCGATACATTTTAATAAAAAAACATAGGGTCTGAGGGGTCAAGCAAAAATTACTTACCGATAGATAACAGTGCATGCAAATCCGCTTCACGAATATTAAACCACTGAACCACTCAGCGACGCATGAAATTTGTAACTGAAACCACTTCGCGACTTGGCAATTCCGTACTTCCAGACTCCGGAGTCGAGATAACACACTCGTACCTATTACCGAACAGGATCGTGGGAATATTCGCAAACGTGTAAAGGCGCCGACGCGACGACAACCTTCAAAGCTCAATTCTTTTGCACATCACTATGGGACTGACGAATATTCGATGATCAGCCTAACTTCGCACACTGTTCGATAGTAATTCGACAGCAATCAAATTTACTCGTTCCACTCAGTCGAACTCCCGACACTGTTCGACAATAATTCGACAGCAATCAAATTTATTCGTCCCGCCCCTTTATTTTCAGCCAATTAGAAAGCTTTAATCGAAGATTTCGATAGTTCGACACATGTCGAACTGTCGAACGACACTAATTTTGTCAGATCGGGAAGTTTGATTGTAGATCAAAATTACAGACACGTTCTGTGACGAAGAATTAGGAAAAATTTGATACAATTTTTACCGCCGTAATTATTTTAGATTTGTTTTCTGTCACAACTCCTGTTCGGAAATATTTGCAGTCTTCTTCATTAGATTATCTACGAGCATGGAAAATTGTGGAAAAATTGAGCCCCCAAATCGAAGCCAGAAGAAACGAAGCATATTTTTTTAAATATTAAAATTATATGAAGAAATAAAATTATTTGTGAGAGAATATAATGAATATTTTGCAAAGGAAGAGGCCGATGAACTTGAATTTGAAGACATTAGTGATGACGATGACAATGATAAGAAGAAATGTGAGCTTGAACTGAGGGAAACTTTGTCAATAGAAATAGAAAAAGATTTTGCACCTCGTAGAATTCCTAACAAAAAAAAAAAACAAGCCAGGTCGCTTTGCGAGCTAGCAATAGGGTCTATCTGCTGAAGTCTGGGCGACTGTTCCACTAACCAACTTCGAACAAAAAGTACAATCGCACTTGGACGCTGTTACGTGTAAGGGAACCAACCAAAAAATCTGTTTTTTGAGAACACGTGATTCTAAAACAATATGACATGGCGTTTACTGATAAGCTTTGATCAACGTGAGTACATATTTTTGAATCGGGGACCCAATTCTGAAAAATTCTACTTTTTACACTTCTTCCAACGATACTAATAACTCATTTTGTTTACAAAAATGTCAGTTAGTTCACGTCGACCCTAATTTCAGCAAGAATAATACACAATATTACAAGCCTTACAAAATGAACTCCTTTCATCGATTCCTTATGTTGATACCTCGAGTCGCTTTTGCTGAGACTGTAAGCACGATGTAAAACCATCTTCCCATCTGTTTCTTTTACACACGATTACGTTCACTTTTACATTTAAAACCACAAGCGCCACTGTCGAAAGCAAACGCGATTCATTCTCGTGTATCTGGAACTCCGAATTGATAAGAACAACAAACCACTGACGTCACGCATCACGTAGATTTATTTTTTCTTTTGTACAAATATAAAGCTTGGCTGCGCCGACCCTAAGAAAGAGAAGCGATGAGCAAGCCAGTGATGAACGACCAGAATTAGGTCCACAGATTTTCGTGTGAATATTTTTGATAGCATTATTGACGATGCACAAGGAAGTATCAAGAAGAAGTTTAGTCCAGATAAAGATTTATATATGGATTGTTCGTGGTTGGATCCAGAAAAATTTAAAGAAATTTCAAACATAAAAAGTATTTTAGAATTTCCTACATCAACTTTTGTGAAAATAAGTGAATTAACAGGCTTGAGCAGAATAACTTTACTGGATGAACTCAAGCAATTTGCAGGGCAGTACGATAGCTTGACTCAAAATTGGCGGAAACTTTATGCAGCTACAGAAGCAGTAGGTCATCAAGACAAAGGACTGGTTGAGGATGATCAAGATCAAACTTTATAAATATCAGCATCTGAAGAAGAATTTGATTCAGATTCAGGAATGAGAATGAGAGTAGCTCAAGCTGAGTCAACATGAGCGAAGTAGCAATTGCCGGTAGCACTTAAGCGCAAGAGTAAGGTATACTCCATTCTGAATCCTACAGCGCCCGTGGATACCGAATCCGACTACGCGGAACGTATCGCATAGTCGAACTCGGCATCCACGGGCGCGGTAAGATTCAAAATGGCATAATGACTACATCGGGTTAAAGGCTTTATCACCGGGGGCGAGGTAAAGTCAGTGTGGAGAATAATGCGAAGGAGAGTAATAAGGCCAACCCCTCAAATATCTCACGTTGTGACGCGTAGAACAAAATGTGATGGCCCGTGGATATCGAATCCGACTACGCAGAGCGTATCGCACAGTCAAACTCGGCATCCACGGGCGTGGTAAGATTCAAAATTGCGTATGGCTACAAACGGGTTAAAGACTTTATCGCCGGAGACGAAGTAAGGTCAGTGTGGAAATAATGCGGAAAAAAGGGTAATAGGGCCCGCCCCTCACATATCTCACGTCGTGACAACAAAATGTAGAGACATGGATTTATTGAGAAATGATCTGGCAACACTACTACAGGGAACGTCGTTATCAGTTCCCGTTTTCCGAAAAGAGCCAATTGATTTTTCAATAATAATTATATTTTAATTGCGGAACTGAAGTCATAAAACCAAGAATCTGAAAAAAATAAAATGAATAAATACGGCGGTGATTTGGTTAACTGAAGTATTAAACATTCAAGTACTCTGTATGTAGCTGCAGTTCCGTGTTTTTTGTACATCTTCTTGGATTAGCGGTAGTTGTTAATTTGAATGTCGGTCCGGGTAATAAGGCCCGGTGAAACCTGAAAAAATTAGCGTTTTATTAGGTACTTAATTAACGAAAAGTAAGCTATTTACAATAGGCCGCGTTATAAAAAGTTGCTTACCTTTTTAACAAAGTTAAGTTCGTTTCAATAATTCCCATCTTGGAATTTTGTTGCAGCAGTACAAATAAATCCAGCGCACTGAACGTCTGAAGTGGGGGCATGAAGACGTTGTCTGGATGGAGACACTTGCTACATCTGTGCTCAGCAGTACTCACACACGAAGACTGAATACATTTTCGACGATTAATGCAGATCTTTTCCCATTTTAGCTATGTTTTGAGTTGGACCTTATTACCCGTCTACAGTGGGGGCATAAGGGTTGTCTGAATGGAGACACCTACGACATCTGTACTTAGCATACTCATATTTATGTGTAGATTTAATAAATATTTGACAATTAATGCAGAATTCCAGCTATGTTTTGAGCTGGGCCTCATTACCCACCCACCACATGTGGGCAATATGGCCCAAGTGGACTTCATTATCTAATTGCTATGGAGTCGATTGGTGATGGGTGGGGGAAATTTTTCATGCGGTATAATAGCTTGACATTTCGACTCTCTCTTTGCACGATCAGCTTTACCAAAAATATGTTCATTGCCTCTCTTCAATAGCGAAAAAGAATAGTAGGCCTTATTACCCCATTGGCTTTAATAAGTACCGTCAATGTAGGGTGAACCCGTTCAAAAACAAACGTTTTTCCAACATTTCACTGAGAAGATATTATTTACGGAAGCTTATTTTCTGGATATAAATAAAGGCAACCCCTGGCCATATGATGACATAAAAAATACAGCGTTATAAACCACGTACTTTTCCGGAAAATTGAATAAAGGTATGGGTTGCCTAACTCCGTTCAGGAGAATGAAGATAATCAGTGTGAAAAGTAGTATTTAAATAGGGTATTTGGAAGTCAGGAGTGGGATTAGCATGTACAACTATCACATAATGTCCATTTGCAATCAACCCCCAACCCTCATTCTCTTAAAAACCAGCTTTTTCTTTCCTTGTTATGCATGACACAAGACCTACGAATAATTTACGAAATCAATCATTCCGAATACTGCAGAGTTTTATTTAAAAAAAAAAAAAAAAAATTCAAATACAAGAAACTATGAAACTGCGTTTGACAAAAAATTGAGAAAAAATTACACAATAAAACACATCGAACTTAGATTAAAACCAATTTGTGAATCAGTGTGAAGGAAGATAACTAAAATTTGGTCGTATTCACCCCATGATTCAATTTCAGTATTTTGTGATTATCCGGCCGATCAATCAAGTAATAAAATTCAAGGGGATTTTACAGGGACAAAAAATTCTCTATTAGAAATGGTATTCTGTTTTAATTAAGGAGGTGACTTCCAAACTGCCCTTAGTCAATTTTTTCCGAAAGGAAATTTTTAGTGCTATCTGACAGAAAACGGCGCAAGTTATGTGCCAGAGCTGGATTCGTATTTTCATCGCAATTCGAACTTGAGTTATAAACGTTTAAAGTGAACTCAGTGTTACCAATCATGATTTAGAAATAGGAACGTTTTTTAATTTTTCCAACATTTTCATTTTTGGACTAAGGGCTGTTTGGAAGTCATCTCCTTAATTACCTTTAAATTGAGGAATCGACTTCCAAAGCGGCCTAAATCCAAAAAAATTTAAAAATTTGATTTTGGAAAAAAAAAAACAAAAAAAAAACACATATTCTAGCGTGTCTGGGTAAGTTAGCACCAAGCTGTAAATGGTCATCGATAGTTCCAACATTTCTTTATAGGGTGACAGTATTACGATATAAGAGTGGCAACCTAAACCTCCGTGAGGTACGAAAGAAAGAAAAAAAAGTAAATTTGTTTATGAAATATGGAAACTACACTTTTTAAAAATTATTTTAAATATTTATTTTATATATATATATATATATATTTGTTAAAATTTAATTTTAAAGTTAAATTAATTTTAATTATTATTATTAATAATAGATCATTATGCAAATAAAAAATAATAATTAATTAATTAATTAATTTAATTAAATTAAAAATTTTATTAATAAACTTAATAGTAATTATTATTTAATTATAATAAAATAAATTTAGATTTTAAATATGTTCATATTGCCTGTCAATTAATAATTAATCAGTCGGAACCTGATATCCGACTCATCTGCTCGACCCACTTTGAAGAAGCGATAAAGAACTTGAGGCTGAATATCGCGGTAACCGTTTGACCATGGAAGCGACCCCCTCTACTTGGAGCGATCCCGGGGTTCTTGGGCGTGTTGCTGAAGTGGCGGGCGGGGAAGGAAGATGGAAGCCGATAGGGAAGTGTCGTGAAATCGAAAGAGGCAATAAACAACTAGAAGCAGACTGAGACACTGACTGACTGGACAACGGGCAAACAGAACAGCTGTATCTAGCTTTAAGATTGTCAATATTTCATAATACATTATGCAGTTTAAAAATGTGAGCTCTCCTCCCTGCCCCGCGGTAAACCTACTCGAAGGTATATAAGGCAGTGGAGGGGGACATGGTAAATTTCTATTTCAATGTATACACAGTCCGAGCGGGGCCTGAGCCCCCTCACGAGTAAAAAAAAAAACCTACAGGAGCACACTGATGTTATCATCTCATGGACAGAAGAATGGCGTATAAAACTAAAAAGTCTGGCGAAAGCACGCAGGTCGCCTTCTCCTTACACTTCCTATTACTATTGGAAGGAATCTGGCACCGCAGGTACTCAAGCCCATTTGTACACACGCTCTTGAGTTGTGGAGTACAGCCAGCCGCTCTCAAGTTCAAAAAATTCAAGCAAGGCAGAGTTGTATCTTCCGCATTTTAACCAACGCTTACCGATACACCAGAAATGATGACATACATGCCGACCTTCGCATTCCTACTGTTCTGGAAGAATTTACGCTACGAAACTCAACTCCTCCGGCACACTCATCCAGCTGCTCTCGGTCTCCTGGACAACTCCGTAGACTGCAGGCGTCTAGCCCGCTCTCGCTTACCTTTCCAACGACAAGAATGAAGAAGAAAAATATAAAGTCCCATTTCCCTTTTTAATTAATACTAACTAATCAACACTGTAATAATTAGAAGAAAATACCGTAAGGTAGTCTTCGTGAAAGTGAGACTACTGAGCTGATCCCTAACAGCAATCTGAGAAAAGTGCAATGGACCGATAGATTTGAGTATTGGGCGCAAACAACGCCACCTCCCACACACAGAGAAGTGCAAAATACAAGAAAAGGATAGGTAGGTTCGAACGAGGTTGTGCATACGTGTACGCCTGGAGTTCCGGGCTCCGAAAAAAGTTTTCATTGAGCGTGTTTCTTGTGATTTTACTCCCTCGTGCCAAAAGGACAGAAATAAATCATCGCCGATACCGTTACACGGACAGAAACGCCGTTATACCGAACTGGAAATTTCGTCGACTGAGCGGAACTCGTATTTTACCATTTATCCAACGATTATTGTACCTTGAAATTCCTCGCATGGCGTATATTGCACAGACATCGGGTTTCAGCCTCAACGGTCCGCATCCGCGAACAGGAAGAGCGAACTTTTCGTTCACTCGTTTGGCGATTCCAGCAGCGGACGTAGACCGAGTGGCGGCGATGTAGGAACTTCCGCACTCGTGTTCGTACCGATAGTGCCCACACTACGAATTCTGGGCGTTCCTGAACACTCATAACTTTCCATTTCCATTTTTACATCGCGAGATTCGAGTACACCAGTATCACTAGTGATGCTACCTCGTTGGTCCCTTTTCGGTGGCCGTGAATGCTCGCGATACGTGTAGCAGACCCGCAGAACTCGTACAGCCGCTTGTCTCTGTGCCTGCATACCGATGTAAGCTGTTCGATGGCACGAACGAAAATACGCGGTATCTTATTTCGCGAGCATTCGGCATTTCTATTTATCTTCAGCTTGCCCATGTCACAAGAGCGAACGAGTTAAGCCGGTTTGCACAACCGCGCAGCAGCGCTGCGCCCAGTTGTAACGGCCAACCAGTTAACATTGACATAGACGAACTTGGTCACTGGTCAGCTGAGCGGCCGAGCTCGAACATCGGCGACACTTTTCGAGTTGACGATATGAAGTGCCTCGTTGACATTTGGATTTGAGAAGCGATACTCGAGAGATTCGGTCACATGTTCACCTTTTTATGTCATATTTACAGGATCTACACGAATTCCTACTGTTATAGCAGTGGCGTAGCCAGCCTAATGTTAAAGGGAATGGTCTGGTCTTGACCAGAGGAGAGGGGTGTTAGAGAGGGTGCTCAAATTAGAAAAAGCACTACTTAACGAAATCGCAAAGGCAGTCCAGACCGCCCCTGCTACGCCACTAGGCCATGGAACCACACAGCAGATCAAGCCTGGCGTTGGAATTGACCTTCATGGGATATTTCACAAGTAGCGTCGCTTTTTTGAAAACTGAGCGGGTGCATACTCTTTCTGAATGGTGTTACAACTATTCATGAATGGCAATCGTATAAATTATCCGTAACAGTATCCATCATAAGGTATCGTACAACCACAAGAGCACGAGACATTCCCCACCCTTTTAACTGCCATCTTAATCCACCATCACTGAATCACCAATACGAAAACTTAAGATACAGCAAATCTCTGTATAACACGGTGCAACAAAATATGTAGACATGTCTACTTATGGTCTAATCTTGTCTCTAACATCATAGTTAATGACAAATGGACCATTTATCGACTGAGACTTATTTGTTTTCAAGTGATAATAGACAAATTTCTCGTGATGTCACACAGCGAGTTATATGTGTTTTGTCAAGCAGACAGCTGAGATAAAAACAAAATTCTAAGTGGTCTATTGCATAGTTTTTTGTTTTCTCTAGACCTCCGCTATCTGAAAATACCAACGAGAACACACAGGCAAACCGAGAAAGAAAAATTGTTGCACAGTGGTAATCAATTTCCAAATAAAATGGATTTCAAATCAACAAGTTTGCCCGGAAGCAAAACGCATTGAGGGTCGGCCAATAAATCGGCCGTACATGTTGATGTGGATGCGCTGCACTAGTATTATTCCGTACTTCATTATAAAACGGGAAACATCCTTGGAACCTCAGATATATATCTGTGAGAGCAAGCATCTGCCGTAAGTTCTCAATGGAAAACCAGTTGGAATAAATTTATTAAGACCTCATCGCTGTACTGCATGTTTCATCACAAAGAGGAAAAATTATCAATAAGCGAGTACAGTCTGTACCTTCAACACAGTCCAGCGGCACGAAGTTCTAATTGTTAAAAACTTCCAATGGAAAATTTAATTCAGTACCTACACAATCACAGCAGGCGCCGAACAATTATAAAAACATAAAAGTGCGAGGACAGTAAACTAAGTTTGAGGTCAGCTATGAATACCAGGCCTGAAGCTCACTTCGAAACCAATCAAAAATGACCAAAAACGACCAAACGTAATTGAGTTCGACCATGTACCACAGAATCGTGGCAGGCAGGAAGGGAAAAAGCAAAAACAACATGAACAAAAACCTCAACATCAGATCACATTTAAGCATAAACAACCTAAATCGGACAGAATTACCGCAAATAACCAGAACCAAACATAATTATAAGAGGTGATCATTTGATTTAAAAAAAAAGTCTAAAATTGGCCAAATCCAACCAAATATGGCCAACTAACTAGAAACAACTAGGATCAAGAATCGTTAAACATAAACATACTCGACTAAAGTGATCAAATCGGGCCACAACTAACTAAAAGTGATCAAAACAATCAGATCAAAATGTATCAAAACAAACAAAAATCAACGAAATGCGGTGAAACTGACCAAAATTGATCCAAATTAACTAAAAACACAGTAACACAACCCGGTTTCAATAACAACCTAATCAGATTGAAATCGACAAATCATGACCACGCAGTTTTCTGAAAAAGACTAAAAATAAGCTGAACCAAGCACGGCCAAAAATGATGAAACAGTAAAAAATTACATCTTACCGAAATCCTCCTAAAATAATAAAGACAGACCAATTCCAACCCGACATGACCAAATCTAACTGATATAATCAAAATAATATACCAAAATAAAACTAATGAATAAAAAGAAAATGAGACCTAATTCGAATCAAAATGATGAAGTTCAAAATAAGTACATGAATATGAACCAAATACGGACGAAACACAAAATAAATCAAATTGGATTAAGAATCAGTAAATCAGCAGAAAGAGTAAATCCGCTAAAACTGACCAAAACTGACAAAAATTGACTATCTGAATCTAACCCAGAACTGACTGAAAGCAACAAACGGATAAAAACAAGATTCATGAAGTATGACTAGAAGTGAATATACAATTAAACAGAACAAAATCTGACCAGAATTTTACTAAAATAACCGAAGTAGACCATATTATGCCAAAAAAGACCAAAACAAAATTTACCGAAGAAGGTCAAAGCAAAAGGCATTAAACTCAAGTAAAAGTTAATAAACATAATTTTTAGCACAAATTTTTAAAAAAACTTCAATTTAAATACAAGTTAAAAATTTTAATTTTACATTTACAAGTTCAAATGTAAAAATTTTTGCGCTGATTTCAAGTTAATGTTTGAAATTTTAATTGAATGATGGAGGACCTGACTTCAAAAACGCGCTTAGTCCAAAATTACCGAAATTGGGATTTTAGCGCTATCTGGTGGCAAAAAAGGAAATACACATTCCAGCGTTCACCGCGAATTTCCACATATCTCTATTAGGAGGCCAGTTATATGTGTTCAAAGCACTGATACGACTATGATAGTAAATAGGACTTTAGTTGCTTTTTTTTTTTTTAATTTCCCAAACTTCTGTGTTTTGGACTAAGGACATTAGGAAGTCAGCTCTTAAATTGGAGCACAAACGAATACCAGTTTGAATAATTGTCCTCTAGGACTGAAGAATTTGGAACCAAATGGACGCAATCGTTTGTACCTCGTTTATATGGGTATTTTTTAATTGAATTTTTTAAATTACCCCATCCGATTTTCAATCCACAATACGGTAAATGAGAAAGGGATTTCAATTTATGTGCGGCTTTCCATTTCACTTGAAGCAAGTTTCTAGCCATGGACGCAGGCCGGAGGTCATTTGGACCTTTGTTTCTCCACCCCCCTTCCGGGGGGGGGGGGATTTTGTACTTTGTACTAAATGAGATCTCCTCTTGTATGATACCGTGCCGTGGTGAGAAGACTTGAGCGTAAAAACTAATTAATAAAACGACTTTCTATGAGGTTATATATCGTTAAAATCGCGACCAAAAGCACCTAGGAGAAGGCGAACTCCGACAGATAAACCCGGTTGAAAGCAATGAAAAACGACAACCGTATCTCTTTCTAAAAAAATGTAGCTTTTCCAAATAATAATTACCGATGATGGCATTCCAACAGGTATGTAATTTTTCTGGACATAAAAAGCTTCCCATTCGGATGTTAGGGAGAGGGAGCTACTTGGGAGAGCATCTTCATCGGAAAGTTTTGAAAAGCAAGGCGCAATTAAAATAGGAACTTGGAATGTAAGAAGCTTGAATGGAGTTGGAAGATTAGAGAATCTTAAAAGTGAAATGAAGAGGCTTGACCTAGGCATAGTTCAAATAAGTGAAGTATGGTGGAAAGAGGAGAATGATTTTTGATCAGGAGACTTTAGAATAATAAATACAAAGGGAGTAAAAGGGCAAACAGGCGTCGGAATTGTTAGGAATAAACAAATAGGAAATAAAGTTAAATATTATAAACAACAGAGTGAAAGGGTAATCTTGATAGAAATCTATACCAAACCAGTTCTTACAACAATAATACAAGTGTATATGCCTACTAATATTCAGGACGAAGAAATTGAAGAGATATAATATGAAGAATCAGAAGGACTGACGAAGGATGTTAAAGGCGAAGACAATCCTATTATTATGGGTGCTTGAAATGTTAGAGTTGGTGAAGGAAGCAAAGGTAATATAGTCGGGGAGTTTGGATAAGAGGAGACCTGTTTGATACAGTTTTGTGCTAAGTATAACTTAGCTATAGGAAATACTCAATTTAAAAATCATTATAGAAGAAGAAGAATTCGGGTAATGAAGGCAGATATCAAACCGATTATATTATTATAAAACAACATTTAAGGAATCAAATATTAGTCTGTACAATGTATCCGGGAGCTGATATTGTAGTAATCAAATGTAGCCTTAAATTGAGGACAAGCTACCTCGCGATCGCGAGGTAGTAACAGGGTGTTTGCCATTGGAACTGTGCAAACAGTAGAAGCGCTAGTGTAGAATAGGTATTTTTTGATAAGCAAACGGTGACTTGATGTCACTAACGTCTTCTTTTTCCCCGGAAACATAAAAGCTGATGACGCTACACGCACATCATGGAAGTTCAAGGCTTCAAACTATGAAGCTGCAGACTGCAATTACACAGCAGACTTTCATCAATACAGAACATACTAGAATACATTTCCATTTTCCATTTAATTCATTCCAAGCGGCAATCAGAAATCAAACACTCTACCTTTACAAGACAAATAAATTCAAAGGACATAAATCCAACAAATTTCAGGTACACAAGTTTCAATGAATATGAACTGATAACTGCTGATAACAATTCAAAGAGGGACAGGAATTTTGTTTCGATTCAAATAAACAAAGAATTTTACTTTGATTCAAATAAAGTTGTGTTCTCGCTTCAGAAAACGCACATTAATGTGTTCTTACTCCTCATTACAATGTTTATAAGATGCAAAGACATTAGCTCCACACTCCACTTCTGGTCACACAACGCGTGAAATATTCGTGAACTGTTCAAATGCGAGAAAGATAAAATCTTTCATTTCAAAAACAAAACGTGATCTGCCAATTATTTCTTCACGTTTTTCGACAAAAGAAAAAGAACAGTAGAAAAAAATGTGAAGGCCCCTTCGATGTGGAGGCCTGGGTCTCTGGGACCCCCGCCCTAAATCTGGGCCTGCAATGAGGACAGAAAATGACTATTTTCACGATAATTTGTTTTCAACTTTTCAAAATACTTTTTGTGCACTTATTTTCATTTATCTTCAGAAATTTTTCATCCCCCTGGCTTACCGGTTGGCTCCTCTGTCTAATTTAGAATTGAAGTGAATTTTAGTTTTCTCTAACAAAAAATTGTGAAGGCATCCCTACGTGCAATAATATATATATAATAAAAGATACTTCCTCAGGGGAGAGGAATCAAATATGTAGCATTAGCAAATTTCGAAATTCTTTATGCAATTTTCTCAATTTTTTCTGAAATATTAGGAGCATTTTACAAATATTGAACAATAACTTTCAAACAACGGTTTACTCTCCGAAATTTACGCTTGTTTGCGTGACATTAGAAAATGTCACCCCCTCCCCCTTCCAAGCATGAACAACTCAAGAGTTGGCAATTTGAAAAAACTGAATTGGCATTATCGGGTCTGTGCTCCCCTCCCCTCCATAAATGCCTTCGCTACGACTCTAATAACCACGCAGATCATTACAAAACCTAAATAAAAAGCGTGGGTAATATAAAGTTACAGAAATCCAATTTCATAGATAAATTCTTTAGTTACAGAGAAGTCGAGATGAATGCGAGCCCTACCATAAAGCACCTTCAAACTAAATCGAATCTCGTAATCGTAACCCGAGGTGATTTTCATTCTCACGTCAATGGTGCCCGAATGAACGCTACAAACACACATACTACTCGAAATACGTGCACAGTACACACTCGGTCTCGAAAATCTCACTCTGTTCTACGTATAATTAAATACATATACGAACCAGAGTGAGCCTCTGCGCTATCGCTCTGTTAATTATACCTAACTCACTTCATAACAGCCATTGACAGGACGACGAAAACGAAAGTGCGATACGCGGCAGTTTCTCAATTAGCGTCTAATTACGAGTACATATTATGCGGTTGGCTTTCGCGTGTGAGAATATATTCTCTAGGTCGCGAGCATTGCCGTATTTGCGTGCCATTTACAGGGCCACTGTTGGCCGTTTTCTTCCACGTTTTTTGAAACCGAACTTCGGCAGCGCAATATTCCATTTCCCGGTGGAATTGAGCCGAATATATGGCAGCCTCGCAGAGCAGCGAGCACCAGAGTTTCGGGAGGGATAAAAACCGCATCAATTTCGGATAGTAATTTATACCCAATGACAGCAGATCGCTCTCGCAAACGAAAAAGCCAATTTCTGCGCTCCCTGCTGACCACACACGTCAACTGTTACCTATATGCATGTATACCGAAATGGACGAAATTGGGCAAAAGTTATGAACACCAGAAACCCCGGTCGCGCCTCGTGTTCCGTTACAAAAACACCCGCGAATTATTCGGATGAAGGGGCAGGAATAAATTGGCGAGAGAATTCAAGCTTATACGTCCAACTTATATAATTATCGTTCGTTCTATTTTACGCATACGGTATATATTCTTGTCTCGGCACGCTTGTCTGAAATACAGAAATTATATACCTTGTATGAAGAAAAAGACAACTAGTATGGTCGGAAGGAAAGGTACCATTAATTCCTCTCCCATTTCCTCTGGTCGGATATTATCAGCGTGAATATTTAATAGCGAAATTCCTTCTTTCGCGCAGCATTTAATTATACAAGCAACAAAAAAAAAGTGAACCGAGTTCAAGTTCATCTCGTTTATGTAATTTTGACGCGAACTCGTTCGCTCGCTTCATTATTGGTTCACTTAGCACGAACGAGTTCAAGTTCGCGAAAATTTTAGTCAACGAATCGGCTCCTCCGCGGACTTGAACTTGAATATGATCTTCGTTCGCAAACCCGTCGCGCAGATTCACTGTCGGTTACTCCAAAAAATCTTGCACGACATACCCCAGTAAAATTAGATCAGAAATGAGATTCGAGAGGAAAATTGGTATCAGATATTTTTGCGGAATATTGACAGTGGTTTCCTTAATGAGCACACTTTTATATGGTTGATGGTAGTACCGCATAGTAAGCCTATGTTACCCTGTTGCCCTATTGGTTGTTATATTCCGATTGATGGTCCAGTGTCCGTAGAGTATTGTGGTTGTCATTCGAGTGCTTGCCAAGCAGTGATTTTTTTTCATCTTTGGGGGTCTGATGAAAAAGTAGCACGCGAAAACTTTCAGCAACAATCTACTACTTCAGCGAAATAAAGGCCCCTCTTCCCAAGATAAGTGATAAAAGACGACTAAGTCCGACCAAAACGACAAAGGACCTAATAACCAGTTCAGACCAAAACAACCAAATTTGAATAAGTTTGACAGTGGCATAAATAGCGTAAATAAGGAATGGATACGATGGGGATACATCCCTCTTTCAAGATAAAGGGAAAAGTAATATTTCAGAGCTTGCCCACTACAATTTTGAACCCAAGAATCCAAAATCTTCTTTTTTTTTTTCAAGTCAAAAACTTGGGCGAAATTTTGTAGATCCGTCACTATAGTACCGAAAAAATGTTGACCAATCCTCCTCCTTCTATTAACACTACTTAAGTCTGATCAACATTGGATAAAAAGGATAAAAAATAAACCAAAACCAAACATGACTAATAATTTCTACAAAATTCGAAAATAGCCAAAAAAGGGTCAAAGCAAATCAGATACAACCTAAGCCACTACCATTCCCCCTTCAATCAACAATTTCTCTTGGAAAAAGAAATTATTTTTTCTTACTGTCTAATTTATTTTTTTCCTTTTGTCATTTCCTTGAGCCTAGCCGTACTGTCGTGCATCCTGGGATTGCGACCCCACTTGTGCTAATGTAAATCGGATTCTACGAACACAAGAAGGAAGTAAAATCAGGTAGCGATATCATCGAAATTGTATCTTTGCTCTTTATACAATGAAATAGTTCCTGAGAATTTCAGCAAATTCCCTAGCACGGTGATGCTGGCATTGAAATCTCAAGAACGGAACAGTATGTTGAGCAATAATTTGAAACTTGCCAGGGAGAAGTCAGACGTTTCCGCATCTAAAATACCAATCCGTTAAAAAAAAAACTTCTAAAGGCCCTCGTTTATGTCGCCCAGTCAAATACGAACTTAAGACAGTCAATTGAAACTTGTCTTGGAAATTTGAAAAAGTGTACGGGAACAGCAGAAGCGTCGCTGGATTTTTTTTAGGAGGGAGGATTCTTTTGGTGGGAGGGATGTAGTAGGTTGTACGTGTATTGCGAGTTAGGTGTATGGTACGGTATTACTAACTGCTATATCATATAGTACTAATTCGTTTACCAATTTTTTACAACTACGAGTATAAATATGATGGCATTTGAATTGGGGGAGGGGGTCATTTTGATAATTTCTACCCCCTACCCAATAAAATAATATTGAGAGGTAAGTATTACCCGTCCACCCCTCCCCCTCAGCGACGCCCATGCGGAACAGTAAACAGTGTTTCATTGAATGCTGATACCATGAATAAATTCGTTTGGGCCGACTCTCTACGAAATTCTCGTATAATAAAAAAGGGAGTTTTGAAAGGCGATATCTGTATACAGGGGAACTCACATACGCTGGCTCAGGACTCTCAGAAGTTCAGTTTTCCTGCTTTCTCAGAAATACCGTACATGTACATAAATAGCTTTTCAATCCGTTCACGAATGAATGAACTGGTCAGTCGCGTAACCATGACCTTTGGACCTTCGCAGCCAAATTATATTTCTAGGCTCAGTACCGCCATCAACTTGACCGCACCGGAGTACAGCAACTTCTCCTAAGTCCTACCTCGTATTTCCAAATTATTTGTGTGAGATGACATTGCCCCGATACCTTGAATGCGAATACTCCGCATACTCGGTATTTTTCTCGTAAGTATCGCCGGTTCACCGATAATCGGAAACGGCGAAGAGCGAATCTATCATTTCCTCGTTCGATTTCGAGGTTGACTTCTGACGAATAAATTTTCCACTGAGATTCGTATCCACGGCTAGGCTCGATACACGCTGGGTATTCGTTCTACGTGATTACGTCGCGTCGTATAAGCTACTTTACCTTCACTGAGTGTTTTAATGCTTTTAAGTTCGAGCAATACATAAACGAGCATTCTATCATACACTAGCCGCGCTTGTTATTGGATTCTGGACTTAACTTCTGAACTTCAGTCATTGGCTAGTCTCGTCACGTTTTCAGTACGGTATGTAGATACTCCACCATCGGTGTTCGCTGAGCACACGCGTTGTCCTTGTGATTTAAAAGTGAACGAGTTAGCGCAGAGCATAACTACAAGTACGATGCAGAATCCGTAAAAATAAATGCAAAAATAGAAAAGAAAATTGCAATCCCAAGTCGAGAATTAGGAATCAAAAATAAGTTAGCAACGCGTTTCCACCCTCCCCCTTTGATAAAATCAGGATTAACTAGTTCATTTCCTGAAAACAAGATTACACAGGAGTAGAACCTAACTGGTAAGTATCATCTGTCGGTCTGAAATACACCACAGGATCAGTGATCCGCTCGCGGGATAGTTTTTTATTGCTTTTACAAAAGAAAGTCATAGATACCTTTCAAAAATCTATAAAAAACCATTGGGCAGTTGTTTTTTTTTTTTTTTTTTTTTGTTTTTGTTCAAAAAATCACCACTCAGCAAACTATATAAACTGGAAAAGATCGTTTCGACCTTTTTTCGAAACGGATATAGCTAATGTTTCGCCATGCGACAGAGAAAAATCTCCCAGAAACCGTTTCGTGAAAAATGCTCCGCAAAAAAAAACGTTCCGCAGGAAAACGTTACCATTGTGACGTATGCAGTTGCGTATTCTTCTTTACACAGTCATTCGATTCATCACGTCTCAACGGACTGACACGGAGAATGCCGAACTACGCCGAGAATGAAACGATTAGAGAAGAGTCAACGTTATCACGATTCTTAGGAGCGATCAAAAATCCCTCCCTTTGAAAATTCAAATGGTCGTCTTCCATCTATTTTGGTGTCAAAATTATACCCTTCTCATTATTACTTATCATATTTTACTCTTTTTTTTTTAATTAAAAAATTGATGGTAAAATTTGTTATACTTCTTAAGTTAAAACTATGGGGGGGGGGGCTAATGCCAAGTCGGCGCTTATGAGCATAGACAGGCTCTGCGGAGAGGCTAGGGTATTACGCTCCCAGTGGGTTGATTTAATCCCCCGGAAAATTTTGAAAATACGTTAATATTCTACTAGAGAGCTTCGCCACCCTAGCCGCTTAGCGACCCAACTCCTACAGGCTGATACTCGCTTTACTTCTGTAGACCCCTACTAGGTGCTACGCACCGCTGAATCACTGAACTAGACATCTCATTCTGTAAAATAACATCATTGCTACGCCAAATTACGATTACAAAACTCATGACATAGCTAAGCAACCCAGCTGAGATCACCTCATCACGTAGCTGGGGATCCAATGCCAGACAAACCGGGTTTGAAAACGGTAAAAAGACAATCGGGTTCGGCAACTGTAGAACTGGTACAGGAGTTGGTTGGAGGTAGTTTTGTGACCTGGCAACGGAAACGACTGACTGACTCAACACTTCATTCGCCTGCGAGTACCATACTCCTTGTATCAGCCTGTATTCCCTAGGGAGCATGACGTTCCTTGTACCAGCCTGCGAGCACTATGCTCAGCTAGTGCATCATCTTGCAGACGAGTCCGAAATCACAGGAGAGCATTTTCATGTCTGCTTCGCGGACTGCACCGACATGAGAATGTCACTGTCCAGCGAATGTAGCGTCCAAAAATGAGCGCGCCAAGAAAAGAAAAATGGAGCGCAACCTGCTCTGTGGAGCAGAGCGGAGACCACATTCTCATGTCGGCGCAGTCCGCGAATCAGACATGAATATGCTCTTCCATGGTTGCAGACTTGTCTGCAAGATGACGCACTAGCAGAGCGTAGTGCTCGCAGGCTAGTACAAGGAACGTGATGCTCGCAAGGGAATATTTATTCCTTTTTGTCGTCCAGGAATAGCTATATTGATACAGATAACTATACTGAACGTGTATAGTTGTTCAACTAGTAGTATCATCTTGATACACTAAAATTTTCATTTAAGATAGAAGATATGAAAAAAATGAACTATAATCAAAGAATTAACAACGGCATTAAATTCCTTGTTGAAAATACTCATAGAATCCTATACTGTCATGTCATTGGTTTTTTTTTAAATCACAAATTGTTGTGTAGTGTTATAGCGAGGACCATTTAGCGTATTACAAGGAATTAATGTAAATCCATAAGATAAAAAAATACAACAAAAACCAAAGAAGACAAGAAGGGGAAAAAAAGAGAAACGAAATGTCCTTCAATCAGACCTTAGATACCCCCGCCCCTCAGCAGCGGCCTGAAGATTGACCTGGGCATACTCAATATAGATCTCCCTCTAAAAACTCTGTGAGAAAAATATTTGTTGTTCTCATAATGTTGTTCCGGGGGGGGGGGGGGAGATTTCATTTCTTTCTGCACGGTATTTAAAATAACCCCATCGACATGCCACTATATGGGATCCCGCGATGAAAATCAAATAAAGTCAATTCTGTCAAACGGTATTCGATTTGTCTCATTTGGTAAGACCTGGAAAAATGGGAGATGAGCCCCAAAATTGAATTCAGCGACCTTGAAAACTTATAAATCGAATACAAGAAACTACCACTATTTGATCAAGCCCTCGTTGGTGACACAGCAGGAGTCGGATACAAAATTATCCCTAAAATTGAATTCAGCAATGACCGAATCTTATTTTTTGAACCCTCCTTCTCCTCCTTCCCTTGGAGCCACCTCCCGAACCTATAATCCCAGATTATCTGTTGGAAACTTGGAGCACAATAACTTCTCAACACATTTAAACGCCGAGAAAAAACAGTTTTTCGTTAAAAAAAAAAAAATCAAAACCCCTGATATTTTTCTCATAAAAAGGAGGAAAGGCTTGTGACACGGGGTCTCTTAATCCGATCAACCTGATACTTTACAAGATTTCTTCTTGATTTTATTGGAACCGATTTAGGAGGGAAACTAGAGATAATGATTACGCTACTATGCCACAGATCCGATTTTTCAATTCCCCCCGTTCAAAGGCTCATGAAACCTTTTGAATTATATTCATTGTGCTAGTAAACTTCAATTCCATACCTCGCCCCACCCATCTAACCTAAGTTTGCGCACTGATCGAAATTAACATCAAAAGTAAAGTCAGCGACTCTTGAAACGTGAGAAATCATATTTGGGCTCGTAAAATTTTAACAAATTTACCCCCCCAACCCCTTCTAGGCCTCAACTTCAATCTGAGGGTCGGATCGATGTTGTTACAGAATTCAATAGCCTCCTGAAATTCAGTAATTGATACACGGTTTCATTGTTCTTAATAATGAAAAAAATATGAGTCCCATTATTTCAAAATTATTATTTCTGAAGCCAGTAATATACAAAAAGAAAAACAAAAAAGAACATACAACTTTGCGCGTGTGGTATCCAAGGGCCGGGGGCATGGAAGACTGGGAGACGGAAATTTTTTAAACAGTAGAAAAGATAAGAAGGTGTAGAAGTTCATCTGATGATGCTTAACACTCTTCATCTTTACCAAGCTCGGTGAAACTAAAAAAATGACAAAAATTCTACGTTTCCGCTCATGAGGCATGCGTTAATGGGCAGCAAGGTGAAAAGGGTTATCGAGATGTTTCGTGGGCGTGTACAAAAAATATGAAAGATATCATTTTTATTTAGAATTTTTCCGCTATAATGCTTAGTTCCCGAGGAAAGTACGAAAAACTTCGCCCCAAGGGAGGCTTAAGGGCAGTTGGATTTCCGACAACTTTTAGTATATCTTGACAAGAACTATCATCAACCGACTGTAAAGCCCTCTGGTCGATTTTTCAATTCAAATCACTTCGTAATTTGCACAGCAGAATCTGTCCAGAGTTTCATCGTGTACCTCAGAGATCTCAGTTTTTGGATCTGAACAGAATGACATATTACCAAGATTTTTCTCTCCCCGCATCTGTAAAACGAACGCGCTTCGGCACCATATCTGGTCGACACGATCTCGCATAAGCAGCAGCAACAGCAGCCGTTTTCTGAGAAATGCTTAAATATTTTAAAACGCTGAACTCACTTTTCGATTCCTCCATAAATATTTATAGTAGCCTCTGCGAATATATGTGCTGGCACGTTTTCTCCATATCTTTTGCGTTACGTCGCTTGAATGTTGATATTTTATATGTTTACCGATACGCAGTTACCTACAAATATTTTCGAAGAAACCGTTGAACTTCGGCCGAAAAGTTGTCTCTGATTTCAGGGAAAACTCGCGGCAAAACTTCGAGGTTATAGTTTCTTCTGGATTACCGGATTCTTGTACCAATTTTGAGCACCCTTTTCACGAAGACTTCGATAACTGGGTATCTATCTAATCGCCGTGGATGGCTCGCCGCACAGATGATCAGCCGCAGTAAGGATTGGCCGCAAAAAGTATACTCGCCGGAGGACCTACTTTCCTCGCGCCGCCATGGGCGAAAACTCATAAACCTGATCACTGCGTATCTTGAACAGATTACAAGAAATCGAAAACGAACTACAAGACGACTTCACCCTCCTCAGAATTCTCATATTTGGTCGGCCTCATGCTGTTCATATTTTGAACAATAGTACACTTTGGAATGGCGATGGTACTTTTGATGTAACGCCCCTCCGTCATTTTTGGAGAACGATATCGTAGAGCTCATTCATGGCTGTACGGCCTCCTACTCGAATAAAACGCGAGAACACTGGAAAACTTAGCCGTGAGAGATGCAGAAATCCTGTTCTCGTGCGATTACGAATTAGCAGTACTTAGTTATGAATGAGTTTCAGAGAGTATTTCCTTCAGCAACTATTGGTGGACGTTTCTTCCATTTCTCTCAAAGCATCTAGAAGAAAGTTCGCGATATTCATCTTCAAACACTGAACGAAAATGATCCTACCATACATCTTTATGTCCTCTAGCGCATGTGCCTGTTCAGAATGTATCATCTGCATTTCGACACCTTAGAGCAAACGCCTTCGAAATTCTAAAAAGAGGCCTCGATTTAATGTTACCGCGGGTGGAGCGTTTATGACCGAACTGTGGATGGAGACCAACGTACGAACAGGGACGTAACGAAGAGTTTCTCCTGGGGGGGGGGCAAAAACTGTGAAAGTCCCAACTGTCTCAATTCAAAATTCCCAAGTATCAAAGCAAAAAGAAAAAACTATTGACTGGTTGGAGGATTTTCCCAACATTTCAACTCAATTCCCAAGTATCCAAGCAAAAAATAAAACAAAAACAAAACCTTTTGACTTGTTAGATTTTCCCAACTCTGCCTGACTGAAATGGTAAATTTTCCCAACTGCTGAGTAAGAAATTCCAACGGGGAGGGAGTAGTTTACCCCACCCCATCTGGTACATCCCTGCGTACAAATAATAATGCTGAGGCTGGTCACCATAAATTACAAGACGAATTCATTCATGTGCAGTCATCCATCTTTCTGGACTTTCATGAACGTTTTGAGAAAGAGTCAGAAAATGCGGGAATGTGAAGTACACGGAGGGAGAAATAGCGCGAGCACCTCCTACCAAAAAACAAAAAACGTGATATTGGAGGATTGTATTTTGGACATAGTGACGGATTACGAGTAAAGAAGCTCAATAAAATATCTAAGAGGCATTGCCCATAATTTGTAATTTTGACATCTTTATGTCCAGTGGCGTAGCTAGAGGTTTCCCAAAGAGGGGGGGGGGCACAATAAGATTTTCAAGGAAGAAAAAGTCGAAAATTAAGTCGCTGATATTAGAGAACTTTGTAAAAATATTGGGTGGGGGCGCACGTGCCCTCCTGTGTCTCCCCAGCCTTGACGCTACGCCACTGTTTATGTCTTTGCATTGGCACATAAACGACAAAAAAAAGTTACTTTTTGAGCGTTATTTGGGAGCATCACGAAAAATAACACCTGACTGAGAGCTTTGGCACATTAATGAAATAAGGGTTACTTTTTGAGCGTTACTTCTCCTGATTTATCCTAATAAAAAAAAATTTCCATGGAAATTTCTATTAACAACACAGCTGCAGACTGAGGGTTACTTCTATCCGTATGATTTAGCTCTTCATGGTCAAAATTCAGTTCAAGTGCGGTTCAAATTTCCATAGAAATTTTTATTTCTTCCAACCATCTTCAGTATTTAATAGAAATCACCATGGCATCCCCCCCCCCATGATGGTAGGATTAGATCGAATTATTTATTAATTCTTCCATGGATTTTTTTCATTATTTCTTGTTGAGAGTCAAAATGCGTGCTGTTTTGCCGACCCTCCTCAAGGAACGAGATTATTAGTTTTCTCTTCTCTTCTCATTTTCAGTTCAGTTCACAGTTCAGTTCAGTGGCGTGTATTGCGTGAAGCCAATATCCGTATGATTTATCTTTTCAAGGTCACAAGTCAGTTCACAATTCAGTTCAGTCGTCCATATTTCCATGGAAATTTTTATTTCTTCTAGCCATCTTCAGTATTTAATAGAAATTTTCATGGACACTTTTTTTTTATTTCGTCATATGTAAATCGTACGAATCGAGGAAGTCGGGGACCATTACAATCGATTACTGAGATGTCGATATTAACCTCTCCATTACTGATAAGTCGATATTGAAATCGAGACGTAAAAATGCTCTCCCGTGGTTTTTATTTACTTTTAAGTTTGCTGATCAATATTTTGAAAATTTTTCTGATTACATGATACCCTTCAACTTTACTTCAAAAAATGAAATCATCTCGCGGCCATACATGTGCGGTGAGTGGTGTCAGCGGCTAATTAAATCCGCGGCAAACAGATCTTACGGTGAGTTTTCTTTGTGGCGAATGAAGGGTTGGAGCCGTGCGGTGAATCGTCCGCGGCGAATTGGTCTGTCCCCAACTAAGTTAGCAGTTGAGTAGAGCGAACAGGTCTCAAATTGGATTACAAGAACTTGCGGTGATAGAGGCAAGTCTAAAATGACATGTTTGTAGGGCTTTGACTTTGACCTATCAGCCGACGGTGATCGATATCGGATGCCCAAATCAGCCCCCAGTACAAATGCGTGTCTGCCCTTCTATTTAATCCTTGAAACATAGATAGAGGAATATAGTAACTGAGAACCAATAATTCTCAAGATTAAAACTTGAAAAACTCGATGACTGCATGCCATAAGATATGTCACTGGATACTCGATAGGCATAAGAATCAGGATTTTAATCGCAGAGCTGTTCAAGGTATCTGTCGGTTGTTTCTTGGGGTGACAAGAAATGAAGGAACAGTGAACCCGATTTTATTTTTGAGGGATGCAGCTAATAGTTGGTTAAGTCATTTTTGACGAATGACACACAAACAAAAAACAAAAAAAAAACAATTTTTTAAATGCTGCCTCTCCAATCCAGTATCATTGAATGATTACCTAATCAAATGTCGATAGCACGATGTGGGTTAAAATACGATTCGGCGACCGATTTTATGTACTGGATGGACAGGTTTTCGAGACAAGAGGTGTTTGGATACACGGGAACGGGAAACCACAGAAAATCCCAAGGTGTGAAACAAATGGCGATAACTCCTTTTACAAAGTATCATTCAATCTCTGAAATAAATCCTCAGAACCAGTTGATCAAAATGATATTCCCTCGATACATTTCTTAAATGATTGGTAACGGCCCCTCGCCTTTTTCATACATAATTGGGGGGGGGGGGCTGATAAAATTATAGCCCCACCCATTCAGAATTTAGGACCAAACATAACCTCAATTATAAGTATTATCGTAGTGGTGGTTCGTACAACAGACTATTTCGCTGGTGCTCAGCCCCCTCATACTTGCCTAAGAGAGAATGGGATTCTAAATTCTGGAACATACACAGCCTCAACTGTAAGTATCATGTTAGTGCAGGATCTATGTTGTTTGTGCTCGATTCGATCGTACAGGATTGAGGCCGGGGGGGGGCAATATTGGACCAAACGTGTGGTCTATTAACCGTGTAAACAGATCACAAGGTTTTGTGTTTCTCGCGTCCCAGCCCCCGTTGACCATCATTTGTCGAGGCTTCTGAAGAAATAACTTCAGAAATTAATTCGGCGATTGCAGAAACTGAATTATAGAGCACTTATTTAAGTAATGTTATATAATTTCCAACTTTTCACGTCCCAACCCTACGTGGACCACTCAGCTAAAATAACCTCAAAAACGAATTTAGCGACTTCGTGTTACTCTTTACTTTTAGAGGTGTCTAGCTTTGTTGATTTTTAATCTTTTCATCAAAGGGCGCAATAAGGGGGGTCCAAGGGTGGTAAAGCTTTCATTCAATTATGATGGGCACCTCCAGCAAAGGATAACGTTTTAATTAAAAGACTGTTATAATTTTTTTTTCTTAGTCATCGATAGTTACATGCTTTGAGCATTCACTCACAGTACAAGGTTGTTGCGGCCCTGATTTTCATCGAGTGCAAATGTTTATCGTAATAAACGTTGGCGCATTTTCAAATTCCTGGAATTACCGAAATCTTAGACAAGTCCAGAAATTGCGAGCGAAAAATTGTTCAATATGGGCATAAGTAGAGAATTCTTTTATATTCACTCGGTTCAGGAGCCTCGCAAGTCTTAATTCAGCCCTGATTCAGACTAGTTTTGATCCACACTTCTATATAGAGAGGGCCGCCATTTCATCAGTTCCCCTCCTACTCCAGATGAAGGGGAAAATAATAACAACACACATACTGCTCTAACCAGCACTAACGTAATACTACTATTAATAGGTTCAAAATTCAAAATCATCATTTCGTCGGCCCCACTCACTGCACCGAGTGATTCTGGTCAAAGAAGGCCATGAGTAACAAAATGAACGGTTGCAACCAATCTGCACCAACGGGGACTATTTTTAGACCAGAATCAAGCATGGCTGAACCCGCGAAAAACGTATCGTGGAATTTTAAGGCAACGGAGTAGAGACTCATTGAAAATGCTTTTTTGGACACGATTAAAATTCTTCAAGACTTTATTAAGGCTTTTTAGGAGCACTGGAGACTAATTTGAGGCTTTTGATCCTCCCAGATAGGTTTCATATTCTGAAAAAATGGTCTAGACTTTATTAGGGTTTATCAAGACTTTTCAAAACCTCTACCGAAGGCTCTTCAAGACTTAATTAAGGTTCACTATAAGAGTTTTTAACCCGCATTTAAGACTCTCCAAGACCTTTGCATAATTGTTTGCAATCAGGAAGGTTTCCCAAAATATTTTAAATCAAGATTTCGAAAAATGGGAAAATCCCCTAGAAAAATCAAACCGTGTGAATGTTTCGAGAAACGCTTAATATTATCTGGAAGTCGTGAATTACTTTTTTACAACTTCTTTCCGAGAGACGGGACTGAATACTGACAGATAGAGTAAAAAACTAAACAAAGAGTCAACACAGTCATTTATTTAGCATTCTCTGTTATCTGGATTCTAGGGTTCACAATATTTTTTATTTTTTTTTAAACTAAGCACTTGAGAAATGGCAATTCCTATAGTATATTATGTTTTCATAAAAACGGGAACTGGGACTTCTTGTTGCAAACTTTTTTATTGGGAAAATGGGAATTTGGAATGCCCATTGAAAAAAGTCAAAATATCGGGAAATGGAAAACGGGAATCTTTTCAGGAAACATTCCTGTGAATGACTCTGCAAAACTCATCTAGGGCTGTATAAGACTCGTTATAACTCCTCAAGACTTCATTACGGTTCGCTAAGACTCATCCGAACATATGGACAAGAATCGTTCAAAAAATAAGGTAACAAGGGCTATTATAAAATAACTATAAATCGTAAAAATTTTATTTTACAGACTTTGAAAAGAGTTCTGCAGGGAAGGCAGCTATAAAAGTTAGTAAACCGATCCAATACATGCCTCAATCGGAAAGGTAAGTAACTATGCCGAGAAGTAATTTAAGGTTGTATCTTTTCAAGTTTTGTAAAATAAAATGTTTACGATTCCTCGTTATTTCATATCCCTTGTTACCTTACTTTTTGAACGCCCCATGTAAAAATCATTAAGATAATTACAGTCCTTTTAAGACCATTTAAAATTTCTCCGGACTATTTTAAGAGTATTCAAGACTAGCTAAGGCTCTTCCGGACTCAACTCAGACTGTTCAGGCATTTTCAAAACTCTTGCAAACTGATTTAAGAATCGTTAAGAAAACTTTTTAACCTGATCAAAACTCGTTTTAAGACTCTTTAAGACTTCTCCAGACTCCTGAATTAGACGGAGTTTCGTTGCCCACGTACAGAAACGGGACAAAAATTAGTCAAGCAGCATAATATGCGAATACACGAACAATGCCGCAAGTGAGCGTCATTCTGGGCTATATTTAATTTCGTTCTGGTTGTAAATAAAAATTCTGACTGCCGAAGAAAAATAACGTAATTGGAGAAGTTGTTTTTACAAATAAATGAAAATATTGAATGAAGTATGTCTATAAACGTGCGCCAACAGAACGATGGTACCTGTTTACAACCTAGTAGTACAACATTCCAGTAATGTTTATACAATAAAGTTGCTCGATTACCAAGCGGTCTACGGCTCATGGAAAATCGGTTTGCAGGCTTCGATTTTGCCGTACTTGACAAATAGAATACACACGGTGGGCTAAATTTTGTAATATCGCTCTTCACGTGACATTTGAATACTCTCGGTTATTGGTACAGAAATGAGTTAAAGTTCACTCAGTTTACTCCTCTCCCGCTCATACACCCACTCGCGTCTTCTTCCTCGAATTTAATTTGCTCAGCTTGTTTTTCCATTTATTCGGTTATTTAGTTTTACACGGGCTTGTTCTCTTTTTCCTGAAATAGTTCTCCACGCTTGTACAAACGGTTTTATGAACTCATTCGCAAACTTACGCCAGGTGCTCAACTGCTCGTACCAAAAACATAATGAAAAAAAGGGGAGGTTAACGAACGCGCCACTTCAGAATTACTTTTATAGCGATCTCTTGTATGCAAGTATAGAGAACATAGAACCGAGGAATACGAATCTCGTAAGTATTTGTAATAAAAATACCTATACAATGCTTTATACTGTTTCTATGAACAAGACAGGGAGTCCTGGATTTTTCGATTTTCTTCCATACATAGAGCCGGAAATCCCACTTAGAGGGGCAGGTCTTTTTCTAAATTTATCAGGACGACGTCTTGAACATTTCTACCAGACATTTATTCGTTCCAAACTGAACTTTTTTTCGCAGTCACATTTCCTTTAGCACACACAGCCCAGAGAACAGCTAGTTCGCAAATTTCCTTGGAAACAGAGTAAAAACTCCAAAAAATACATAATGTTGTTTCCAAAGCCAACTAATATTTACAAATCGATGTAATATGGTAAGGTTAGACTAATAGCTAGCAATTTATGGTGTGTGTACGTGGGGAGGGGGGCAAATACAGATAAAAATATGAAAAATTTCAGATGAAAACTAAGAAACTGCATTACAACAACGATGCGCAAGCGAAAGTGATTTTTTTGAATTTACAGCCATGTTTGTACTCGTGTTAATCAACATTTCTCTCTATTATACCAAAAACCTGTCCTCCTTCTCAACCTGAACCACCAGGAAGAAAAACGCAAAACAGTTTGCCTATCGAAGAATCTGAAAAATTTCAAGAGCAACCCAGCTATCTTCAAGGACATAATCTGTTCTCAGATATAGTCTAATGACATGATGATGATGATGAGGTTATTAGTCTTACGACCGGTTAGTGGCAGCTCTCAATTTCTCCCTATCTTGTGCGAGCTCTTTCATTTCGTAATAACACTTACATCTGACATCCTTGATTATCTGTTGCACATACTGGAATCTTTGCCGACCTACCCAATTCTTTCCTTCCACTCTTCCTTCTAGCAGCAGTGATGATATTATTCCTGGGTGCCCCAAGTTATGCCCTATTACAAATTTATCCCTCCTTCTTTTGAAACAATTCTAAATATCCATTTTACCTCCTAGGTGGAAAATATTTGGCTGGTATCAGAGGGTGGCAAAAATAATTTGCTATACGAAGGAAATAAATATTTTAGGGTGCTTAGCAAGGGAAAGAAACGTTTTCGTTCAGGCTTACATCGAAGTCTCCGGTCAGTTGCTTTCTTGAGTTGCTTCGAATAAAGTACGCAAAATCCGTGCTGAAACTTTTGATGTTATGACCGACGAGGAAATCGAATTTATGGATATACCGGTCAGTAGTCCGTAAATGTATCGACTTCAAAGAAATCTAGAACGTGTAGTTCTCGTATTAACGTAAATTTCGAAATTCGGTTCAGACAAATTTTGCCAAAGTCATCATCACCAGTCAAGAAAATTTGAGTTGAAATTATCGATGCAAATACGTGTCGATCGAAATAATTTGAATTCCACGTGGAATTTCGTTCGATTTCCTCCAACATTCGCCCTTTGGGGCCGTTAGAGTCCAAGATAGAATTCCGTCCAAATTTCTCGAACGTTCGCCCAACGGGACCGAATCTTTCTCCATTTCGTTATTTTTTAGACTGACGACAAGTATTTGTTTTTTTGTCGTTAAGTCCGAAAGCCCGAACACCCGAAGCCGATTCCGAGATGCAAGTGGTCGATAATTAGTATTTTTTATTATCCTTATAATTTAATACTGTCAAATTTTATATTCAATAAATTTAATTTGTATTCAAAATTTCGATTTCTTTCAACGTTTTCCACAGTAGAACTAAATTTATTCAGGGCCTTTTTCCTTAAGTACTGACGTAACTCCCCCCCCCCCAAGTCTAAACGATCCAGCTTCCTCTTCAGGTACACAAATTTATGTCAAGTACTTCCTCGTTCCATATCTTATCCGTCCATCTGATGCTAAGTATCCGCCTAGGGCACCACATACCAAAAGTTTCGATCCTTCTCTTCTCTATGGTTTTCCTATAGTCCACGTTTCACATTCATACAAGGCTACACTCCAAACATAAATTTTCAAGAACAATTCTTTGATTTTCAGATTTATTTTTGATTTGAAACGATTACTTTTTCGATAAAATGCCAATTTGGTTTGTGCTGTTCTACTGCTTACTAATATCCCTCTTACTCCTTCCAGCATCTGTTGTTATTTCTACTCCCTAAATAGCAAAATTCGCTTACTTTCTCAATCTTTTCCTCTCCAATATTTATATTTACGCTATCATGTTCACATCGATTACATACCATTACTTTAGTTTTATTGTTATTTGTTCTCATACCATATATTCTCTACACAAAATCTCCTCCATTCCATTTAAAATGTTTTCCAAATCAATACTCCTTTCAGCTAATAAGACAATATCATCTGCAAACCTGAGCATCTTTACTCGCTTTCCATGTATAGTTGCACCTGCTTCAAATTTTTCTTTTATTTCTTTTACGGCCCACTCTATGCACAGATTAAATAATACTGGAGATAAGGAGCAACCCTGCCTTACACCTTTTTCTATATTAGCCTCTCCTTTCTCTTCTTCTATTCTTAATGCGGCTTTCTGTCATTTATATAAGTTTAAAATAACTTGTCTTCGTTTAAATTTTATTTCCTATTTTTCTTAAAATATCAAACATTTCAAGGCAACATGCCAGTAGTTGGTCAGCTCTTTGAAAGCGCCATATTTGCCATTAGAATGGGAATACAAAATTGGCATCATAAAATTAAAGGATTGATCAACAAATTGCAATGATTACGAAGCACCAAGCACGGCTGGTATCACAGTAATCCTCCATTGAGAAAAGTATTAATTTGACCATAATTTGGCATGGTTGCCAATTATTGGTCACCTCTCTAAACGTAATTTCACTTATTATAGCATGAAACGAACCATGAATCTGAAAACCGGAACGCGATTTGCCAATTCATGGTTGACCGAAAAATGGCATGAAAATTTAATTCAACATGAAATGTTCGTAGCTTGTTGATTTTGAAACAGTTGCTAATTCTTGGTCACGCTAAATTTGAGTCAACTTTCAAATCGTGTTTTTGTTAAATTTCTCAATTGGAAATAAATTGAGAACACAAAATATACCATTGAAGCGGATAAAACCCCAGGAAAGTTACATTTTCGCAAAGTTATGGCACTTTCAAAAAAAAAAAAAGTTTGAAAAATCTTCAATTTCTTCAGTCAGTACAAGATGACAACTATTTTCAAAAAATTTTCTAAAATAGGTGTCTTTGAACCTTTTAAAATAATAAAAACACAATTGGAACCAACAAAATCTATAAATAATTACTATAATTAATTTTTCCCGCACATTCCTTTTTTTTTGGCACATAAAAAAAAAACGTGAAAAATAAAAAGGTAAACATTTTTTACAAAATCACTGATAACCTATTAACAAATCACTATTTCACGGCGCAAAAGGTGTCGTTGGGAAGGCAGACACCTAACGAACAACCTACAATAGATAGCAGCACTTACCAACTAAAATACGTAGTTCGATCTATGACACTTTGAAAATTGACCATAATTCGCCATGGTGACCAAGAATAAGAATTGACATTTTGCGTCATCCCATTTCACATTATCAAAAGCTTGTTCAATATCAACGAATGCCATATATGTATCCTGCCCTTTTTTGAGTCTCCCATCAACAATTAATCTCAAAGCTAACAATGCTTCCCTAGTACCTCTAATTTTTCTAAATCCAAACCGATCACCTCCTAGTTCTGCATCTATTCAATTCTATTCTTAATTTTCCAATAAATTATCATAGTTAATATTTTTGACGTACGAGAAAGATGACTTAACTTGTTCGATAATTTTCACACCTATCTGTTCCTGCTTTTTTTGGTATATTTGTAGTTAGAAATAGCACTCTTTTTAAAGACCTGTGGTATTTCCTCTTTGTTATAAATATAACATACTAATTTGTACAATTTATGAAGTACATATTCTCCTGAGTTCTGTAATAATTCAGCTGGTATCTCATCCACTTCCGGAGCTTTCCCTTTCTTTAAATCTCGCAATGCTTTGGCAAATTCACCTCTTAAAATATAGTGTCCCCTCTTATCTTCTTCCACACCTTCCGCCCTCTCCATTCTTATCTCTTCATCCCATTATTACTATAGAATCCTTCTACACCACCCTTTCACTTTTCCTTCAGCTGTGTAAATAGGCTCTCCCTCCTTATTTGTTATATAAGTTTCTTCCTTCTTTCTGCAAACTCTATTTTTACTTTTCTGTAGGCCAAGTCTATTGTCCTTTATTCATAAACTCTTTTATCTTATCACTTTTTTCTTTCATCCATTCCTCATTGCCTTTTTACACTCTCTTCATTTCATTCCTTAACCTTTGATAAATTAATCTACCTTCCCTATCATTTACATTCTCATATTTTCTTCGTTCATCCATCTTCCTGAGGATTTCCTCCTTCAACCATGGTTTCTTTTCTTCTCTCTTAGTTTTACCTACATTTCCTTCTGCTGACTTTAATATCCCCTCCTCTATTTTACCCCATTCTTCCTCCCACGCTGTTAATTTCCTACGTTTTTTCAACCCCTAATTCTAATACAATATCATCTTGATATTTCCCTATAATATTAATATGTTCCAACTTTTTCAAATTCCATCTTTTTACCTCTTCTTTTCTACCAAGTTTCTTCAATTAAGCCTACACTTCATTACTACCAAGTTATGATCACTGTCGATATCGGCTCCTTCATAAGTTTTACAGTCTAATATTTGATTCCTAAAACGTTGTTTTGTAATAATATACTTCGCACAAAACTACATTGAACGCTCTTTTCTTTCATTTCTCATTCCTGTCTAACCATAAATACAAGCAAAACAAAATTCATGTCAAATAAATCGGAAGCCTGACTTGAGATGAAAGGAATCGTGAGAGAACAGGGCAAGGAATACAAATATCTAGGCCAAATAATATCTATGAAAAATAAAATGAAGACGGAAACGAACAATAGAATTCAAAATAGCTGGAGAAAATTCTGGTCTCTAAAAACCATACTCAAAAGTAAAAGCAAAATCGAAACAAAAATAAACATTCTAAACTCGTGCGTAATCCCAGTATTACTTTACGGCTCTCCTTCCTGGACCACAACAATGAAACAAGCTAGAAGGCTCCAAGCAACTCATAACAGTATGCTAAAAAGCATCCTCAAACTGAAGCTGAAGGACAAAATAAGCATCAGAACACTAAGGGAAAAAACAGCTACTCAAAGTATAATGTACCAAATAAAAAGACAGAAATTCAAATATGCAGGGCACATGATAAGGGGGAATAAGTTAGTAACGGAGTAGACGCCTTACAATCATAAAAGAAAACCAGAAAGTACCCCCCCCCCCACAAGAGGAGGGATGAGTTGGAAAAAACAGCGGAAGTGGGCGGGTTTTCAACTGTAACTGGTAAACTTTAATCATCAAAGTTGCAATGTAGTAGAAATAAGTTAAAATATAAGTTGTGAACTCTAAGCTGATAAAAATAAATAACAGTAATAATATGATCACTGTCAATATCGGCTCCCTGCATAAGTTTGTAGTCTAATATTTGATTCCTAAAACGTTGTTTTGTAATAATATATTTCGCACAAAACGGTATTACGAGTAAACACTCTCCTCTTTCATTTCTCATTCCTTATCCGAAATCTCCGACTATATTACCTTATTTTCCTTCACCAACTCTAGCATTCCAATCACCCATAAATAAGATATAATGATAATCATTCTTCCTCTATACTAAAAATCTATCTTCCGTCTCTGCCCCTTTTACCTCTGGCATTGAAGAGAAAAACGCCATGCGGGTTGCCTACCTGAAAATTCGGAAAACTGCAGGGACCAGCTACCCTTTCAAGGGCATAGCCTGTTCTGATATTAGAATGACGCGATATAAAAAAACATAATGATGACATAATCACCTATAACAAGACATAAATATGGCGGTTAACCAGCTTTGACCGGTTACTATTAAGTTTAGGCAATAATAAAACAAATTCTTAAGACCACTGTTATTCTCCATGATGATTTGAACCCCCTGGGACACCTATACCCTATGATTTGATTTTTCTCAAATTTGACAGCGCTTATTTCTATTTATAGGAATAGATCTGGAGGGGTTCCATCAAAAATTCATGCGGTTGCCAAATAAGGACTACATTGGATGAGTGATACCCCTCTCTCGGGTAGTTTCCGGTGCCGGGGGTGCGGTGTCTCAGGGGCCACTTTGGCATGCGTGCATCGCCATACGTCCCACAACACCACCCCTCTCCCAGTACCTTCATCATATCGACCCTAGGTGAAATTGAAAAATAGTTCCCAACGCACGATGCCTGGCGTCGAGTATATACATTTAGATGACCTCACGAGGTCGAGATTTCGGACCCAGCCACCGGGTCGCACGAAATGGCGGTGAAAAATTCGAATCGGTTACACCGAATGCCCTGCGGTCGATTAAAAAATAACGTGCAACGGTGGAATGTACAACCACAAAAAAGAGTGAAATTATAAACGAAAAAGAAATTAATTTTTACGTTCGGTTCGTCTCGTTCGTATTATTTTTATATCCACGTCCAGCCGTGAGCCAAATTTTCCTATTGTGTCTGTCCCAAACGTGTACGGCCGGGCCGGCAATCTAGCGTAAAAGATTAATGAAAATTTCACATTTCCACAGCGACAATCGTAAAACGGCAATTATCCGGCGAATTTTTCTCGACAACGACATAAATATAAAAAAAATAACTTATCGCGATAAAAATGTTTACCCTAGAAAACTTTTTGCCATTGTCCAGACCGGTTGCGTCATATGTGGATAGGTTCGTTAAGCCGGGCCGGGTCGGATCTGGTGATTCAGCCGAGCAAAATTCAAATTCGTGTACGTAAAAATATTTCCTTCTTTGGGTTATGCCCGACCTGGGAAAATTGGCTGGTAGATGTAATCACTTTTGGAGTTCGTATTTGAGTAATTATCAAATACCTCGATCTTTCAAAATTATACGAAATCTCACTAATTGGTCACAAAGAGACAAAAATAACTACACGGCCCTGGGTTTCTGCAAAATTCTAAGACTGCGTGACATAGGTATTTCCGTACTAGCCGAGGGTACAACGTAATTACAAAGAGTTGATAGTTAGATATGGCATTCCATAATGCGGCCAGCGGTATCATTTTTCCTCTTCACTGTAGTAAACAGTGGTACCAATAAGAGGAATATGGGGATATACACACCCCCTCTATGTGTGATAACTTTTGGCGAGGTAGGGGGGCTGAAAGAACTAAAAGCACATAGAAGAGGGAAAACTCCGATTAATAAACCCTGATGAGCGCAAGGGGAAACTGTATCAGTATTCTTCCCTGGAGATGCGTCTCCATCACTACAAGTATGATAACTCACGAAATGAATACTAAATCTTCCACTCTGATATTCGGACGGAGACTACCTAGTACCTACTGAGAAACTATCAGAATTGAGAATAGTGACATAGAATGTAAGGATACTGAATGAGGTAGGACAATTAGAATAAACTTAAAGTGATGAAAACATTAAAATTAGATATAAAGGGAAGTGACAAATCTTGGTCCAGGTGCCATCTGTAGGTCGTTTTTTTTTTTTTTTTTTTTGAAGTTCAATAAAATCAAATAGAGGCGCAACTAAATTTTTTTCTCGCGAAAACGTGTTCTCTAGACTCTAAGCTACATCGTTCCGTACCATCTTGACTGTGAAAACATTATTTCAGATTTTTTTTTATGTTATTTTAAAAAGTGACAGTGGAAGAAATACCAAAATTTACTACTTAAAAAACTGATAGCTCAAAAAATCGAACTGGTACGTACATAACAAATTCTCCGATCTGTGCGAGGGATTATATTTTATGTTAAGCGTTTGAACAATAGGTACATTTCCGAAGGATTTCGAGAATTTTGGTTTGAACGGATGATTTGCAGGTGATAAGAAGGATGTTTAAAGGCTGTACCGACGGGGGGTGTTTTGGGGGTTCAAACACACCTTTCTTTATATAGGTATATGTTATGCGTAATGTGAATTTGCTCAGTTTGTAAAATGCGCGATCTTACACAGATTGGGCGACCGATTGCGTAAAATCGGCAACACCTGAAAGTTGAAACTGCTCAATTTGCGGAATCTTATAATTCGCCGGTAACGTTAATGCAAACGGTCCAAAAGTATGTAATAAATGATCAGTCATGTAAAGTTGTGAAGTAAATTATGAATCGTGTACTGTCTTATCGCTGTGAACAATTTAACCAGTCAAGCCGAGACCGAACATAGGCTTCCCTCAATTTTTGCCATTCTGACCGCATATGAACTATTTCATGCCATAATTTGTTCTTCAGAAAATTATAGGACTAATTTCCCCATTTTTTACTTGGGCGTCCTCATTTTCATTTCTTCGTATTCATAATACCGAAAAATAATTTTGTAGAACAATATCTCATTATTTAATCTTGTAATACGTGCCACCCCCCTCCCTCATTTCCATTTGTCTCCTTTAATTATCTCCATGATATTTCAGTTAGTACTTATATATACTTATCTTGTTATTAATGATTTCTGAGATCTTTGTTCTGTCATTCAGTTTAATTCCCACTATAGACCTTTCAATGGAGTTTTGAGTTACTGCTAGCTCCAAGTCTGTGATCCAAAGTGAGAGTGGGTAAAATACAACAATTAAATTCTTGCTCTTTGAAGCTGTTTGTACGGTTTCTTCGTAACATGTTTTAGACTCCAAAATTTTTGTTCATCCAATTGCCTTTCTTCTTTTTATTTCTTTTTGAAATTGTTCTTTTAATGATACACATTGTCCTAAATAGTTATATTCATGAACTTGTTTTGTTATTTAATTTTCAATTTCGATTTTGGGTGGTGTTTTGCTGTTGCTAGGAATTTTTGTTTTAATCGTGTTTAATTTTAATCCTCCATATTTTAGACTTCTTTCATACTTACAATTCCTTTAGCACTAGCTTGAATTCATTCCCGCTTTTGGATATTAGTATTACATCATCTGTGAACCTTAGATTACTCATGTATTCCTCATGAATTAGTATTCCTCTGTCTTCCCATTCCAATTTCCTGAATATTTCTTTCAGAGCAATACTAAATATCATAGGTGATAATGAATCCTCTTGCTTGACTCCTAGCTTAACCTTAGGGTATTCTCCTATATTGTCAGTTATTATCCTTGTCTCTAAATTACGACACATGTTTTGAATTAATGGAACTAAAGCAAGTGAGTATCCTTAATGGTTTTTCTTAGCTTCTATAATAAAGTCATGTTTTAAAGAGTCGAATACTTCTTATCAGATAATATTTTCAGATTACATAAGTCCTTTCTGAGAAAAAAGGTAAAAACCTAAATGTGGGGTCTTTCCCCACCATAACTCGAGGTACACAGGGTCAGGGGAGTTGGGTATTTCCTTTATTCAGGGTGCCATCCCCAAAAATTTCCATTAATACAATTTTATATAGCAATTTTTTTTGTTTCAACCCTCATATTATACGACCAATATTTTCTGTACTAAATAGTCTGCGAAAATTTACGCCCCCGGCAACTCATTTCACGAAATCGGCAGAAAAATGCCCGCCTAATTCATGAAATACACGAGCGATTCCGGTAAACAGGCAGACGCATTGCCCATTTCTCATAATCGGCCAGGGCCTTGCGTATTTCATGAAATGAGCAATTCTCCTGCCCATTACACAGAATGAGCAACTTTACGAATTACGCGTAACATATACATGTGGGTAATCGAAAACATCTGAGGTATTCGTCGCCGCCCACCGCGAAAAAAAGTTATCAAAATCGCAAAATACCCCTTTGCTTAAATCCTGGGTACAGTCCTGGGTGTTTGAAAGATTAGTCCTAAATTGGCATGTAATTTTAGTATTAAATCAAAATTTCGGGTTACTGTCAGTTCATACAACGATGCGTAGACTATTTAAGGTATTTTCATTTAAAAAACGTACGATTAATGAAAACCAAAACCAGCCAAAAATAGGCACCGACCAACATTTGACATACTGAAAAAATTCTGATTTTTTAAGGATTAAGATATACTAGATATTTATTTAGCTTTAATACAGGTTCGTCAAATATAATTGAATTTATGATTTATGTATTCAAGTGCTTACTTTACTAGGAGGCATCATTTAAAAAAAAAAGAGAAGGAAAAAAAATTATTATGCCAATTGTTGGCCAAAATCAGCACATGCCAAATGTTGGCCGATCAACAAATGGTTTTTAAAAATTATTTAAAACGAAAATCTACACGTATTCCGTCTACAGCAATTGCAGTCATATATTCTACATCTGTATACAAACTAAACGCAAACGAAAGAAGTCTTATTGTCACATTTCGCCTGACCAATGACTAGTATAGTGTAAATTTCACCTAACCAATAACTAGCATTATGTGCCAAATTTACTCGAGTGCCTCTTTAAAACAATTGTAGGTCAATAACTCACTCGGCATTGAAAAATTTTAAGTGCCTCACCTGAAAGGAGAAGGATGATATTAACGATCAGTTTAGGTTTCATTTCTGAAAATCCACTCAGGAAAGGTACACGAGACGTTAAAAAAAAAGTGGACCAAGAATTGGCACTTTCCTTTGATTGGAATTAGTGGAGTGAGATGGCCAGAAGAAAATGAATTTTGGACAGAGGCATATAGAATAATTGTAGTCTGACAGGCAATATGGAAGGAGTAAAACATAAATAAAAAGTAGAATAGAACAAGCAAAGAGATTTTTTTTTCAAAAGGAAGACATATTCAAGGCAAATATGAATTTGCAAGCAGAACTGCGATTTCCTCGAAGGTATATTTTGAGTATAGCATTGTATGGATATGTGAGACTTGGATACTAGGAACACAAGAAAGACAGAGAATAGAAGCTTTTGAAACGTGGTGTTATCGGAGAATGTTGAAAATCAAATGTATAGAAAAATCAGGAATAAGACAGCAATAAGTATTGAGGCGAATAGGAAGGAAAAAAGAAATTTAGAATACAAGTAATTGTAAAGAGAGTTTAAGCACCCATCCAAACACACCACCGGCTGCACCCCGCTCAATGCGGCCGCGCCGTACGGTTACATCCACAGGTACCCCAACACACGATCTCTCCCGCACACTCGTGCCGGCCCATTAGCAGCCCACTTAAAGCCACCACAGGCAGAAGATATTAGAGAACGCAAGTCCACTCTCAGGAAGACCAGTGAAAGCTAAGACAGTTACTATATCAGCACCCTCAGCAGCATCTCCACAGAGCAGGGAGAGAAGGAAACCCCGGGCAGAATTGGGTATAATTTTGAATTTAGCGTCTTTGTATTGATCAAAAAGGGTGGATACCATACTTCTAACGCCCCTGGATCCGCCGAAAGGGGCATGGTCATAATACGAGTATAACAGATCCAGGAATATTCTCATTACTGCTAGAGGGAGTGGTCGAGGGAAAGCACGGGAAAGGAAGGCAAAGAATGAGTTATGAATAGCAGTTAATGAAGCTTACGAAGTGTAAATCCTCCTCAGAAATGAAAAGATCAGTGCAGAAAGCAGAAAAGTGAAGAGACCTAGAGACTAAGAAATATATCATCCACACCCCCTCTTCTCCAGAGCCAGGGGGTACATAAAATTTAAGACCTTGGCAAACAACATTTTAGACCCAAGTTTCTAAATTTTTCGTAACTGAACCAACGATCCTCCAGATCTTTCTTTTGCAGTCTAAGAATAGCTAATGCCTGGTTTCTTTAGATATTTTGAAGGTCCATCGACCTTAAAATTAACATCGAAAGTACACAATGATTTTTTTACAGATACCGCTGACGGCCCATAGAACGTCCCTGTTCAAAATGATAAGGCACTCATCACCAATATGTTAAGAAATAGTCGTGTTTTCAAGCAAGAAGCAGTTTCCTGAAAAACCCCTACGTAATTCCCCCGTCAAACTGTAAGTTTAATAGGCGCATTTCATTGACAGTTACATGAAGATATGGCCGATACGTGGATGAAATGGTCAAGGCTCATGAGCCCCCCAATCCTGTACATTTGTAACATCCTGGTTTGAAGTTTACATTCAGACTTGTGACCTAACCTTCCCCCTCTTGACCAGAGATGCAAGGCTGCGATGTCGAGAATGTTCAATGACGTCACGCCAGTGAAACGTGCATTTTGAGTATCGTAGGCAGTGGACCCGTCCCCCTTGGAAATATGTAAATAACGTGCCCAACATTTGTAGAGGTCATTTCGAAAGGCGATGGCATTTCTTTCCGAGACGTTTGTTAAAATCACCGGATGGTGTTTCAGCACAATTGCCGGGCTAACGCTCGAAGAGAATTCTCGATCTGTGACATTGCCGGATCGAGAATGTTTCAGAAATTACGAGGCATTTTATGTAACTACGTCTCTCTTCCAGCGGAGACCATCCGTTCATTACTCATTGCATCATCGGAACACGCGTTTCCAGATGATAAACTTTTCGCCGAACCGTATTAGTCGCGGCAAACGTCATTTTTCACGGCAACAAAGGAACGACACGGCATCGATAAAACCCGAACTGGAAACAATCAACTTATTCGCGGCGACATCAGAAAACAGCCCTGTGCGAAATTTTGTTCGACGTGTAACCGCAGACGGCCGAGTTTAAAGGTGTAATTTCAAAGGGACGTGATAAAGGTTTATATAAGTTTCAAAATCCACCGCAATATGTAAATAAGAAGCAGAAAATTCATTTCAGCTCACGAGACAGCGTGAAACCTCGACCCGGGTCCAAGCCCGGACTCGACAGGGCCTTCCAATTTTCATACAGATTTGGCCAGGTATTTCTTTATAGTACACCTTTGGACTCGGGTACTCGGCGCAGGTAAGTCTCTATGCTGTCAAGTTCGCTTAATGTCGGGCATAAAGCCTGGAAAAAGGCGAGCCCATCATCAATACATGGGGCGCAGGTAAGTCGCTTCGCTGCCAAGTTCGTTTAATATCGGGCACAAAGCCTGGAAAAGGGTGAGCCCACCATCAATGTATGGAACACCCGCATCCCCACCGAAGCTGCAGGAGCAGGAAAGAGACACTGACAGTAGCGGGTGGGAAAAGTTGAAGGAGCAAGGGGAAGCCCAGTGGCACCTCGGCACCTGCGAGCGTTCCCTCCCATCCCGGGGAGTGTCACTGGTAGAGAAACCTGGAACCCGATATGCGACTCACCTGCTCCAACCAATTCAAGGAAGCGATAAAGAATTCGGGGCTGAAGTCTTGTAGTAACCGTCTGACCATAAAGGCGACCCTCTCTACTTAGAGCGAACCGTCTTGAGTGTGTTGCCAAAGTGGCGGGCGAGGAAGGAAGATGGAAGCTGATAGGGACAGGTCGCGGAATTGAAAGCGACGTAAGACAATCAAGCAGACCTAGACACTGACTGACTGAAGACAGACCCAGTAATCTAGTCTAGCTTTAAGACTGTAATTAGAACCTAAGATCTACTTCGTAAGCATTATGTAATCTAAAAATGTGAGCTTTCCCCCCTGCCCCTTGCTAAACCTACTTGAAGATATATAAGGCAGAGGAGGGGAGACACCCCAATTTTTATTTTATGTGTTTGAATATAATACATGGAAACCTTTGCCGGTACGGGCCTGGGAGTAATGGGGCTCCGGGTTGAGGACATCCAAACAAAATGTAAAAATCTCCCAGCAAAGGTATATAGATCCAGATTAGATAATACATGGAGCCACCCGACGATATTCGGAGCAGGCCACCTGGTGGAGCTTTGACCCCACACGGGAGGAAAAAAATTGTCCGGCATAGGTTTCCAGCATCCATTTACATTTACTTCTATCAATGATAGCTCTGTATTAAAGTAAACCATTAACAAGCTAGTTCCTCCAGTGGGTGGGTGGGCGCCCCTTCCCCTCTTATAAATTCATATGGGGTCCATTCCTGTGAAGTTGTATTCCAGTTCTCAGTCCCTTTACCCAAATTACCTGCATATTCTAGTTCCAACTTCTTTATTGGCCAACCAATATCAATAGCTTCAGTTTTTATTGCTCTATTATTTCCACTCACAACTTATCCCCAAGTTTAATTCAGGGTATGCTCTATCCGGTTTTGGATGGTCTTTAATCCCTCAATCTGTGCCTCCGTTGGGGCCCTTGTTTGTGCACCATATTTACGATTTTGATTTTTGATGTCAACTTAAATTTTCCTTTTAAAGTATTTTTGTTCGACCAAAAATTTTTCCAAGCATTTGATTTCCTAATACCGAGTTATGTTTTCATTCTTTCATCAAAAGCCAAATTTCGGCCCAAATATTTGTATTCCGTAACACACTCAAACTCCCATGTATCGCGAGGTCTAACTCATTACCATTCGTCATTATTTTTGTTTCTGAGTGATTAATTGTAAGGCTCACTCTTTTGCTTTCAATACAGAGCTCATCTGCCATATTTTTCAATTCATCCAGGCTGGCGCTCACCAGGACAATGTCACTCGCGAATCTGAGATTATTAACCTATTTACCATTAATTTCAACCACTTTGTCCTCCCAATCGAGTCTGCGAAAGATTCCCTCTAATACACTGTTGAATAGACAAGGGTAGAGATGGTCCTCCAGCTTACCCCTTTACCAAGTGTAAATTTTTCCCCTTATCCAAACTTATACAAGCTTTGGAATTTTGTAAGGATTTTTCAGAAATTTGACAATCTCGACTTTTTCCAGTGCTTCCCAAATTAATACTTTCATGACTGATGGAATCAAAGACCTCATTAAAATCAATAAACATGAAGTTGAAAAGCATTTTGTATTTTCTATCCTTTTCTATAATATCCTATTTGTTCTTTTCATAGGGGAAAATCGGGAGTTGAATGGATTTTATTTTTTAGTATTTTGACATTTTCATATCGAAAACACTGAGCCAAGTCGGCGAAGCTTTGACGACAATTAAAGTTCAATGACCAACATCAAAATATTGCCAATTGTTTCCCAATGAGACGATCGGTCCGAGTGAAACACGCCACGTGACCGGATTAATGACTCAGAGCGGTTGGTCCTTTCCGAATCTCCAGTCATTCCGTAGCGTTTACGGGCAATAAGAGGTCGAATGAATTAATCTTCGTCGCGAAGCTCGTCCATCTCCCGGAATTTCGAGATGTTCACCCGAATTCAAATTTCGCCAATCATTCCCCTGGCTGTCGCCCAACCGTGAAGTTCCAATCCGCCTTTTCCCCAGTTTTATATCCACATTAATTTTTATTTACGTACTTTTTTTTTATTCGTATGATACCTACGTAATCGCGTTAAGTCTCGACTGTAAAATCGTATGAATGACCTCGAGTGGCGTTATTATTCGGAAGTGTATCATAGTAAGCGTTTAATTAGTTTCTGCGAATGACTTACGGTGTACGAGGTGATCGCACGAAAGTAAAAATTATGTTTACAAGAGTTTTGATGCAAAACTACGAAATCATAGGGCGTCGAACATATAAGTGAAAGGCGACCTGGAATGAAAGAGGGTTGGGCACTAGGCTGGATCGTCGCATATAAAAAACCTAAAAAAAAATTTCAAATGTTTGAGTATGATCTAGTCAAAAAGTTGCCTTTGGTAAAAAAAAATTAGTTTTAAATTATTTTTTAAATTTGTACATTTTTTCTAAGGGATTTGTCCTTGAAGTTATGTACTACAGGGCTGGAAATTGAATGTTGCGCAGCGCCTTAAGAATGTCAGTTATACAAAATCTTTACATAACCTTTTTAACAGTATTCATTGCGAACCTTAAATTAGTTCATATACCGATTGTGCCTATCTGTGAAAGTGAAGACGCTAAAGCACTTACAATACTTTGTTGCCTTAATCAGTATAATAATCTTAACAGTAGTAATGATTGAGATCTACAAAATGAGTAATGTATAAATTTTGCCTATCTGCAATACTGAAAACGCTATAAAACAACAAACCATTGTAAGCGATTTAGCGCCTTCAATTTTACAAACAGGCAAAATTTGTGCATTAACTAATTTAAAGTTCATGATGAACACTATTAAAATGGTTATGTAAAAATTTTGTATAACCAGCACCTTTAAAACGATAATAATTATGATTATTGTAATTTGATTTAAAATTTTACTTATTAGAATTATATTTAAAGAATTTGGATTTTGAAAATTCAATAAAAGTCATAAAATTATTATTAATAACTAAAAATAGTTTAAATAAATTTTATATTAATAATATTTTTCGCAACATTAAATTTTCAGCCCTATAAGACATAACTTCAAGAATAAATCCCTTAGAAAAATTTACAAATTAAAAAAAAATTTAACACAATTTTTATTACACCAAAGGCAACTTTTTACCTAGATCACGTTAGAAATTTCAAAAAAAAAAAAAAAGTGTTGATCCATCCTAGCTCACACATATCAAAACAATGCTTCTTTGGCTTGTATACTATTTTAATATTGGAGGGATTAAAAGTTTTAGGGGAACTAATTCCCTCGATTCTGTACCACCGCCTCCCCCCGCCTCCGTCAATGCTAGAAAATAATGATAAGGGGCGGCGAAAATAATTTCGCCAACAGGAGGCAAAATGTAAATCCGGCTAAGTTCAAACACCAGGCATGAGTGTACACCGCCGACCTGAGGTGGGAGGACTCATGGGGTGACTATCAAAATAATGCTGCAAACTGTTTCACTCGTATAATGTTTCAAACTTTTTAGGGGAGCGTTCAGAGAACTAAGGAGGCTTAATAGCTCAATCCCCCTGCCCCCATTTGCGTTTATGCCACCAGGAACTGAATTTCGAAATATTCGGCCTCGTTTGCGAAGTTATTTATAGAAGCAAAAAGTATCCTGACTAATTACGGATAAGAGGTGTTAATTTTTTAACTACATACTCGTACTTTTATACAAACCATATTTACACCCGAGTTTTTAACGCAGCATCGTAAAAGCGTATTTTTTATTTTACTGATAAACAGTTTCTTCGAACTATCATGACGCAGATAGCCGAAGGATTTCTCGGGGTTTTGTAAAGGAAAAAAAAGACATCTAGGAAGTGCATGGCGGCCAAGGGTATTTTCGAAATATAAATGTGAAATTTCAACTGAAAGCTTAGCTAATTGATTGGGCTACCACGTCGTGATCTTGCTGCAATCATACGGGCTGAAAATGTGACAAGATAAATTTAAAAAGTTGTCCGAAAGTGAGTACATTTAGAGAAATAAAAATGACTTTCGGCCACAACGTTTTCGGCTGATATTTTCAAAAAGATTTTTCAACAAAACCAAAAACAAAACACTGATGAGTTTCGATCGAATAAGATGCCAAAATTATGATAGTTTGTTCAATTAAAAAAAAAACTGTATACTGCCCCGTCTCCCTCAACAGTTTGCCTTTCGAAAAGTTCTCAACGTTTTTCGACCAATCTTGGACACTGGTAAACATGAAAATTAAAATTTTTCAATTTTAAATCTTTAATTTTGCGAGAATTGGAAAGCAAAGCCTGTAGCTGTAACAGCTCGCACGAGTTTTAAACATTATAATCAATGTTTGTTCATTTTGAGCTCTCGTTTTTCACGTTTGAGATCTCGAAAGAGTTTGTATCAAAAATTTCCTGGGTTTAGCCGGACTCACGTATTCAAAAGAGCCCTATCAACTTCATATCTCAAATTTTCGTAAATTAATACAGTTTTCCAAAACTAGTTCATTGGCCCAGAATGCCAGAATGCCCCTACGAAAAAAATCACAACATATCTTAAAAGTACACGAAATTTTCATTTTCATTTTTTTTTTCTCTTTCTTTTGAAAACGACGAGGAGGTAACTTCTAAACTGTCCTTAGTCTGAAAACCAAAATATTGGGAAAACGAAGAAAAGTTCTTACCCTGAATTAATAACACTGGGTTCTCTTTGAACATCTACAGCTCGAGTTGAAATTCCAATAAAAATACAAAACCAACTTCGGCCAGTAGCTTTCTACGTCCTCCGTCAGATGGCGCTAAGAACTCATTTTCAGAAAAAAAAAAGTGGACAAAGGGCAATTTGTGAATCATCTCCTCCTACATTGCTTCTAGATTTTTTTATATTTTTTTATTAACGACACATTTAATGCCTAACCGCTATGGTCTCGGTATATGGAATTACAATAATTACAGAGTTTGGATTTTAGGGTTATAGGTAAGCGGTATACATCTTAAGATTTAAATTAGGCGTAGTATACAGTTCTGAACTAGGAAATCGATTAGTAGTGGTAAATTCTGTAGCTTAGGTAGGTTGTCCGGGTTGGTGTTTCGGTGGTATTTTAAAATTAAATTTCTGGGAAATTTTTAAAATGAGGGCATCAAGTGACGAAATTCTACAAAAAAGTTTCTAATTCAAAATTTAGTTTTAGGCAAATTTTAGAAATGAAGGCGTTACGAGATTAAATTTTGAAAGAAATTCTCTTCCACAAAAAATGCCCACTTTTGAATACGAATTATTTCGATTGCTTTTTCACGCTGGATCCACAATTTGAATATCCAAGCACCACTTTGAACCTTTACTGAAAACGTTCGTACCTTGATTAGTGTATTTGAAACTACACATTTCCATTCAAACATTGCTAATCTGAAAACAGAAGATCGTTTCTACGAATTTTTCTTCTCGCTGATTCTGAATCTTACTTTGAAATTGCGAGAAAAGTTTCTTTTTGCCCATAAAACGGTGCTTATCACATTTTTGTAACTTCATAAACCATTTATGAGCGAAATGTAAGCGAGTGAAGGAACCTACTCGAAATCATTAAAAAAAAATCAATCTAAGTATCTCAAAAAATATGTACCGATGTACAACATTTGGGGCCAATTTCTTTCGGGGTCTGGTTGGCCGAGTGGATAGGGCGTTGGTCTCGGAATCCGAAGGTCGCAGGTTCGAGCCCACGTAGCAACTCGCCTGATTTCGACCTAGGCCGTTTTTTCGGCCAGAAGGGAAGAGGGCTAAGACAGCCCTAACAGCCTCTCCGACGTTTCTGAGGTAATGCTCGAAAGAGCGGATTCCAGGGCTCGGGTTGAGAGTAAATTAGAAAAGAAGGGGCCAATTTTTTTCATGCCCCCCCGGGGGGGGGGAGGTGAAAAATACGATTTTCACATTCTTCCAAAAATGAAACGAAGTGCGTTGACCTCTAAAAAGTTTTTTCCATAAATTTTGCATGAGCACTTGACTGTTAAGCCAGTGGCAACAAATGGTTTGGGTTAAATAAATTCTTCAGCAAAATTCGAGTTTTAAGATTCACTAACGTGAAAACGCAGAGTTTCTTCCGGGACATCTTATTTTAAATCTCCATCCCTCTTGCGTGACCCCCAATACTTTTTAGTTTCAAAAAAGGGTTAGTTGGAGAATTTTCACACCAACTAGAACAGATTTAGCCGATAGGAGCAAAATGTTAAAGAAATCGTTTTTGGGAGCACCATACTACACTCTTTTCCAAACGCTTCGGACCTTCAATCTACGGGAATATGAGGGAGAAATATATAATTTGTACACCCTCCCCCGCATCTAAATGACAAAAAATGCATTTAAAAATAACAAAAAATAAATATATCCTAGACGATTTAAAGGAAAAAGAAAGAAAGAAAAAAAAATACAAAATTTCAGGTCTACGCGTACTCCCCTCCCATTCTCAGCCAAAAACCTTTGATGACGTTGATTGCACTTAAGACTCATCAATGTCTTTTGAAGCTAATTAAGACATTCTTAAGATAACAGATTATTTTAGGATGCCCCAGGTTCACGATGACTGCATTTAAACCAATTCAGATTCTGTTGACTCGCCGAAGCTCATTCCTGCTCTACTGATATTCATTCAGGCACCGCTAACTCATTCAGACTCGACAAGATTCACCTCAAATTATATTATTAACACTCTTCAGACCTGTCACAACATCACTGAAGCTCATTAAAACTCTGGTCAGACCTCAATTCCATAAAAGACGCATCAAGTCGTTTTAAAGTAATTTGAACATTTTTTCAAAACTCTAGACTGAGGTAAAAGACGACTCGTAAATCAGGCGCGGATCCAGACGACCATGGAGCGGAGGGGAGAGGCAAAAGGAGAAGTTCGCGGAGCGCGCAGAAATTTTTATGCCGTCGCCTTTCCCACCAATTTTCCTTTTCTTTTTGGATGGGAGGGGGGATTTCCCCATCCACCGTTGATCCGTGCCTGCGTAAATTTCCTATTACTGGGGTACATAAGACTCGTTTAGATTCTGATAAGACTCATGTTACTCATTCAGTTTTACCTTGACTTCATTAAAAATCATTCTAGTTTCCTTTAGACGGTTTTAGGACTTGATCAGATAAATATTCAAGCCAGTCCCGTAGTATGATCACTTTTCCAAAGAGGACATTGGTCTTAACTAATATTCCAGTTTCAACTATCAATGATTTCAATTTCAAACTACACTGATATGTACCAATACTTGGATATTTCTACTTAGAATCCACAAGGGCTAAATGGGGACAATGTGAAAATCTCAACAGCCCAATTTCAAAAACAATATAAGTTTCATTAATTTTCACCCCCTGAATTTGGAATAAAATCCCGCACAGGGGAAATCATCAGCCCAGGAGACAAAAAATGTCCCCGTTTGCTCTCCACGACGGTATATCAAAATCTGTAAACCCCATTACGATTGCTTTAAGAGCTTCAAAGTTATAAAAAATTCTAATAAGTAATAAGACTCATTCATATTCCCTTAGGACTCGAAAAGCAGGGATGTACCAAAAAGTTTTTCCTCGGGGGGGGGGGGGGGGAAGACTTTTGTGAAAGTTCTAACTGACTCAACTCAAATTCCCAAGTATCAAAGCAAAAGAAGAAAAACCTTTTGACTTGTTCGGCTTTCCCAACTTCTCAACTCAATTCTCAAGTATCGAAGCAAAAAGAAAAAAAAATTCAATTTGTCGGATTTCCCAACTCACCTGACTGAAATGGTAAATTTTCCCAACTACTGAGTGAAAAATTCCTCCAGGGGGGTGTAAGTTGCCCCCCTCCCGTCTCCCTATCGGTACGTCCCTGTCGATATGATTCAGTGAAACGCTTTTAAAACTCGTTTAGATTCTACTGAGACCCATTCGAACTTTTTCAGGGTACGTTAAGACTCATCAAACACTTTTACAACCAATTCAGACACCTTTAAAACTCCAGACAGTATTGGTGTTATGGGCCCCTCGAACTCATTATGACTACGTTAAGACTTATTCAGATTCTGTTGTGATTCATTAGAGCTCATTCTGACTTCACTAAGACTCATTCAAACCATCTCAGGACTCGTTACAAATTTTAAATTTCAACTGCCCTGAAGACGCAATAAGATATAGATCAGATTCTTCTGAAGTTCAGTCAAGCCTTCTTGAAATTTGTTCAGACCCTGCTAAGCTTCATTCAGCCTCCATCTAGTCCTACGACGAATAATGCTGTAAAGTGATGCTGGTAGAGGAAGAGGAGGACGCTAAGTCATTAAATTTCATTTACAATTTGTTGAAAACACATTTATGTGATCAATGATGCCGATCACTACCAAATTCAAATACACACGCGAGTCTCTGCGGCTCATGGATACGTCAACATACCCAACGTGCTTTGCGGGCGAGCTTTTCAAAATACATCGAGACAGCATAATGATTGTAGAATCTTTTCACGACCAAGAATTAACAGTTCAAAACTCATGCAAATCAGATTCTTTTTACTTTCAGACAAATTTCTTCAACTGTTACTCGCAGCCGTCAGCTTTGACTGTAACAAGACTAGTAAATCAAGAGGACTGAAAATCGTAGAAAGCACTTTCCTTCCTTTTGTCTTCAATTCAGGAATACAGTTATCATGAAACAAGATTTTAAAAACACCATACCGTGGCAAGTCCTGAACACAAAATCCTTTAATCTTTTGACGGAGTGTTTCGGATCCAAACTAAAGAAAAATGAGTTTCTAAGTGTTCCTTTGGCTAACTGGCACTCAAGTTCATTCTCATCCTGAGTGTTCAGTTTCAATAGCTTCACTACCCAAACTTGCACACATAGCTGCTCCTTAATGATAGCAACTAACTGGCTCCACCGATGCGATCATGAGTTTAAAAGTCGATCAGGAGTACAGGAGTTATAGCTTTCTAAAACCTTGGAAACTAACAGGCCGATTCACTACCGAACGTTAAAAGTCAAGAGCGCAACCAAGGAGGGGCTAGGGGGCCATAGCCCCCTCCTAAAATTCTTCAAAAATTTTTTCAAAATCAATTTTGAAACGAAAAAAATTGATGCCGATGACCTGATGCGGTTACGCTGCGTCGTAGGGTCGTACAAATTTACAGCTCATGAAAATAGGTAGGTACCAAATCGAGCTTTCACCCCTGCCCAAGTTTTTTTCTTCTAAATTCTAACTCCCACCAAAAAAAAGTTCGGTTGCACCTCTGGTTACAGTATTCAACCTTGAGCTTTAGTTGGTTTATCAGTTAAATTTGGCCATAAAATTGATGGAAGAGCATTAACAATTAAGACGAACTTAAACTTAATAGGACTTTTCAAGAAAGCTCTCCGTTAAGATGGGGAACGGGTAATTAGCAGGCTTTCAATTTAAGAAAGATACTCGTGTGTCGAATACCTTTTCATCACTCCGGGAAACAGAGCTAGAGTTGGCTCTTTGCATTCTAACTCCCAACTCCGTTTTTCTACAGTAAGTGGAAGCTGCAAAGGCACAAGAGAGTAAATCTTCCTAATTGTACTTTCTATTACAAGACCCGTCCTTGCTGGTGAAACTTAGCGATAAGACTCGAATAATACTGTAAGCGGCTCGAAATTCCGCAGCACTTGCCTCGTCGCTCGATACACAAAATATGACTCGTCGTAAAAAGCCGGCCGTCTTTGTTTGGCCTTTTAAAGTTTTATGGATTTTTGGAAAAACAGTGTTCCTTCTTTTATTTTCTTTGTCGCCTTCGCGTAAGCTGTTAATTAACCGCGGCAGAAACCGAGATCGGGTAGATTTTTTAGCACCTCGAGTCAGGTAATTTCAAAATACGAAAAGCTCCAGCGAATTGCAACAGACGAGAGAGTAACGCACGTGGCCACGTAAAAGCGAATTCGCTGTCAATCGTAAAAAGATCGTTATTGGGATTTTAAAGGCCAAGGGCAGAGCAGCCTGCCAGAAACGGGGCATAAGTAGGGCCTGGCCATTCCAAAGTGTCTTCGTGACCTCACAGGGTAATACGGGTTTCTAAGTTGAGTGTGTTTCCGCAAAAAACGCACATAAGCAAAAGTTGAGTTTGGGGGAAGGGAAGTCCAAATGTTTGAACTGTCGCACCGTACGCGGTCATTCCGTGTTTAGTAGACAGAAGGCAGTGTTACATTCTGAAATTTGCATGCTTCTATCTCAGAAAGTCATAATAGATTCAATGAAACCCAGTGGATGGGAAGTACCTCTAGAAGATGGTTATACGCCCTTTATGCGAAGACTGGCTTCCCCGCAAAAAAAAAATGAATGAAAAGACGATGAAAATGCAAGAAAAAGTTAATCACTCTATTTTTTAAAAAAATTATCCACTTCCGCCTCCTCCATTGGAAAAAACATCAGGTGGATTGCCTCCCCAAAAAGTCCAAAAAATGTACAAGAAAAAAGTAAAAACAAAATATAATTTGGAATTATTAAAAGAGATAACAAAAAAAAAGAACATCAAAAAGATGTAACGCAAGAACTTTGTAAATCAAAGAAATGAAATGATATTGAAGAGTAGGGGGATAGAGCCAAAAAAACAATAAATCTGGCAGCAAGGGAGAAATTAGGTACTCAATAACAGAAAGGAGAAAATCACGAATGAAAAGTGAAATATTTAGAGTTAATGGAAGGACGAAAAATTATAAACAATCCAATGATGAAGAAAGTAAAGAAATAAATATAAGGCTTTAAGAAATCAAATAACGAAAGAATGTAAGAAAGTAAAAGAAAAATGGTTTAGGCAGGATTGTGAGGAAATTGGGGAGCAAATGAAAGCAGGAAAAGCCGATCAGGCATACAACAAAGTGAAAAGATATTTTGGAGCACGAAGAAACAAATAATTCAACGAATATTATTAGATTCCAAAAAAGGCAAAGTAAAATGATGAGTGAGATACGTGGAAAAACTGTATAAGAACAGAGCAGGTATAAGTAAATATATGGAAAGAGAAAATAGAGTGGAGGATGAAAAAAGAAGAGATCCTATTTTCAGATCAGAATTTGATCAAGCTCTGAAAGAAATGAAAGCAGGTAAAACAGAAAGAGTTGATGCAAGTGCTAGCAAGTTATTAAGTGCAGAAGTAATTTAAAAACATTTATATGATTTAAGTTGCAGGAAGGAGAAATGCTAATAAATTTCCAGAAAAACAGGTTAATTATGGTAAGTAAAAAAGCAGGCGCTGGCAAATGTGAAGATTATCATATTACAAGTTTGCGTTCGCATGCATCAAAGATTCTAGCTAGGATAATAAATAAGACAATACAAAGTCAAATGGAAGAAAGTGTGGGAGAAGATCAGTTTGGATTCAGAGAAGGTATTAGAGGAACTAGGAACGAAATTTTACGTTTAAGACTTTTATTTAAAAAAATACTAAAAAGAAGTTTGAACAAATATGAAATAGCATTTGTAGATAGCTTTTGATAAGGTTAAATGATTAAGAATGTTTCAAATATTGAAGGATATAGTTTAATTATAAAGAAAGAAAGTAATATGGAACTTACATAAAGATTAAATGGTTCAAATATAAATAAGGGATGAGCGAAAATTCAAAAAGAAGTGAGACAGGATTGCTGGTTGTCACTATTTAACCAATTTATAGAATAAGTAATTGAGAAGCGCACTTCCAAAGTGACCTAACTGCAAAATTATGATTGCAAGAGTTTTGTTTTCAAAACACGCTGTCTTGCCGCGCTAGGGGCATACTTTGCAAAAACAAACACGACAATTTTTCTTGAAGGTTGCGAACTTATTGATACCTACCTTTAAAAAAATCCGTTATACCTACTTTACTGTTTTGCTGATAAAGTGTTTTGCTTGTTTTTCTCAAAACTCAAATCTTTCAGTTAGGTGACTTTGGAAGTGAGCTTCTCAGTTGAAGAAATGGATGTTAGGAAATCAAGTATGAAAATACAAGGGGATACGGTTATAAAATGACAATTTTTGTAGATGATTTTACAATAATGGAAAGAGGTAAAGAAGAACTGAAGAAAAGGTTTGATGAAAAATTTAAATTAAAATTTACAATGAACATGAATAAGAATAAAATAAAAGTGATGGTAGCCAGTAGATGGGAACAAAATCTAATAAGTATAGATATAGGAAATGAAAAACTAAAGGAGGTAAAGTTATTCAAAGTACGTTAGGTAGCCTAATAATAAAAGATAGAAAGAGTAAAACAGAAATAAAGAGTAGAATAGAACAAGCTAAGGAAGCTTTTTTTTAAAAAGAAGATTATTTGGAAGTAAGACTAAGATTTCTTCGAACATATATTTGGAGTAGAGCATTATATGGATGTGTGACTCAGATAATAGGAACACAAAAAAGAAAAAGGATAGAAGCTTTTGAAATGTGATATTATCGCAGAATGTTAAAAATGAAATCGATAGTAAAGATCAGGAACGAGACAGTTTTAAGTACTAAGGCGAATAGGAAGGGAATGAGAAATTAGAAATATAAATTGTAGAGAGAAGAATTTAAGCATCCGCCCAAACACACCGCCGGCTGCACCCCACCCAATGCGGCAATCACCTCATCTCCACACTCAGCTTCCCCAGAGAGCAGGGTAAGGGGGAAAAAAACGGGCAGAGTTAGGTATAATTTTGAATTTAGCGTCGTTGTTCTGGCCAAAAGTGGTGGATACCATATTTCTAACGCCCCTGGATCCGCCGAAAAGGGCATCCTTCTCAGAAATGGGAAGACTACCACACAGGAGAGAAAAGTAGATTGACACAACGTACTAGTCAAGAGACTAAGGAATATATATCATCAACACCTTCTCTGGAGAAACGTAAAATTTTAGAGCTTGGCAAACAAAATTTTAGACCCACGTTTCCTTCTTCCTTGCTTATTCTAAATTTTTCGAGGCTGGGCCGACAATCCCCCAGATCTTTCATTAGCGGTCTAAAACTACCTAATATCTTGTTTTTTCAGATGTTTTGAGGAATTTTAACAGCGTTCAAATGCCCATCGGTTTTTAATTTTAATACGGGAATTACATAAGAATTTTTCAGAAACTGCTCACTGCGAAGAATGATAAGGCACACATCGCCAATATGTTTCAGAAATAGTTGTGTTTTTGAGCAATGAGAGCAGTTTCCTGAAACACCCTTACGTGAAGTACTTAACAAAGTAGGGAGGTAAAGTGAATATTTGGAATTATCTGAAGGGGAGAAGAGATAAACAAACTAACAGGGCATAACTTGAGGCACCCAGGAATAATATCACTGCTGCTGGAAGGAAGAGTGGAAGGAAAGAATTGGGTAGGTCAGCAAAGATTCCAGTATGTTTAACAGATAATCAAGGATGTCAAATAAGTGTTATTACGAAAGGAAAAAACTCGCATAAGATAGGGAGAACTGAAGAGCTGCATCAAACCGGTCGCAAGACTGATAACCTTATCATCATCATCATCATCATCAATTCCCATGTCAAACTGCAAGACCAATGGGTGCATTTTATTGACAATCACATGAAGATATATGGCCGATACCAGATTTGGTAGTAAAGCTGAGATTTCTTCGAACGTATATTTGGAGGTGAGATTTAGGCAATAGGAACCTAAGAAAAGAAAAAGGATAGAAGCTTTTGAAATATGGTATTATCGGAGAATGTTGACAATCAAAAGAATAGAAAAGATCAGGAATAGGGAAGTACTGAGCCGAACAGGAAGGGAAAGAGAAATTTGGAATATAAAAATGATAGGTCATAATATAAGACATCAAGGGATATTATTATTACGGCTAAAGGAATTACTGAGGGAAAGAACTGGAAAAGGAGACAAAAAATAAGCTATGAAGAGCAGATAATGAAGGATACAAAGCATAAATCCTACTCAGAAATGAGAAGATCAGTACAGGAAACAGAAAATTGAAGAGACCCAACCAATTAGTCGAAACACTATAAGGAATAATATATCATCACCATCATCATCAATATATCAAGCACAATTTGTAGGAACAAAAAGTGACATCATCGCCCTACAGCCCTCTTTATCGTTCTTAAGCGCAATCCCTGAGAGCGCGAACACAACTATAAAGATCTCAGATCCGAATTCGCAATATACGAGAATTTCGCGGCCAAATTTTCCCATTTCCTACGCACCTACAGGGTCCTGGATGTCATAATTTTCCCCTCTCCTCTATATCGTGCGATTTTTCTCGCTAAAACGAGCCTCTACATCTTAGTAATTCCGCGAACTTTTAACACGTCTCGCGTTACTAGCATACATTTCGAGCTAAAATACACATAATATACGAAACTTCACGGAAGCGGCTTCGGCTGCAAACTACAAAGACAGCAGCGAATACTTTTAACATGACATGTCTTGGCAGGCATTCAAGGGAAGAAATTTCTCGACTTCCGCCGAGTCTGGATCGACGTTTACCTTATTTATATTTGCGGGTGCCCTTCTGTGTGCGAAATTCGGAACCCGAGTCAGTCGGTGTTTGTTCGAGATAAGATTTCACTTTCGATGAAAGTACGAAAAACGAATTTCGAACGTCGATCTGCCTGAAATTAAGAAAGGGGAACGAAGTTAGCACCTAACTTCTTTTAGCGGTGGATGCAGGAAGCAATTGGTGGAGGGACAAATCAAAATGCTTGAGAATTCAGCAGTCTTCACTCACTCTCCCTCCAATTACTAGACTTGTAACGTGACTACTCTTTTGGAGAGGGCAACTTGAGGAAAAATGCGAAAATTTCACGCTTAGCAGAGAAACAAAAAACAAAGCCAAACATAAGGGAAAAAGATTTTGACTTTTCTGCTAATTGAAGGGGAAATGTACCCCAGCACGGGTCTGTGAGTACCTGGATCATGTTTACGCTCTCTCGACGGTAATTGAATCAGCAGGCAAGAAATAAGAAATACTTAAAGAGTTTTAAATTATTTGCCACTCCCATGCTACGGGCCTGTGAATACTTGGGCTATTTTTATGCCCTAGCGACGATAAATGAGTGAGTAGATAAGACAGAATAAATACTCGGAATTCTGAATGATTTATACCACTCACTGTTTCCTTATTCATGTTGAAAATGAAGAACCTTTTCAATTGTGGGGTCAAATTTTATAAACTCACAGAATTTTAGACAATTTTTGAAGAATTTCAAACTTTATCACGAAGCCATTCCATTTTTCCTATGAAGGGGGAAGGTTGACCGTCTTAATGGCGTCTCGAAAGGTTTTTAAAGGGTACAAAAATTTAAATGGACAAATAAATGAAGAAATCAACAGAAGTTTTCGTTTCTAAAAGATAAGTTAATGAACAAAAAACCTCAAAAATCTCTTAAGTCTTTGAAATCACGTAAGGAGCCTTTCTCAAGCTTGCTGAAGCGTTTTTGCTTTTTTTTTCATGAAGGAGGGTATACAAATAATACTTTATACCTACCACAATGGGGGGGGGGAGGCACTGTTCTCTCTTATATTCCCGTTTCGACGCTACAGGTCACCTTTCAGAATAGCTGAAGTTTCAATTTTCAGTGCTCATGTAAGAATCGTTTAGACTCGCTTAGACTTGTGTAAAATTCGGTTAACACGCATGACTCTCAGGGGCGAAAATAAGGGGGCATCGGGGCAGCTCCCCAAAGCCTACGCCAGAGTTAGGAAAATTTTAGTAGTTGGATCAAAAGTTGAAAAAATCCAACAAGTCAAAAGGTTTTTTTTTTTAGCCAATACAAACAAATTTTGATACTTGGGAATTTTGACTCGAGTCAGTCGGGAATTTAACAATTTTTGCCCCTCCAGAAAAAACTCTTCGTTACGTCCCTGATGACTCTTCCAGACTTCTTTCAAAAATTTCGAAGTTTTTTAAGGCTCGTTTAAAATGATTAAATTCCTTAATACACCATGAAGATCAATGAAGTCTATATCAGAATGAAGATGTGGTAGAACTCTTGTTTCCGACTCTTTGACTGCTCAAGACTCATTTAAGGCTGTTTATGACTTGATAAAGAATTTTTAAGAACTTGATGATCTTTCAGACCTGCTGAAGATTCTTCTGAACTCTTCCCTGTTTGATTGGAGCTCGTCTAGACTTGACCATAGCTCTTCGAGATTCTTCATGAAATTCTCAAACACTTCTCAGAAACTTTTCCAAGACTCCTCTTGCAAACTTGTTTACAACTCGCTGTAACTTTTTAAGACTCGTCCACGGCTTGAGAAAGACTTTCACGCTTGTGTGGGATTCTTTGATACTCTTTAACACTCTAGCGGACTTGTTCGAAACATGGTAAGACATCACCATTTTTCAAACATTTTCAGTTTTTCTATCTAGAAGGGAATATAACCTCAACACCCCCCCCCTCCCTGTGTTTCCTCTCTGAAAAATATCTATACAGTTTGCTTCACATTAGCTTGAAATGCGGGATTGCTCAATTAGCATATAAGCATCTCCAATCGGATTTGAATAACAGACACTCTAGAGTTTATCATCAAGCAGCGAATATCTCTCGGTCAACAACAATTTTAGTCCTGATCAAAGAATCACATAAAATCACCTCGTAGCTTTTTTAGAAACTTTTTTTCGTATTTATTAACTCATTAATTGATTCTGTGATAGCAACACTGATCTTAAACGGCCAAATCAAATCAAAAGGGATTGAAAATCACCAACACAAACACGATTAAAAACTACCAATATTTTACCGTGCACAAATTTAACCAAGTCTGATTAAAACTGACTTAAACATTGCCTTTAAAAAAAAGAAGAAAAAATCGAAAACAATTTAAACGACTAATTCTGACCACAAATGACCGTGTGTAGGACTGGTGACGTGGTGCGAGTGTGGAGCTTTCACTATCCAGATGATTCAGCATGGGAAAATTCCCCACCGAAATTCAATTTCTCGTACAGGAAAATATAAATTTTTTGGTGATTGAGTTAATTACTAATTCATTCCACAATAACTGCATTTGTTTTAAATGTTAATAAACGGATTTTACACTTCCCCGTTTCTTACCGCCCTTCTACCCCTCCTTTCGCTAATTCTTACCCACCACCCGAGCCGAATCTCTTCCACGAGCCCAAACCATGAGACTACCAATGAGCCAAATTAGTGCCTAACGAGAGCCACCCCCCCCCCCTCCCTAGAATTTATCCTAGTCAGAATTTTCGGCAAATCCCATTAAAAATCGGTATCTGACGTCCATTCCCCACAACGCGCCGAATGCCTCTGTCAACGACCAAAAGAGCAAGAATCATCAAAATTGAGCAAAACTGACCAAAACAGAAGCGACTAGGAACAACCAATTTTAACCAAATTGGTTCACAATTAACTCTGACCCAGGTTGAGTAAAAACGATCCGAACCTAATAACTAAACATTTATGACCAAGGACAACCGAGTCTACAACCGAAAGTGAGCTAGACCAAACATGACAATAACAAAAACCAACTAAAAATAACCAAATTTAACCAAAAAGAATCACGCATGTCTGCAGTAACCTAAAATGGCCAAAAATGGTCCAATATAATCAGATCTGATTTAATTTGGCAGTAATTAACAACCAAGTTCATCCACAAAGGACCATAAATATTACCAAATAAGACCAGGAATAACCAAATTTAACCTAACTGGTTCACATTCGATCAAATCATCTGACTAATATTGGTCAAAAACAATGCTGGGAACTGAAATACCAAACATGATCTGACCAAAATTAACTAGGACCAAAACGATCCAAATTGGCCAAAAAATAGCAAAAACGATCAGAAATTCGAAAATTCGAAAAAAATACATCCACAATAGAATAAGATATCCAGGAATGACAATATGACCAAGGACCAAGTCTGACTACTGTTAATTATTTCTCATTTATTTCTTATTTAATTTAATTCTGTATACACAGAGCGACAATTGTCTCTGCCGTACATTATCAGCTTTATAATCATTGTCATTTAATAGAATGCACGATATTATAATTAATAAAATAGTTGCGTTAGTAGGGATTAGCAAGCTGAGGAGCGATGTAGGGTCGTGAATAACTCATTGTCTGAAGAACTCATCTAAAAAATAGAATTCGTGTGACACTAACAGTTTTTTCAATTTTGATTTACACTAAGTGCTTTCAGGTTGTTTGGTATTCGGTTATACATTTTTGCCCCTATATAATGGATCCCAGTCACATTTCACTATTTAATGCTCACTGCAAGTGCAGATAGAAGGACTTAGATCATGGTGGAAAATTATTTTGCAAACCCAGCCCGGGTGAATATTTCCATTCTCTCTGCATCCATCCATGCCTGACTTGCTGCTGTAACCGATCAGGCGGGATGCCTCAATATCAGTAGGGCAAGCAAAGGCCACACATTAGTTAACGGAAACGTTCCCGAAACTTCTTTACTTTTACACAATATCGCCAACATAATTTGATAAACCCGGAGCAGAGCCCACGTAGTGTACAGAAGTTCAAAAGGCCGAAAGTCGTTGCCAAAATTATTTCTAACGTCGAATAAAAAAGGTATATAGATAAACGATGGGTTTGAAAAGCATCTTACACCCTTACACGCTCCGCTATGCGAGCCCAAGAGGGTTGGAGAGAACGCCGGCTTTGGCTGGACGTGATGGGTACACTATTACCCGGAAATGAAATTACGAACGGACATTTCTGTAACAAAGAAAGCCTAAGTACGACGTTAGAAGGCGAGAAAATATACTTCCGTCGTTAGCTCCTTAATGAGATCACACGGACCCTTTCCTCGAATAAGAAAACTTGAAACTGTTCTAGTCGGATCTGAAGCGAAATTAACGAAGAGTAGGACGTGGCCCGGCTTCCCCTACGGGAATTGAGTCGGTGAAAATGACACACTTTTCACATTCGCTGGAGTTCACCCCCCTCCCCTATTAGGTTTTGAAGAAATTGGCATCTTGGTAGAAGAGGGTGAGCTGGCTAGATAGTAGATATAGGTAGTCAGCGAAAGGAAACGATTGCAGGTTTGCGGCCAGCTAGTATGAACAATGAGCATTTACAAGAGTTGTCAACCTGGAAATGTTTTGTAGCGACACTCCATAAAATCAGAATAAATTGAAGGAATCCCAAAGTAAGAAGTCTAAGCGACAATTTTGAGATAATATATCTTAATTGTCGCTGTGTGGCCGAGTAAGTAACGTGTCCGCTTCGCAATCCTAACATCTCGGGTTCGAATCCCGCCAACGCCGGGAAAAGCTAGTTATATTCGAATACCCTAGCTAACATCCTAGGGAACACAGCGACTCGGACTATAGTATGTCGAGGTGGAAGATAGCGCTGTAATCCCCCGCCAGCTCGAACGAACAAGATACTACAATCGCAGGGCGTGTTACCCCTAGATCTAAAAGACTGATATTGTCGTGTGCATGTCGTGGCCAGCTTACTCAACGTCGTGAAACACGTGGCTAGTAACCGAACTGCGGCTGCACACTCTTTGGCGCAGAGAGAGAAAACTCCAACATTACCAACTACCCTGACTAACCTGCTATAGGAGATTCGCGCGTCAGGAACCGTGATCCACCTGTATCAGGCAACGGGAACGGCACTTAGAAGTAGAAGAAATTCCTAACTGGCGGGATCAGTAGCCTGTCGCGTTGCCAATATAACGAGCTAAAAAGGAAGGAACACCTCGTTCATTCTGTGCTTCAACCACCACCATGCACACTCGTTTCTGTCCAACAAAACATTGTCTCCTTCACATTTACGCGCATGTCGCTTAGACTTCTTTCTTTAGGACTCCTTCAATTTATACGTGGGGAACGCTCATGAAACATTATTTCATGTTTACCTTCTTCCCCTTCTGAAAACATTCAGCAATAATCAATATTAAGGCTCCAGATCCCAGAAGGCGTGGTCTCCATTATTTGTTATAACTGCAATTTATTGTCAGTGGAAATGAGTTGAATAACTGAAAATGAAAACCTTCCTAGTTCAAGAAAGTAGGGCGTGGGGTCGGTCTTAGACGTCACCTTCACGTCAGCCAGGGCTGGCCCGCTGGATCAAGGGCTGGTTCGTGCTGGATGAGGAGTCAGGGAGTGACCACCGGTATATCACCTTGAAGCTAGACCGAGGAACCGAGATGGTCACTGCTCCAAAGAAGCTGGGATAATGGACGATCAGGACGCTCGATGCGGATCGACAGGAGGCAAGTTTCCTGGCTCTCACTTGGGGAACGGGAGAGTGTCGGGCAGAAGCAGAAGAAGAGGAGAGCGCGGAGGCCGCGACCGTCATCCGGACAGTGGTCGCGGCCTGCGATAGCGCTATGCCCCGAGTCGGTCCACCGCGCAAGAGACAGCCCGTCTACTGGTGGACCGAGGACATCACCAAGCTGCAGAAGGAGTGCAACCGACTTCGCCGTCGGTACCAACGCACGAGAAGAGACGACAAAGCGGCAACAGCAGTTTCGCAGCAAAACCAGCAGGCTCGTCGTACTCTCAAGCTCGCCATACGCCAGAGCAAGAAGGCAGCTTGGGAGGAGTTGTGTCAACAAGCAGATGACGACCCCTTCGGCAAGCCGTACAAGGTAGTCATGCGGAAAGCCGGAGGGCCGTCAGTGACGAGCCGTATGGAGCCGGGGGTGCTGCAACAGGTAGTTCAAGAACTGATCCCCCAGCGCCCCCGCTAACGGCGGTCTCCGCCAAAGTGCGAGAGGATATCCCTCTGCTTAATGTAGGAGAAGTGGACAACGCGATCGACCGGATCAGGACGAAGAAGAGGAAGGCGCCTGGTCTGGACATGATTCCCAACGTCGTTTGGAAAGTAGTCCACCGAGCAGACCCGTCCCTCCTGACCAACGTATTCAATCGTGCGTTGCAGGAGGGGACATTCCCGACCAGATGGAAGACGGCGCGGCTGGCATTGATCAAGAAGCCAGGAAAGCCAAATAGCCAGAGCCGTCCTCGTACCGCCCTATTTGCCTGCTCGACACCGTCGGCAAGGTGTTTGAGCGTACCATTGTGGATAGGCTGGAGGAGCACTTTCAGAGACGGAAGACGATTTCGAGCCGTCAGTACGGATTCAGAACTGGCCGCTCGACTGCGGACGCCGCGCTGAAGTTGAAGAGTAGTAGGGAACCCCATGGTGGCCCTGGTAGGACGCACGCACCGTTCCGGCACTGGCCCCAAGGCGTCCCTCCGGTCACTGATGCAATACTCGAAAGGGTAGTTTCCGGGGCCGGGGGTGCCGTGTCATAGGGGCCACTTTAGTTCAAGAAAGTAGAAACCTGAAACGTTTCCACATCAACAATCTTTTCTCAAAAACTGGAGACGAAATCAATAGAGTGAAAAGTACAATTATGAACCAAGTTACAAAATATGAACCACCCCCTTCAGGAACTACTGCTAGCGCTCCCGGTGAACTGATCCTGAAACATGTTGCTAGACACCGGAATAACATTGTGCCATCCAGTTTTCAGTACTCTGGCTTAATTCTTGAGACGCTGTGTAATTTGTTTGTTTTTCACCATATCCACTCACATAGCTAAAATTTGCTAAGTTTTGAAATTAATTAATTTAACAATTAGAAAGCATGAAAGTAAATAACAAAAAAGCTCTACTTCCTTAGGTATATATGTTATTTCAAAAATATTTACATTTAGGGTCGAATTTTTTGGTGATTTTTTTTTTGGAATTTTGAAGGTGGTTCATATTTATACCTAGGTTCATATTAGTACCTCAGTTTTTAATTTCATAAAAACTGCACTAGAGGAAAAACTTACAAAGTTAAAGAAAGTTTCGATCCATAGAACCAGACTGCATGCCTTTTCTTTTGACACATGGCTCACAAAAATCGGATAATTTTGAGCTGAGTTATTGAGAAAAAAAGTTAGGATATCCATAATTGTACCTTTTACTCTATTTGAAAAGGGCAGAAGGGGGGATTTACCCGGGCCCGGACTTTCAGGGGGGCCCGATATTTTTAAAAGGCCTGAATTTCAACGCTTACGGCTACATCATACTATACATCAAAGCAGCAATTACTCCTTACATCATGAAAGAAACCTCTTGTACTTTTCTACTTGGCTCTCCACCTGAGTCTTGGAATCCGCCCTTTCGAGCATTACTTCAGAGACGTCGTGGAGGCTGTTAGGGCTGACTTAGCCTTCTTCCCTTCTGGCCGAAAAACCGGTCTAGGTCGAAAATTCTGGCGAGTTGCTACCTGGGCTCGAACCCGGGACCTCCGCATTCTGAGACCAATGCGCTATCCACTCGGCCAACCAGACCCTTGTACCGGAGTTTATAATTTTTTCCTATCTGACAAAAGAAAAAAAATGAACTGGAAAGAGTTCCCCCCAGGTCCTCTTTTTCTCTCTACAGGGCTGAAAACAGCAAACTGTATCTCTTCACGGTTCCCAAAATTCCAACAATCCTTATTTGTTCCGTCAGAAAAAAGCAGTTTATTATTTGACCTTGTTATCAGTAACATTATAAACGCGAATTTTATTACAGAAAAGCATATTATTACGGGTATTTCCTAGGGATCCTCTCTCCCTAAAAGTGAAGCAAGGATGTAGATATTTCTCAAATTTATACAAAACGATATCAAGCGAATTAACGAAGGAGGGATTTACTCGTATTGAGTCACTCATTTCAAAAACGTTATGGAATTTTTGATTTGGTCCTCGTGCGGGGCTCATAATCCGTCATTTTACTCCGAGTTTCGCCCCTCTCCTCTAGTAAAGGCGTCGTGCTGATTCTTTATCTTGTGTAAAGTGGTATGACCTTCTTATTTGAGGTATTCTTAATTATGTTCGTGGTGCAGAGGACCAGTTTCCAAAAGACTTGTCGACGGGCGCCTGCCATTTTCATTTCTGTTGAACAAGACGGTGAAAATTTTCACGAGCTTTAATTACCCGAAGTCACGCTCACTTGTGTACCTTTTTAACCAGATAAAGAAGATACAGTGACCCCGAACGATGAATGTTGTTAATTGAGCTACAACTGAAATTACACTGACGGAATTCGTTCTGCAGATGACTCATGCAAGAAAACAACTTCTACATAGGATTCTGTGATGGTGTGATTTTCAAATACGCGGTCTCGTTCATCTGTATTGGTTAATGGTTACAGGTTAGGAAGTACTAATGTGTGGTACAAAACATCGTGCCCTCCTCTCGGCCGAGGGTAGCTTAAGACTAAATTTCACACGTGGACAAGAATAGCGTCCCAGAATGAAAACCACTGAAATTCGCGGCGAAATAACATTTTGTCTTCGCACAGTTACAACATAGGAAAAAAAACTATTTTTCAGTCATGTTGTCGCATATCTTTACATTTCAATGACATACCGATAAACTTAATGATACTCTTGGATAGACTCTGAATGATAACTATGTACATTTGTCGGTGGTATTTCAGCTGTCTTTCAACTTATGTTGAAGATACCGGGCCGAAGATCAGAGATACAAACATTTTTCTTTTTTACTGTAAATTGTAATACGTAATTCGTGGAAATTTTCGCTGACAACCAAGCTCACGGCCAGGAAAACCCTCTATCGTAGCTAACGCGCGTTACAAATGCTGATTCTTAAAATTCGATACCTTAGAGCCAAATATTGTTATTTACATTATATTGAAATTGGCCGACGAAGGAGAAGAAGTTTTCAATAGCAAAGGCGTAGCCAATGGGAGGGGGGATTATGGGGATAAATCCCCCCTTGAGATTAGAATATTTAAATTGCTGGCAGTATCGCAGTAAATGCACGAAATGAAATTTTAAATTCAGATGCATAATTGAAGTTGAAAAGCATATTTAAAAATTTTTTATTATTAAATAAAAGCATATTTGTTATGACTTGATAATTTACATTTTTATTGTTGGAAAACCAGTTTAAATAGGGTACTATAGTTTTCACACAGGTATACTGGGATGCCATTTTGATTCCCAAGTTAGTCCGAGCATTCTCGGACGCGCTCGCATCCGTTCGCGAACGGCTGATCAAGGATGTTCGGGCTAGTTGGGAATCAAAATGGCGGTCCATTATACCCGTGTGAAACTATAGTACCTTAGTCGAACTACATCATTGAAAAAATTACTACCCCCCCCCCCCATCCTGTGCTACAAAATCGGGACATCATGCGTACACAAAGTAGATTAGATATTTTGCCAGCATTAACATGCAGGGTTACACACGATAGAGCGTAAAATTTCCTTTTCAATTATGCCAATAACTCACACACCCCTCCTCTCCAAAAAAAAAAAAAAAAATGTACGCAGCACTATTTCGCTCTATAATGTCAAATCAAACCAATACATTACCAACCAATCTTTTAGCATTTTATATGCTTTCACTACTGGGTATACTTGAGCAAAACCATAACGAAAATCATAATTCCGATTAAAATAATACTATAAAATACTTATGGAACGACTCAAAATACCAAATTATACAGGGTGCTTCACAGAAGGTGATCACCCTTGAACCGGATGTGTATGCAACTCATCCTAACAACGTGTAGATATGTTTTCCTGCTGTCAAATTTGAAGGGACAAAGATAGGGATTTAAAGAAAATTAGCAGAAACATATTTTCTCAGCATTGCTAACAGATGTGGAACGTTTTGGTTATAATAAGTGATAAAATATAGTTACAGCAACTACCAGAAAAAAAAATCGGGATCAACAGAGTCCACAAAATTGATTTTGGGTAAAAACTATAATAAAAAAATTGACTGACTGACTCAACAGTTCATTCGCCAGCAAGTACCACACTCCTTGTATCAGCTTGTATTCCCTTACGAGCATCACGTTCCTTGTACCAGTCTGCGAGCACTACGCTCTGCTAGTGCGTCATCTTGCAGACGAGTCTGCAACCACGGGAGAGCATGTTCATGTCTGCTTCGCGGACTGCGCCGACATGAGAATGTCGTTGTCCGCTCTCTCCGCGGTACACATTGCGCGCCATATTTTTTGGCACGTTCATTTTATGGACGCTACATTCGCTGGACGAAATCCAGCCTGGTGTACATGCTCGAGTGCGACTGGACTTTCGCCGGCCCTGGGACGTACAAGTTTTCCCGCGTGAACACGGAATAATCTTGTTTTTTACAAGTAGGAAAAATATAGGAGAAGCTGCTGTAAGTTGGTGCCAATTTTAGTCCAGCACTCATTTCTCCCCTTGGAGTGAATCAAATGAGTTCAAGTTTTTACACATATGATACCTTGAACTTTTGGGCATCTTCTATACAAATTTCAGCTTTCTACAAACATTTGAAGTGTGTGTATTTACCGAGTAATAATGTCACTTCATTGGTCCACAGTACAGCATCAGTGTTGTATCTTGGACTCTGTGTATTTTTTTCTAAATTTTGGAGGAAAAAAAAAACAGATGCACAGAACAATAAAAATTTTATTTCACATTTATTTTACATTCATATCGGAAATTTCATCAACAGTCAGACCCGGCCGGATACTTCACTGTACACTGAATACCGACCAGATTCTGTTGAGGACGTTGAAGAAGAATGATCACTTTTCTTAAAGCTAGTTTTTCTGCAAGTTCTTCTGGTAAGATTTTACAGGGTCATTCAAACAAACCTTTCAAATTTCTTGTGCTCCATAAATGGTAACATTGACATGTACAATGTACGTTTGTGCGTCATTGGAAAGTCAGAATAACACACTTTTATATGGTATTGATAACATTGATCACGGAGTTTTGGAATATTAAATATTGTTAGTTCATTATGGAGACGTATTTTAAAAAGAATAATTCCTATACGATGACAATTTGTAAGTTTCGAAAACATTTCAACGTTAGCACACATCAAGCAATTCCAAACAGACCAGTGACCCAAGATCTCACAGCCTGCTTGGAACAGTTTGATGTAAGTATGCCAATGTTGAAATGTTTTCAAAACCAGAGTGCCCAGTTTTTTTCTAAAATGAAATTCCCTGACTGTTCCTTATTATCTCAGACACGTTTCACAGAGGTTCAAAAAGTGGCTAAATAAAGATACAGAGCGTGCGAAAAGATGCGTGCACAGTATTTACATTTTTGCAACTTTATTCGACGATAGAGGGGCGTATGGTGATGCACGCATGCCGAATTGGCCCCGGAACACCGCACCCCTTGCAACTTCATTAAGAAGAATGAAAACATAGAAATAAAACTAAGATATAAGAATCAAAAAAACTTATGCAATTAATTTGCTTCATTTTGGTTTCAACCACTTCAAAGGACAACAGATGAAAGTACACTTCTGGAAGTTCTCCCATGTGCGTACATTATATGTTTTTCCACAACTATTTCTAAAAATCCCTGACTTTTCCGGAACCCGGCACCCCTGGAAACTCACGAATTGTCATTATATAGGAATTATTCGACTTAAAATACGTCCCCACAACAAACTAACAATATTTATTATTCCAAGACTCAATGGTTAATATTATCAATATTAAAAAAAAGTTGTTATTTTGACGTTCTAATGACGCACAAACTACGTTGTACGAGTCAATGGAGTACAAGAAATGTGAAAAGTTTCTCTGAATGACCCGGTAAGTTCGTTTTTTTTTGCCGGTTTTATTTCTGGGTATTTTGATCCTGCAAAAATTATAATAATAATTACCAACAAGGTACAACAACCATTCTGGTTTCGCATACACAGGTACTTATGATCATTATCTTCTGTGAAAACTACATACATCATTAGAAAGAGTCGGTACACTTTGTAGATACTTATGCGTTGAAAATATTCTAGACGTCTTCAATTAATCCTCATCATAACAAAAATCTGCCAATCTAATTACAATTTACTTCTACACAGCAAAATCATATATTTAAAAAAATGCAATACCCAGTGATGATAAGAAGATGAAATGCATGAACACCCGATATAAGGCAGGGATGTACCGAAGAGTTTTTCTCGGGGGGGGGGGGGTAAAAAATTGTGAAAATCCCAACTGATTCAACTTAGAATTCCCAAGTATCAAAGCAAAAAATAAATAAATAAACCTTCTGACCTGTTGGATTTTTCCAACTGACTTAACTCAAAATTCCCAAGTATCAATACAAAAGAAGAAAAACCTTTTGACTTGTTGGGTTTTCCCAACTCCTTAACTCAATTCCCAAGTATTAAAGCATAAAATAAAATAAAATAATTTTTAAAAAAAACTTCTAACTTGTTGGATTTTTTCAACTCGCCTGACTGAAATGGTAAATTTTTTCAACTGCTGAGTGAAAAATTCCTACAGGGAGAGGGGGTAAGTTGCCCCCCCCCCCTATCGATACGTTCTTGATAGAAGCTCTCATGCCCAACTTGTGAGGATCAATCACTTTTTTTTTGTTTTGACCATTAAGAACACTAAAATACGAAGTGTTCCAAGGTACAACAGATTATCCAACATCAAAAGATATTTCTTCAAATAAAATCCCCCCCCCCACACACACACAGAAAAAAAACATGTTTCCATCTAAAATTTTTTCAACACAATACCTGCACTTCTCTTACTCCTGCCGAAAAAAAAACTTTCTTCCGTAAACGCATTTATTTCTCCCGCGAAAGGAAAACATTTCCAAAACGAAAATTGCGGAACTGATTTACCGTCCTGTCGTGAGACAGGGTAGCCTCTCGGGCTATTGACAGTCCTCGCCGTTGATCGACGGTGAACAGGAGGGTCCACTGCGTAGGCCCAGGGGGCTGATTAGTAGCGAGCCCCCAATTAGAGATTCTCAACTTGACAAATGACTTGCCCGCGAGTCAGATTAATTTTGAATAAATTTATTAACACTTTCGACAATACTTTGATTTTACGTTATTGAACGATTACAATGGTCATCACTAGGCTCTTAGAACATGCGACACGACATATGTTGATTGTACGAGAATTTTCTAAGTCCCAGATCTGGATGCAAGAGATATGAACGAAGTCTCCAATTAACTTTTTGGAGAGAGCAAGACTGAAGCAAAACCGAGATTTCGGCCCGTGTAATGAGTTTATAAAGCCTGAGCTTTGTAATTCGGCTCGGCCTTAAGATGGGGGGTTCTCTCAGATGGAATGATTTTGAGGATGGTAGGACCGTGTGCGATGGTTTGGATATACCTGATCGTTCAGTAACGTAAAATCAAAGTATTTTGTCGAAAGTGTTAATAAATCTATTCACAATTAATCTGACTCAACCAAGTCATTTGTCAAGCCGAGAATCTCTAATTAGGGGCTCGCTACTAATCAGCCCCCTGGGCCCACGCAGTGAACCCTTCTGTTCATCGTCGATCAACGGCAACGACTCTTAATAGGCCGAGAGGCTACCCGACCTCACGACACATCCCTAGGTCGAAATGAACGCCTACATGAAAGCCCCTCCTCTCCTCCTCCTTCCGAAAAATGACTTACTCAGCTATAAATTCAATCTTTCTTACTCTCCGAACGTATATCATTGATTCAACTAAGCACATAATCGACATCAATTTACAACTAACTTGACGAATGAATATAAGAAATGTTCCTGGTAGAGCATCGTGACCAACATAATACAATGCCCGAGAAAAGAGATGGAGAACACATTTATATCCGGGTCCCTTTTCTAAGACGTTTCCTTTAGGGCTGGTTATGATGTTGGTGCCGGGAAGGTGTCGATATCACGCTACCCATTGTTCTTGCCCGCTTGATATATCGTCCCTTCACGGACTCAATCCAGAGACCGAAGGCAGATAAGAAATTAACCGGACTATACCTGCCCGCAAGTATCGTCGTTTCACGAGCTCGATTTCGTTCGAACAGGGCCGTGCCGACGACGGGGGGAGGCCTCCATTGGACAAGAAAAACACGAAAAAAGAATGGGTTGAGACGGAGAGGAGGGCAGATCTGTGACTGAGCCCCCCACCCACCAAGAAACAATGTATCTTAATCGCAAAACCCCCTCTTTACTTAAATTCTGGGTACGGCCCTGAGTTCGAATATAAGCGAAGCACCCGGACTATCCTTTTTAAACTTTCCTTATAAATCGACCCTTCACGGGCTCGGGAAATCTCGAGAAATTTGCAAAAATTTTGACAACTACCACGCCGATTTCAACCAAAAACTATACAGCTTGTGTACCAATACTCCTCTACATTTGGCATAAATTTCATCACTAACGATTCGTTTCTGCTAGAGTCACCGTGTGACATAGAAGTAGTATTCGCTTTCTTTCATTATGAAACGTAGTGAAAAGTTCACCCCGACCTCCGACTCCCGGTACCGCTGACAAGACTGATAGCTGCGTGGCGTCTCTCCTAAACTCGCAGATAATGTCGGACACAGTTGTAAGTATACAGGGTTAGTCGGTTTTCCTTCCGCCATAGGAAAATTAGTTTTTCGTGAAACCAAGGGCACGTTATGTCGCCAGGCGAGCGGTCTCTTCGACAAGAATTTCATGGAAAATATTCGGGGAAAACTCCGATGGCTTTTGAAGAATTTTATCAAGAATCTTCAGGAAAAATTTTTCTAAATCTCCGAAGAATTTCATCGGACTTCATTGAGAAATCTCTCCGATGATTCCACGGGCGAATTTATAGTCAGAAATTTTAGGAAAAATCTACAGTGATTCCAAACAATATTTTATCAAGAATCATCGAGAAGTACCTGTGATGATTTTGGAAGGATATCCTTAGAAAAAATGTTGATGCTTTTCAGAGATTTTCGTCAAAAATGTTCGGGGAAAATCTTCAATGATTTCTCTAAGCTAAGGAATTAATCAGAAATCTTGGAGAAAAACTGTGATGATTTCCGACGAATTTCATCGGAAATTTCGTCGGAAATATTCAGAAAAAAGTCCAGCGTTTTCCGAAGAATTTCCTCGGAAATCGTCGAGGAAATTTTCCGATAATTTTAGAAGAATTGCATTGGAAATTTTCGGAGAACAACTCCGATAATTTTCGAAGAACTTCATCGAAAATTTTTAGAAAAAATTTCCAATGTTTCCTAAAAAAAAGTTCATGAGCATTCTTCGAGAAGATTTCCTGACAATTTTTGAAGAATTTCATAGGAAATATTCGGAGAGAAACTCCGATGGTTTCCGATGAATTTCATCGAAAATTTTCGGATGATTTTTAAGTAATTTCATTGTAAATTTTCGGGAAAATTTTCCAATAATTTCGGAAATCTTTAGAAACAATCTCCATTATTTTCTAAGAAATGTCATAAAAATTCTTCGAGAAAATTTCCTAATAATTTTTGGAGAATTTTATCGAAAGCACTCGGGGAATAACACCAAGAGTTATGAAGAATTGTACCGAAAATCTGCAGAAAACGATTATTTTCAAAGAATGTGCTGAAAAATATTCGGGACGATTCCTTTGATTTTCAAAGATTATTTCCGACGACCTTTATCGAAAATATTAAGGGTAAATTTCCGATCATTTTTCATGAATTTTATCGGACATCATTGAAATATATTATCCAATGATTTCAGGAGAAATTTGTGGGGCATTTTAGGATTACTCTGCTATTTATTATTCTAAAGACTTTTATTGGAAATCATTGCGAAGTACCTTCGATGATTTTTGAAGATTTTCTTCAGAGATAACTTTCTTCACAGGTGGAAATAAAGGGGGCAAGGGAGCTAGCCCCCCCCCAACAAGAAATTAGCCCCCCAGATGGAATTTCTATTTTTTTTTAAATTTATTAATGAATACTGAACGACACGGCCACGTTAATAAGGTAATGAATACACAAATCATGAAAACAGTAGCAGCTAGCAGAATACACAAAACACGAAGCAATACGATCAATTTTGTACAAAAAATAGAAGAGTGATTGTAAATTAAAAATAATATAATTTAACGGTTTACTTATGTTTTTTTTTTTATTATTATTATTTTTTTGGTCGTACCGTGTCTTACATGGAACTTGGGGCTTAAGCCCCCCCCCCCAACAAGTGGCCTATTTCCGCCGCCCATGACTTTCTTGGAAACCATTAGGAATTGTTTCTAAAAATTTTCGATGAGATTCTTCGGAAATTATCGGAGTTGTTTTCCGAGAATTTCCAATGCAATTCTTTTAAAATTATCGGAAAATTTCCTCGAAGATTTTCGAGGAAATTTTTAAGAAAACACTGGACTTTTTTACGAATATTTCCGATGAAATTCTCTGGAAATCATCATAGTTTTTCTCTAAGATTTCTGATCAATTCCTTAGAGATCACTGGAGATATTCCTCGAACATATTTGACGAAAATCTTTGAAAAGCATGAACATTATTTCTAAGGATATCCTGCCAAAATCATCAGAGATACTTCTCGATAATTCTTGTTATTGTTTGGAATCATTGGAGATGCTTCATAAAGTTTCTGACAAAATTCGCCTGAAATCACTGGAGAGATTTCTCAATGATGTCTGATGAAATTTTTCGAAAAATATCGCAAATGTTTCTTGAACAGGAGATTTTTCTCGAAGATTTCCAATGAAATTCTTCGGAGATACAGAAAATGTTTCCTGCAGATTTTTGATAAAATTCTTCAAAATCCATCGGAATTTCCCCCGAATATTTCTCATGAAATTCTTATCAAAGAGGCCACTCGCCTGGCGAAACAACGTGCACCTGGTTTCGCGAAAAACTAGTTTTCCTATGGCGGAAGGAAAACCGACTAACCCAAAGTATCGCATCAATGCTCGTTACCGCAAGTTACACATGAAATTAAATATATTATATGGTCGTCCTATACCATTTATTTAATCGAATATTTTTCTGAAGTCAGAATTTGTGGTGCAACACCCCTCGTTCTCGTTTTTGCTCACTCCCGGCGAATCCTTAGGGGCATAAATGCAGGGTCCGCAAAGGGGAATCAATTCCATGAGCTGATTTTAAAAATCAGCTAAAAACACTATAAACTTGGATCCGGACCAAACCAAAGACCCTCAGCCAACGGTGGAAAATGTCAACGTTTCCAACGAGAAGGTTAAATGAAATAACCGCCAGTTCTGTTCAGGATGGTAAACCGACCTTATTGGACGATCCTATCTTCGGCTGTGGAAGATGAAATCTTCACTAAGAAGTTCTTCGGAATGGTTGTCGAATCTCTTTCTGATTTTCGTATTACTGGAACGGAAAATGCGTCGAGCGAAAAATGTTTTCAAGAAATGATACAAAACATGGAGGTCGACTTGAACACGTCACGCGGTGCTAATTTCAGCGAGAAAACAATATAAATTCTTCCGGTCAGCAAAACCTATGAGACTTCTTGGCTATCGGATTCCGGAAAACCCGACCCGCGGTTCACAGCTATTGTGCGAAATCATTGCCCGGCACCGATTACGGTTTTCGCGCAAAACTTCCCCAAGATGCGCAGTGTAACGATGAAAAACCGCGGATAATTTCGCCGGCCCTGAACTTCTTACCACTACGCCGGCCTAGTGGTCTTTTTAGGCTAAAGAAACTAGTCTATCACACAATCTTGCCCATTTCTATTAGCCGGACGAAGTATACGTGTAAAGGCGCAAATAATGGAAGTGAGCTCGGGAAATCCCCCCCCCCCCAAGAAAAATGTAAAATTATACAAACTAAAGAATTCGCCAGTCCCCCTCCCCATGGGCCTTTCCACTCGAGGTCAGCCATTTACGCTCATGTGTACTCCACATTTATTTTTTCGCTTTTTCATTTTTGCATTTGACTAATCCGATCTATGCCCGACGATAGCGGGAGTTTTATTTAAGGAGCTGAAATTTTAATGGACCAAAATGGTTTTTATTTTATTTTGACATAACGAGCTGACACACACTACTCTGATTCAAGTTCGATGGCAAGTCTAATCCGTGTACTGGGTCGGGAACAAGGGGTACTCAAAGTAAGTGATATCAGTTTTCCTTCAGAAAGAAAAATCACCTCGGGAGCAAGGGATACTCAAAGTGAGTGAGATCAGTTTTCTTTAAGAAAAATAATTACTTATCTCATGAACCATAAATCGTATCGAATTTTTATAAACACAGAGTTATGGTAATATTTTTTCGAGATCCACAAGTTTAAGTTGTGGAGTCATGTCAATTTTCTTTTACTTTTCCGACCTGTGTTTGACAATAGCCAGGATAGTAATTCAGTTAAGAAGCGAAAATTGTCATAAAATGTTACCCACGATTACTAAGCGAAGGTCGGGTTCAAAGACGACACAACTGATCTATTGAAAGAAGAAACCGAGCTGTTTTTTGTTGTTGTTGTTGTTTTTTGTTGTTGTTTTTTTTTTTTGGGGGGGGGGGAATGACCGTCAGCTGCAACTGATCAAGCGAGCTGAAACGTTTATGGTGAACTTTTACAACTCTAATCTGAATCATGACATGAAATTTAGACTCCCCGCTATATTTCATTACACGTGGAAAGTATTCTATATAGAGTCACTAAAAATTTATTGTTTCTCATACAATTTTTTACGCGACAAGTTTGAGTCACCATTCTGCCCTTGAGGGATGAAAAGCCTCCCAGGTCGGTGAAAGCCTATAGTACGTCGATCAATTCAGCAATTCGACCACCTGTACTCATTTTCAACCGCCTGGTATTGTTTGTTTCATTGTAATGCATATTTTGAAAACATATTATCTCTTAAATTCCATGGGAGCAAACAGTTGCCACAGAAAAAATATTCTCTTCGATGCTCCCTTTCCAGTCCCTCTGCATCAGATTTATTCTTGTTTACTGTACTCTTAGTTAACTAATCGTTTTTGATAATTTTTAGTCTACGTTTCATCTTCAATAAAAACTTTCCGAAAAAAAAAAGTTCCTGTCAAACGAATTTTACTACCCACCTCTCTTTCCTTTTTAGAAAAGGACGAGGCTTGAGAACACCAGGGGTGGATACAGAAAATAATCTCAGGGGTGGGAGGGGGGCTCGAATGAAAAGATAAAAGAACATGTTGTAGACGCACCTGCAACCAGGAGAGCATTTTCATGTCTCGATTTTAATATCGACTTATCGGTAATCGAAGTTAATATCAACTTTTCAATAATCGATTATAATTGTCCTCGACTTCTTAGATTCGTACGATTTACAGACGACAAAACTACAACGAATAGAGAGAGAAGATTTGGAATTAGCTACTCGAACCCCGTTTTTTTGATACGTAAATCAATTTTCGCACATAAAGAGTAATTTTCCAAAAACAGTTACGTCCAAAATTTGGAATTTTGAGTTTAGACAGTTTTCGACTAATTCTATCAAACTGCCATATCGCTATCAGGCATAGCAACCGATATATTGAGTTCACAGATCCTCATTGTTTATAAAAATAATGTATTTTCAAAACATTTTTTTGTGTTTTCTGAAGAACCCACTTTTTGGACTTGACTATTTTTGGAAAAATATTCTTCATATCAAGTAAATGTTGCCAATTCGAATGTGAAATTTGAATTACGGTGCTAAAAACCGTGTTCTATAAAAAATCTGATTTTTGGAATCAGTGATCTAAAAAACCCTAATTCACTGCCGATTACGTTTTCAGAATCAGATACAGTGGAGCCTTGCTAATTCGAATTGCTGGGGCCGACGAATTTCGTTCGATTTATATATGATTCGTATTATTAAGAATTCGATTTCTGAAGAAGGAGGTAGTTCGATTTATCGGAAATTCGATTTTTATACAATAATCTCATGATGTTACCTAAACTGCTTCACAGTACTTGTCGAAACACGACGTGCATGAGATTACTGTACATACAAACACTGTCATAAGTTTGATTTGTCAAGGCTTTTCGATTATAACCTTCGACAACCAGATGTTTTCCCTCCTTTCGCTCACTTCGCAAAGTTCGATTTATCTAAATTACATTCGGTTTACAGAGGTAAAAATACATGCATTTTGGTACATTGGGGTCGGGACCTGAACATTAGTTCGAAATATCCTAAAATTCGATATATCGATGTTCGAAAAAACGAGGTTCCACTGTATTTAATCCAAGGCTGTACTAATCCCTCGGGGGTCGACTTCAGCTTGCCTGGCAGCTCAAATAGAAAACTTCTCGAAAGCCATTTTCATGGGGTCGAAGGAATCTTATTCCTTAAGTGGCAGTGCAGGGAACGAGGTCCCACTTTGTCGACCCTATTTTCCGGGATACGGCAATTTTTGTGAATCAAGGTCAAAACTCTCGAAATTGTCATTCGTGACAGTTTCTGTAGAATAGACCAGAATACTCGTAGACCCTCCTCCGTCGAATGGCGTTATCCGTTTTTCTCTGGTTACCTTCCTTTTTGTCTCTACAGATGAAAACGTGAACTCACCTCCTTTCTGTTTTATGACCAACCAGCTCAGTTTTTTTATCACTGGAAATTGAACTCTTTAATTTTTTCCGTATTAGTTTTCCGAAAAAGTTCCTATTCTTTATAAAATTTCTGACAAAATGAGACCTCGCGGAGCTTTCTAGCTTTATTTGTTTCAACGGTATGTCACTTTCAGTTGGTAGTTTTTCGGGTTTTTTTAACCTTTTTTTAAATTGTATCTTTCTCAAAATCAGTTTCTTGAAATCTCAACTTTAAGTCGCCATATCTATAAGGCGAATTTTAGAGCCAGAGAGCTTCGCATGATCTCATTTCATCAGATATTTTATCTAGCATAACTTAGGCCTGTACTCATAACTCTATATCGACAAAGTGGGACCTTATCCTACACTGCCACAAATATTTCCCTTGGTAATAATTTCGATCGCCATAATATTCAATGATCCACACTGTATTTACTTCCCCTTGAAAAATCGCTGTTTTTTTGTTGTTTTTTTTTATTTAAATTACAGTGGAAAAGAAGCTTTTCAAGTATAGCTTTTTAAGTATGTGTCCGAATTATACAAAATACTACAACTGATGCGGAAAACTCTGGAAAATTTGGGCTCTTGATCATCGAAACATAAAATTTGGTATGATGTGTGGGGTAAGCCGTTCTTACAAAGACCAATTTGAAAATTTTAGATCTGAAAACGCAATAACGGAAAAACGAGTATTGTATCAAATAAAAACACCCAATTTTAATAATAATATTTCTCAGATCAAATCTTCAGCCCTCTACTGGGCCCTAAATTCTTACAAAAATACTACATTTCTCTAAACTCCGAATTTGAAAACACAATAGGAAGGAAAAGATAGGCATTACACCGAGAAATACCACCCACATTATTATTATTTCTTTCATCAAGGTTTGAGCTCTCAATTTTCTTCCTAAAATGCCAGAATTTTTAAAGAACTTTAGTCTCCGGTAAAAAGCTCAAAATTTGATAAATCGCCAAATATAGTTATTACTTGATACAACAGCTTTATTTTTCTCCCTTGTGTTTTCAAAATCTAAGTAAAATTTTAAAAAATTGGGGTACTTTTGAATGGTTGAGGTCCGGTAGAGGGCACAAGATTTGATTTAAAAAAAAAAAAAAAAAAAAAAGATATAAAACATGGGTATTCTTACTAGATGTTTCCACCCTGTTGCGTTTCTAGAATAAACATTTTTTAGATGACCTACAGCGAAAAAAGTAGTGATGCCCAAAAATCGATTCTCATTAAAAATCGATTCTTTTGGTTTGTTGCTATAATGAAAAAATTGAAAATATAAAATAGAAGACGAAATAAGTTAACTTGTAAGTACTTTACAAACTTTAACAGGTTCTGAAATAGATGGCGGACTCGAACGATTTTCCGCGAAACCTATCTTTAGTTCTCACTCAAGTCACTTCAGCGCTAGTAGTGCACCGCGCTCTTTCACTCCTACAGATACGAGACCCATGCCTAGTACTATTACTCCAGGTTCGAGCACTGTCTGAAGACTGCGATTCTGTATTTCCATCCCACCCCCTGCCCCTCACAACCAATAATAAGAGAACACTCAAACATGTATTGATTAAAAAAATCGATTTTTTTGCCAAAAAATCGATTAATCGGGCATCATTAGAAAAAATATTACTTTAGATGACTTAGATGACGTAGATGATTAAGATGACCGGTAGACACCCTTACTTACTATTACCAAACGCTTACGCTGGCCTTATGGACGAAAAGGTCAAATTCACATATTTTTTTAGTGGCCGTAAGATCTCCGAACAGAAGCCAGTTGATTCTGGCTCAGTTTCCTCACATCAGTAGTTCTCCATTCCCGAGATTGTTTTCCTTCACCAACCCCGTTTTTTAACATTTACAAGTTCAACCAGAAAAACTGGAGACCAAGTGGTGGAAAATCCAAAATTCAAAATTTTTAATTTAGCTTTTTGCATCACTTCGTTCTTCTAGCTTCCCCCGGGTACGATTTGGGAAAATGGATCCACTGGGCGATTTCGAAACACATATGCAAACTTATACTGTTTTTTTGGTTTTAAAAACACGAACTAAATCAGCCAACGAACTAGGCCTGGCCTAGAACTAACCGTTAATATTCACGCCCCCGCCTTCTGAAAAATCGAACTTTCCAGGAAAAGCAACTTTTCTATATTTATTTCTTCTTCCTCTCAACTTTATGTGTTCGTTTTACCGTACTTTCCCCTCATTTCATGGGATACCCTCTCCGGCCCAACACCCTGGGGCCATGATCCCCTCAGGCTCTCTTTCGGCCTAGCGCCCTGACGGCATAGCCTCTTTCATCCTCGCGGCTCCGGACATAGTTTCACAATTCTGTGGATTCCACAAGACACGGTGGACAGCACGGTTTACTCTTGAAACCGAAGTTCGCAATGATCATGGAAATTTCCCAGATTAAATAATTAGTTTGCACGCGAATTACACATTTATTCCAAAACCGCCGGTAATTATTCGGACAATCAGGACCACTTTGCGAACCGATGTATTATTGATGACTAAATGATTGTACACACTTCGCAGTGTACGGCCGTCCTGATAGAAAGGTGAGCAACATAGTCAATTTTAATTGATAACTTTTCCGTATTTTCCACAAAACCGGTTGCGTTTTACAGCCAAAAATATTTTCGAACTGTTTATCACGCGTAGAAGAGTAAAGTTTGAGAGAATTCTCGTGGTTTAGTAAGGACATTCCTTTCATTAGAAGAAGACAATAGAAAAAATAACACCTGGAAGTGCAATTAGAGAGCAAATAAAATTTACGTAATTACGTGTAATGCGGGAATTTTTAACTTAATTGCTCCGATCTACGAAATGTGATACCTCGACTTACGCAGCTATATTTTCCATTATCGTGTTTCAACGTCAACACATAGGTTTGTGTTGAGTGAAAAAATTGAGGAACGCTTTTCGTTATACAAAAACTATGTAAACACGTTGAAGACGGTACGGAAAACGTGGGTAAATAATTTTTCAAATAACAGAATGGAAACCCCTCGAGCAGGAAGCCCGGTAAGCAAGGATGAATGTACTCATACTCCCGAAATCGCCCCACAAAGAATAAAAAAACAAAAAACTCGGCGTAAAAACAGGAAATTTTTGTTCAAAAAAGTAAACGAAATTGAAATAGGCACCTTACATGTCGGAACTCTTTTGAAATAAAATTTCACTGAATTAGAAAAAGCATTCCGACGATCCAAAATGGCAATATTAGTTCTACTGGAGATTTGAAGAGGCGAGGAGAAAATCCAAACCACAAATAAGGGTAACTAATTCCACTAAATAGGAAGCACAGGGAGACAAAAAGGAGTAGGTTTCTTGATATAGGGTAAAAGAGGTAAGAGATATAACTGATAGAACAGCTTTATTAAAAATAGAGATTAACAAGGCAACAATAACATGCATTCAAATATATATGCCCTCACCCGTGCAGCAGATGACGAGGAAGTAGGAAAATTCTATGAAGTAGTGGCAAACGTAATTCATGAAGAAATCCTAATTAAAAATGTAATCTGGTATCTATATTCGACCTGCATAAAATGAACCAGGCATTGCACTAAAGCTACAAATATTTGGTTTAAACCTGTTTTATTGCAATTTAGCATTTCTCTTCGCAAAGACATTAAAATTCAATAACTCACTTGAAATTGATAGGGTCAGAAAGAAAATACGTGTTTCCTACAGAGACACGTAGTGCAACATTTTATACGCTTTCGTACCCTACTAAAAAAATTGTCCATGGACATTTCTATTAACAACACGGCTGCAGACAACAGTCGCATAGCAACAACACGGCTGCAGACTGTAGACGCGCAGGGTGCAGCAAATGTCAATCACTGAATTCGTGTCGGGGGAGCGTTACGGTTTTCGCTCAAGTATACCCATGGCTGGAAGAAAATGGAAATGTCAACCACTGAACTGAATTTTCACCATGAAGAGCTAAAGAACTGTGAGCTGAACTGAGCTGGAAATGGGGAAAAAAGAACTGTAGTCGCGCAGAGAGCAGCAAAGACCAAGATCAATGAGCACATGGCTGGAGTTACAGTTTTCGCTCAAGTATATCGCGTATGGATGTTCCACCAGGAGCGGTATTCCCGAAAAGTTGTTATGGTAACCACTCATAACAACTAGTCCCAAGGTGGTGTTATGAGTGGTTATGAGATGTTATTCAACATTACGGTTAATGGGTAACAACCGGTAACAACTCATAACAACTTTTTCATAACAACGGTTGTTATCATAACATCGCATAACAACTTTTCGAGAATAGTGGTCCAAGAGCACTAATGTCGAAGACGAAAACATGATACGTGTACATTACACCATAAGAACGTGTGCTCATAAAAGCGTTGCTCGTGGCTTTTATATGGATTTTATGAAAAAAGGCTGAGAACAAAAGTTATAGCCCTTTTCATTTCCTATCAGATGGGCTTAATTTTGGATATCTTTTTTTATCATCATTCTACCATGTCATGTTTTTGTCCTAATCCATCAATCAGTGAACAGTATATGTTGTTTTTGGTAACAGTCACCTGGAGCGACTCCTTTGCATCCATACGCGAATACCTATGGCTGGATTAAAAATATATTTCTATGGAAATGTCAACCACTGAATTCGTGTGGGGGCGAGGGGAGCGCTACGGTTTTCGAGCATTACGGTTTTCGCTCAAGTATACCCAGTAGTAAAAGCATATAAAAAGCTAAAACAAATTTCCACAGAAATGTCAACCACTGAATTCGTGTCGGGGGAGCGTTACGGTTTTCGCTCAAGTATACCCAGTAGTAAAAGCATATAAAATGCTAATAATGAACTTATCTTGTTGGAAATTTGGAATAGCCAAACTGGCCAAGGGCAAAAAAGTGAACTAGGCACAATGGGTAGTTATGACTACGGAAATTAAAATAAAAGAGTATTGAGGCTGCTAAGATTTTGTCAAAAATATAATCTCAAAATAATAAATAACATCTTCAAGAAAAGAAAGGGCAAAAGGTGGTCTTGTATCTCTCCAAACCAGGAAAACAAAACACTAATATACCATATAATGAATGACACCCAAGAACAATAAAACAATAACAGACTTTAATATCAACAATAACTTCCAATTTTACTCACATCTCCATCTTCTAACAATGAAACTAGCAATAGAAAGCCCAGATGCAACAACATTTACAAAAACCAATATAACAAGTTATATAAAACACTTGCCCCCCCCCGCCTCTCATAAATACTACAAGGAAATATCCAAACGAACAGATGAAAGCAACGAATGTAGTGGAAACACTAACGGTTATCACTAATGCAATTAACATAGCCACAAAAAACTCAAAATTGACCAAAAGGAAAGCAAACCTGAGTACAAATATACCAAAACTGAAAGAGGAAATAAATGTCGGTAGGCTCAGAGCAGTCTTGTATTGAGAATAAAAGACAAAAAATCAGCAAAAGACAAAATCGAACTAAATCTAAGATTCAAACTAGTTCATAACATTTAGGACAAAAAAATTATCTTAAGAAAAAATGACATTATAAAAAGCAGCCTTGAAAGGAGTCGCAGTTAAAAAAAAAAAGAAGAGAAAACAATTAAATCCAGGATTACAGTAGATTACACACTTCATAAACCCACAAGGTGAGACGATCAACGATCATAAAGTGATAACAGAATTTTATGCCAACCGACACAATATGACACTACAACTGAAGCTAACAGCAACAGTAAAGAAAAAGGGCCAGAAAAAGAGCCACTACTTCTTAAAACTGAAATCAGTCCAGTACCTGGAAAGTTGAAAACAAACAAAAGTCCTCAACACGATGGTATAACTAATGACACACCAAAATGGGAAGGGAAAATGATAGAAATTTTGAACAAGCTGTTTAAAAAATTTTTATAATCAGGAAAAAACCCAGTGGAAGCGTTCAGAGATGATGGGGTGGTGGAACATATGACGATGCACGCATGCCAAATTGGTTCCAGAGATACCAAACCCCGACCCCCGAAATTACCCTTTCAAGCATCCAATCAGTGGCCGGAGGGTTTCAGATATGACAATTATTTTTAAAAAAGCATACAGACATAAAATCAATTACTATAGGACAGGAACCCCCAATCCAATTATAGCAAAAATATCCTCAAAAAGAAAATTAAAAATAGAACTTTAGTTTCAGAACAACTGTTGGAACAAGCAGGATGCCGCAAATCCTTTCCAACTGCGGACTGTAATGTGGCCTGGAATCATGAAATGTGTCTCTCGTGCGAAAACAGGTTTTTGAGGTAAACAAGTGTAAAGATGGGATGGTGGTAGTGGTGCGCACGGGTGTACATAGCTTGAACATCTGTGGTGGTGCGTTTACGCGTTGCTATAACAATTGCGCTTTGAATTCTTGTTCTTTGTCATTCCCATAAGCCAGTTTCATGTGATGCCATGTAAGTCAATGTTTTTAAACTTTGATGTAATTTTTTAATGCAGTTTATGGGAAAACTAATGAAGATAGGAAGCTGCGATTTGTTTTATTTGAACGAGAGCGATTTTTCCTATAAGAATTGTCAAGAAAGTGAAAAATGATTTTTTGACACTGGAGGCACATTTCATGATTCCATGTCACATATGCACACACTGTTACACTAATTATGGGGAAAACATTCACATAGGTCTAATAGAATACGAACCAAGTGTTTGATTCGATAAAGCACGAATTTATACTATCAGCATTGAAAAGTCAAGGTACGCTTCAAATTTTTACTAAGGTAATAAGGGAAATGTACAATAACTTGAAGGTCAGAATAAAGATCAAAATAAAAGGAGTTTATTTTGATGTAAACAAAGCCGTCAGCTAAGGCGATTCCTATCGCCAATCCTTTTTAATAGTTCACTAGAGCGAGTTTTCGAAATCTAGACTGGAACGGGAGGGGAATTGGTGTAAATGGGAAAAAACTAACAAACCTCGGATTTTCAGGTAATATTGTTTTGTTTTCAATAAAAGAATTTGAAATTATGCTGTCAGAGTTGAATACATAAAGTTTAAAAACTGATCTCTCAATTAACACACAAAGAAACCAAAATATTAGCCAGAGATAACAAACTAAAGAAAATTGTGGTAGAAAGTAAAACATTAAGATAGGGGAAATTACCATAAAAGTACATAGTTCCTAAGAATGCGCATGACTGATTTTTCAATAAATTCCGCTCTCTTGTGGCTGTTGATGAAATTCAACTATACCCTGTCAACCTATGTTCACACTGATTAATTATCAAAGTATTGTACAAAGACATAAACAGAACACTCAAGTTTCAATGTTTCCATCATTCTAATTGAAATACCTTTGGAGGTCAAAGATAGTAATGATTTGAATGGTTTTTAAACGAATTTATATAGTTGAGGTATCAAATGAAAGACAAAATTATATACTATCCGTTACATTAAACAGACATTCCCCCAGACTATAATAAATCCTAAGAGTGTGTAACGTATTTTACAAAAAAAAAAAATTCTTTTAAATGCTGAAAAACAATGAAAATCAGGTAGTAAGAAAAAAGACAATTCCAACAATGGGTGTGACTAATCTATTTGACGATTTTTTTTTTTTTTTTTAATATATAAAGTAACTTGATGCGCACTTTTAAAGGATGCATGTTGCACACTTTCAAGAATCCGGGTTCCCAAGAGTGCGTATTCAACTTTTTGTGGGAAAACCGTTATCTTTTAAATTTAATGGTTTAAATATTGGGGGAAAAAATATGTAGATTTTTTCCAGATTATATTAAAAGTTCAGCAAATTTCATGTTTATCCCAGGCAAAAACTAACGTTTGAAAATAACTACCGTATATCTCCGATTATAAGCCGCATTTTTTTCCCCAGAAATTGAGTGGGGTGCGGCTTATATTCAATGTGCGGCTTACGAATAATTTCAAAAAAATAATTTTTAAAAAATACAGAGGTAGGTAGGTACTAGATTTTTAGATATTTTTTTTATTAATAAAATTATTATAACTAATTGAAAATATTAATTTAATAATTAATAAAATAATTATTATCATAATAATTATTATAATTTGATTAATAATGTTATTTACATATCAAGATTATATTTAAAGAATTTGGATTTTGAAAATTGAACAAAATTCATGAGATTATTATTAATAACTAAAAAGGTAGTTGGTGGATATTTTCTGTTGCCTTATCGGTAACTCCCATAAGTTTCAGGTCTGTGCATGTGCACTTGTAAAATGAATGCGAGGAAGATGACGACTCAAGTTCTTCTAGCGATGAAGATGACTCAGAGACTCAGACTAGTAGTTACCTACCGATTTCTTAAATGATTTTCTAGTATTATTGGCACATATTCGGCGGCTTATATTCGCATATAATAAATTATTTTTGAAGTACGTCTTTAAATTTTGGGTGCGGCTTACATTCGTGGGCGGCTTATAATCGGAGATATACGGTACATTGAGACTGAAGTTAATGGCAAGTTAATTAAATCTTGGTCAAAATACAGGTCGTTAGAAGAGATCTCTGAAGGATACACACAAATAAATGCAGAAAAATTAAAATTCAGCAGTGGATCTGTTAAGCCAAGTCCAGACATCACGAACATCTGCCAATATGAACAAATGGAACTGAATGCAAACAAACAGGAACAAGCATAAGCAAACAGAGGCATATGAACTCGAACAAGAATGCAAGTAAACGAACAAAAATAATAGTATTCATCAGCGTTTGAACTGATCCATATGTTTCGTCCTCCAGCTAGGTCCAGACATCACGAACATCCGCGAACGAACACGAACAAATGCACATGCCGAACAAGAACTCGTCAGATGTGGACAATGTACCAAGCATGAACGAACACAGACGAACATGAACAAACACGATCCGACAGTTTGTTGGTACATCAGAGGATTTGTACTTGATTGTGCTCAATTGCATCTGTCATGTCTAGACAGATTTCTAGTAGGACTGAGCATGGATCAATTCAAACGCTGACAAGCCCTACCATCTTTTTGCTCGTTCGCGGACATTTGTGTTCAAGGCCATTTACCTACATCTGTTTGCTGATGCTTATTCCTGTTCATTCGCGTTGTTTAAATTTGCACAGGTTTGTTTGCGGCGATGTTCGTGATGTCTTGGACCTATAGCTTTATCAATATCTGTCCAGACATAACAAATGCAATCCAGTACAAATCCTTTGAAGTACCCCAAAGCTGTCAGATCGCTTTTGTTTGTGTTTGAGGGCGCTTGTTTGTGTTTATTTGTGTTCGTTCAAGCTTGGTATATTGTCCACACCTGACAAATTCTTGTTCGGCATGTGCGTTCGTTCATTTTTGTTCGCGGACGTTTTTAAGATCTGAACCTAGCTTCACATAAGACGCCTAAAATGGAGCTGGACAGACCATGTCTCCCACCTAAAGGATGGCAGATGGACCACAGGGCAACATTCTAGCAACCCCTGGATGGGAAAGAAGGAGAGAAAAGTTAAATAAGAAAAGGGAAGATGACATTGATCAGTTCATGGGTACAAAAAACTTCCAAGAAACAGTAGACATTTACACACAAAAATGGGAGCGACTGTAAGAAACCATTGCCCGCCGCGGGCCGGGAAAGTGGTGAGCCTTGCACCAATCTGTAAAAAATTTACATTATGTGAACTGTACACATTTCCCAGTAAAAGTATTCAACGATACAACGAAAAGGAAAACTGAAAGGTGGTCCAAAACCTCACAATTTCCAGAATGTGTCGCTCGCAGCGGCTAAATTTGTTCATTCAATTTAGTGGCGACGACTTTCATATACCAGATACACCCTAGGCGCCCAGGGGAACCGAATCAGATATTGATTAATCTTTGGATACTTCTCTTTTTTAATTTTTGCTCTCAACCCGGGCCCTGGAATCCGCCCTTCCGAGCATTACCTCAAGAGATGTCGGGGAGACTGTATCTTAGCCCTCTTCTCTTCTTGCCGAAAAACCGGCCTAGGTCGAAATGTAGCGAGTTGCTATGTGGGCTCGAACCCGGGACCTCCTGATTCCGAGACCAGCACGCTATCCACTCGAAACTTCATTTTATTTTCACTACCTCTCCTTCCCTTTTACCGGTTTCTACGTGTGCTACCCCCTTGAGAGTAATATCGTGCTATCGTATCCCTCCCTCGACCGAAGTCACTGAAGCATGTTGGATATTGGGCTGGGAAACTATAGTCCACAAGGAATACCGATGGATTTTCCATTACGGAGTCGGAAAAATCTGAGTTGTGAAAAAAATTCGAGGTCCTTGAGGATTATCAAAAATAAAAAACATTTGCACGTCCTGACTGCCCCATGACGTGGTTTTGAATCAAAGAACGTTCGCTCAAGAGTTCATGCCATACTTTAAAACTATCGTACTTTCCATTGGCATCATTCAATTATGTACAGACGTCCATCAAAAAAAAAAAAAAAAAAAAAAAAAGTTGATCTCACCAAAGAGATGAAATCTGGCATGAAGTCAAACTATTAACGCTGATTCCGAATCAATCGGCGTAAATTAGTCAGATGTTGAGCAAAGTAATGAAAACATTGATTGCATCCGTCCACGTCATCAGTGGGATTCATGTACGCGTTAACAATCAGATTTGTATTTATCCGAAATCGATGCCTACTCAGTTTGTCGAATTAATTCGGATTTTACGAATATCATAGTGTTAACGATCTTTCAATGAGAATACGATGATATAGATTGACGCTGATTTAAAATGTATCGCCAGTTTGCTCCATATATGGATTTACAAGCAGGAAAAAATCCCCATAGCAACTAAAGCTTGTTATAAATCTGATTTCATGGATCATCAGAAATGGCCAGACATTACTCGAAATATTCTCCTTCTCCAAATTTTGAGCAAGAGAAAGAAAACGTGTCTTTTGAAAGCGAAATATCAAAATTTTGTGGAAAGTACGCCAAGGAGCAAATTTTTACAACTATGGATGATTCGAGCCAAAAAATCACAATGCCTTTTCTACCCCTCCGAAAGCTCACTACGGCGGGAAATATAAATTCATTCCTGTCCCAATACATCTTTAAAGGAAGCTAAGACGGAAAGAAAAAGACTAACGATAGGTAAATATTTGAAAAAAAAAATCGACCTCAGTAACTCAGCGACAGCAATTTTGAACCAGCTCTCAATTTAAATGGAGCTAAATCTCACAGGTTAGTTCTTACATTTAATTTCATTCCACTGATTTCTTTTGCTCTCTTCATGAAATCATTTTGTCTCAATTTATACAGATTCGTTTTTCTTTTTGGTTTCTTTTTTCCTTTAATTTATTTATTATATTTTTTTTCTATATCACATAATGGAATTTACAAGTTTGCGAGCCGATTTGCTTCAGAGCTTTTTCCTGCTTAATAATAGTGAAATATAAATGCGGAAGTAATCGGTCTGACTGAGCTAATTGAAAATAATGTCGTGTTGAAGAATCACAATTCCTCTTCGCTCCAATACACAGAGCATGTTTGATGCGCAATTTAATATCGCAATGACCAAATAAAACCATTCATTTCGACAGAGTTTTTTCGATTTTTCAGGTCAAATCATTGTTTTTAATTACAGTGAACTTCTTGCGGTCGGAGAAGTCTTGATTTTTTAACTCACGAATTCGTGTAAATCGTTTTTTGACCCATTGTAGGAGAGAATTTCCATGTTTCCCGTAAATTAATATTTCTACTCAACTTGAGTTCTCCAACAATATTTATAGACGTATTACTTCTCATTTGGGTTTTCAAAATTGGCGAACGCCCCCCCCCCCTTTATTCTTAGTACTAAGATGCAAAGAAGGGTTCTGTTTTTTAAAAATAAAAAATAAAACGAGAAGCCCATTTAAATTTGATATTTTTGCGGCTTCACATTACACTAGTTCCAGGTGTCTCAGGGTCCTTATCAATTCTTGAATCTGGCTCTCAATATGAACAAACATGAATTAATCTTTTTGGTCCGGCAAATACATACAAGTTTGAATTATTCATTAAATTTATAACTTTCATCCAAGAGAAAATTTACTTTCATGCTCAAGGCGGGACTATTTTCCAGGAAGGGGCGCGGCGGGGGGTAAAATAACCAGTTAAAACTCAAAATTCCAGTACGTGAGCAACAAGAGCAAAATAAATTCCCTTCACTACGTTTAAATTTAGAAAATGAAAACTTTTGGAGGAAACAATTTTTCAGTTCCTCTCCTCTCCTCCGATGCTATATAAGTTCACTGGTCAGCATAACATTCAGCGTATCTTCCACTTTATTCATTATTTCGAGCATATTAACGAAAGCATCTTCGAGTGGCAAGGTTTGGTTTCATTTTGGATGAAATATTTCTCCCTCTTTTAGAAGGCAGCCCTAACCTATGAAATATTCTTCTCTCTATCTACCAAAGAGGGCTTAACGTACCGCCAACTTTTGAATTTTCGATACAACGTATCGTACAAATTATTAAAATACGTGGTTTTTGGGTTGCCAATTTCGAAAATTTCTTCTGATTTTCCAATCAATACCGAATTTGGTCTCAAAATTCAAAATTTCACTCTCGAAAGGAAAAAACTGACCTTACTCGAAAAATCCGGGTAAAAATCGAAATATGGGTTTGTTGATTTCAAAAATGACATCAGATTTGATATTCAGACCAGACTTTGGCTCTAGAATTCACTCTTCAAATAAGCGAAATTAATCTGCCTCGAAAAATCAAACAATGTATCGAAACAAGAGTTTCCTGGGTCGCCAATTTCGAATATTTCATTCTATTCTTGACCAAATCCAGATTTGGCCACACACTTCGTGAGGAAACTGCTGGGATGACGGTGGTTCGACAAAATTTCAAACGCAAAATTATACAAAATGGCAAGAAGGGTGATATAGGACACAATGTTAAGAAATTAAAATGAAAATATATTGGGCATTTGGCACGGGCAGATACCAGTAGTAGATGAGGGGGGGGGGTGAAATTACTCAGCTGGATGCCGTTGAAAAGGAAAAGCAAGGCAGGCCAGCTACCAGATGGAAAAATGAACTCGTCAGGGAAATGGAGCCTTGTAATTTAAATATTCCATCAGAACTGTAATAATTGATGTATCACCATTGCAGGATCTTCAAGCATTCTATTTTTATTGATATGGGGAGGATTCATTTGAATTTGTCTAAATGTGACGTGCTCAGACAAACCATGCCCTAAATCGCTGACAAGAAATTTCGTCAACAGTAAAAATAGCTGAACTAATCGAAAAAATACGAAAAATTTTTTTTGCGGGAATTAGAATATATTAGAAATAGAACAATTCTATAACTTTACAAAGAAGATGCATGCATCTATATACTCTTTTGATACTCCTCTTCTGCCGAGCTTTCATCCGAATTGTCTAAGTCTGCTAAAGTACTACTCCAGTCTTCATCTGGTTCATCGACTTTTTCCTCATATTAACCTCGATTACTGATAAGTTGATATTAAAATCGAAACACTAAAATGCCCTCCCGGGATTGCAGATCCGTCTGCGGGGGGAGCGTTACGGTTTTCGCTCAAGTATACCCACACAGTTGAGTTCAGTGGTGCGTATTACGTGAAGCCAATCCGTATGATTTAGCTCTTCATGGTTACAAGTCAGTTCACAATTCAGTCCAGTGGTCCACATTTCCATGAAAACTTTTATTTTTTCTAGCCGTGTTCAGTATTTAATTTAGCATTTTATAATGCTTTTACTACTAGGTATACTTGAGCAAAAACCGTAACGCTCCCCGACACACTCCCACGACACGCTCCTGGTCCTAATATCCATGGAAATTATTTTTATCATTTTATGTTTAGTATTTTTTATATTTTATGCGCTTTTACGACTGAGTATACTTCATCAATAAAAACCGTAGCGCTCCCTCCGACACGCTCCTGGTCCAAATTTTCATGGAAATAATTATCATTTTATATGCTTTTGCTATTGGGTATACTTGAGCGAAAACCGTAACGCTCCCCCCGCAGACGGATCTGCAATCCCGGGAGGGCATTTTCGTGTTTCGATTTTAATATCAACTTATCAGTAATCGAGGTTAATATGAGGAAGAAGTCGATGAACCAGATGAAGAATGGAGTAGTACTTTAGCAGACTTAGATAATTCGGATGAAAGCTCGGCAGAAGAGGAGTATCAAAAGAGTATATAGATGCATGTATCTTCTTTGTAAAGTTTTAGAATTTTTCTATTTATAATATATTCTTCACTATCATTTTCATATCAATACTTATTCTGTACAGTTACATCGTAACAAGATGCTTCGCTAAAGGTAACTTGAAAGATATTACAAGAAAATCGAATTCTGGAAATCATCAATTTTCAACGAAGTGTATTTTGGACACTATTTAACTTAGACTAGCGTGCATGTACACCAATCATTAGGAAATTATGTGAGGAATAACTTTTGTTTGAAACATTTTTTGTTTCGGATCGCTTTTTGATGAGATATTCACGAAAAACAAATTTTAGACGTTCTAGCCCGCCAAAAAAGGGGAAGCACAGGGTTTGGGGGTGGGGTTTTTAATATGTTGTTTTAGAAGGGGTTCCCTACATGTTCCAATGAAATCCCCTTTGTTCCCTAAAAATATTTTTTTGAATGTCGTTACCGCCTAGGCTAAGGAGTGAATTTGACAAAACATTGAGCGATCTGAAGAAAGAGAAAGCTCCAGCAGTGGATGAGATACTAGCTGAATTATTACAGAATTTAGGAGAATATGCACTTGATAAATTATGTTATATTCATGATAAAAGGGAAATACCCGAGGATCTTACAAAGTGTGCTATTGTAACTATACCAAAAAAGTAGGAGCAGATAGGTGAGAAAATTATCGACCAATTAGAGTCTTCTTTCGCATGCGTCAAAAATATCAACTAGGACAATTTCCTATAGGAGAAGGAGAATAGAATAGATGCAAAACAAGGAGATGATCAGTTTGGATTCAGAAAAAGGAGAGGTACAAGAGAAGCAGTGCTAGCTTTGAGATTAATTTTAGATGGGAGACTCAAAAAGGAGCAAGATACATATTATATGGCATTCGTTGATATTTAAAAAGCTTTTGAAAATGTTAAATGGAATAAGATATGTTTGATATTCTAAAAATAATAGGAACAAAATTTAAAGAAAGGTAAGCTTTTCAAACTTATATAAAGAACAGAAAGCTACGTTAATAATAGAAGGAGAGAAAGTGGAGACTAATATATAAAAAGGTGTAAGACAGGGATGCTCCTGATCTCCAGTATTACGTATTATTTAATCCGTACACAGAGTAGACCAAGAAATAAAAGAAAAATTTGAAACAGGTGTAAGTACACATGGAGAGCGAGCAAAGATGCTAATACTTAACATAGAGTAGGAGGTAAAATGGATATTTGGAATCGTCTGAAGAGAAAGAGAAATAACTAATGGGGCCTAACTTGAGGCACCCAGGAATAATACCACTGCCATTAGAAGGAAGGATGGAATCAAGGGGGCAAGGGGTCATGCCCCCACGAGCTTTGAAAAAATCCTAACGACGCTACCCTTTCGAAAAGTAATCTGTTCAAATCAAAAAGAAATCTGGAAATCAAAAATTTATTTTTGAAAACACATGTTTGGAGTGTACCCTTGTACGGATATGTAAAACTTGGACCACAGCAAAACCAGAGAAAAGAGATGGATTGAAGCTTTCGAGATATGGTGCTACAGGCGAATACCTAGTATCAAATGGACGGATAAGGTAAAAAATGAGAAAGTACTCAACAGAGTAAGAGGTAAAATGGATATTTGGAATTGTCTGAAGAAGAGGAGTGAGAAACTAATAGGGCATAACTTGAGGCACCTAGGAATAATATCATTTCTGCTAGAAGGAAGGATGGACGAAAGGAATTGGGTAAATTTGCAATTTGCAAAGATTCCGCCAATCGAGAATGTCAAATGTATGAGTAATTTGGAAATGAAAAAACTCGCACAAGATCGGGAGAACTGGACAGCTGCATCAAACCGGTCGTCAGATTGATAACCTTATCATCACCATTGCATTTGTATACGCCAGTGCCACTGGAGGATTTTTTTCCGTTCCCAACCCGACTTTCTGACTAAAGAAAAAAAGGGGTAATGGTGAACCACCCTGCCTGTATCAAAGGCTTTCTAAAAGCGAAAATATAATTTTCAAATTTAGGTAAATAGAAACTAATTTCGTAAAATACGATACTCGAAGGTCAATATTGATTTGAAATGTGGATTTGCTGCGAAAGAAACGCATTTGCTTTCGAACTAATTGACGAACCATGCGAACGGTAATACCTATAAACATTTTTAAATGGCGACGAATCAACTCGCACACAGAACAATAAACGGCGAAGTTTTCTTTATTTCTTTCGCACGGTACACGAAATAGTGGAACAAAAGCCATCATTGAAAACGGCGAAATAGAAGAAGAAACGGAGCACAAGCAAAATTAAAAAGAGTTTCCCAACTTGTGTATAAAGTAAATTCAATTTCAAGCGGAAAGCGTTATTGTTGCCCAAGCCGCGCTTAACGCTTTTTACTCGCTGGCTGGTGCTCGTTTACGAGGGTCGAAGCTCTTCTCCGGTTGCCTTCTTTCATCTCTGAAGGCGTTTACCTCGTGTCACGCTCCCACCGATTCGTCTTCTAAGTGGACTCCCGCTTCCCAGGCTGTCACAGACTATCCGGGAAGCTGAGATTTTTTTAGATTGATAAATCGGTTCTTAAAATGAAAGTGGAGAGGAAATGCTGAACACAGATCTCAAGTGAGTGTTCCGTGATACCTATTGCTGTGTTGCAGCAGAAGCGAAATATGTACGGTTTCGAGGGCAATCGAAAAAGACACGTTCATTCTCGAAAACTTTTCACCCGTCATCGTACATTAGTTTGAGGAAATATTCCTTTTAATTTTATAGCTCGTCGTAATTTCAATCACTGTAGCTGAGCTGCAGCCGAGCCCTCGGCAAGATTCACCCACCGTCACCACCTTCCTGCATCACCACGCGTACCAAGACGAGAAGGTGAGAGGTGAGTGAAGAGGAAGCGCGTCTGGCTGTGGGGCCCCCAAATTCCAGGTTTGTGCTGGGTGAGCGTTAACCTCGGTCAGCACGGGGACCCTATGGTGGCCCTCGCAGGACAGCGCGCACCGGAAATGGAACGGCGAAATGGGGGCTAGGGCCTCGAAGCGTCGCTCCGGCCACTGATGCGATACTAGAAAGGGTAGGTTCCGGGACTGGGGGTACGGTGTCTCAAGGATCACTTTGACATGCGTGCATCGCCATACGTCCCACCAGGCATTAATTTCAATCACTGAGATTTTGCCTCCTCAAGGAGAGATTCCTCACTATTTCCACACTTGAATTACATATACCGCATCTCTTATCATTTTATGGGATATCTCTGTCTTCCACTACATTAAACACTATCAGAAATTTTCCAGTCTGTCTATTTAAATTGGAAAAACAAGTCTCCCTTCGCGGTCATGCCTGATTTTGCGTTTTTAGAACTTTTCTACTTTGTTCGGGACTCATCGAGACTCATTAAGACATCGTTCAGATTCGCTGAGATGCTTTTAGGACTGTTCCAGATCTATTCAAGAGTCTTCCAGACTTGCTCAAGACCAACTGTGAAACTTTTCTCGACTAGTTCGCGATCCTTCCGGCTGTACGAATATTTGTGAAATACTCTTTGAGACATATCATAAAATTAAAACACGTCGAAATATCTTTCAACAAGACTAAAAAAATCTTCAAACATCTAAAAGTTTCACACGACCGGATGAGTCTTGAAGAATCATAAGCAATTCTGAGAAAGCGCCTTCACCGCAGGGCTGCTTCTTATCCTATCGAACGGGTTAAAAACTTAGCTAAAAACTAAGCTAAAGGTTGAAAACGTCAATATGGGACGTCGTGGGTACATTTTTACAGGTTTTTTTAATGCTCTATTCAAATAAAATGCAAATGCCCGGCTAATCGCATTAGCAAAGAAAAATTGGCAAAATTCTTAGCTGTAAAATTAATCCCTAAAGTAAATCTTATGGATTATAATTATTTCAATTTTGAGTACACACTAGACACGTGACTCCAACAGAGACAACCGACGGACCACACGACTGCACATTACGAGGAAGCTGTGCTATTATCATTCATAAATATGGACGCTGTTAAGCACCAACCGCTCAAGCGACTTTTGTTGACAAAATGAATCATTAGTATCGTTGAAAAGAGCGTATAAGAAGTAGAATTTCCTAAAACTGGGCCCCAATACAAAAATGTGTACCCACATTGGAAAAAGCTTATCAGTAAACGCTATGTCCGTCTACCGGCATTATTCTTTGGCTTTTAATGTTACAGTTCCTCAAAAAACAGGTTGTGTTGCTTGGGCGGTTTTTGCTTAACAGCGTCCATATCAAGTATTAGGATGCAAACACGGCGAGCGTCACGTTAAGCAATTTTCAGATTCAAAAGTGATTAAATCAGGTTAGGCATGAGGTGAAACACAGAAGTGGACATTCGAACATAATTTTCGGAGTTGTGTTACACAGTAAAAACCTCAAGATGTTCGAGAAGTAGACGAAAACGCCTAAAATAGACGTATGAAGTTGAAATATTCAATTTCTCCAGATTGTATCGGAGGGTCAAAAGGGCCTGGGCTGGGGCTCAGGGAAATGGAGCTTATGGTTGACACGAGAGTGCAGTCCAGTCCTGCAAAAGTTATTGAGTACCATCTCTGGTTAGAAATTAATTAAATCAGCTTTTTTATGATGAACATGACCAGGGACGTACCAAAGAGTTTGTGCGGGGAGGGGGTGTGTGAAAATTGTGGAAGTCTCGATTGACTTAACTCATAGTTTCCAAGAATCAAAGCGAAAGAACAAAAACCTTTTGACTTGGGTTTTCCCAACTTCTCAACTCAATTCCCAAGTATCAAAGCGAGCAAAAAAAAAAACCTTAAACTTGTTGTATTCTCCCAACTACTGAGTAAAAAATTCCTACGGGGGGGGGGAGTCGCCCCCTGTCACCCTATATGTACGTCCTTGCCTATGACACAAACTGTGACGTGACGCGAATTGTCTTCGCACTCTATCAACCTTCGAATCTTCATGTTCCTGCTCAAACCTGAACACTGACGAACTAAAGACAATGCGTCTGTGAACTGTAATTCTGTAACCGTGACTACCGTGAGGACTGAGGCAAAGAGGGTGTGAGACATCTGAGGCTGAGGCCACTTAGGGTTACGACTTACAACCTTACAAAGTTATAACACGACAAGAGAAAGGGTCCGATCATTACCCTGGCAAGAGAACCTATCCTGATCATTTCATCATACATGACTGGCATTGGCATGGTGTTCGACAGAAGAGTTCTCTTGTTAAGGTGGCGATTGGCCCTTTTTCCTTGTTTTCTGTGATTTCAACAATAAAAAATTAGCTGTTAAGAAATCAAATATTAATGGTTAACGGCTAAGCTAACTGCAAACAAGATTTCATTAACTAGCTAATGGCTGGCTAATTTTGGGCTAAAATCAATCGGCCAACGGCTAAAAGCTTCTGCTTAGCTAAGCAGCCCTGCTTCGCCGCACTGGTATACTGTATCGGTAGAATTTTATTTATTTATTTATTTACAAGCCGTGTAGTCGCGCGATGTTGATATCAGGGGAAAGACGAACCCCCTCCCTAACACAGCAACTAAGCCAAAGTTTGTGCATAGGCTTCTCCACAAACTCTCTATTTTTGACGGTTGACGGCCACTCTCCTCTACCCGGACCTCATTACCTTCACGAATTCGTCTCCCCGTGATCTTTTTCTCTCGTACAGCATCCAAGCTTCTACGTTTCTTTCCCACCTCTCTTCCTTCTGTCTTAAAACATGCCCGGCGTACTTCCATTTCAGTTTCTTCCCAAAGTATCCTATGTCCGTCATATTCGATTTTCTCCTTGAAATTTGGTTGCTAATTTTGTCCCCCCTCCTGATGCCAAAAATGCTTATTTTCATAGCTCTTTGCGTTCTTTGAAGCTTCTGCGTACCACTTTTTGTTAGGGCCCAGGTCTAGACCCCATACGAGAGAACCGATCGCGTGCAATTTCCCATATTTTTGTTTTTAAATTATTGCTAAAATTACCTTTGAAAATTGATTTTAGTGCCCAGTACTTTTGTCATCCTTTTTTGACCCTGATACTTAGTTCGCTATCCCTCCTGTTTTTAAAAGACAAAATTTGTCCCAAATAAATTACTTTTCGTATCCTCCAATTTTCACCGGTCTTTTTTTGTCGTCCGCCAAAATAAAGGATTTTTCCAGTTTATCTCCAACCCTGCTTTTTCACTTTTTATCCATAGTTCCCATTTTTTTCCAGTACATCGATTGATTCAGCCATAATAACTACGTCGTCCGCATATCTGAGATTTCTCAGATATTCACCATTAATTTTTAAGCTCTTTTGTTCCCATTCCAGAATCCTGAATATTTTTTCAAGCGCATAGTTAAATAGATTGGGAGAGAGAGAGAGTCTCCTTGCTTTACACCTTTTTCAATTTTAAATTTTGTGCCCTTCTTATCCAAACAGATGTATGCTACGTAGTCTTCGTATAACTTTCTGATTAAGCTGATAAATTTTGAATTTAACCCCTGCTTCGCCATTGCGTTCCTTAGAAACGAATGGTTTATAGAATTAAATGCTTTCTTAAAGTCAATGAGGAGGAAGTTAGTACACAGATTATATTCGTTGGATTTTTCTAAAATCTGATCCATAATAAATAGGTGATCAGTTGTTGAAAAATTTTCTATGAATCCCGCTTGTTCTTTTGGTTGGTTCCATTCGAGCTGATTAGTTATGCGATCTTTTATGATTTTTGTAAAAATTTTACTTAAATTTGAAGTCAGACCGAATATTTAATTGTATCTGATGTGAAATTCTGTCTCGTGAAGTCAGGGGCGAAACTATAGGGGGTGCAAGGTGTTGAACCCCTCCTCCAATAATTTGGCAGTCGACAAATTTTAAAACTGTTAATTTGAATTTTCAAATTTATGCATGTTTGTTTGTTTCTTTGTTTGTTTATTTTTATTTTTTCAATTACAAAATATTTCGATTAAAAAATAGGCAAATTTTTAATTTTGTAAAAATTTTGTCGACGAATTTTTAGTTTTCAAAAAATGTTTGTCGGCAAATTTTTCTTCTCCGCCTTCCCAAACCGAAAGTCAAATTTCGTTTCTGAAAGGGTGTACCCAGGACTCCTGTCAGACTAAGGTTTCAAGCTGAGTATCGAACGTTATTTGAAAGGTTGAAACAAAGCTGAAATGTGGAAGACATTTCGAAAATCTGAAAGTCGGTAGCAAATGTTGAATTTCTAATTTCAATGACTATTCTGTTTTTACTCCATTCTCTGTTTGACCAACGCCTGAAATTTGAGAAAGTTGAACATTTTATTAAAACTCTAAACATTGAAAGCAAAAGACTTATTTTCCAATGTCACCAGCTGAATCCGATAGCAAATGGACGCTATTCAGCAAAAGGGAACCAACTAGCAAGATCCGCTTTTTGAGAACACGTGATTCGAAGTTCAAGAGCCACGTAGAAACTTATATATGACACAGCGTTTACCGATAAGCTTTTTTCAACGTGAATACACTTTTTGAATCGGGGGCCCAATTTTGAAAAATTCTACTTTTTACACTCTTTCCAACGATACTAATCACTCATTTTGTTTCTAAATGTTGGTTCCTTTTTGCTGAATAGCGTCCAAATGTTCTATTGTTTAATTTACGGGGCTTTGGTCCTGAGGAATATTCGGGCCGTACATCCGTCTGAGCGCGTCCCTATCGAGTCAAAGTGATAAGTAGCAAAAGGTAAATCTATACTTTTTCCCCATTAATGTACATACTCATCATTAGAGTCGAAATATCTTGAAAAGTAAGACGTTTTTGAAGTATTTAAAAAGGAACGAATTTTTCGAACAAAGAATTTTCTTTCGATTAAGACTATTTTATACCTAGATTCCCAAATTTTGCTACATGTGTGGTCGCTGATAAGAGTAGTCTAGATACTAGCGCGGTACCGCCCAAATAGGAGGAAAATTTAGTCTGGAACAAAAATCAAAACTCCATGTATTTTCCCCATAAGAATGAAAGGGAACTAGTGGCATGAATTCTCCTAATCCGATCGACGTGAAACTTTGTAGTTTTTTCATTTTTTTATTTATTCATTATATTGCAATGAATTAAGGAGAAGAATCGGAGGAAATTCAGAAACAAAGATCACTAAGAGTAAACAACGACCACCTTAATGTGTAAAGGAAGTTGTGCGTTCCTCTCAAGCATCCCTAGCATCCTTCCACCTTACCCTCCCAGAACAGGGTATGAACATGTGCGCTAATGTGAGTGTTTAGGGGATAAGGTTTTAATCTGCATTTGCAGGGACGAAACTATGGGGGGGGGGTACCCATAATAATTAGGCAGTCAGCAATTTTTGAAACTGTTCATTAAAATGTTTCATTTTCTAAGAACGTTTGTTTGTTCGTTTATTTTATTTATTTATTCATTTTCTTTTCAATTGAAAAATCGGCAAATTTGCAAATTTTTAGAATTCCTTCTATACCCCTCCCCCTCTAACTAAAAGTCAAGTTTCGCCTCTGCGTATAGATGGCAATAATCCGATAAGAGCTTCGTAAAATTATATCAAAAATAATTGGTATCCAAGATTTTTTACCGAATATTGTTATAGGCCGTTCTAAGTACCACAAAAACCTCTCAGAGCCTATTTCAGTGTGGATGCTTCAGATCTCCCAAAATTAGTTTTCTGTATAAACGAAAACAGTTGGACTTAGAGAAAAAAATTTCAAACCAATACTGTTCCTCGTGAAATTATATTTAAGAATAGTACCATTCAGTTTTTTTCTAAGTGTCTCAGGAACATTAAAAAAAAAAAGGCAGGGAGGTGCATTGTGACTGATTTCTTTGACACACAGCTACACAGAGACGTGAGATTTTCACTATTCTGGTTCTTCGGTTTAAGCCAAAGGAAGGATGCCGATCACTCCCGGACACGTTTTTCTACATCTTCATCTACTTCCCTCGACCTAGTCCAGTGTCCACATTTCAAACAACCGACACCAGACTACAAAACAAATACGCTTTATTGAAATCACAATTGAAAATAAGCATTCGTTCGATTCGAAACTTATCTACACTAAACGATTTTTTTTTTTCGAGAATAAAAAAGCCTATATAATTTATATGTACAAAGCTTAAACTATCAGTCTTTCACGAGTACATGGATTGAGAGTGTATAAATTGAAACATATTGACCTAGACGTTATTCTCCCGCAGCTTGGTGCTGGACACCATAGTCGACTCGATCCACAGCCTTACCTCGGGCGGACATTCCGGTTTCTGCCGCACGTCGTTGACCGCCTTCGTCGTCGGATTCTTCATCAGCTCAGTCATGATCTCCTCGACGTTACACTTGACCACCTTCTGCTTGCAGTAGACGATGGCCCGCACGAAGCCGTCGCTCTTGGTTATGAACCTGTGCTCCATGTAGATGGAGTTCTGGTCCCAGTACACGATCTTCGACGTGATGTGGTAGAAACTGAACAGCCTGATGAAGCGACGATACCGGATAGATGTGCCGCCCTGGAAAGCCAAACCGCCTTTCTCGCGGATCTTCTGCCACAGCCCGGTGCGGTTGTAGAAATCGGTGCGGGCGAAGTCCACCTCGCGCAGATACCTGGCGTTGTTCATGTGGTACAGCAGGATGTCGATATCGGTGGTCAGGCAGACTGAGCTGTACGTGGACGCGTCCAACACGTGCAGCTTCTTCTTCAGGAACCGCGAGTGCAGATAGCAGATGAGCACCCGCAGGAAATAGTGCAGCTCCAGCAGCCAGTACACGATCACCATCATGACGGACACGCCGAACACGACGGATACGGTAACGCACTCCATCGTGAGCAACGACGATATGCAACGAAAACTCACGAAAAAACTGCTCGCCCAGATATTAACATTTTAGGATTCGCGAAAACGCGGCCTATCTCGTTCGCGCTCCAGTATCGCCAAATCGTGCGCAAATTTATCTTCTCTAGGTTTTATTTTTTTTTCAAAGCAAAACCGAAAAAACAAAATTATAACGCCGATCGCGATCACGAGTTTACGTATAACCGACAGTCGTTATCGCAGAAATTCGCTCGCCAAGATAGAGCACGAATTGTGTACACAAAACCGATGACACCGATCGCACGAATCGAACTGAGAACCTGCCCGCGAAGCCAAATGCGTTCTCAGCGTCTGCCTGGCAAAACCAAACACACCGGCTGACCATGAATTTTTAAACGTAAATAGGCACCGAGCCACTGATGCAGCTTGTCCGAGGCGATGCTGATCCGTGACATATTATACGATAATACACGGGACAGGGCGAACGAGTCATCCAGCGGGGGTCGAAGGGGGAGCAACGAGACGGTTTTACCTGTGTAATTAGATTTTTTTCGAGCTTTGCATATAATATACACACACATGGAGACGAAAACTCGCGCGTTTTTCTTTTCTAATTTCACGACGCATACGCCATCGGAGCGGGAAACCGGATAATGAGCTCGATTAATATTCGCCGGTCGAAGAGAAAAGCCCCGCGGAATACAACACGCTTATTTACGTTAATTTTTCGCCGTTTTTTGTACGTATACTACGGCATGTGAATACCCCGGCACTTAAATTCATTTTATGTACAGGGTGGTGCGGTTGATTCTGCGACGTGGTAAAGCTCCGAGACGCGGAAAATTGACGATTCTGGCAGAGACTTTTGAAAAAGTACAGAAATTCATTCATTATTTTTACACTGATAACAACTGATGAGACTGTAAGCAGAAACCGATTGACAGCATTCCGGGTCGAATTTCTTAGTGATTTTTTTCGAATTTCTTAAAGTGGTTCATGCTTATACCCAGATCCATATTAGTACCTAGGTTTAGGGCCGTTTCCCCAGCAGCGCCCATTTCCGGATCGTTAGTGCTACGATAGTGCTGGTTAGTGCTGTGCAAATTTTCGTTAGTGCAACCCGCCCACCCCCGCAGTCGACCACATCCACATTGTAGGGTACAAAATATAAGGTACCGAAGACCCCATTCCAAAATCGAAGCTCAGAATGTCAGGATCATTAGTGCTACATTAGTGCTGGGCAAATTTTCGTAAGTGCAACCCGCCATCCCCTGCAGTCGTTCAATTCCACATTGTAGGGGACAAAATATAAGGGACCGAAGACCCCACTCCAGAATCGAAGCTAAAAAGGTTAGGATCATTAGTGCTACCTTAGTGCTGGTTATTGCTGTGCAATTTTTCGTAAGTGCAACCTGCACACCACCGCAGTCGATCATACCCACATAGTAGGGGACAAAATATAAGGGACCGAAGACCCCATTCCAGAATCGAAGCTCAAAATGTCAGGACCATTAGTGCTACCTTGGTGCTGGCTAGAACCGCACGAATTAGCGGCACAAATTTCATAGTAATTTGTGCTAATTGTGCTCCGAAGTTCCAGAATTTGTGCCGCCTCCAGTGGGTCTACATTTCAATGACAAGTTTGGGAGGCTGGAAAAATTAAGAAATTTTGAAAAAACGATCTTCAAAAGGAGAGATTAAATGGTTTCTGCTATCACCAAATTCTCCCAATTTTGGGAGTTACACCCATTCTCTCTAAAGTTTTGTTGTCTTCGTTCATACTTTTTATATGAATTTCAAATTATTCTGAGAAAGTTCAAAGAAAAACTTACGTTAGAAAGGTGAAAATTCGATACCGCAAATGTCACTCCAGTTTTTGTATACCGTACTTTTGGACATCTGGGAATTTCATCGAAAATCTTTGGGAAAGTTTTCCGATGATTTTAAAGTCGAAAAAAGATCTATAGGTTTTTCAATTTTTATTTTCATTATTAACGAGTTTAATGCTGAACCGAAGAATCTTATCGGACATCTCTGGAAAAAATTCCCAGTGTTTCTCAGAGAATTTCTTCAAAATTCTTGGGGAAAATATTCCGATAATTTTTGAAGAATTTCATTAGGGGAAAACTCCGATGATTTTTGAAGTATCAATAATGTTCAGAAAAAATGTTTTCCGAAGAATTTCATCGAAGATTTTTTGTGAAAATCTCGGAGGATTTTAAAGGAATTTCACTGGAAATCTTCGGAAACAAATTCCGGTAATATCTGAAATAACTAACCTCCAGGAAAAATGTATTCCGAAGAGATTCATCGAAAATCTTCAGGAATAATCTTCGATGATCTTTAAAGAATTTCATGAGGAATTTTTAGGAAAAAATTCCAATAATGTCCAAAGAATCTCATCCGAACATTTCCAGTGTTTTCTAAAAAAAATTTCAATCAAGAAATTTTTCGAGAAGATTTCCCGATTATGGAAATATTTGAGGGAAAACTACAATGGTTTTGGAGAATTTTATCAACAATTTTCAGGAAAAATATTCGATGATCTCCGAGTAACTTCATCGATATTTTCGATAAACATCTCCGATGATTTTTAAGGAATTTTGTCAGAAATTTTTAGGAAAAAATTCCGATAATTTCCGCAAGATTATGCCGTTTAAAACTTAGCATTAGGAAAAGCCCGTTCGTTGCGTGTTAATAAAACGCAACATTACTGAGGCCAGTGTGGCGCTGTTATAATCAAAAAATTATTCGTGGAAAAAAATCCGATGATTTCCAAAGAATTATCTGTAATCTCTGCGGCCGATAATTTCACCAGAAACGGAAAGATATATCCGAAAATTTCAGAAGAATTTTATTGGAAGTCTTTTGAGAAAATCTCTAATATTTTCCAATAAAAAATATTTCGAGAAAAATTCCCGAATACGTTGGAAGTATTTGTGGATGTGAACGACTGCGGGGGTTGGCGGGTTGCACTAACGAAAATTTGCACAGCACTAACCAGCACTAACGTAGCACTAATGATCCTGACATTTTGAGCTTCGATTCTGAATGGGGTCTTCGGTCCTTTATATTTTGTCCCCTACAATGTGGATGTGGTCGACTGCGGGGGTGGGCGGGTTGCACTAACGAAAATTTTCACAGCACTAACCAGCACTAACGTAGCACTAATGATCCGGAGTGTTTCGGAGAGCTAGGCCTCATGGGCGGTGCCACCGTTTCCCCAGTAGCGCCCAAATTCATTTTTTTTAAAGTATGGAAGGGGGAAGCACTAATGAAAATTTTTACGGCACTAACCAGCACTAACGTAGCACTAACGATCCTGAAATTTTGAACTTCGAATCTGAAATGGGCGCTGCTGGGGAAACGGACCCCCTCGGTTTTCAATTCCACGAAAATTGCGCTAGCCGGGGAACTTATAAAGTTAAAAATCAATTTTTTAATCCATAAACCTAGACTATATGCCTCACATTTTGAAACATTGCTCATTAAAATCGAATAATTTTGAGCCAAAAATTATTGAGAAAACTCGAATCCGAGAAACTCCCTGTCTCATAATGTGTCGCAGACGGATCTGCTACCACATTATAATATCGATTTCTGATCGAATTACAGCGACAAACAACAGTGCAGCCGCTATCACAGCAACCTAATATCAACGCCAATTTATTTTATTTTATTTAAAGCCCGACAGGGGTATGAACAAGCAACACAAAACGTAACAGTTCAACAATTCAGCAAAATACGACGAGTTCGGATGTTTTGTGGAGTAGGTCGCTAGTCTTCCCTGTCCACCCGATTCCGGCCCATCTTTTCCTGTCCCTAACCATTCTTTGCCAGAGCAGTCCAAAGTTCCTGCACATCAGGTCCCTCCATCGGATAGGGGGTCTGCCCTTGTTCCGTTTCCTGTTCCAAGGGGTCCACTCCTCTACTTTCTTGACCCATTTCTCATTGCCTCTAACTAGGTGCCCAGCGTAACTTAATTTGAGCCTAACTGTTGCTGAGCCGACGTTCTTGGCCTTAGTTAAACCTCTGATTTTGGCTAAACTGACCTTGTCCCGCAACCTTATATTCAGAATGCTTCTCAGGATCCTGTTATAAGTAGTTACTAACCTTCTCAACTGTTGATGGGTTAACGACCAGGTCTGCGCCCCATACATCAGTACCGGAATTACGCAAGACTCCAGGATTCTAATTTTTATGGGGAGCTTCATTTTACTTTTAAGTATATTTTTGTAAGACCAGAATTTCTTCCAGGCGTTTGCAATTCGAATACTAATTTCTTTTTCCATTTTATTTTTTAAAGAGATTGTTTGGTCCAAGTATTTATATTCCGTGACTGTTTCGATTGCCTGCCCCTCTAGGATAAGGTCCACCCCCTCGGTTTCCGACATCAGTTTTGATTTTGATATATTTATCGATAGATCAACTTTCTTGCTAGCTGAATATAGTTCGTCCGCCATACTTTTCAGCTCTTCAATATTTTCACCAATTAATACCACATCGTCTGCGAAGCGGAGGTTGTTGAGCCAGCATTCGTTAATTTTGATACCCCTGCCCTCCCAATGAAGCTCCCTAAATACTTCCTCCAGCACGCCATCGAACAAGTTGGGCGAGAGGGGATCCCCCTGTTTCACTCCCTTCCCCAGGATTAAACTTTCTCCTTCGGTATCGAGTTTTACGTATGCATTTAATTTTGAGTATAGATGAGAGAGTGTTTTTATAATTTCACTTTCCACCCCTTGTTTACCCAAGGCTCTTCATACCGCCGAATGGTGCACGGAGTCAAAAGCCTTATTGTAGTCGATAAACAGAAAATGTATTCCAAAATTGTATTCTCTAGCTTTTTCGATCAGTAAATTCAAAGTCAGTATGTGATCTGCCGTAGAGAAGTCCTGTCTGAAACCTGCCTGACAAATTGTCTGTTGGGAATCTAACGTATTGTAGATCCTGTTTTTTACCACTTTTAAAAAGATTTTACTTAAATTTGAAGTTAGACTAATTGGTCTGTAGTTGTTCAGGTTTCCTCTATCCCCTTTTTTACATAAGAGAATAATTTCAGACGTATACCATTGTACAGGTGTAATGCCTTGAGTTATAATTTGGTTGAACAGAGGCACCAACAATGTGGCGAGTGCTGGGGCCAGAATTTTTAGTATTGAGTTCTCTACTTTATCGGGACTTGCTACTTTATTACTTTTTAGTTTTCTCAAGAGTAATTTGAATCTCGTCTTTTCGAATGTGGAGTAGGGAGACCCTGTTTGATCCCAGTATCAGAGGGGGGAGAGGGAGCCGGAACACCTTTGTGCGAGTTCAGTTTCGTCCTCTGGTCTGCTGTACAGGTTGAAATAGAATTTCTTGCCTCTTTACTTATTGCATTTCTGTTGTACAGTCTCCTTCCATTGGACATTGAGTTCACAAATGGGAAAAAGTGCTGGCCTTTGGCTAACACTTTTTTCACCTTTTTGGTGGACCCGGATTCCTCCACTGTTTCTTTAGCTAACTCAAAATCATAATTTTGAACGTCTTTTCTGATTTCTTTTTTCACAATATCAACGCCAATACTCCGGGGGAAAATAGGACAGCAGAAGAAAGGAGCCCGGACGTAAGTAAAAAGACTGAAAGTACAAAGACTGAAATTCAGGATTGATTCAAAAATAGAACTACCGAGGAAATCAGAAGATACAGCAGCAGCAATAAACCAGAGTTCCCAAAACGGCTCCAGACCGCGCTGGATAATTCCAAGACCAACAGTGCAAAATAGAACAGAAACGCAAACTCCTATCGCTCAGCTCTGCCTCCCACACCCCTCAGTCACCCAGGTAAGCACAAAAATTGATCTCTTTTCCAGGAGAAAAACAAATAATTTCCACAAACTCAAAACCTAAAGGTGATACCAGAACTTGCAACAACAGAACCAATACTAAACAGACAAGTAACAATAGCAACAACCAGGGGCGGATGGACCATAGGGCAATTCGGACAAATGCCCGGTGCGTCGCCACCATTTTGACGCTGCGGCGCCGGTACCTTGAAGAAAAAAACGTATGCGTTTATAAAATTAGCCTAGGAGATAGAGACCATAAGATTGTCAAAGTGGACATTTTGGGGTGGAAAAGAAAAAATTGGTGGAATATGTTCAGTTAGGTGTCAAGGTGTCAGAAGCAACATATTAAAAATCCCACCCCCCAGACCCTGTGCAAAAGGCTCCAGCCCCCCCCCAGAAGCCATGTTTTCGTCCTTTTTGGTGGATATCTCACGATTGACGATGCTTAGATGAAATATTTCTAGCTGAAAATGTTCCTCGTGAAATTTTATACAAGGTAGATACTCAGAAGTTAGCCTAGACCTACCTCTTAGCCTAGAAAATTCATTAAAGTAGGCGAAAATCGACAATTTTTGTGTTTTTTGCAAATATATCGCGATGTACGACGCCTAGCCTAGAAATATTTTTAGCTGAATATGCTCCTCGTGAAATTTCATACAAGGTAGGTCATTGAGGAGGTAGCCTACGCCTGCCTTCCGGCCGCAGAACTCCCTTGAAATTAGTCAGATCTCGAAATTGTCACGTTTTCGAGGAAATACGTATTTTGCATCTCTTCACAATACACATTTCTTTGCCAATGTCTCATGACTACGGTGCGAATAATAGGTACGAACCCCCTCCGCTATACTGAGTATAATTACGGGATTCTTTCGTGACCTTAGTTTTCCTTAAATATTTCCAAGTTTTCGCGAACAGAGCCATTGAAAAGTTTCAAAATCCTGAATTGGGTTCAATTTTCAATTTTACCAAATCTTAAGAATCCTGAGAATTTTTTCCTGATTTTCATCATAATTCGTTGATCGTTCTTCCAGTGCGTAACAACAAGTTATTTTATAAATTTTCCTCAGCTTTCCCGTAAGAATAGTTTGAAGATTCCTAATATGAAAATACGTTCAATTTTCATGTTTGTCGAATTTTCAAATTTTGGGATTTTTTCCAAACTGCTTGTCATTACTCATTAATTTTTCCGATGTAACTATAATTTTTGAAGAACTGACCTGAATTTTAAATCTAAAGTCTTCTTATTTTGTACAAATTCAATTAAATGTTTAAAAAGAGTCACCCAGGAAAACAATCAAATACATAGTTACAACTAATAATAATTTAAAAAAATGAAAGATTTGACAATATTTCAAACTGAGCTCTATTCAACATTTATTTATTTATTTATTTATTACAGCACATGACACATTACGTACATATATTCATATCTTGCAGTAAGTCCACGACTACGTCGCCCACCATGGGGCATGTGTCTCTGCCACCTTACTCCATCTTCTTCTATCTTGTGCCGCGCTTGCCCTATTTGGGCCCACTGCCCTGGAGATTTCATCGAGCTACTTTATCGAAGGACGCCCCTTCCTCCGTTTATAGTCTTTCTGGGGACCCGATTCGTAGCTGTAATGTTCCATTTACCCCCATTGCCCTTACTACATACTCCCTCACACTTTCCGTAATCGGACTCATTGTTAAGATGTGATCTACTATAGAGTAGTTCTTGCAAAATCCCGCTTGATTCATCCTTTGATTGAAGTCTAGCGTATCAGAGATCCTCCCGTTAGTAAGTTTCTCAATATTGGATGATAGGCTAATAGGGCGGTAATTAATATCCTTCCGATTACCTTTCTTGGGGAATAGAATTATGTCTGATTTTATCCATTGTTTAAGGGTGACCTCTTTTTCGAGTATTTTGTTAAAGAGTAAAGTTAAAGGTCCCACAGTTTCGTCTGTCTAGAGGGGGAAGGGGGCGGAATTCATGCACCAAAAGTTACCAAGAGCGCGAGAAATTTTCCAAGTCCGAACGATATTTTTGTTTTTGCTCCTACCGTCGCCCCACTGTTTTTTGCTCATTTCAACATGGGGTACTCTCACGTAGTAACTGGCCACGGTTTGTAGACAAAGCTTATTTTCAAAAAATCGAAAATATGTTTACTAACGATTCGGACGCTACACTGGCACCGAAACCGGAGGAAAATATTCAATCTGCCTGGACCACTCGCTTTTATTTCGCTCCTACCGTCACCCCACTGTTTTTTGCAGCTCCATCTCCTCAAATCTGATTTCTCTTCGACTACTGAGCCTTCCCTTTAAATTTCAGGTCGATAACGCACTCCCTTCAGTAATTATGAATTTTTTGATTTTCACATTTTTTGCTCCTTTGAACAAGGGTACTTTCATATAGTAACTGACTACGGTTTGGAGACAAACTTATTTTCAAAAAATCGAAAATATTTTTACTAACGATTCTAGGCTAGGCGTCATACATCGCGATATATTTGCCAAAAACCGCAAAAAACCATAAAAATTGTCGATTTATGCCTACTTTAATGAATTTTTTTAGGCCAAGAGGTAGGTCTAGACTAACTTCTGAGTATCTGTCTTGTATGAAATTTCACGAGGAACATTTTCAGCTAAAAATATTTCATCTAGGCCTCATAGATCGCGAGATATCCGCCAAAAAGGACGAAAACATGGTTTCTGGGGGGGGGGGGGCTGGAGCCTTTTGCACAGGGTCTGGGGGTGGGATTTTTAATATGTTGTTTCTGACACCTAACTGAACATATTCCACCACCTTTTTCTTTTCCAACCCAAAATGTCCAGTTCGATGTTTATATCGCCCAGACTAAATACTTACAAAAATAAGCATATGTTGCGACGACAGTCGAAAAACGTGCGACGGCGCTGATCAATTTAAAGAGAATTAAAGTAATCGAAAAATTAAAATGGGCAGGCACATTTTGCGCCGATTGTCGACCAAACGTGTGTGTGAGTACCGCCGCCCATTTTTGGGCATACGCCTCCACGTAGCTTTTCCATTTTCTTTTATCCTACGCTAATCTTTGCCACCGGGGGCCCCAGTTCTCTGACGAGTTCATCTCTCTATCTAGTTACTGGCCTACCTATTTTTCTTTTCCTTTGCAGCGTATCCAGTTGAGTACTTTTACTCCCCATCTGTTGCTATCCACCCTCGCCAGATGCCCCACATACTTCCACTTTAATTGTTCGACATTATATCCTACATCCCCGCCTCCAACCATTTCGTATAGTTTTGCATTTGAGATTTTGTCTACCCATCGCAGTCCTAGAAGTTTCCTCAACAATTTGTAGCTTCACCATTTGCTTTCCTGTAAGGGACCAGAGGATTGCGCTCCATACTTGAGGGCTGGTACCGTTGAGCTATTTAGTATTTCCATTTCCAGGGTGGGGTTGAAATAAATTCCGGCAAAAAATAGATTTTCTCATAATTTCTTTTGTTATCTCTTTCTTCAAAACTAATAATCTATCCCATAGATATTGGATTCTTTTACCTCTTCTATCTCTTGCCCATCGATTATCAGAGTTTCCTTTTCCCCTCTTCCGATTATTTTTGATTTGCTACCATTCAGCTTGAGGCCAGTTTTTTTGCATTCCCTCAATAGTTCTTCTGCCATTTTCTTCAACTCTTTACTATTTTCTGCAAATAAGATAATATCGTTTGCCTACCTTAAATTACTTAGAAATTCTCTATTTATTGTTAGCCCCTTCTTTTCCACTTCAGATTATGAAATATGTCTTCCAGAATGCAGTTGAAGAGGTTTAAGGTATCTTCTTGTCGAACCTCTCTCCCAATTTTGAATTCCCTCCCTTTGCTTTTAAGGCTGGCTCTTGCACTCGAATTTGCATAGCAATTCTGTAAGACTTTAATAAGCCCACTTTCAATTCCCTTATTTTCCAGTACTTTTAACATTTACTATGATCCACTGAATTAAATGCCTTATGAAAGCCTATGCAAAGCATTTCAATTTCCACACCATATTCACGTGTTTTTTCAATAACTTGGTTCACAACGAAAACATTCTCTACAGTTGAGAAGCCTTTTCTGAATCCCGCCTGTTCATTCCCCTGATGATTTGAATCCAAATGGTTATACGTACGTCTTTTTAAGACTGCCATAAATACTTTACAGATTCGATGTTAAGCATATTGGCCGTAATTTTCAATGAGTTCCTCCCCCTTTTTTGTATAATAATATTATTTCGGCCAAGTTCCACTGTTTTGGAATTCAGAATTTTGTTAAACATTTTAGCCAGGTGTAGCACTCTCTGATCGCCAAACCTTCCACATTTCGTTCGTAATTCCATCCGGTCCTGGGGCTATGTCATTTTTCAGTCTATTTAGTACGTATTCCACTTCTCTCTCCATTATTTTCGGGATTCCTTCCTCCTTCCACCCCCAGTTTTTGCTATTTTTGATAGCTCGTTTCGCTCGCTGTAAAAGTCTTCGTAAAAACTTGTTGCTGCCTCTACAATTTCTTCTTGATTTTGAGTCACTTTTCCTGTCTGATCTTTTAACTTCAGCATAACGTCTCTCCCACCACCGAGTTCAAGCCCAACTGTTTTAGTGGACCAACTTTCTTCCAAAATCTCTTCAATTTTTTCCTAATCACATTTTTTAATATCTTCTCTAACATTTTTCTTCACCAATTTTTGTATTTCAGTTAGCTCAGTTTTGTCCAATGGTGTTTTATTTCTATTTTTCCAAAGGTTATTCTTCCTGACTCGAGAGTCTGTTTTGAAAGCTTATTCCTGGTTTTCTCTTTAGCCCTCGTCACTCCAAACTCTTCAACCGTGTTTTTTACAAATTGGACCATACTCTCGTAGAAATTTTCCTAGCACTGATTTTAGTTTCTGGCGTGCATCCTCTTTCTTTCTGACTAGGATGATCTGTCTTCTTCTCCTTTTACCCTTCCTGTGATTTCTATACTGGACACTCTGCGAGATACTCAGTTTACAGCGTGGTATGCAGTAGTCTGATGAGAAGCCAAATTTTGACATTGTTGTTACATCTTTAACTATTGACAGGTCATTTACTAGCGGGTGGTCCGTCTCATTTTTAGTTTTCCCGTCTAGCGATATCCATGATGTCCATTTCCTTTGGACTTTTTTTCCTTGTAACAAGTGTTTGCTGTACATAAGTTAAATTTTTGGGCAATTTAAACTAATCTTTCTACCTCCTCCCCCCCGGTCATTTCTCTGGCCCACACCAAATGGGCCGCAGTGCTCTGAATTAGCCTCTCCTACTTTTGCGTTGAAGTCCCCTATTATTACCTGATAGTATTCCTTGTCTTTCTGAATTGTTGCCTCCAGCTCGTCATAAAATTTATCTACTTCTGCCTTCTCTGCTCCATTAGCATTTTTGTCTTCTCATCTATTTTCAGTTTTGGTAGGCATATTCTTTCAGTTATTATTTTAATTTCCACAACATTATTTTTGATATTTTTGTTAATATAAACACCCACCCGCTGTAACCTTTTGTGGAACCAAAGTAGTATAGATAGCTGTCTCTACTTCTTTCTGCCAGTCTTTCCCCATGCATATTTTCTAGCTTCCGACACGTTTTTAAAATAATTTTCACTAGTACTAACAATTTTTTAAACATTTTTCTTGGCGTTCTCAGTTATGAATATACTTTATTTAAAAAGTCAATTAAATTTATGTGTGTACTGGGGGGGGGGCAAAACTCCTCCAAATGCCCGGTCATAATTTTAGCGCCCATCCGCCCCTGGCAACAACATTAATAATACGAACAATAACCATAACGTTACCAACGACAGCAATTACCAGAACACCATCAGTAACAATAAACTAGATAACAAATCAATAAAAATAGGAACATTCAACGTCAGATCAATTAAGACTTATGACTAGCTTTTAAAAACTAGAGACGCAATTCAATAATTCTTAACTCCAAATTCTGGGATATCTGAAGTAAGACGACCAAATGAAAGATTAACTAGTAACCAAAAAAGGCCATATCCTGTTCCATTCAGATAGTAACAACGGTCAACGAGGAGTGGGTTTCCTCATCAAACCGCGCAATCAAGCGCACCACCCTGTATATTCAGTATAATGGTAATCGGGATATCACAATCACGTGGTTCTGACATCGCGGAATCATAAATATAAAGTTTTCGTGAACATTGTGCATCATTATTTACAAATGGCAGAGCAGCGATGAATGAGAAAACTTAGCTCGTGAACTGACTTCGAAATGCGGCTGCCTCGCGCTGTTCCCGGTTGCTTTTTCGGAGTCGTGCCAGCCTTTTTGATAATCTAGCGCGTATTCTTAATTTTTGGAATAGGGCTCTTTGTTCGGTCGTGACCAGCGTGGAGTAAATTAGTATACAAAAACAAACCAATAATCGAGGAATGATTATAAATGTGCGTCGTCCATATATTAATTAGCGAAAATGATGAGCATGATTTTCCGTCAAATAAATGCGCAATTTCGAAGAGCTAGGCGAGAATCGAAAACGGAAGACAGAAACGCGTACGCAATACTCCGATCGCATTACCTCGAGCTCTGTTTAGGCCTCATTTCACGTCTCACTTTGGTTCCTTAATGCACATATTATCAATTCCAGTCAAGAGTTAGTATCTTCTCTCAAAAACAGAGGCGGCATTACAAGTAGCTAAGGTATGCCTCCGCAGAGAACCTCGCGCTAAGGATTGTAATATTAGGCCGCGCGCAAATGCTGGACCTCAGAGTATGAAACATACTTGAACTTCCTACACACTGAATAAGTTCGCACATGCATAGCGGTTTTAGAAGTTGCCAAAATATAAGACCTCGTGAAGCCTCAGAAGAGAAAATTCCTCGAAAGTTACGTTCGAGTATAAAATTTATTCAAGTCAACAAGGAGATGGGAAAGACCCCAAATACTGATTCCTAGCATAAAATTAAGTGGCCAGGCCAAATTTCAAGTCCATAAGTCTATTTGTATTTTTTTATTATCGCTTCTTGTAAAACTTGTTGATATTTTTGCTCAGTCAGTATTAAATCCAAAATTTCAACATTAATTATGAAACGAAGGAAATAAAGTAAGTTTAATGTTTTATACATTTTTGAGAAGCTTATTTCATCTCTACATCAAAATGCCACTTTCTTGTTTTCAAAAAGTTCACTTGGTGAAAGTTCTAGGCGAATTTGTAAACTATCTCGGTTTCAGTAGAGGCTGATAACAACACCACGTATCAAAATCTTTCATTTAGTTACCATTTTCAGCAACTTTCATCAGGTGAACATTTGCTAACTAGGCTCCTGCCTAGAAAGGCTCCTGCGAGCCTCCCTGACTAATTAGAAACTCCAAAAATGGTCCAAATCGCCAAATCCGTAAAATTGGATTGACGGATTAACACAGTCTGACTTTTTTTTGGGAGGAGGGGAGGCATTTATAAAAGTGTTGCAATTTTTTGGGAGGGAATCTCCTAGATTCGCTGCAATCTTCAAGACATTTCGGGGGCAGATTTCGAAAAATTATAAGAGATTATTTGTACGTAAGATCCACTTCAGAGTAATTTTGTTAGAAATATATTTTGACTTACAATCAAAAATCAATGTACTCGTATGAGGCGTTGTGTCACTCCTTAGATGATAAAATCCCACTGGGATTCCTCAGGTTTTTTAGGTCGTTCCTCAGTATGCCCTCCTGACCAATGATACCAAAATTCAACTTAGCGACATTTTTGTCAATCTTGGTGTATTTTTCACGTAATTTTCCCGAATATCAGTCAGCACAAATTAAAGAAATTGAAATATGTTTTTGATAACAGACTGAAGCTAGGCAGAAATTCTTTGTATGGGGGTGCTTTCCCTACGGTTTTGTTGCGTTAGAGTTTTTCTTCTCAGGGCCGAACAGTGTGCAACCGCAGTTCGCTTAGTAATCACGTGTGTTTCAAGGTCCACGACATGTACACACACAGTATCAATCTTTCTGATCTGGTTGTAACACGTCCTGAAATTATAATGCCTTGTTCGTGTGAATTGACGGAAGTTACAGGACGCGCTACGTATTTTTTTTTTTACTTATTGTTTTTTTCTTTCATAATTTTTTTACATAAAATTTTTTTAAATTAATATTCTTTACTATTTAATACCATAAACCAATTTATTAATTTTCTCATTAAAACCTTCGCAAAAATAATAAAACTGATAGCGGAAATAATTGGCGTTCATACCCTTCCAAGTTGGGTTACAAGGCCAGGAAGTGAGTTTTCCAATTTTAGTTCCTGCCAAAAATGGATGGTCTCAAAAAGAATCAACTCCATAAAATGTCATACAAAATACATCTCATTACAACATCAGGTCGCAAAATTTATTCAATTTTTCTAGAGGAGGGGGGAAGAGATAATTGCCTGACAAATGGGTGGATACTACCCTAGATTCACACGTTCAAAATTGAGGCACTAAAGGAGGAGGGGTGACAGAGTCTACATGAAACATATGGATATTGAAACTTAGGTTCTAAAAGTTGAATAATTCAGTTGTGACCTTAAATTGACCGAAATTTTAAAACTGAGTCATTCATATTCAGGGGAAGAGGGCTCAAAATTCGAAGTACAAAAAAAAACACCTCATTTTCGTGCGATACAGAGACAACGTTGTAGCTAGATAAAATACGCCCTCGTATAAAGCCTCACGCTAAGGAAAGGAATACTAAGCTTACTTGAACTTCCTACTCAGTGAATAAGTTCGCAGGTACGTATCGATTTTAGAATCTGCCAACTATACGACCTTGTAAACCCTCGTGAGAAGAGAAAATGACAATGACCCAAACAAGAAAGTTGCATTTGGAATAGAAAAACTAAAAATAACATGCGCTAAATTTCATTGAAAAAAATACTAATTATTTTGGTTAAGCTTCAGAAGCTTAAACTTTGAGAGGAGGGTAAGGCGAAGGTCCCAACTGAAAATTTTTCAAGATTTTTCAATTTCAGTCTTGTGCATAACTCTTCAAGATTTCATTAGGACTCTTTATAGCAGTGTCTTAGACTCTTCCAGATTTTTACAACAATGTTTACTCGCTTCGGCGGTACATATACTAAAATTGGAACGATACAGAGAAGATTAGCATGGCCCCTGCACAAGGATGACACGCAAAATCGTGAAGCGTAGAGGTCTGGTTGGCCGAGTGGAAAGCCCGTTGGTCTCAGAATCCGGAGGTCCCGGGTTCGAGCCCACGTAGCAACACGCCAGAATTTTCGACCTAGGCCGGTTTTTCGGCCAGAAGGCAAGAGGGCTAAGATAGCCCTAACAGCCTCCCAGACGTCTCTGGAGTAATGCTCGAAAGGGAGGATTCTGGGACTCGGGTGGAGAGCAAATTAGAAAAAAATAAGCACTGTAACACCACTCCAAACATGTTTAAAACTGTTGAACACTTATCCGAATTCGTTCAAGAATATTCCCAAGCCTTATTCAAACTTATGAGCTGTTTTTAAGAACCAGTTTTATTTGAGACTCCAAGACTTCCGTTACATTACCTCAGTGACTTTAAAAACTTGTTCTAGATCTGTTCAGACTTGTTCGGCCTTATACTCAAACAGACATATTAAAAACCCTTTGAAGCTCTTTAGAAATCTTTTCCAACTTTAATTATGTCAAACTTAATGTGTTTCCCATAGACAGGAGAAGGGGTATGTGGTACGTATTCCGCTCATTCGATCAAATTCTGCTGTAATTTTTCAATATTCGGTTGAAACCAGTCAAGTGGCGGGAAAGACACCCGAAAAATTTGGGGGAAATGTCCACTAAGAGTAAATAGAAGTTGACTTATTGCATAGTGGGGAAATGAAGTGTTGTTTACTTTCTATTTTATAATTTTTGAGATAAATGAATTAAAAGGTTCATTTAAAAAATTATCATGGTCAGTTTTGAAATTCTGACTCTGTAGACAGACAGCGGTGTATGCACAGCCATTATTCTCCAGCATAATAGTGCATTTGAGAACTAGACAACATCTGCCGGCAAACTCACGCTGACAGTTTACCTAGCTGAAGAGAATTTATATAGCGTTATCTGACGGCAAAGTCGAAATTTCGAAACTGACTGTGGTTGTTTTCTAAATGAACCCTTCAATTTGATTTTCAAATTTCAAACTTGATATTTCCCAAATACCAATAATTTAGATATGGCTTAATATGTCACTAGGGTCATAGACATGGCCAATTCTTTGTCGAATTTTGGCTGGGACAATTTTTTGCTTGAGAAAGAAATAGTATTTTGAAACTTGATAGCAAGGTGAAAAACTGAACTTTAAAACATTAAAAAAAAATTAAAGGGTTTACAAGATAATACCTGGTACAAGAATTTTTTTTCGGACTCGTTCAAGAATATTCCCAAGCTCTAAAATGTTTTTCCAATTTTGCTTATGTTAAAGTATCATACGTTCTCTCATAACATAGAAAGGTTCTCCTATAAAACGGAGAGGGGGCCTGTGGCACGTTATTCAATCGAGCTGAAATTTTGCAGTAACCTTTCTTCAATATTTTACTGGTACCAATTAAAGAAAAGACGAGAGGATATGGATAATTGAAAGAAAAAAAAAAAATCCACTAAGAGTAAACTAGGGCAGGGCAGTGAAAAGTTTATTTTCTTTTCTAATTTTGGGGGAGTAAATAAATTTGAATATGAAATTGATTTTCAAATTTCGAACTTATGTTACCAAAAATACAATAGTTGAATTAGGTATAATTTTTCACATATCAGAGACCTTGTCGACGTCAGTTTTTGCTTCAGAAAGAAACAGTATTGTGTAGATTGGTAGCAAGGTTGGAAAAAGAGGTGGGTGGTGCAGACTGGTACAGGTGGTCAAGGTACTATACTTTCAAATTCTTACAGTAATTTTTAAAACACTGTAACTCTATTCCAGACATGTTTGAAAATGTTGAACACTTTCATCCAGACTCGTTCAAGGATATTCCCAGGTCTGATTCAAGTCCATTAGGACTTTTTCAGACACCAATTTGGTTTGAGACTCTATAAGACTTCCTTTAGATAGCTCAGTGACTCTTAAACCTGTTCCAGATCTATTTAAACTTATCCGGCCTTATACTCATACAGAAACATTTAAAATCCTTTGAAGCTCTTTAAGGCTTTTCTAACCTTATTTATATCGAAACTTCATGTTCCCTTAAGAAGAAGAGGGGGCCCATGGCACGTGATCCGATCATTCGATCGAGCAGAAATTTTGCAGTGATTTATTGAAACCAATCAGGGGAGCGGAAGACACCAGAAAAAGTCGGGGGAGGAGGGCATGTGCACTAAGAGTCAATAAGGGCCAGTCCCGTGCATAGTGGGGAAGTGAAAGGTTGTTTATTTTCTGTTTTATTATTTTCGAGGTACATAATTTTGACTTGAATCTGATTTTAAAATTTCGAACTTCAAAGTACAAATTAATTAAATTTGGTTTAATTTATTACAGATTAAAATAGAAGACCTTTCCAACTCTATCAAACATTGGCAATGGTAATTTTTTTCTTTAAAAAAAAAAAAAATTATTTTCAAGTGAGAAAATTGATAGATAATAAACATTCTAAAAATATCCACCAGTCTGAAATATATTTGCATTCCAGCGATTTATCAGCTCAAATTCGAATCTTCTGACTATATTTTGCAATTTTATACAAACTGCATGAACCTCATAAAATAATTAATATTAATCCATGGGCGAGTCAATATTCAATCCGCGAGTAATAAAATGCCTCTAAGGCGAATGTTGATCAGTAAACTTGAGTATCTCTTAAGATAGTTCTTATTTTCGCAAAGTGAGAACCTTTTTCTAGCTATCCCTAATTTTGGTTTTCGCTATAGAAAAACAGTCTCCGTCAACGAATACTTTTGATTTTTATTACATTGTAAGGGTTGCTACCACAGAGTGATGTTTAACACGTAATTTACGCAAGGAGTTTGATTTAAATTAAAGAAAATTGAAAGCAGAAAATAAGAAAAATGTTTAAAATACCAATTTAGCTAAAAAAAAAGTCGAAGGATTTTATTTTTCTGTTATAGAGCATAAAACGTCTCTGGATCCTCTCGACCATTCACAGTGTGTTTCAAAAAAGAGGAGGGCGAATGAAAATTTATTCCAGTTCTGAATTGATTAATATACTTTTAAGGTCACCGAATTCAATTTTGGGATTAGTGTTTCAATCCAATCCCTCAGGGTACCACCAAAGGGAACTGAGCACCATTAATAGTCGATTTTTCGAAAATCGCCTGTAAAAGTTCATCACTTGATTGCAACTCATTAAAATTTAATGAAAATCAGGAATATTTTAATTAAGACTATTTTTTCTACATCGAAGTTGGAAAACAGAATTCCCACCGTTGACAAAATAAGGATCACCCAAGCTGTAATATAATTTCGATCTGTCTCAGTAATTTTCTTACGCCCTTATCATGTTCTCAAGCGTTACTTCCTCCTTAAACAAAGAATTCTTTCTCAAAATTTTTGACAGAGAGTAGGTAAAGTCGTTAACTGCTGTAAACTGTGAAAAAACAAGGCTAACTACACAAATACAGGTATTTTAAAAAATATTAGGGCAAGAATTTGAAATCGCTAAACAAATTGTGACAAAATGTTAGAAAATTTTGAATAACAAAATATGATTTTTATGCATTCAAATCTTCCCAACAAACTCTCGTGCACCTTTAAATTACATGATACAGCATTCATTGTATCACTGGAAAATACCAATTTTTTAAAACGCCTGAAACTCGAAAATGACTGAATATTTTGCAAAATGGTTCCCCATCATGACGGATCCAGGAGACTATAGGAACTGTAGCCCTTCTTACCTCCAATTTATCAAACATACACTAGATATTATGGTAGTCAAACGAAAATAAAATTTTCAGGGCACTCCCAACACGGGGTGGACAATTTTAGGTCAAAATTTGTGATTTCAAATTCATTTTCAATTTAAAATTTAGACATAATTCGCTCTTTATGCATACCAATGCTCCAGTTTTCGTTATTTCAACGTGATAACCTTCGACTCAATGTCTTAAACCATGTTTATTACCCAAATATTTCTCACCAAGTTCAGCCCCTTCCACAACGAAATCCTAGATCAATCACTGGTTCCCCCGGGAGGTTCCTGCAATAGACTCGAGCTTTCGGTCAATTCAGAAAACATCACGCAAGTCGAGATCCACTCCTGTAGAACTGAAAGTTCAGAAAAATTTCATGAAGCCTTGAAACTATTCTATGCTCGATTAAATCGAGTCCGGAAGAGGCTTAGTATAGAAATCAGACGAGTCTCAAAAAATCTGAAATGAGTTTAAGAGAGTCTTAAAACAGGTAACAGCTTCAAAAAAATGACTTAGCGAGTTTAAATGGAGTTCCAAAGATCTCCAATAATGTCTAACAAATCTAAAACGTCTTTACAACTAATGTAACTTAAACTTTTGAACTATACGTGATGTCCTTAATTTTTTGGAAAAGTTTTATTTTTGAGACATAAAAGTCGCAATGGGCGAGGGGGTCACATCCCCCAAATTTTCGAAGTTGGGATTCCCGGCGACTTTACAGGGTTGCCACTTTTTTTCAAGATTGGTTTTCCCTGACTTTTCCCGGTTTTCCAGGCCAACTTTTCCAATTTTCCTTGACTTTTTTACAGGATTCCGAGAAAGCCCAGAGGGAGGAGAGTCACAAATTTTTTACAATACAGATTTTAAAAAAATCGCTATCGAGAAGAAGAAGGTACAGATGTAATTTATGTAATATTTTTCAATATTATAGACTATTTCATTTGCGAATAGATTATCATTATTCTTATGTTATGATAAAAAAGTTTACTCTGATAAAATACGAACTCGTTTGTTATTTTCAGAAAATTTCCCTGACCTAAATGAAAATTCCCTGACTTTTCCCTGACTGACCAAATTCGTTGACTTTTCCCGGTTTTCCAGAAAGTGGCAACCCTGCTTTAGCTAGTAAGTCAGTAAAATAACACCCGGCCAAAAAAATGAAATGCAAAAGTGAAAAATCGGTTTATTTAATACGGCAAATTGAAAGAAAAAAATAGCGAACTTCATCATGAAAGCATAAAACCTGTGAGTTCGAAAGAGTATGAGCATAGGCGCAACCAGGGAGAGCTATGAGGCTATAGCCCCACCCCCCGAAAAAAAAAACTGAGCATGTTTTTAAAAATTTTAGTGATTAAGCGAAGAAATTTAAAGTGTTCATTTCGTTTCGAAAAATTTACCACCCCCTCCACATTTCTCTGGTTCAGCCTCTCCCAGAAGTAATTCCTCGTTGTGCCTATGAGTATGAGGATCAATTTTAACATTAATGCCACGCCGAATTCTCTTTTGGATCCACATTTGGGGTAAAGGAGGTAAGAATCAGAGTATTTGCTATAATTAGATTCACATGAAATAAAATTAAAAAAGTTTCGAACAAAAATGAAAACTGTTCAGATTTCTCAAATACAAGTCTCCTGACATTTTTTCGCAACTACACCACACGGGGATTCACTTCCACTATCATATGTATAGAGTGTCAAGTCCATGATCATCTTTTAAGCAGGTAAGTAAGCAACTCATCTTGACAACGCGTAAGTATATTTGCCTATTCATACGTTTGTAGGGATAATAATGCAAACCTTCTAGGAAATTACGTACAATAATAATGAAAAATTTTTTCTCCGACAATTTTAACGGACAGACCGGTGGAACTTTACGGTAATAATAAAAGACATTTACAGGGACCATTGAAAAAAAAAAAATACCACAGAGGGATCAGCAGGGTGTTTACAAAATCAATTAGTTCAGGAACTATGTACAAAAATTTCCATTAATTTTCCATAAACATTGTCCTTTAGACCTAGCGCTTATTTTGTGATACACGATCCCTCCTCCATACTCCTCAAAAGTTCTACTTGGTCTCACTCTCGCCTATTTTAGTTCTGGAGTTCAGGAATTCAGAGAAATGCAATACTTTAATCGAAAATTATGATTTTCAAATTCCTATTGTTTCGAAAATTCTATTTTGTAGAGAATGCCAGACCTATAACTAACATGAAGAGGAGACAGGGGGCTACGCTGTTTAGCTACTTTGTTTACTCTTAGCAACATTTCCTATTAATACTGAAGAAATTAAGGTAGGAAACGAACTTCTGATAAATACGACCGAAATGTTATTAAATTTCTTACGGAAAGCGGAAACAACAAGTGACCAGCTACTTCATTTTACCTACTCAGCGCCAAAATTTTCCGACTACGAGTGAGTTGGAATTTCTCGAATGTGGAGGGGTCTATGGGTGAGGGTGGCCTGAACTGGAAAACGAACAAATAACTTTATCCTGGGGGGGAGGGGGAAATAAAACAGCTATAAGCGCAAATAGTCGACCTTGATGAGTGGGGGTTCTCATGCAGGGCTGATTTCACTTCTTTTTTTTTTTCAGTTTTCGAAGAGGCTTTCAGAAGATTCGGGGTTAAGCCACCGAAGCCCTCTTACTTATTGACGCCTACGGAAACAGCGACTGTCCACAACAGGCAGCCAACAATTCATCAAATTTTTCGGACTTATCGAGTATCGACCGGATAAGAACCTGAAGAGGATCTCGAGAAGACCACCATAAATTTGTGTAACTCAAATATACTTAAACGATGAGTCAAATTAGAACAACCAAATAGTTTCTCAAGGATTAATTTGGCTGTGTTTCTTAATTGCAATGGAAGATCAGAAATTTTTTCTCGTTCATTTCTATAACACACATACAAGGAACATAATGACTTGGTTGTTCTACGCTAATTGTAAACCCCAGTAGCTGAAAATCCGTAGCACGCAAGAGCTTGAAACTACACGAACTCATAAACTAGTTTGAATTTTCAAAATTTCTGTTTATGGTTCGTAAACCTTGTTGTTTCATCATTAGTCACTTCGTCTTTTTTTTTTTGTTTTTTTTTTCCTTTCTGTTTTTCTTCTTTCACACAACATGTATAGGTATTCCCTGATTCTGAATACAAATCTTGAGGGTCATACATTATGCAAATTCGAAGGAAAATTCCGATACATTCAGCGTAGCAAAAATATAGACATCACATGGCGACAGGGCCAACGTTCCACCATGAAAAACATTGCTATAGTGGAATCTGGTTTTGGATGCTTACTCAGGCCTGGTCCAGAGAGAAAGTATGATCTTAAATTCAAATCGAACTTGAAGAACTTCTGCCTCATGAATTATTCCTTATTTTATGGCTTCTGGCTGTAGCTGTATTTTTGAATATACCCAGGAAAATGGACTTAAAACTATGTTTTAAGTAAGTCTCTTTTTGAAGTTATTGTAATTTGGAAATATTCGCAGAATCAGTTGGGATGGCAGTTTTACTCCTTCAGTCCCAATTTTGACGAAGGGAAGGGCCGAAAGGAAGGCCTTACGGCGTCATTGCTTCCAGTGAAGTTATTAAGACGCCAATATGAACACAAAGATAGAAAGTACACTCGATTCAAGAATGTAGAAATCCTTTTGTGAGTGAGCATTTGCCATTCATCTTACATCGTTGCGGCTAAGTATTCTGCCTAGTTATACATGAAAATTGTGATTTCTCACACTGGGACCATCATCCGCATTCAAAATCTGCAAGTCAGAATCGAATTGTTGGGTGTGGTACATGCAAAGACGTATTCCATGATCTGCGAGATAGGAAAAGGGGTCGTTTGCAAACACCAGAGGGAGATCTATTACTTCAAAAATATTTCAACGTTATTTACCTAATTTAGGTGGAGGCAAGGCAGGAACCACCACGTGGTGCCCCTGGACAGTGATGTAACAACACAACAAGCAAGATGCATAACGTAAAGAAGAATTTAAAGAATTTTGCGGAAAATTTCATCCTAACGCTGACCAATCCCGACATCATCGAGACGCAACAAAAACAATCAACCTCGAATTTAAAACGGCTCTTTTCAGGGTCATTTTTAACAGTGATCTCGATTAACATCGAAGGACCCAAGCGACCTTACTGGCCACCATATGTAAAGATAACAACTGTGAGATTTTATGCATTCAAGAAACCCACATAGACAAGAAGCCGTCCATATGGATAAGGGGAATGAGATTAGTTGCAGAAATAACACACCCTAAACATGGCAGCCCTTTCGGTCTGCGCTGCCTTCGCGTGGTAGAGGGCTTAAAAAGGAAAACTAAAGGCACATAGGGAACTTCGACAGCTAAACCCCGATGAAAGCAAGGGGAAACTACATCAGTATTCTTCTCTGGAGATGGGTCTCTGAGTCTCCACCACCACAATTACGATAGCAATTTACAAAGTAAATAACCATTCCGGACGTAAAAAGTCTCCCGTTCGGTTGTCCGGGTGAGCTTACCTTGTGAGGAAGTATCAGAATTTAGAATACGAACATGGAATGTAAGGACACTGAATGAGGTAGGCATATTAGAAAACTAAAGAAATGAAAATATTAAAATTAAGTACCAAAAGAAATTAGTAAAGTGAGACGGCCAGATGAAAATGATTTTTGGACGGGGGAGTATAAAATTACTACAGTAGGGAAAAGAGGGCAAGCAGGCGCAGGTATAATTATGAATAAGACAATAGGGAACAAAGTGCGAATTCATATCCAACATAGTGAGAGAATATCAATTGTGAGAATTTCAGCAAAACCCATATCTTTAGGGATAGTCCAAGTGTACGTATATGCCTACTGGAAGTTATAGTGAAGAAGAAGGAGAAAGAATGAATTTAAAAAACTGATGAAGTATTAAGGAAGGTAAAAAGGAGGTCGGAACGCCACAGTCGGAGGAGGAAACAGAGGGGCGAGGCTCATCGAATCTTGTGAGGAATATAAATCGGAAACACTCGGTTCAAACATCATGAGGGAAGAAAATACACTTGGAAAAGCCCAAGAGATGAAGGAAGATGATATCAAAAATTGATTATATTACGACGAGAAGAAGATATAAAAATCAAATATTGGATTGTAAGACATACCGTGACCACGATTTAGTAGTAATGAAAAAATGTATAGGTTTGAATTTAAAAACATGACGAAAGTAAAAGAAAATGAAACTTGGAGTTATTGAAAGAGGTACTTTTCCGAAGAAGATTCAGCTTTAAGAAATCCGAATGGAATGAGTTCAAGATACCATTTAATCAGCGAGTGGCCCAATTAGAACCAGTACCATCTTACATGACAAGTTCCTCAGAGCAGTTCAGGAAGTGCCCAAAAAGATGACCGATTTGTACCTGGTCTTACTGCAGATGCGAACATGAGCCAGTAGTTACTCGAGGAGGGTCGGCAAAAAGGCACGCATCTTGACTCTCGACAGTCAAGAAAGGCAGGTATCTTGACTATTGACAAGAAATAATTTTTTAAAAAATCGCGGAAGAATTAATAAAAATAATACATGATCGACCTGATCCAAACCTAATCCGGAGCTCATTTCATTGTTAGTATTGGTAGTGAAGAGTACGCGATACTCAAATTGAAACGAAGAAAAAAGAGGCTAGGTTACATGTGCACACTCGCTATAATACGCATATGCTCTGAAATGTTGGTCACACTCTATAACACGGGCTCTTATGAAGTGCTAGCGGTCTATCATTCCCGGAGACGAAACGACTTTCAGTTTGGGGGGGGGGGGAGAAGGAAAATTTACCGACAAATATTTCTTGAAAACTAAAAATATGCCGACAAATATTTTTTGAAAACTAAAAATTCGTCGACAAAACACTTTAAAAATTTGAAAAATTGCCAATTTTTCAATCAAAATATTTCTCAACTGGAAAAAAAAATTATAATAATAAAAAGAAGCAAAATATGGGCCCGGGGACTAATATTTGAGAAAGTCCTTGTACCCTCAAAAAAGTCTGCCTTTTTTCTACTCTTTATTTTTCTTCCTTCCTTCGTTCCTCTTTCTACCTTATTTTTGAAGCGCCTTTCTTATAGTGAGCCGCTTGAGACATTCTCTTTCCTCGGCTCTTGTGCAAACATACACCATCCGAGAATTTTCTTGGATTCACTTAATACTATGATAATAAGACCCTTCTGACCCATCAAGACCTCCTCCTCCAACATATGTAGAACTTTTAGGACTCTCTCAGACTTCTCCGGGACTTCAAGGATCTTCCGAATTCGTTCAAGACTTTTTCAGGGTTCATCAAAACATTATACTTTAGAAAATGAAAAATTCAAATGAATAGTTTCAAAATTACCCGACTGTTAAATTATAGTGGTTTTTTCACCCCCCCCCCCCATAGTTTTGTCCCTACAAATGCAGACTGGAACGTTGTCACTCAAGCACTCACATTTGCGCATATGAGCATACCTTAGTTTGGGAGGGTAAGCTAGAAGGATATTAGGAATACTTGAGAGAAACACACAACTTCCTTTACACATTAAGGTGGTTATTATTTACTTTTGGTGATCTTTTTTTTCTAAATTTCCTTCTGAAGTGGTTCCAATGAAATCAATTTTAAAAAAACCTACAAATTTTCAGGTCGATCGGATTTAGGGAAATCCGTGCCACAAGCTTCCTTTCGTTCTTATGGGAAAAACACATGGAGTTTTGACTTTTGTTTCAGACTAAATCCCCCCCCCCCCCTATATTCATAGGACCAAAGCGCGTCCATTAAATATGTAATAGAACATTTGCTATCGGATTCAGCTTGTGACACTGAAAAATAAGTCTTTTGCTTTCAACTTTTAGACAGCCCCGTAGCCCTGGGGGGGAGAGCAAGCTAGGGCTACGGCTGAGACCCCTCTAAAGGTATCTTGAGCCCCCCTCCTAGGCAGAGATACCACCATTTAGAAAAATCATCATTACGCCAGGCCCCTAGCCAGAGTGGTGCTAGGAGGTACTCAGCAGCCCCTTGGCAAAATTTCGTGAATAAAAATAACGAATTCCTTCTATTTTTCTCGCTAGTTTTGGTCAAAACTGTTCGTTCCATTACATTTTAATGTTTATAAACTTGTCAACACGGATTTTACTTTGAAAGATAGAAGAATCGTATGTTTGTCGTTCATTATATGTGACGTATCACAAGAAAAGGGCCCGAGTGTCCATCCAGCAGTTTCATAGACACACAGGCCTTTTTCTTGTGTCACATTACAATATTCACAAACACAGTAGTAGGCTCGCGATCCAGTTCACATTGAATATCGATGATGGCTAAACGCCTGAATGGCTGTTTCAGAGCTGATAACGTGATCAAGTCCACAGAAATAGAGATTTTTACTTCCAAAAGTTCGAAAATTTGATCGTTCAAAGTGTTAATTAATGTTTTTCACACGATCTATTCAATTTTTTTTTTTCAATAAGTTGTCGGTAAGTTGAATCACCAGTTTTGATTATGAATTTGGAGACCAAATTCAATCAGTGGCGTAGTCAGGATCTTCCAGGGGGAGGGGGGGCAAAGTAAGATTTTCAAGGGAGACAAAGTCGAAAATTGAAGTATTTTTTAAAAATCGCCGATATTAAGAGGACTATTGCATGAAAATGAAGATAAAATTACTACTAGAGCGAAAATGTTCCTTAAAAATATGTTTTAAAACAAAAAATTGCTTATTTCTGCATATTTTACATTCTGTTTCAGGTGCCTTGGGAGCATTCTCCCCTTTGCCCCCTGGCTATACCACTGCCTCATAGAACTCTTCACATTATATACTATGTGTATCCTCAAGACCCCCTCCCCTAGTAAACAGTCAGCACCACTTACCGCAGATGGCTGGCTACGGGCCTGCTTTCAGATTTTAATAAAATGTTCAACTTTCTTAAATTTTAGGCTGTAGGACAAACAGAGAATCTAGTAAGAACAGAATAGTCATTGAAATTCGAAATTCAACATTTGCTACCGACTTTCAGATTTTCGAAATGTCTTCCACATCTCAGCTTTGTTTCACCCTTTCAGATAACGTTCGATACTAAGCTTGAAACCCTCGGCTTTTGACTGACTAGTCTCTGACAAGAGTCTTGGGAAATTAGACTTTCAGTTCGGGGAGGTGAAGAAGAAAAATTTGCCGACAAATATGTTTTGAAAACTAAAAATTCGCCGACAAAATATTTTTTAAATTAAAAGTTTACCAATTTTTTAATCGAAATATTTTTTAATTGAAAAAAATAAATAAATAAACAAACATTCATAAAAAATGAAAAATTCAAATGAACTGTTTCATTATTTACCGACTGTCAAATTATTGGGTAAAGTTTCACCCCTGATCATTCTTATAATATGGTCTAAGAATAATCCTGATTAAATTATTTCCATGGAAATCGGAAATTCTTTACGGACGCAGACTGCAGTAATATCGTCGATAATAGCACAAGACTCCCATATACTCCTATATAAAAAGTTTTATATGTCCCAAAATAAATAATTTCTATGGAAAGTGAACTATGAACTGAACTGAGCTGAAGAAGAAAAGAAAAAAGCAATTGCAATAGGTTCGGCTACTCGTAGCCGACCCTAAAAACGTTGATGGAAATCCTTTTAGCACAGAAACAGTTACCGCAGGGGAAGATCTAGTAGATCTACTGGCAGAGGAAAGATGTAGAAGATGGATGGAACTTGTTGAAGAGAGATTGATTTCAGTAGAAACAGTTTTAAGGCTTGGCCTCTCATAAAGGGACTCAACTGCGAAGGCAACAGGAAACTTGTAAGCTTTAAAGCTATTTTAAATACGATAGCAAATCAGCTTATACTCAATGGAAAACCACCATGGGAAGATTATGAAATGCAAAATCAAAAGAAACTCTGTAGAAAAACCGGATACAGAATTGACAGTAAAAAAATATCTCAAGTCTGAGTTTTAATTTCAATAAAATCTGTTTTAGATCAGAGAGAGTTACATTATGGCTTAGGAAATGTTTTACCCCGTCTTTTTTCTTCTGCTACAGATAAGGGACTCCAAATGGCAAGGTCCAGTTTCAAAAGAAAATTCATAATTAATGAAAGAAAAAGCTGAAGTGCTCAAGTGCCACAGACCCATGTACTAATGACGTCACACAATATGGTTCTTGGTTACTGTAGTTAAAAAAGTACCCTTCGTCTGACTAACAAACATTTTGACTCCTACATGAAAACCTCGAGGAGCGAAGATCATTATGTTACTACCTGAGAATAATAAATTTGTTAGAAACCAGAAGTCAAGGACGTACCGATAGAGGGGAGCACCCCTGTAGGAAATTTGTTACTCAGCAGTTGGCAAAATTTACCCTTTCAGTGAGCTGAAGTTGGGAAATTTCTGTAGAGTTGGAAAAATCCAACAAGTCAAAAGCCTTTTTTCTTTTGCTTGACACTTGGGAATTTTAAGTTGAATCAGTTGGGACTTTCACACTCCCCCCTCCTCCTAGGAAAAACTCTTCGGTACGTTTCTGCCAGAAGTTTATTATTAAATACTAAGAACCTTCTGGATTAAGAATGTATACCTTTGATTTCGAATTATTTCTCATTTTGAAGTATCTACATAAATAATGATCTTTGCTCCGTGTGTTTTTCTTATGGAAGTCAATACGTTCGTTCATGGGCGTAGCTAGAACTTTTTCCAGGAGGGGGCAAAAAAGTAGAATTTGTGCAGGTGCAAGTCGCTGCTTTGCTATCAGCGTGGTGCCACAGTCACACATTTTCGTCGTCTAGCGTAGGCCTCTAGGCACATCCTATTTTCTGCGAATTTTATTCAGTGGGCTTTAAATATTCGAAAATAATCTTGTGAGCACAGGAACATAATTTTTTTTTTTAATCCAGGGGGTAGGGGCAATTGCCTCTCTTGCTCCTTGCTGGCTACGCCCATGCGGTTCGTTGATCAAACGACGGGTATTTTTGCTAACAGTAACTCACTGTATTGACGTCATTGTAAATAAGCTCGAAGGCTCCCAGGCAGAGAAGATGCTCCCCGGGGAGGAGCGTGTACATACGAAAAATTCCGACTAAAATCTTAAGAATTTAAGCTAACAAGCGAAAACTCAATTATTTCACCAACTGAGTTCCAGAATTTTCTCACTTTCCCTAGCTTTTAGTGAATAACGAGCGACAGTTACATTATTTCATGACAAGCAAAAAACAGTCACCGCGTAGCTAATTTTTCTGATTGAGCTCCGACTGTAGATTTTAGAGTATAATTTCACGAATGGGGAGGGTCACAACCTCCTCCCCCTCCTCATGCCGGCACAACTTCGAAATCTTAAACAGAAAAATATCAAACAAAGTTATCAAAATATAGAATTCTTCAGTCGCTGATTTCGAATATGTCACCAGATTTTTATCCCAATTCGGCTATACGCCCAAAATCCAAATTTTCTCGCTGAGATTGGTAAAATTAAGCTGTTTCGGAACAAATATCCCATCAAATTTTCAATTCGATTATTTGACAACAGTCGAGAGCTTGAGACCAATGCGAACTCTAAGGCTTAGAAAACTCCAGTGGACTACAGAATGAACGCTACCGAGTCTTCACAGAGTCAGAGAGAAACTTGAAGATCTGATTATTGAAGAGCTATATTCATTTTAAAACGCAACACGTTCAAATTGAGGTAAGAGTACGGTAAGTTGAGGTAACTAGACCAACGGGGTACCTGGGCCATGCTCTTGCCGATTTCCTGTTACACCATCTTAGTGAAATGTTAGGGTAGCATGGTAACACTGACAACATAAAGCTGCTACAACTGTCAGTCGGTTTTCAATTGGAATTAAGAAGATCCAAATGTTAAATTTATGAACATTAAAATTTCCTATTCTTAACAGCAGGTTTTTATAATCTTCTACCCCCTCGCAGTTATTAAGTGCAATACATCAGCCATGTTATGTGGTTACTTAATTCGGAGAGGATAACTGTACATGTCTTCATGTTTGACGGAGTTAAACACTTAAAGGAAGAATCATGGCTAATGATCCAATCGCCTCAGATGAATTTGAATTTTGGGGTACAGGGATCGTCCTGACCGGGAAACTGGGCCATAATTTCCGGATACCCGGGACTCAGTTTCTTTCATAGCAGCGCGGCGTACTTACTATATTCAGACTAATTCTTTTCAGACACGTATCTGATCTCATCCTTAACTCACTTATTTTTTAAACATTCCTTAATTAAAGTCCAATACAGTACTCAACTTTTTCAATTAATTTTCTCGTTTTTCACAAATACAACTTCTTTACTTTTCTTTTACGGCTTGGGAGAAACTTTCTATAACATTTTTTAAAATTAAATTCTGCTCATAAGTTCAACTACTTTCCCTCATAACAAGCACTCTACACAACGGCGTAGGAAGACCTCAGTTTTGGGCAGAGAGGTCCGGAGTTTTTGTTGTTGTTGTTTTTTTTGGGGGGGAGGGGGGGGGTGAAAGTCCCAACTAATTTAACTCAAAATTCCCAAGTAGGTATCAAAGCAAAAAAAAATTTTGACTTGTTGAATTTTTCCAACTTCTCAACGCAAAATTTCCAATTATCAAAGTATCAAAGCAAAACGTCATGAGTACTATCAAGAACGCTCACAAACTCATTTTACATAAAAATTGGATAATGATGTCACTTTTGATTCTCACCTCTATTTTGCCAATGTTATGGCCTGTGGCTCCTTTCTACCCGCCGCTGGTTCTTCATAAAGCTTTTAATAGAAGTCTGTTGCCTTCTTTACTATTTTAAATGAAATGACTGACACAACACTTACTTCGCCTGCGAGTACCACACTCTTTGTATCAGCCTGTATTCCTATGCGATCATCACGTTCCTTGTACCAGCCTACAAGCTCTATGCTCTGCTAGTGTATCATCTTGCAGATGAGTCTACAACCACGGGAGAGCATTTTCGTGTCTGCTTCGCGGACTGCGCCGACATGAGAACGTCGTCATCCGCTATGCTCCGCAGCGCACGTTGCGTTCCATATTTTTTGGCGCGCTCATTTTTTGGACACTACATTCGTTGGACTATGACATTCTAATGTCGGCGCAGTCCGCAAAGCAGACATGAAAATGCTCTCCCGTGGTTACAGACTTGTCTGCAAGATGATGCACTAGCAGAGCGTAGTGCTCGCAGGCTGGTACAAGGAACGTGATGCTCGCATGGGAATACAGGCTGACACAAGGAGTGTGGTACTCACAGGGGAATTAAGTGTTGATTGAGTCAGTCAGTCAGTCAATAGCTTTTTTATTTCTATTATTTTTATTATTATTATTATTATTTTTTGTAATACGCTTTTCGTCCCGCTCCAAAGTAACGCTTTTTGCAGTTGTACGCCAAAGTAAAGACATAAAAATGGAAAAATTATTTCCATGGAAATGATAATTCCTTTTCGTTTCTCCTCATAAACGTAACGTTTTTCCCGTTTTAGTTATACCAATGGCTGGAATGTGCCAAAGTAAAGACAAGAAAATGTCAAAATAAATTTCCATGGAAATGATTATTTCATTCCTCCTTAAATGTAACGCATAACACGTCACGCGTAAAAGTAACATTTTTCCGGTTTGTGTGCCAAAGTAAAGACATGAAAATGTAAAAAAGAAAAAACCTGCTGACTTCTTGGATTTTCCTAACTCTACCGAAATTTCTCAACTCCGCCTGACTAAAATCGTAAATTTTCCCAACTGCTGAGTAGGTAAATTCCTACGGGAGGGAGTTACAGTTCCTCCTCTCCCTCTATCGGTACGTCCTTAGTCTTGGGAGAGGGTTAGTGCATATCCCACCATTTTATTGCTATAATTAACGCACTAAAATACATTCTGAAATGCTCTTTTTAACAGCGTTGGGAGTAGGAGTTCTAACCCTTGACTCCCCCCCCTCCCTTCGCCGGTGATCGTAAGCTTTATTTTAACTATCTTTCTTCTACCTCAAAAATTACTTTGAAGTGTCTAAGTTAGAACGCATAAAACGCAGATGCGTAGTTAATTTGTCAGATTATGTAAATACTTTCGTACTGCTGGTGCAAAATTTAATCAACGCGCAATTTAAGACAGCTTCACATCAAAACACACTACCAGTGTACTTCCTCCGACTGTTACACGGTTAGTCAATTATATTTGCACAACAAGCTGTTCTTAGTGCCTGATAAAAATCGCTGAAAACCAAAGTAGTTTACAGTTAATTCAACTCGAAAAAAGCAGTAATTAAGAAAAAGTCGTATAGGTACTGATTTCTAACAGAAATGTTCAAGTCACCGCTCTAATGAAAAGAAAAAAATTCCCGGTCTCCGACCCGAGCTTCAAGTACCACGGGGGAGAAACCCCAAAATCTAGTTTTCGGTTGGTAACTCGCTTCCCAACACTTCTATTTCAAAAAAGGGTTTCAAACCAAATTTACTCTACATCCGACTCTATAAATGTGTACGTCTCTATCGAAAGAGTCCACCATATCAATCACAGGTTTGGCTGTGCAGCCGTTTTTTTAAATTTCGATTTTTTGTTTTTTAGCGGTTTGGCTAGTAGGAATTTTGTTCTTTCAGCTCTACTTTGCCGTTTTTCGAGATCTCATTCCGTTCCACCTCCAGAGTATGAAATTCGTAGAAACAGAAAGAACCCAGCTGGTTGATTCCGCATTGTTTTTTCTCAAAGGAAGTTTTCATTCTTGATCATCACTTTGCGAATTTTCCAACGCATTTTGCTCAAAATACAGCTTTTTCATACCTCAACTTCAAAAATCCGAAAAATACCTTTCTGTAACGTTATATCTAGGGCTGGTTCAGATCTCATTCGAGAAGTAATTGTGTCGAGTATAACTCCCTCTCCTTAATTCCACACTGACAAAGTGTGTCCTTTCGACAGAAACGTACACGAATGATTTACAACTTTTTGGTAACTGCCCTACAGATGTAAGTACGAGTAATCGAAGGGGAGGGAGGTATAGAAAATAACCCTTTCAAATACCAAAATTAACACAGGCCTTATGGGACAAGGTGTAGAATTTACGGCATTCTCAAAGATTTGTGTGACTAAAAGCGACACAAATTACCCTTTGACCCATGTACATACATCGGTACCTACCCGCCAATGGTGACTTTTTTCGCTCCCTCTTACAACTTGCACACAGCACATGTAAATCTGCGTTTTGTCTAGGTGATTCGTTAGTCTTCAAGAGGATTTTTGAAAGGAAATTTTAGACATCGAGGAGGATGTTAAATTCGCTGAATTCATTTTTAATATCGCTTCAACAATAAATCCAAAATAGTGGCTCTACAAGTGGGGGACGAGGACGAAAATGGGGTGAAATACAATATGGGTGTCGATTCTCAGGTTTTCGTAGCTCCGAATCCGATTTCGGTGTTGATTCGCCGAAAAATATTTAAATTGAACAATGCAGAGTGGGGGCAGGTTTCAAAATTGAAAGCGTTAATTAACCAATTCAAGAAATACGAGTAGGTATCTTTTTTTAGAGTACGGAGGTTGTTGAATTTATTTTTAATGTCATTTTCACGCTGACTCCTAAATTGTGGCTCACCTAGGTGGAAGGGGAGAACGTCTACACTATGAAATACAAGATGAATATCGATTTATCGCTCTTCAAAACGCCTATTTCGATATTGATTTATCAGATATTTCAACATAATGGCATCTATGATGAGGGCTCAAAATAGATATCACTGAACTCATTTTGAGAGGAAGGGGACAATATTCACGTGAAATATAATATTGGTATCGATTCACAGATTTTCATAGTCACATAATTCGATTTTGACACAGGTTCGTCCGAAATTTTTAAGACTGTGCCGCTCCGGGTGGAGGCAGGGCTCACCATTTGAAACCTCAATCAAAAAAATGTAAGCCTCATTTCTCAGGTTATTGTGGTCACCCCATTTACTTTTTCATACCAGATTCACTCGTTAATATTGAGGCACCACGGGGTTGGGCGGGTCACATCTCCCGACTCAGGAACGACCTGTGGACCTACACAGCCATATGACACCATACTAAAAAAGTAAAATCCGCCGCTGCCACCACCACCGCCTCCGGGAGAAAAAACTCACTGCGGTTTGCCTATCCTACCCCTTAATTGCTCATTTCTCCAGGGGTAGCCTACCCTTAGGAGGGGGTTCATGGTGGAGGAGGGAGCTTGGCAAAATCCGCTACCGCCTCCGAAATAAAAACCACTGGGGATTGCCTACCCTGCCCCATAATTGCTCATTTCTCCAGGGGTAGTCTACCCTTGGGAGGGGATTCACGGTGGAGGAGGGAGCTTGGGGGAGGAAGGTCGCGGTGAAGGACGAGGAGTTGCGGTGGGGGAGAGCTCTCTATACACTGAACAGTAAAAGCCACCTCCTCCTTCCCCTCTGTGGGAATAAATTCCTGGTGGCCTCCCCTGTACCTCAATCTCACGTTTCACCAGAGGTACTGTACCCCCCGGGAGCTTCTCGGTGGACCTCCGAGAGAAAAAATCCACTGCGGAGGTGCCTACCCTACCCCTTAATTGCTCATTTCTCCAGGGGTAGCCTACCCTTGGAAGGGGTTCATGGTGGAGGAGGGAGCTTGGAGCAGGTCTGAAGAAAGAGGGGGCAAGTGGGTATTTGGTCCACGGGCCCGGGAAAGCTGGGGGCCCGGCATAGAGGAAAAAATCTCAGAACAAATAAGAAATAAGGAGATTGAGATACAATTTCTATTCAACGTCTCTGAGAAAATTTCCCTCGCTAAAATTTGTTATGAAGAGAGGGGCCTATTTCATTTCTAGTCCCAGGCCCGGACGAGGCTCTCTACGGGCCTGGCTTCGAGGAGGAAGGTCATGGTGAAGGACGAAGAGGAAGGTCATGGTGAAGGACGAGGAGGAAGGTCATGGTGAAGGACGAAGAGGAAGGTCATGGTGAAGGACGAGGAGGAGTTGTGGTGGGGGTGGGCTCTCTATACACTAAACGACTAAACAGTAAAAACCATCATCTTCTCCTTCTCTTCCGTGGGGATGAATTTCTGGTGGCCTCCCCTGTAGCTTCATCTCACGTTTCACCAAAGCTACCCTACCCCGGAGGGGCCTGATTGACAATGAGGCCACTCACAATCCAAATTGCGAGTGCACTTGTGAACATCACTCAGTAAGCACACGACGTGAACTAATGTTGAGTGATCCCTTCGCACACACTATTTAAAAAAAATGATATGTTGAACACTCAACCAATAAATGTGAGTGGCCAAAAGTCTCAAAACAGTAGTGGTTTGTGATATGTTTTGTGAGTTCTCTCCAAATTCTCAATCGGGGGCTTCCCGGTAGAGGTGGGAGCTCCTGGAGAGGAAGGGCGTCACGGTGGGCGAGGAGGAGCATGGTGGGGGAAAGTGACTGTGACGGCGGGGATTGGGCCGCGAGGCGGCCAGGGGGCGAAGTCCTCTAGTTTTACCTTCATTTTTGTAGAATACCTAGTTCTCTGATATCACCAATTTTTAAAAAATACCTCAAATTTCGACTTTTTCTCCCTTGAAAATCTTACTTTTCTCCCACCCCCTTTGGGAAAATGCGACTAAACTGTATAGAATCTGCTGAGAGTAGTTCAGACTTATTAGAATCGTTAAGGGCTACTCACGATATTGAGAATGCTCAGTCAGATTTTCTTGGAAGTTTTTACAGTTTATTTTAGCTGTGGCCCAATCTAGACTTCCTCATGATTTATTAGGACACAACCGACTCCTTTGAAACTTATTCAGCTCTGCATGCGTAAGCCCTAGCAAGACTATAGTAACACTGGGATTTCGATACAGTTCATTCACACCCCGTAATTCTAAACGGTAGGCTATACCTTCCCCTCTTCAAAACAAGAAATCTTCAACTAGCAAAATCTAAAAGGCTGTCTATCTTTTCTCAAAACAAGAAATCTTTAGCTAGCAATATCTGAGATGTGGAACAGGTTTTTCGCTCGGCGGTTTCCAAAATTTCTGTCAATCAGTTGACACTTTCTCACACACATTCCTGTTTTACTCATTTCCAAATTGCTTTACCTGTATTTTGTTTGAAAAATTGATGATTACTACCTTCCCTTCATGATAATTTGACCATGCACAAACTGGTTATTTAGACCTTTTGAGGGACGGAGCTGGAATTTAAATCGGAAAACATCTTTTCTAATGAAATAAAATACCCACGAAGTATTTTTACCCCCCTCCCCCACACAAAAGAGACCATCATCGCCATCGGTTTCGATCATGGTCGACTTCGCCAGTGAGGTACGTGGTAGCAGGAACATACTGCGGTGAGTCAAGTGGAGTGGGCGGGCAGAGAAATCAGTATTTTCCAACTACAAAATGCTATTCTCGCAAACTGGGAAAATACTGAGACCGACCAGTGAGAAAAATTTTAAATTTCACATTTCTCCTCCAATAATTGGTATCTCGATTATTTCAATTTTTCCGTATAGATAATGCCAAAATCTCTCAAGGGGAGTACGCTACTCCCTCGGGCACACCGTTGACTAGCTGAGTGATGGTGAAGATGCACCATCCCTCTTACAACCTACACGCTCTCTATTGTATTTATTTGTTCAAAGATAACTACAGTGCTGGATGCCAGCTTAATCGTTCTCATGCGGAGGTCTTCGTTCCGCTTGTGGAATTTCTCTTCATTTTCTTTTGCCTTCGAAATTTCTGTCATCTCATTTACATCTTCGAGTTTTCTTCATCTTTCAACTTACGGTTCAGTCACTCGGTAGAATGCCAAACTTCGAGGCATGCATGGGCTTTAGCATTCAAAGACGCATCATATTGCCTCCAGTTTTCGATACCTATTGGACAATCGAATAATGTTAACATATACCAAGGCATTTCAAAGAATTAATAACGTTCTATCAACGTTAATGGAAACAATACAGATCCCATCGCAGCATCATGTGAGGTTATTTGCAAAGAAATGATTCCATTTTGAGGTTACCATTTCTTGAACTTCCAGTTCTGGACTCGAATATTGAACCTGTACATTAAATGAGTATACATTAATGAAAGAAGTCAATCGATTAATTCTTTTTTAGATACAAAGAATGAGAGAGGAGAGGACTCGTGGAATCTAGTGTCCACAAAACTGGAAAACGTTAAACTTAACACAGAACAGAGATGACGACGCCAGTGGTTTCAGACTCGATCAAGGTTAATGATAGAACGAGGATTTGCGGATACCACTGCATATGGAAAATGAAAAAACACAGTGGTTGGCTCGGGTACCTCGGGCTTGCCACACCCGTACCTGCCAGTTGCAGGTCCCTGAGGAATATAATAGCAAGAGAAAAAGCTGAGAATTATCAGTTACGAAGTTTCGATTTGAACATTAGGTATAGTCAGTTTACCTGGAATATATCTAGTTCGTTAGTTCTACCGACACATCCATTACAACCATCACTTCATTTGGAACAGTTCAGTCTACTCCGCATACGAGTACAACTTAGCAGCAGCTTGCACAAATTGCTCCATTCAGGTATAATTAATTGAAAATCAGTTCTAGCATCTTCGAATATTGAAACATGATTTGAATTCCGTTCGAACTAAATCGCTCCCTTTTGAAGAGCAAAAAAAAAACCGTTCGATTTATTACGGAAGCCGAAAACGCCGAAGGGATTTGGTAGCTCGATTTAAAAATCCCATCATCGTTCATCTGCGACATGTTGGCAAAAAATTCGCAATTCATCTTCCCCGGCCACGTCTCCCAAATTGGAAACTTTTCCCGCGCGAAGCACAAACCAATATTTCATTATTCGCCGATTAGTCGTACGTGGACGTGTCCGGATAAGAGGGAAATTTACATATTCACCTTCCTTCGATATGCTTCTACGTATACGAGCCAAATTTAGAAATGAAAATTCTGTCTCGGGAACGGATAAAAATAAGATGCCACTGATTTATTTCGCGTTTGAGGACGCAGGAGAGCTGAGAAATAACTTCGATGAAGAAGCCGTACGAGTCTCTCTGCACTCAGAAACAGATCGAGGGCGACTGCAGTCAGGGATGTACAGAAAGGAGCATCCTTTTCATTTCATCTGCTAGTTGATAGCAAGAAAAGTTTTTCACTGATCTGATAGTGACTTTTTTTTAGCTGGAACGTTGCAGTTGCTGATTTTGTGGTTATACGCAATCCCATCAATTAGAGCGGCTAAGATTACCAAAATATGACTCGAATTAAGAGTCACGATCATTGGCGAAAAACTAATACGAATATAAATCACAAATAACTTGTTCGTGTTTTTATGACTAAAAAAATCATACTTCTTATACTTACGATACAAAACAGGCGAACTTTTGCAGTAAAATCTGGGAGGGGGAGGGGCTAAGAGTATCTTATCCAAAAATTCGGTACTTTAAAAATTTTCTAAAATGAGGTTAATTGACCTCCCAGAGTGCTTGGCACTCCTAATTAAGTCCGCCAACAAAAGTAGTCAACATTTAATCTTAAAATCGCGTTTTCGCAGACACAACTTGACCTGTGATTGTAACTCATCGATTAACTGATTTGAATTGCGCTCACTTTTAATCAGAGTCAATTCAGTCGGGTACATTCCTGACCACAGTCCCGTTCACCTCCTCTAGATTACAAATATTTATTTTCAAACTTAAACGAATAATACGTTCACATTAAATTTTCAACACTGAAAAACATCAATAACGATTAGATCGCTTACAATGAATAATCAAGAAGTTCTTAAATACGACTGACTAACACAATACGACTTAGAGAGTAGGTACGAACAGAACAGAAAAAAAAATATAGGTGCGCTAACGAAAGCAAAATTCTAGTTCAAGCTTAGCCAAGGAGCATTATTTCATATTTTCTGTTTTTTCTTCGTTCATCGCTAAAATAAAAAATAAAGGAATCGTTCGTGATGGTTTTTCGTATTCACGAAATGGAGCGCCATTTTTAGGCCGTCGGATTACGGAAATTTCGGCCAGCGTATGGAGCGCTTGAACCTATCTCCTCTTCGATACGCAGCAGCTGATTATACTTGGCCAGTCTCTCGGAACGGCAAGGAGCTCCGGTCTTAATCTGAAACACCCAAACACCGAAACTGAAAAGTGGCTGCCAAGTACTCTTCATCGTTTACGATGCAGTTTTGGTAATCAAGACAATTCTGGCACACTAGTTATTAGGGTGGGCCACGAGTAGCCGAGCCTGTTGGGAAATTGACCAAAAGTACCTATGTTAGTAGCCCTGCTTCTACAACGAAGGGATAACTTAACTCGTTCATATAGTATACTTAAACAAGCAGTTAGCTGCTGGAAGAGGGTTGGCTCTCGACTGAAAAATTAGAGACTAGCCCATCTCTTATTAATTACTTATTAGCGGTCCTTGGAAGATATCCGGAAAAAGACCTATGGGTAAACAGCATAAATGGTAGGATCAAAAGGCTTCAGACTGCAAAGCTACAGGCTCCGCAACATTCGCACTTCGACCATCTGGTCGAAGATTTCATCGGGTTTCTAATTTCTGAAGAGCAATTGATCAACAGATAAAAGACCAACACTACTCCTAGCCGACCCTAAAAACATCAAATGATTAGCAAACAATTATCCACTTCTAAGGGAATGAAAACAACGTAATATTCACGCTAGCAGATTCTCTGTTCCCTTGATAATAATTACGCATAATATGTATGACATACATAAGTTCTATGACTGATTCGTCTGAATAATGTTACACAAGACATCAGTACAAACATAATGTGCACTTCAACATACTGATTTACTGATAACTTTACATGCTACATATTACAACTCGTTCGCTTCTCGCTACTACTGGTAACTGGCGACAGAAACGTTCTTCTATATTACTCAATTCAACCAATTCAGGTGGCATCTTAGGATGAGGAAATCGTAACTCTTCATGCGCTAATAACTCAGCATTGACATAAGAACGATAGAAAGTCGCTTGATAATAGTTATAACACTGCACAACAGCATAAAAAACAATGGGATGAGATTATATGATCTTAGCTGTATTTTGAATGCTGAATACGATGGCGTTATCCATTTTTCTCGAGAACCTCTCGTTTTCCATATTCAAAATAAAAATTTTGCTAAAATTTTCACGTTTTATTCCTTTTTGTCGGGCAGGAATAGCTATACTGATACTGATAACAATACTAAACGCGTATAGTGGTTCGATCAGTAGTATCATCTTGATGATACTAAAATTTGCATGATAGGAAAAGTCAATGAACTATAATCAAAAAATGAACATCGGCATTAAATTCCACGTTGAAAATACATATAGAATCATGTATTCTCATGCCATTGTTTTTTGAAAATTTTCAAATTGTTGTCTAGTGTAATAATTAATCATGCAATAATCAAAACAATTAATTAAATGTCAGCGGTGTCCGTGACCCTAATGAAAACTTTCACAAATTCCGTTTTAATGTGTTCTACGCGGTAATCAAACAACACTAAACATAAACACTAATGCTAACGATTGACAGTTTGACGGCATTGTGTCAATTGCGTTCAAGTTTAAAACTCACATTAAGTTGCAATAGATTATTTTTCGACTGTTCTATGTCAATGCTGAGTTACAAAGTTATGAAAAACAAACGTACATACAATGTTCTCAAAACTTTCGTACACCAGTGGTACACAGTCAAGTCATCGTGCTACAATTGCGAGCATAGGCCTCCCATATTCTTTCTCAAATGTTTTGATCTTGAGCAACTCGTCCCCATATTGTGCCTACTCTTTTTACAATTTCATCCCTCCACCTAATAGCCGGTCTTCCCTTCCATCATTTATCACTATATGTATATGGTGTCCATTCCATTACCCTTTTATGCCACTTTTTTTTTTCTCGTGCTAGATGACCCCATATTTAAATTTTATTTTCTTTATTTTATACGTGCGAGAGATAAAATAAAGAGTTCTAAGTCTTCTGCACTAGAATCCACTAAATGAATTCGTCTGCAGTTAGTCCAGACTTCAGATTGACAGGGTGCTAACGGGGGATGTCCCCTCCCATAAAAACTCCTTTTCACAAGCTAGAAAAATTGAACCTCAGTTGGTACGATTGAATCCGTAAGTGACAAAATCTAAAACAGAAATTTTTTTAAATCTAGCTCCAAATTTTCCAGCTCAATCTGTAAAAGTTGCAGGTTTTTAAGAATTTGTGCGAGAAGTGTTTAGTCCGGACCGCAGCAAAGGCATTCGAAATCAAAAAACGAGAGCGAGTAGAAGCACCTGCATTGAATGATCGGATGTTCTACCTAGCCGATCGTGAGAGAAAAAAGGTAAGTGAGTTAGGTATGAGGATAAGAAGGAGAACGTGGTTATGAGAAGATCACGTACCGGAAGTACAAGAATTCAAGCGACAAAAGACGGTTGTTAGACGCTCGCACTGTGTTACACTGTTACACAGAAAATAGTCAGGCAGAACCCATTAATATAAGAATACATATTTGAGGGAAGAAGGGCGCCGCAAACTGCTCAATTGGCCAAATCTCCAATGATAAAGACTTTTTGAGTGTGCTCTTCATCCTATTTTGAACAGGAAAACACGAGGATTCTCCCTCTTCTAAAAAAGTTGCTTAATACGTCGCTGCTTGAGTTCAGAAATTCAAACATCAGTAAGATGAATCACGAATTTGGCCGAACAAGACTACGGTCATAGTCGCGGCATGGACCTGACTACAAATCAAGCTCGTCCGGACACTTGGGGCCTATGCTCGAGTGTTGCGGACTCTTCTCCACTCACAACTCATCACAAGTGGTTACGATTCGTTTCGAATTTTTATAGATCTTACTACTGTCCTTACTTGCAAGAACTCAAATCCAGTTTTCTGAATCTTTCTCCAGTTTTTTCCAATCGGTTCAACCGGTGACTATCAAACTTCTTTTTCTTCCACATTTCGCAATAGATAAGAAATAGCCACCAGCCACTGGTAAATCTCAATCTACCTCCTTCGTCCACCAATAAAATAATCAAGAAGGCAACTAGGTCCATACAGTTTTCATGGGGCTAACTGAGTCGGAGGAAAGGGGTCCAACTGATTACAAAACTCTATAAACGACCAAGTCGAACGCTCCAACAGCGTACTAGTTAGTACAGCAGGATATAATTTTCAAAGTCTTCCATAATACGCTTAAAATATCAAATTAATATTAGTTCCTCAATCAGATTATTTTTGAGCTTCGGTCTAAAAATTGCCGATATTTGCCCCTAATGAAGAAAACTCAACTTCTGAATCGGAGAACTTGAGCTCCCAAAAATGAATACGAACATTCCAGTTATATTGAAGAAAAAAAAATGGGAAAAAAAGGTAGGTAGCATCATATGTATGTATGGGCATTTTCAATAGATTCCTCCAATTCACGAGCTTTGACAGAGACACACAGAAGGGACTATTCTGAGGGAAAAGGGGAAGGATCCTGATTTTTGAAACTCAAACTGTGTTAATTCAGCTGACTGCAATCAATTTGGATGTATTACAAAAAGAAAAAAAATGTATTTTCATACTCAACAAGCACAAAACAAAAACCAGAAGAAAAAAGAAAGAAAAAGTTCAAATGATCTACAGGTCTAAGATTTTGCGGGCAGCTGACGGATGAAAATGTTTGTAATTAATAAGTAAAGCAAAAAGTATTTACTTTTGAGATTTGTCAACTAAAAATTGGATTTGATGACAATTTATTCAGAGGAGGATGCTGAGGAAAAGAAGGAGGAAGAGAAAGAAGAGAAGAGGGGAGACATATTCAGTATGTCTCTGCCCCTTATAAAGAACCTAACAGAATACAAATTGATTATAAAAATTAACTTCATGTCTGTTTGAAGACAGAACAGATAAAAGCACGTTCTCTGAATCGATTGAGATGCATGTTTGATCATTTCATTTACATTTTATAGAATGACTACAAGCTGATACGGCCTTAAATTTTAAAATTACAAACAAATTTCATCATATGGATTCCCGTGTAACAATTTCTACCGAGTAAATTTCACATTAACCTCATCAAACTTTTTAGGAATTTTTCAGTGATTTCTAAATCGTAGGGAGATAGCTGAATTTAGGTTTGAAAAACGCAATACACATTTGTTAATTAATTTTCATTCTTCTTCCGAATCTGAAAATTGTAAGCTACAAGAATAACATTTTCAATTAAATTCAAACTTTTTGAAAAACTTACCATGCAATCTCAAATTTTTTTGTTCATTTGGGCTAATATTTTCAAAGGAATTCAAATTTCTAGAAGATACTCAATTTACAATTTCAAATTTTTCTTTGGGTTTGGTCAATATTTTCAACGAAATACAAATTTCTTTCAGTATTTTTCCTTCATTTTTTTCAACTTTATTAATTTTAGTTTTGCGGTACATTTCGAATGTTCCGTAAACCTAAATTTTACTAAATTCCATTTCAGATACTAATTAAATTGTATTTTTTTTTTTACATTCCGATTACTTCACTGTAAATTTTTTATTTGATAGTAGTAAATCTGAACTTTCTGAAAACATTAATTCAAATTTCTAATTTTTTTAAAATTAAGTTTTTGCGCACAAAAGTTTGCCTTTTGGCAAGTTTCTATTCTTTCCAAATTAAAAAGTTTTCGAAATTACAATGCTGACAGTTCTTTCCAAACAGGTTTATTAATATTTTATAGATAACTTCCACTTTCCGTCAAGTAATGTAATTTTCTAGTAAACTTCAAATTACTCAAAGTTTAATTTGCTTTCGTAAATTTCAAATGTTGAACTTTCTATAGTTTCCAAATTCTTTCCTAAACTGCCAATTTCGGATGAATTCGGATATTTTGTGAATTATATATTTTTTTGCAACTTTAAATTTTTGAAAAATTTCAACTTTTTCATTTATTGAAAATGTTTTATAAATTTCGAGTTTTGATACTTCTTTCGAATATTCTAAATATTTAGTGAATTTCCTGACATGTTTAACAAATTTTACTCGCACTTACGGCAATTTTTCCGGTTGTTTAGAGTTTTTTTGTTGTTTTTTTTTCAATTTCAACTGAAGACATTAACGTCTTCCAACAAAATAAATGAATAAACCAAAACTCAGACGAAGTGCAAGTAGTAGCACCCAAGGAGGAATCAGAATGTGGACCAATCGCAACCACCTCTGAAGGGATGGGAATTTGTGCAGTCGAGAGAGGGGGGAAAAGGGGAAAGCAACGAGCTACTAGCTCATTACACGATGGCTTTTGCACCCAGAAATCAAAAAGCTAAAAATATGTTACTAATTTGATAACTTTGAATAGTATTTTCATAATAAAAGCATTATAATGCTGATACATATTGAAAATCAAGTGAGTCAATATGCTAAGTAACAAAGGAAGTAATCTAACTTAGCATATTTTGTCTTTCTATTATACTGTCATATACAGTCAATCATAAATTACAGAACGATGGATTCAAAAACACAAAAACGAAGTGTTAATTCAGCTATAAGTCACCAGTGGACCCGCTATTCGTTAATTAAATTTCAAGTGAACCGCAACAACTTAAAAAACGGATCAAATAAAGTGAAAATGAAAAAGAACATTCAACCCTCGAACGCTAAGTCCTTTTCTATTCGTCAAATTTCTAGTGGTAATTCTCCGGTCATCAAACAATAAGTCACATCGTGAAATTTAAAAACATCAGAAAATACCTATTATCTCGGCATTATTCCATGCCAACAGAATATGAACATGGCTGTCGCTCAGCATATTCTGTCATTATACTAAACCGGTACGTCGTAATATCAATACTACTCGCTGATTGGCTACGTCTTCGAAATAATACGAGTAATACGAACTTAAATAAGAAAACGTGAATGCAATAAGGTATCTGATTCGCATCGCCCCTTCCCCCACTCAACAAACAACAAAATTAATTAATTAATTAGAAGAAAGCGGACACAGAAAAATCGCATTACTGATCTTTTGGTGGGGGTGGAGCATACCGGTACAATGGAAAATATGCTAGAAACATTGGGTAGATATATTTTTCAGTTCATAGGGTTGAAGCTAGCGCCACCTTTTAAGAATGCTTTGGATGACATTAGAGAACAGCATTAAGATTACTTAGAAGGAAAGGAAACATGGCCAGAAGGAAAAATAATTTCCATGGGAATGTGGACCACTGAACTGAATTATAACCATGAAGAGCTAAATCATACTGACTGGCTTCACGCAATACGCACAACTAAACTGTGAACTGAATTGGAATCAAGTTCAGTGTCGATCGGGGATTGATGTCAGTCGGAAATAGGATGCGAGGGCCATGTAACCATGTCAAAAAAGGAAATTCCAACTTTCAAGTTATCTAATAAACTCAGAAGTCAATAAGAAATCAAACTTAAGAATAAGAAATGTCAAGGAAACACGGATTATTAAGGGAACATCGAAAAAGACTGTATGCACTAATGCAGTCGACTAAAAATTACCAGTGTAGTACGAGCCTTCATAACAGATTACTTATCTACAAAAATCATTGATCAAATTCAAAGTGTAAGCAATTCACTACAAAAAAGTCTTCGGAATTCGAGTATCAAGAAAAATATTCCATAATACTACGATCAAATCCCGATGAACTCATTTTCAGATTACTCTATTGATTAAGGAAAAAACAGAATGAAATAATCAAAAAAAGGTTGGCAAGGTTGAAAGCCAATTCAGACACTACCTCTCTCTTCGTATCACAAATCTGCCATTCAAATTAAGAAAGTTTTTCTTTTTCTCGTAGGAGTCAAATATTTTCAACTTGGGAGCCAAATATTTTCACAACGAACAAATACAAAATTTTGTCATCGATAGCACAATCAAAATTCCTCTCTGAAATTACACTTGTAACATTTCCTATTGCTATAATGAACAAACGATTTTTCACACATCGAATGAGAGTACAGTGAAAAGCAATACGATACTTCGAATCGGTACACCAAACAAAAAATGTTTTTCTCACGAAACTCAAAATTTCCTCTTCCTTTGCTAAGCAGGCGTTCGGGGATCTGACTTTATTATAAATATACCTACGTGCCGTGCGTGATGTTATAGATTATACGTGTACAAGAGCGTAGGATCGGTTCTACCTAGTTTTTCAACTGCCCAACTGCTGAGGATCCGCCCAGAACTCATTTCGATCATCAAGATACAACACTGGTAAGAATTTATTGGTTTCATAATACCCAAATTCTACACCCCGAACAAGATCCCATCCGAAAGTGATGCGGGTGACCGATAGCTTAATTCAAGGTAAGCTCGACCACGTAACCGCATAAACGACTGAATTCCACGATCTTCAATAACCACACGTTACCACAACCAGTCAACTACTCAAGGTCATCCACCGATACACTGACACTGCGATGAAATGGGTTAATTTTCAGCATTAATTGTCGCATACCTGATCAGCCGGCTCAGTTTAAATATTCGGGCCAGGAGGCTGCGAGGGTACTCTCCAATATTCAAAGTATCGCTACATAAGCTAATTCACAAGTTTTTAAAAAAAATCCCGACGTTAAAAATGGATCAAATTACAACATTTCGAAATACAGAAAACAGAACTTGAACATCAAAATTGATGAGGAGTATTACAATATGCAGGACATGTTATGAGCTGATTCATAAGTTTAAAATACCTCTCAGGTAATTCAACTGACGGTATTTTGAAGTACAGGGAACAAAACCCGACTAACAAAATTGTGTCATTTCTCAAACACTGTTTCCTCCGTCATTCTACATCTCAACTCTCAAGGTCATCAAATCATGATCACACATCAAATCAACTCGCTCAACTGCCTTCGAAGAAACGATATCAAACACATTAAAAGTACCAACCTGTCCAGTACCCAGACCAACGACTAGATCAGCAATGAATGAGTCTTCAGTCTCGCCTGAACGATGAGAAACCATGGTACCCCAGCCGTTCTTCTTCGCTAAATTATGTGCTTGAATCGACTCAGTGATGGTTCCAATTTGGTTAACCTTCAACAACAGACAGTTGGCTGCCTTCTCATCAATCGCTCGCTGAATACGTTTCGGGTTCGTGACGGTCAAGTCATCGCCTACGATCTAAAATGAAGAAAAAATAAAATTAGAAAGTAATTAAATAAACAGATTCGGGAATCTTTTCAGACTAGTTAGGAGGGTTATGAACACAAGCTGATTCGTACTTGAATATCTACGCAACTAGTGAGCTTCGTCCAGGCTGCCCAATCGTCCTGGTCAAACGGATCTTCTATGCTGACGATTGGGAACTGTTTCACGAAATCGCAGTACAGTTCGGCCAGCTTGTCAGGTTTCAACCACTGGCTCTTGTTGGAATCTTTGTTCTTAAAGTCCAAATCGTACAAGTTCTCTCTGCGCACGAAAAATTCAATGATATTAACATCCTGGTTTGTATGATGTCGAACTTGTAACAAAGAGGCTTCGCCCCTTGCCCATCCCTTGTTTTCTGTCTGTCTCTGCCTGTACATCTGCCAATTTCACAAACTGACTACCTGTTATCTCGGAGCCGAAAGTTTTTTTACTAGGAGGGTTTCCAGTCGCATACAAGGAGCTTCATTCTATCACATGGTGCAACTCCGATTTCTCTTATCTGCCAGTCTGCTTGCCTGCAAGGCTGGCCAACTGGCTAGGTTTATATCTTTCTTTCTTTCTTTTACTCATCACTCAACATGTTCGATTTGCTGGCTTCTTCGCTTTCTGTCAGTACGTCTAAAGTCTGGCTAGCTGATCGACGACCTAGTGGTTTGTCGAACTGCGTAACTGATTTGCCGTCGTCAGGCTGGCTAACTAAGACCCTGAAGTCTCATGGCTGGGAGGAAAGATGGATTCTTACTGTACACAGAAGTGACAGGGTGTATCAACATAATAATAAAGCGCTCGTTCAGCCGGGTGATCAGCAGTGCTGAAGGGGTAAATTAGATTTCTTCGCAGCACAATGAGAACATCGGTCACAACTTTCCACAATCTGCTGTACAGCATCGAAACTGAAGATAAGTAAACTGCATTCATCATTCGAATGAAAAAATGCAAAAATGTGACCAACAGACTCGACAGGATTCCTTCTCCAAGCAATAGAAATGAATATGACGTTGATATGAAAAGACGGGGTGAAGTAAATCCTTCTTAGTGCCATTAATTGTAAGCATTACATTTGATAAAGAGGGAACGTATCCTCTTGCCTCCTCTTCAAATCATGGTTACAGAACTCAAAAAAGACAGAATATGAAGAACTGCGAGGCAAATAGCCAAATAGCCGAACACACACACGCACACGGATTAAATACTAAGTTTAGAGAGGCGGAGTGATCTTGGCTTTCCGCCTCCGTGTTCATTCTGCAGAACTCGCGGATTCTAGATCTAGGGCCTTGGTCCACTTTAGTATCGGCGGGGGAAAAGGTGCCTCCTGTTTATCTACTTGTGTTTTCAATCTAGCAGATCACATGTTTGCCTATCTGAAGTTTTATCTTATCTATCGCTGGCTGTTCATCTCGCTGTTTGAATCCTGAGTAACAGATTTGTTCTTGCAATCTTTTGAATTTCAAATGAGCCACCCTCCCGGTATCTCCCCCCCCCCCACCGGGAAAAATCCAGACGTTTAGTACCCAGAATCATACATACGAGCTTACTTGAAGAACTCAGACGCAGCGCAGTCCATTCCAATGTCGATTTTGCCGGTATATCCAGCCTTATTAATCGCCTCCTTGATCAAGTTCAGACCTTCTTTATTGTCGAGTATATTGGGTGCGAAACCGCCTTCGTCACCGACAGCGGTGGCGTCCAGACCGAAACGATCTTGAATGACTTTCTTCAGGGTGTGGTAGGTCTCACTGCCCATTTTCATCGCTTCGGTGAAGTTACTAGCACCTGAAGCAAGTATTAAAAGTTAGTATACGGCAAAAGAATACGAGGAATTATGGGATGGGTTGAAATCCAGACTGCAGTAATACTATAGTGCAATCAAGATCATAATCAGAAATCGTTGATTAGTTCGCTATCTTTATCATGAACATCATTACGATCATGACGATCCACGATGAAATCATTTGCCAGGTTCTACTTATCACTGCAGTGATGAAAGAGTGTGGTTATCCGAGGCTAATATCAAACATGGCCAAGGAAGATCTACTCTCACTGACACATACTCACCAGTTGGAAGTATCATGAATTCCTGCATAGCCAGTTTATTTCCGGCATGCGAACCGCCGTTGATGACATTGAAAGCCGGGACTGGCATTACAAGCTGCGTATTTCCGGCCAACTCTGCGATGTGTCTGAAAAAGAATACAGAATCAGCTACCAGAACGGAACCAAACAAAACAAGGTTTCAAGAAGTCAGAAACTCTCCACATGTGAAGGCTATATGAACTCAAAAGTTACTAATCCCAGGCTTATTCCCGTATGAGCAGTAATCACACGTGACATTCATTTGCTCGGATGAAAAGAGCAAGCATTTCAAACTCGATGTCATTAGAAAGAGTACTGTGAATCAGAGCAATTCATACAACAAATCTAATACATTTCCATGTTTTTATAGTTCAAAGTAATTATTCATCATTCTCAGGAATCAAGGGAACACAAAAAAGCCAGGTCTACAGAACAAAGTTAATCATCTATATCCAACAAGAGAGTCAACAGTCCCGTAATGAGATTACTCAGAGGTCACAAAACAGAAAAATTTAGAATACCGCACAATAAGATAACACTGATGACGTAACATGACACAACAAACAGGTAGGAGTACGGTACGAAATAAATTGATATATTAGCGCTTGATTAGTTTCTATAGAAAGCGAATGCAGGAACTTTTCATGGTAGCCTACGAATGCTACGTAAGACAGAAATGGAGCATGCCAACCTCAATTCGTTCCCCAATCTCACACTCGAGTAACTTTTCACCGAGTTGAAACAGAAACGCTGCCTTTTACAATCATAAATATTCACTCAACAACGCAGGTCTGTACACAATCCTAATCACTACGCCCTTCATTTAAGCCAGATAAAGAACTAAAAGTTATCAAACACTTTTCCATAAACGTAACCTTGTTCTGGCCTTCGTAAATAAATCACCTTCAAATCGATTCAGATTTTTTGATACAGATTCTTAATTAACCCACTCTACTGTCCGGTCCATCAATGTCAGCTTATTACAAAATTCACTCGAGTTTCATGTTCACAATATACTTCGAATAATCCCATCGCAATACTTGAGAACATATCGCTCAAGTATTTCGTACAAACAGCATCGTTCCATTGCGAAAACATCAAACCAAAACCTGATCGAGAATACTTACTGATATAACGGAACCTTCTTCCTCGCTGCGCCAGCTTTGCAAACGGCCAACGACACGCCCAAAATGGCATTAGCACCATACTTGGATTTATTCTCCGTGCCGTCCAAAGTGATCATGAACTTATCAATTTGAGTTTGCTCGGTGACGGGCAATTTCTATACAAAATAACAAGAACTGACTAATATAACAGAATACAAAGTTGATTCCACAAATTAACCCACTAACGTGAGTAACGATACTCAATGATACTCGACGGCAACATACTTTGTCGATCACAGCTGGTCCAATAACGCTATTGATATTCTCGACGGCAATTTTAACACCTTTGCCCAGGTATTCGTTCTTGACCTTATCTCGTAATTCCAACGCTTCGTAGATACCGGTACTGGCTCCCGATGGAACTGCAGCGCGGAAGTAAGCTTCGCCGCTGAAGTCCGTCCACAAGTCGACCTGCATTATAAATAATTTTAAATACTAAGAGCTCTCAATAAGCTTGCGAGGTTGCACCAGCATTGCTACAGTTACATGCTTCATGCATTTAACGTACATCTTCACAGCGGTGTTAATATACATGTGTAAGCACCGAGCCTCCAATCTCTTACATACTACTGTACTGAAATACAACATCCATGGACGAAGAGAATGTCGGCTTCTCAATAGTCTCATTCTGAACTCAAGCAGTACCGCGAAACAACTCACAATTCCAAAACTACAAACAAGAAGCCCTTCAGATATTATCGAAGAAGTGGAATTTACTCACTTCGACAGTAGGATTTCCTCTGGAATCGAAAATCTGACGGGCGAGTATTTTCGTGCATAATCCTTTCGATGTGTCTGGTTTCGCAGCCATTTTTACGGTGGAATAAGTGCGACGAAATACAGCAATTACCTGAGAACCGAAATGAAACTGAGTCAAACTGATGAAAGAAATTGCGAAGCTTACACGAGACACTGTGCCAAATGAGATACTTTACTTTGATTCGCATTAGCAATAAACGAGGTAAAAAATTACCTGAAACTAAAGTTTTTCAAACGAGTCTAATTCTCACCAATAAATGAACCACGCAACTGATACCAGATTGAAGGCGGAATCAAAGCAAAAACTCGAGTCACCTTGAACTCACACCACGGTAACCTAAAAATTTTAAGGTTACCGCAGACGATAAATCGCCCTTCAAATAACATTAGCCGACTTACCACACGCAGTTTTGACAACTGAAGCTGGCACCAATAAATACTAGAAAACTGATTAGAAGCACGTTTTCAGTAAAAGAAAATTAATAGCAAAGATACCGGAATTCTTTTGCGAACAAAAACTAGTACAGAAGGTCAGAATGTCACTTGTTCCAGGACGATTATCTTTTTCACGGAAAAGGCGGATGGACGATGGAGGTGATATAGCGGATCACAATGGGAACTGCATACAAGTGTAGTATGAAGTCCTGTGATAACATCGCCCGTACTCTTGCTTCCCATTTAGCTCATAGATGGCGCTAAATCACAGTAAATACCCGGACTTCCCACACCGGTGGCGCGCTAACATCGGGCCTTTCTCTTATTCCGCACTCAAACTCTCAAGGAAAAAAATATACTTCATCAGTTATCAACAGGGTTGCGATGTTCAAAACAAAAGTGTTTTAAACTTGTTTTAAACCACAAAAAGAAATGAACATTTGTCTTAAACTTTTTTTTGTTGTTTAAAACGCTGTTTTTTCTCTCTCAATTATTTCTTGTATTAAACAATCATTTTCATTTCCTTTTGCATTTTTCATCTTTATTTTAGCAAAAATGGAAGAAAAAAAGAATATGTTGAGACTCAGGCTAATGAAAAAACGAATTTAATATTGTGTTTCCTACCCCTTTCCAGCTTTCCTTGTTCACACAGCACACACGAAAAATTTTGAATCAAAATTCGCGCCAAACTCTCATAATATCCTTGTTTCTTTTCTTTTTATTCTTGTACCATTACTTTTTCAAACTATGCGTCCTCGTCTTTGCTGTACTCTCTCGTTGTCTCACGATGTCCTCTAAACTAAAATAATGTACCTACAGTGCTTTGTAAAATAAACTATGTACCTATTTTATCGAACTCGTTGTAAACAGAGATGGGCAAGATCACAAACTAAATGATCTCAGATCAGATCAAGATCACCAACAGGAAATGGATTTAAAAGATCAGATCACATTCTAAATGATCTGATCTTTTCCAGAAAGATCAGATCACAGATCAGATCTCCAAGCAAAAAAATCTCATCTATAATAAGTTTTTTTGGAGAAGAGATCAGATCATAGATCAAAATATAATTCTCTTTCTTCTAATTCATAATCATAATCGATATTGTACCCTACGTTTTTTAGGTATTTATTTGATTTTTCAAAAAAAAAAATCTCAGAAAAAGAATCTGATGTATTTTCTTAAAAAAAAAAAAGAAAAAAAAAGAGTAAGATTTCAAAAAGATCAAAGATCAGGCAAACGCAAATGATCTGAGATCAAATCAAAGATCAAATTTTATGTGATCTGTGATCTAAGATAATTATTGATCTAGATCTTGCCCATCTCTGCAACTAAACCATATCCTTAAGATAATAAATAATATATATTTATAAAAAAGAAAGGAAAGCGTTGTAAACAATGGTGCAAAGCCGACAAGCCGTAAGATAAAGCTTTCACTTTTGACGTTTTGACTTTCGCTTTCAATTTTAGCATAGAAAACTTTTGGTTCTTTGCTTTTCACGGAAATATTTTCCAGCTTTCGACTTTTGGCTTTCCAGTTTCCAGTATCAAAATGTTTCAACATTTGACTTTCCATTTAAAAATAAAAATAAAAATTATGAGGCACTGTTTATTAGTTTGTTGAGAATATAGAACTCGATGTCGCTTTAGGACAGGATACAGAACAAAGAAAAATGGGATTTGGAAAGGGAAAGGGTGAAAAATAAAAGGAAAAGCTAAATAAATAAAACTTTTAACTGTTCGCTTCTCATCAAAATATACTTTTCAACTTTTGACTTTTGACCATTAAAATTCTCCAGCTTTCGGCTTAAAAGTTAAAACTATCAACTTTCAAACTCTGGTTATGAATTCGTATAATATTGGCACTTCCACTCACATCAGTATGTTATGGGAGATTGTTTTGTACCTTGGTAACAATGTACCTAGAAATTGAAACACTAGAAATATTATAGCGCTATTCGGACTTCCCAAGATTCAACAGAACCTTATCAACGTTAGGATTACATGAGATGCTAGGCATTGTTTACGTACAGTGTATCCTAACGTTGATAAGAATTCTATGGCACTATTTCCTGAAGTGCGGGTAGGGAGGAAGGCCCGATGCTAGCGCGCCATCGGTCTGGGAAGTCCGAATATACATATACAAGTAGGGTCATACGCCATTTTGGATCCAAAAGCACCCGTCGATGCCGAATTGACTAAGCGGTATGCTCCGCATAGTCGGATCCAGCATCAACGGGCTCTTTTGGATCCAAAATGGCGTATGTCGCCACTCGTGTATTCTAGCGCTTTAGAAATATCTCGACGTGGTGCTGCTCTCTGGCGGCGGTTTTTTGGTAGTGGAACGTTGTTCTCACGTCAGAGATCAATCTACTTTCCAAACTCTTGCGCAAAGTCATATAGATACACCAAGTCCTTCGACTCTCCATTTAACCAATGTTAAACTTCGTATGTTACGATAATTTATCCCGATAGCAGCGCTGGCAGCGTTCGACTGCCGTGAAATCAATGTAAACGTTGGGAGCCCTAACAAGGTTTTGCGTTTATCTCAATAACGGTCGAGTTTTATGAAAAAGTGAAAAGAACAAAATTTATTCTACCTGTTATTTTCTATCAGGTAAGATCAGTTTCAAAATTTTACCCATAAAAATTTCGAATTTACTCGCATTTGATGGGAAATTCCAAGGCGAACAAGTTTAGCTCTTTCCAATTTTTCATCAAAATTGATAGTTTTCGAGCTAATCCGCAAAAACGTAAAAATGTCCATATACGCGCAATGCAACCAAAGGAGTTCAGCGATAGCAGCGCGCTGGCATGACGGCAGAACGCGGAAACGCGCTAGTCGTCTAACTTGGTGTATCTATATGACTTTGCTCTTGCGCCTTATTATCTTGTACTAGTTTTGGCATGTCACATCAAAAAGTAAAGTGTTTTTTTTTCGTGTATTTCGACCAGAGATGGGCGTTGCTCTTGAAGAGCAAGTTGTTCACTTGCTCTTGTTTACAATTTTGTGAACTAAGTTCTGAACTAGTTCATCTCCCAAAAAAAAGAACAAGAACTAGTTCACGATGTTTGGGCCTGATCAACTTGTTCATTCTTTGTTCACCTATTTTTTTTTTTGTAATTTTCTATTTTTGGCTTTTTCTTGAATATTTCCACTTTCCAGACTTTAGTTTCAACTTTCACAATGGTTTCAGAATTATAATTACAAATTATAACATTTTTGAATTTTTATTTGATGTTTAAATTTTATCAACAATCTCATATGATTTCAATAGGGATTAAAAAAAAATGTTTGGGCAACAGCTTAGTTTTCAGTTGTAGACTATTACCCCAAAAAAATTTTGCTCGCAATTTGTTTGTACAAAAACCCTATTTTTAAATGAGCTAGACCAAGAGCAAAGGTTCTTTTTAATGAACAAACTATGAACTAGATCAGTTGGAAGACCAAGTGAACAAGAACAAGAACTTACAAGGTCTCGTCACTGTGTGAGAAGAGCGCGTTTAGCTTTACTTAGACGACCACGCTGTGTAGCCAACTTATACGTTCGTCAACTGCACCAAAGAACGAATATTTACATAACACTTCCATCATTTAGTTTTTCTCACTCCTGAACATGAGGAGAAACATGTACTTGCTAATAATGTTTTGAAATGTGTCACGTCTTTGAACACAAAAAAACAAAATAAAAAATTAATTAAATGAATAAATAAATATTTTACTACTCTCCGATGGAAAAAAATCTCGTTCATACACCTATAAATGCTGTGTGTGACAGATCTCCTGATTTTCATTTTAAATGTGTGGGATTTCTACTTATTTTCCTGTGTACTTTTTTCTTGGGCAAATTTTTTACCTTCCTGTGCTATTATATATTCCCCCTTTAATTTTGTTAACGAATATTTTTACCTATAACTTAATTTTAAGCTAGATACAAGCCAGAAACTGTTTCCGGGGGCACTTTTTGGACTCTTGAGGGGTGATGCTCACACCGAGGGAGTGGGGAAATCACGGAGCTTTTCCGAAGAGGGCACAAAACAATCGTACCAAGTTTCAGCTGTGCTGCAATTAATTCCATCAAACACCTCTTTTTTAGCTAATTCTCCTGAACTATGAAAGAACACTACAATTTCAGAACAGATTACAGCATAAAAAACACAATACAACTATAAGAGACAAACTGGAAAAAATAACATTAAACAACAATCACAAAGGTATCATTGGACGTAACAAACATACTTGGAAACATACCAAAACAAGAACTACCAACAATACTGATGAACAACAACTACAAAAACAACACAAAGGAACTGCATATGCCAACATCACAAAAGAAATCATAAACGCCAAAACTACTGCCAGTTTAACAACAAACATTACAAACAAACGGAAGGCCTCCAGCAACGGGGTCACCACTGTCAGGGGCAAAACTATTGGGGTGACCCCCCCCCCCCCCCAATAATTTGGCAGTCGGGAAATTTAGATACTATTCATTTAAATTTTTCATTTTTCATGAATGTCTGTTGTTTTTTTTTTTCAATTAAAAAATATTTCTATTAAAAAGTCGGCAAATTTATAATTTTTTTAAAATTTTGTCGGCAAATTTTTCTTCTCCACCTCCCCAAACTGAAAGTCAAATTTCGTTTCTGAAAATGGAGTACCCTGCACTCCTGTTACAGACTAGTCAGCCAAAAGCCGAAAGTTTCAAGCTGAATATCGAACGTTATCTGAAAGGTTGAAACAAAGCTGAAATACAGAAGACATTTCGAAAATCTGAAAGTCGGTAGCAAACGTTGAATTTCGAATTTCAATGACTATTCTGTTTTCACTAGAATCTCTGTTTGACCTAGAAACTAAAATTTGAGAAAGTTGAAAATGTTATTAAATTCTAAAAGTTGAAAGCAAAAGACATATTTTCTAAGCACGTTTCACGTCTGTTCAATAACCTTAATCTACCCCTTCGAAGTGGACAGAAACTAAATGCCTACATTTCCGTTAACATAGTTGCGGTATCATGTCCGCAATGTAGACTACGCGTTACTTCCGAGTTCCTGACTAACCCATGAAAGCACTAACTTGAGGAGTGGTATTTCAAAACGCAGTATCTTCAAAATCAACGAAACTGGAGTAACAGTCGATTAGGACTGGAGTATTCAGCATCCAGCGAAGTCAAAGGGATGGAACTCAGAAAAATTCTCACTTTGGTTGTAAAATTGAGGCTACTGAGCTGATCCTTAACAGCAACCTGCGAAAAAGTGCAATGGACTACAAGGTCCACTGAGCATTCGGCACATATTGCGCCACCTCTAAAAAAAAATGAAAAATAGAATTTAGCATAATCGGTCTATAATTTTGAAATTTTTCTTATCACCTTTTTTATGATGAACGACTAATTCTGATTTTTCCATTGTCTGGTACCTATTTCGTTTTTGTCTGATATTTGATTAAATATAACTGTCAATGGGTTTGTTAGTTCACCCGGAAACATTTTCAGGGTTTAATTTTTAACTTTATCAGAACCAGGACATTCATTTGGTTTGAGATCGTCTGATATTATTTTTATTTCTTCCTCTATGATAGGCGGAGTTTCATCGATATTCCTAATGACCGTTCTTCATGACTCTTCTAAAATCAAGCAGGACCCATCAAGACTTTATCACGACTTTTGAAGATCCCTTAGGGCTCTCTTAGACCTTTAACGATCTGTTTACGACTTGCGAAACTCTTTCACACTTGTTAGGATTCCTGAAGACTCTTCAAGACTCGGACAGGCTTACGGAATTCGGCGAGACTTTGCCATTTTTGAAGGGGTTTCAAGGTCATATTTTCTATCTGGAAGCGGCAATTCCACCCATTGCCTCCCCCTCCCCCGAGTACCCGTGCCTGTCTTCTAAGATTGCCTCCTCGATCCGACATTGAAATTAGGTCAATTAGGGCAGCACTCGGATGACGCACACCAATTTCCATATTTCCTCTTCTCCCTCTTGAAGCTTCGCTTATATTCTTCTCATTTTCTCGAATCAAGTAATTTCTCCGTTGTAAACACAGAGCGGTCGAATTAACGGTAATAAAGAACGACGGCTCGCGAACTCATTCCATGACCCACTGAATACGTCGGTATTTCTCCGAAATTCACGCATTTACGATATTCCAAATGGTAGACGCTGAACGAAAATTGCTTAATATTTTCGACGAACACGAGCCTGGTTTGCGAGCATGCATTTTTCCGGATCGAGCCGGTGCGTACTCGCGAAGAAATGTTTCCGTCATCTGCTGCACCATCAGCAAAAAATATCCGCTAACTGTGCTTCTACGTTTCGCGATTCCAATTCTGGGTTCCCCAGAATGTCCAGCCTAGACTCACCTCTCGACTAAATCGCTACTGCTAACTAATTCGTTGATAAAATCGACTTATCGTTAACAATGGCGCCCAGTTGGGAGTCAAGTATAGGTGGTCCCAAGAGCAAAAGAGAGTAGCAAAAGGACGGAAGAAAAAAAAAAGATTGGCTCCCAGTTGGGGGTTAAGGTGGTGTGGCCACACCACCTTTGAAAGGGTGGATGATCTCAAGAGCAAAAGAGGGTTAAAAAGACGGAAAGACAAAAAGAGAAGACAAACAAAAGGGCTGAATGATGAAAGCATGAGGGACATACTGCCACGGACGGAAAATTTTTCACTGGTTCTAGTTTTTACTCGTAAAATGAGCAGAGTTGAATGCGAGGTGTCCACAGGTCCACACTTGAATGGTTGTAACGAAAGATCACAGAATGTTTTAAGCTTTAATATCGGCAATTGGAAAGAATTCTTACAACTGGCATAGTGCTTCTAGTACTAGCATGGTTACCTCATGTTTGATTTTTATTTTTTTTACTGAAAATGTATGTTCCTAGAGAAGAAATGAAAATAAATGCGCAATTACTAAAAAAAAAATTAAAAATTCATATTAGTTCGAGAAACGAGCGAAGCGAGGTCCTAACTTGTTATGAAGATTTTGCATTTCCATTATAAAATTTGCGTTTTTCAGAGGAGAATTCTGCGTTTCCGAAAAAAATCAGTTGGTAACCCTGTATCTCTTTTGCAATAACTCTCCCCCCCTCCCCCCTCCATCTGGTCAAGGCTTTCATTTTCCCGTTAAGAGCAAACTCAAGACCACTGACGGGGGTAATTTCGAGGAAAGGGGTAAAATTGTTGTCTCAAACCGCAAATAAAACTACAAATTTTTTTCCGTTTCAATTTGAGTGGTTGAGTTCTGTTTTTTTCCCGTCATTTAAAGGAAAAAGTAATTAATTGGATTCCTAACCAGATGCAAGCACACGCTTGCTAATAGGGATTCACCGGCCGTGGTTATTATTTTGACGTCGGAAATGGTACCTTACAGAAAATCCGAATTGAGGCACATTATATTGAAAACGCTTCTCCTGTAAAATTAAGATTTGTACTTACAGACTTACACGTTTCTTTACGGAAGGTCACATTATTAAAATTCTACTCAATTTTTCACGCTGAGTTCAAATTCAGCGTTCAAATTTGGCGGTGACGCTTCGCTCTCGCGATAGGCTCGAAAATGTTGGACAAATTGGTCAAAAACTGACTGTGACTCAATTTTGACGACGGATTTGAATTCGTCTCGAAAAACTGAGTAATTAGCACCAACGCCGATGCCGAAGCTCTCTGAAAATTTATTCTCGCTCTAAAAGGGACACGATGTAGGGGAGAGTGGCCCAAGGTGACATAGCGACAATTTCTCGAAAACTACTCACGCGAAAAATACAGTGATGTTAAATTCATTTCTCGTTATTTTTGATCAAAAATGATTCCAAGTGAAAGAGCAAAAGGTAAGCTTCAAACATCATATTACATATCCTTTTAAAAATAAGTTTCAATTTTTTTTTTTACTATTTCGAAAATATGATACAAAAGCAAACAAGATAACATAGTGAGCGGAGGACAAGATATGACATACAACCAAATAAGTACTTTCATAATTTTATTAATTGAAATACCTTGTTTCATACAAAATGATGAATTCTTGTCGCATCAGAACTAGGGCACTACAAACATGAGTATAATCATCCGCCATTTTGATTCACAGCGTGCCCGTGGATACCGAATCCAACTATGCGGAGCGTACCGCATAGTCAATTTGGCATCAACGGGCGCAGCGTGAATCAAAATGGCGGATGATTATACCCATGTTTACAGTGCTCTACCAGAACTACTGAAAGGGGTTCTTGGACGGAAGAAAATAGGAAATCTATGATTGATGCCATTAAAAGGAAGCCCATGGTGAAATACGTACATTAGTCAATTTTGTACCTTGTTTTGTATACAATAAAGTGATTTTTGATTTTTTTTTCAATTTGTTTACTTTCACTTTTTCTTGGTTCTTAGAATTGAAAAAAAATAGATCACCTATGTCACCTTATTAACCATATGGCCTAAGATGACATACTTGACAAATTTTTAAAAGACCAAATTTCGAAGCATTTAAAAATTTTCAAAAAATATGTATCCCAAGGATAATGATAACCACAGAGTTGTACGTTATTGGGTTCCAATTAGTTTTTTTCAAATGTCAATAGTTCGCTGAAAAAAAGGGTGAAAGTAAAACCTATGTCATCTGGGGCCTCCCTCCCCTATAGTATGAAGAAATCTTCAAAATTTGAAAAAATCAAAAATTTTTAATTAAAGTCCGTTATCTACTCAACTTTTTACGCTGAGTTCAAATTCAGTGTTCAAATTTAGCGGTGACCTTCTGTTCCCGAGATAGGCGCGAAGATGTTGGAGAAATTGGTCAAAAGAACCTGAGGGATACCGGCTGGCCCCCCTCAGTATGCTTGCTGGAGTATCCGGAGCACTGCCATGATGTACCGTCTATTTCTTTCGGGACTCGTGGGTCCAAGCAAACATTCAGGGACGTGAAAAAGGGGTTCCCAATTGTGAGGTGAAAAGAAATCATCAATAAACTGATGATGAGTATCTGCACAGCATGCAGATACATTGATACATGGATATGTCTTGTAGTTACTGAACATGTTCTACAGATTGTACATTAAATTTTCCATAAGAAAAAGGCTATTAGCAATTTTCTTGTATCTGGATTAGAACTGCTCAAAATGGAGTCCAATATATCCCCGTTAAGAATTATTACTTTTTAACATAGATGCACAGACCTTACGAAGATAACAATCATCTTCTTCAGCTACTTTACTACTTCACAGAGTTATATCGTTTATGGAGCTTATTCACACCCTCCTTTCATCTATATACCCCGTGTTTGAAATCAAGGCCCATGCAATGAGGGGGGGGGGTTTCTAGTATTTTGTAAAGTTTAAGGTCGGTATCCAATAATTGGTTCCACAGGTCGCTAAATTCGATGTTGGTAACTTTTTGGCCATATTTTCTGAACTGTAGCGCATACCAATGGGAAGGAGGTGCAAGATGACAGTTGTGGTTCTTTTCTGATTTGCTCTCAACCCGAGCCCTGGAATTCCATGGTGTCTACAGACTCTTCAAACACTTTTTTCCTAACCTCCATTTTATTGCCTCTTTGGCATAAGACAGTTACATTACGCGAGTTAAGTCTTGAAGGAAGGGAGGGAAAGGTTTCCTGTACGAATTCACTACGTCCATAGAACATTAATTCATGATTTTCATTTATTCAATATATGTAATAGGATTTCCTACAGAATCTTCCATTGGATGGTAATTTACTAATTTTTTTCCTGACCTTTTGGTTGAATTTCTCGAAATTTCCTAAAATTTTCCTGACTTCTTGACCTATTTTCAAAAATCCTGATTTTTCCTGACTTCTCCTGATTTCCTGACCTTGTAGACACTATGAATCCGCTATTTCGAGTATTACTTCAGAGACGTCGGCGAGGCTGTTTTAGGGCTGTCTTAGGCCTCTTCCCTTCTGGCCGAAAAATCGACCTTGGTCGAAATCTAGCGAGTTGCTGCGTGGGCTCGAACCCGGGACCTCCAGATTCCGAAGCCAACGCGCTATCCACTCGGCCAACCAGACCCCCTGACCGTTGTGGTAACCACAGAGAAAAAAAATTAAAGATGAAGAAAAGTGGTCGAACATGATTTTCATAAAATAAATTTCACTTAGTACAAAATTATTGATACAAATTAGCAATTTGTGGGGCCCAGATTCTTTAATCTACATAAATAACATTCCTCATCATTAAATTAATCCCCGCCCCCCCGGGAAAAGATACCAACATTTTCCAATACAATTCTGTACTAAGTGAAATTCATCTTGCACCTCGGTATGCGCCACCGTTCCGGAAATATAGCCAAGATGCTACCAAAACTGAATTTAGCGACCTCTGGAACCAATTAATGGATACCAATATTAAACTTTGCAAAATATTAGAACCCCTATTCTCATTGCATGGGCCTCAATTTCAAATATGGGGTAAATAGATGAAAGGAAGGAGGTGAATAAGCCCCATAAACAATATAACTCTGGGAAGTAGTAAAGTAGCTGATGAAGATGATTATTATCTTCATATAAGGTCTTTGCATCTGTGTTTAAAAGTAATAATTCTTAACGGGGATATCTTGAACTCCATTTCGAGCAGTTCTAATCCAGATACATGAACATTGCTAATGACCTTTTTTATGGGACATTTAATGCACAATCTATTGCGAATAAAAAAACAGTATCCTATGAGGAAAAGTTACACGAGAAATTGAAAAAATGTAAAAATTTTCTAATATAATTTGTATTAAAATTGATTTTATGAACACCCTGTTGAACCGATTCCGACCATATTTTTTTCTGTGGTTACAACTGCTCTCTACAATTACCTGCTGGTACCATTTTTCTGTCATCTTCAGTCGTGAGAAGAAAAAAAAATTTCAAAGATAGAAAACTTTTCAAAATTTGACAACTCAGTCCCTTCAAAAGTATAAGTATGCAAGCATATCTACATATTGTTAAGGTAAGTTACCTACTTACCAGGTGGAAGGGGGGTCGTTACAAAAGATACCCTGTATATTGTACAGTCAACTGTAATATTATGAATAACTACTACTACTATCTTTATTAATATTATTATTATTATTATTATTATTAAGAGTCGGTACCTATATTTTATTTATTTATTTTGCCACTTTGCTACGGCTCTGTACTCAGTACATCCTTTAACATATCAGATATCTCGTTTTTGAACCCAAATACTACTAAGAACAGAAACGTAGCGAAGAGTTTTTTCTGGAGGTAGGGGGGGGGGAATTATTAAATTCACAATTAACACAACTCAAAATTCCCAGTAACAATTTTTTTTTTTGTATTGACTAAAACAAAAAACACAAGTAACTTCGCTACTCGAAGAGGGTCGGCAACGGCAACACCTTCAAATTGCAAAGCCGCAGACTGCAGTCGCGCAACTCCATCACTCATATCAATAAAAGGAAGGTACTCTGTAATTAATTCCAACCAATTCAGGAGGTATCTTCATTTTATTTTTTATTATTTTTATTACAACCAATCACAGTATAAGATGAAATTATTACACTCGGTTTCGATAGTTATTTGTGCGCCCATGAGCGGGTATAGGTCTCTCCCACCGGTGGCATCTATAGGAAATTGTAATTCTTAATACGCTAAAGACAAAGAATGAATTTTATTTCGATTCGAACAAAGTTGACAATTTGAATAGAATACTTGTTAACTAGCATCCAGTTCTGAAAACATCCGAAGTACATTTTTGTTCGTCATAACTACGTACCTCAGCATTAACACAGAACGATCCGATATTCAATAGAAGGCTCCAAAATTTAAATTCGATTCGCTTTTATATTCACGCTTGAGCTTCTCCTGGATGCTTCTCATAACCCGATGCGCAATCAGTTACCCTAGTTACCCGTAGAAAAGTTACCCATTTGCAACTCTCAATTACCCTCGGTTTACCCAGAAACCCGTCAGTTCCCCTTTAATTACCTGGGTAAGTTACCTATTTGCAACCCTTAGTTACAGTTACCCTCAGATTAGTTACCCTTGGTTCCCCTTTAGTTACCTGGGTAACTGGCGAGATTTAGTTACTCTCTACCCGATTGACAATGAGGCCAACTGTGAGTGCATTTGTAAACATCACTGAGTAATCACGCTAATGGTAAGCGATCACTTCACACACACTATCTTAAAATGATGAGATGTTGAACACTCACGAAAAAATGTGATAGGCCAAAAGTCTCAAAACGGTAGTGGTTTGTGACATGTTGCGTGAGCGCTCACCAAATTGTCAATCGGGTAGTTACCCACGGAAAAGTTACCCATTTGCAACCTTAAGTTACCCTCAGATTACACAAAAACCAGTCAGTTACCCTCAGATTACCCAAAAACCTATCAGTTACCCTTGGTTCCCCTTTGGTTACCTGAGTAAGTTACCCATTTGCAACCCTTAGTTACCCTCAGATTACCCAAAAACCAATCAGTTACTCTTGGTTCCCCTTTAGTTACCTGGGTAACTGGCATGGCGGGATTTTGCGCATCAGTAATTGACATGATTCTGCTTGTAGCGTTCTGATTTACGTTTACAAATTCTGTGTACATAACTTAGTAAGGTTTTATCCTGTACTTGTTCAGTTCGTTAGCGATTATTTCATTTGCTGCATTGCACATTACCACAATTGCCACCAAGGGAAACAACATTGTTTCCTCTTCAAGTGAAAACAGCCAGAACACTAAGGCTTCACTGATCGAAACCTGACACAGAACACCAAAATCACAGTTAATACCTTTATCGTACTTATGAGACATAATTCACATCACATTATTCCTTGGAAAATTTACTGATAAAAGTACCACAGAAATATGGCTTAATTCGAAGGAATTGTACACTTATCAAACTGAGAACTCATTTTATACATTAGCAAGCAGCTTAACTTACCTTTTCTAAATCCAGTGAAAGGTTTTCCTTAATTTTCAAAATCTTTTCTAGTAATACATATGAGGAGTTATCTGTCAAAAGGGCCCCTGTCGAGCAAGGGCCGTTTTGGCGGAGATGCTGATTTTCGAATTCTCCGTGTCCTACTTTATTAGGAAACCCCCGCTCTATGTAACAACATATGATATTCAGCAAAACTGGCGCCAATAAATGACTACAAACGCATTGGTAGGAATGCGTCATATACATATAGTCAATGTAACCAATCATACATTACATTATATCATAGAGTGAAAAACGAGTGACTCCATCCAGGATAATACACCTCAGAAATTAGCAAATTACACATTTTGGTTGCATTATGAGCAGGGAGAGACTTCTTCGCAACTACATTAGCTTCAATCACAAGAATGGACAATAACTCGTCATACAGCAAGTTAGTAATTGTATTGTTTCACAAGTTGTAATAATGTATGGTAACTAGCAAAGTAGAAGAGTAAATGCATAAAATTCACCAATATTATCACGGGAAAACAGCTACCGATAAACCACGACACGTCCCACCACACTAATTTTCCCATCGCTCCAGGCCCCTGTCATCTTCCTTCTTTCTTAATTCGTCCGCGTTTGTTTCTGAACGAATTAAACAAGTAATCAGTCATTTCTGTTAATGGAGTCACCGTGAACACTTTTTATAATAACATATTTTTCAGTTAAATCAGTCTGAAAGGAGTATTTCAGCTTGAAAACTTTGAAGTTGTTTTTCTCAAAATCATCATTGCGCACAGGGGCCCTTTTGACAGATAACTCCTCATATATCCAGTTGTGCTTCTGGCGTTTCTGATAAACGTTTACAAGTTCTGTGCATCACGTAGTCAGGTTTTATCTTACTTCTTCACTGTATATGTAGCTAACTATTCATTTGCTACTCGCTTATTTGCTACTAGTTCGCTATTGCTATTAGTTCACTTGCTGCCTCGCATATTCCCACAATCACCACAGCGGAGGTGACCGGTGTTTCGTCTTCAGGTGAAAACAGCCACAAAGTTAAAAGGCTTCACCGCTCGAAACCTGAAACAGAATACCAAAATTACCATTAATACTTTTCTCATACGTATTTATGAGACATAATTCACATCGCATTATTCATTAGAAAATCTAATGACAGAAAGTTGTACTTGGTTGAAATTCTACATTAATTGGACTGAGAAACAACACACTTACCTCTTCTAAATCCAGTTAATTTCTTCACTTTCCTTGATGAAATAATTTCTTCTGTACAGTAAAATCCAAAATAATAATTAATTTTGAACTACACAATGCACTTCTCCACTTTCACTGTAGAATATTCAAATAGCAGGGGGAATTGCCTTCCTTTCAATATAAAAAAATGTGAAAAGATAACTTTTACGCGTAAAACGAAGAATGTTATAGAGTATGATTACAAAATGAACCAAATAAGTCTTCAAACCACGGACCACGTACGTGACCTTGGAGTTATACTGGATAAGCGTTTATGTTTCGATTTACACCTCAATCAACTAATATGTAAGAGCAAAAAAATGATGGGTTTTGTGATGAGAAATACTAGTGGATTCAGAGAAATCCGCACCTTCTTGATATTGTACTACGCGTTCATACGGTCGAATATGGAGTTCGGGATGTTGGTATGGAATCCTGTCTATAAAAAATACTCAGATAAGTTAGAAAGCATACAGCGTCGTTACCCAAAATACATATACTTCAAAATCTTTCAATACTATCCCATATACCTCAATTATGAAGAACTATTGGCGGGGTTTGAAATGGATTCTTTGGAAAGTCGACGTGAGCTTGCAATGCTCCAATACTTGCATAACGTACTGCAGGGGCACGGAGATTCCACCTTGCTTCATGAGATCAACTTGAGGGTACCTCGATCAAATACAAGGCTAATAGAAACCTTCTATGTACATGATCGCCAGAGGGGCCCACTGAAACACTCCTTCTTAACCAGGGCTTGTATACTTTATAATAAACTGGAGAAGAGAGGTCAGGGAAGTGCGTTGGACATTCTTTCACAGTCCGGGCGTGACTTTCGGTTGGCATGTAGGGGTATATTGACAACACGATTGTAACGTTCTGGTATGTGTCATGGTTCTGTTGCTGGAGTTGTACTGGCGTGGGTACGACCTCGTTTGGCATGACGTCTTGGGGGCGACCGGTTTGAGTACATGAGGGGAGGGTTGAGCATATATGAGTGTCGGTGTGTGTGTGTGTGGGCGTGTGGGTGTCAGTGTAAAAGTTTTTTTTTTAATTTATTTTTAATTTTAGTTATAATTTTCAATCATGTAACAGTTTGTTTTTGTTTTTTTTTCCTTCAGTTTTTGTTTAGTTTTGTTCTTGTTTATTTTTTGTAAACTTATATTATTGCAGAGTGGTGCGGGCTATAATTGGTCACAAGACTGTTGCCCGCACCACTTTAAAATAAATAAATGAAATGAAATGAAATGAAATGAAATAAGGAAGCCTGTATTTCACTGATGACACTCCCGTATCTCAAATATAATTTGTTTTATGTGAATGTAATGTAAAAATATCACGCAGCAGATCAAGATCAAAGAGCATACTGGAGAAGTTGAAAAAAAAAGTGATTGCAATAGGCTCGGCTACTAGTAGCCGACCCTAAAAATCGAAATCTCTTTTGATTTGTTGGAGGTTTCCAACTTTTGATCTATCTACTAAAATTTCCCAACTCCGGCGGAGGGTTGTAGGTGCAAGTTGCTCCTGTGCCCCCCTTTTATTTAGTTTCGTCCCTGACTATGAAAAATGATTCTGGACGTCTGTCAACGAACGAAGTCATAAAAACTATCTCAACAATAAACACAACTGAGCTACTGGAAGTAATTAAACGTTATCCGCTACAAGGCCCCTCGGCACTGATGCGATGCCCGAAAAGGTAGTTTCCGGTGCTGTGGGTGCCGTGTCTTAGGGGCCACTTTGGCATGCGTGCATCGCCATACGTCCCACCACACCATCCGTTGAAAGGAGGAAGGAGTAGAAGGAAAACAAGTTTGGTGTAATTCAAAATGGAAACCGAGGCATTCGATTTTTTCGAGAGAGGGAGGGATTACCGCGCTATTCAAATTGTGGATGGGTAGGTGGGTCCTTCGGATTACTGGGTCCGAGTTTACACCACCACTGAAAAAAGCTTTAGGCGCCACTGGATTCCAACACTGACACTGAATCATCCGGTGTCCCCGAAAATCGCAGTTAGTTAACTGGATCAATGCAGAATGCACGGCAATGTACTTGGGTAATCCGTGTACGTAGAATTCACGTCAATCATAATCTATGAATGAAAGATGAGATCGTAATTACTCGCACTACGCTCCCGGCCGCCCGTACGCCGTCCACCGAGCGCCGCATACGTCACCGTTTGTTTATCGCCGCCGTTCGCCGGTGCCCGGCAGCCGGGACCGCGGGTACTCGGTGCCGGTGCCCGCAGCCGCGACCTTACCGCACCGGCGGTTATCGCCTTTCCACATCCGGTCAAAAGTGTCGGAAACGAGCCTCTCGTGCGATCGTACGATGCTACAATATTGTGCTTCTTGGAAACGAGATTTCCTAATTACGACGTTCGCGCCATCAATTGCGTTTCTTAAAAATGTCAAACGTCTGGCGAGGACGTTGAACCTGACATGACGTGAGCTACGTACATCTACACACACATACACACTACGCACCGCACCGATCGCATTTCGAAATTCTCTACGCACGCATCCGTACACCACCCAAACCGAGGGCGGGGGTTTCGCGATCGCGCTCTCCAAAAAGCCCTCGACGCGGACGTTCCTCACTCTAATTCCATTTCAGTTTTCCCGCCAGTAACCGCGTGCCGTCTATTTTGAGCCGCGCCAGACGATTCGCGCTTTCGCCGCTCGCATTCCTGTTGTCGGCTAGCCAAATTTCATTGAAATTTTTCAGCTGATGCAATAACCTGCAGAATTTAAGGCAGTCTGTCGCGTCAACCCAGTCTGCATCCCAACGCCGGATTCGGGATTCTTGGCGGTTGGAGACCTTAGCTAGGTGAAGCTTTCCCTGGAACAAAAGAAAAACTCATACATACGTCAGGGCCTAAAATAATATGCACACTGTACCTACTGAATAGAATTTTTTGAAAGTGTGTGTGTATGAGAGTGTGTGAGAGAGAGAGAGAAACAATGTATTCTGGTTTTTAATGATTTTATCGGTTGGTGATGGTACGTAATGGTAATTTATAGGATTTGTAATTTTTCAGGGAGGAGGGGCATGCGTTTTCGTATTCGGCATTTTTCGTGCATATAGGCGGCGTAACCGTGACCAGGTTCGCTAGTGTCGACCGCCTGCAAAGGTGATCAAGGTTGATGTTCCCAGAAGAAGACGTGTAAAGTTGGTATACTTTAAAGCTTCCGTAATTGCTGAAAATAAGATTTTTTTGAGTCATATAACATGTCAAATTCAAGCTTGAAGTCTCTAGTTCATGCTGAAAGGTAATTTAATGCACTTTATTCGCTATAGTTGGATGAATAAGTTGATTTCCAAATTACTGTTTTTCTTATGGAAGTTTACCATTGGTACAAATCGCGCTTGTAAGCAACTAATACATGAAAAATGGAGTCGATTCAAGTTCATAATGGAAAACTAGAGACCTCAATCTCTAAATTCATCTATTATAAGCCGCAAGAAAACATTTTATTGACTAGAAAAAGCGAATTCAAGTTACACGCATTCTTATGGTGATAACGTCCATGATCACCTTTGTGATTCAGGGCTACCAACTTCAGGAACTCTCGGTTACGCCGCCTATGGATAATCCAGTAACGACCGGCAAACAATTTGGGTTTCTATTTTGATAATTTAAGCCTCGTAGGTACCACCCCTAACTCCAGCCCTGCTGCGTCCGTCTGTAGTACAGCGTAGGATAACTGGACGACCGTTGGGTTCAGCGGCGTATCGAAGAGAAAAATGGGGGAGCCTCCTCCCTCAAGTTTGTCGACTGCCTTTGATTATGAAATGTGAGATCTTTTGGAACGTTCTTGTCTGGACAGTCGAGTCAAATTATAGCATCAAATCAAGTCTAAACGCGATCAAAGGTTTTATGGTGGATTATTGCGCGGACTGGCTCACTGATGACCATGGTGTTTACCAGTTTCAGAAAATGAAAAATTCATGCTATTTTCTTGTTTTTCATGCTTCAAATTTTCTCAAAGAGAACTCTCCCCGCCATGTATATGTTTGTATTGTAGGAAATTTCATGCGCTTTTTTTGGCAGTTTCATTCTGATGAGATACTCTAGTAATACTCATAAATAATATTAATAATAATAATAAATTTTAAGAAAACTTTAAATCGAAAAAAAGTTTTTAGTTAAAACGTTGTAAACTCATGCTTTTACAAAGAAATTGTAAAAAGATCATGCCATGTTCATGTGTTCATGCTATTTTATGCAAAAATCATGCTATTTTCTGGTTTTGCGTGTTTTCAAACCTGGTAGACACCCTGAATGGCCCACATAGCTCCCCTCCCCAACCCGTGTGCCTTTTCCACTGCCGAGGAATAGTGAATGAAATGTCGATTTCTATCATAAACTTGACTGAAACTTGCGATTATCCATTAGATCGAAACCATGACAAGAATCTGAATATTACTAACATCTATATAAACGTGGAAATCTTTATGGGTACTAGACAAAAAATCAGAGTTTATACCGAAAAGCCAATAAAAATTGAAATTTTCACCCAAGTTTTCGGGGGGAGATTCTAATTTCCATTAAGTTTTTATAGAAATTCACAAAATTTCTAGGAATATTTCAGACATCTATCGATGTTTTGATCCAACTGATCGTGATATTTCTATCAGTTCTCTCATAGAAATTCAGAAATTTTATAATTTTGACATACGATAAAAATTGCGTTCACAAGTTCTTTATATTAAGTTTTGCTAGCTGAGTTCAAATCGTTCAGATTTGGCGGTGACGCTCCGTTGTCGTATTCCGTTCAAAAATTTGGAGAAAATTTTGCTCTCTCCCTTTTCTTCCGTCATACACAATTTTTTGAACGTACATATCTCAACAACGGAGCGTCGCCGCCTAAGTTGGAGAACGAATTTGAACGAAATTGATCAGGAAGTCGTGATTAACTAAATTTTTTGGGAAATGTGCCCCCTTCGTCAGTTTCTTCCAATTTATTCGAGTAGCACGAAGTATATTAGAATAGTTTATTAAATCGACAATACACTCTTTCAAATTCCCTAGAAATGATACTAAACATGCAGGGCCGTATACACAAGGGGAAGTAGGGGTACGGCCATGTGCTTAAAAATTCAGGAAAATGCGGACCTCAGAAACATCAGAAAATAAATTTAGTTTAAAATACCCCATATGTTAGGTCCATCCCCCCCCCCTTCGCCATATTCCTGGATACAGCACTGTAAACATGACTCATTTCACTCGAAGAGGAACGTCACAAGGGGTCATACAGCAGTAGATTTTTTTTCAAATAAGTGTGGAGAATTATGCGAGATACGAGGAAAATATGTTAGACAAAAAGTTTTCGTCCACAATTTCCAACAAAATGATATCAAATATGATGCCCCTAACATGAAGAAAACCACCATGAAGAGGATGATGATGATGATAAGGTTATCAGTCTTACAACCGGTTTGATGCAGCTTGCCATTTCTCTCTAATGCGAGTTCCTTCATCTCGTAATAGAACTTACATTTGACACCCTTGATTATCTGCTCAACATACTGGAATCTTTGCCGACCAACCCAATTTTTTCCTATCACTCTTCCTCCTAGCAGCATTAATATTATTCCAGGGTGCCTCAAGTTATGTCCTATTAGTAATTAATTTATCTCTCCTTCTCTTCAGACAATTCCAAATATCCATTTTACCTCCAACTCTGATAAGTACGTCTTCATTTCTTACCTTATCCGTCCATTTGATGCTAGATATTCGTTTAGGACACCACATTTCAAATGCCTCGATCCTTCTCTGGTTCTCTTCTGGTTCACGTTTCACATCCATACAAGGAAGGCTACACTCCAAACATAAGTTTTTTAAAATAATTTTTTCATTTCTACATTTATTTATTTATTTAAAAAGATTACGTTTTCGATAAAAAAGCTAATTTAGCTTGTGCTATTTTACCTTTTACTCCTTCCGTCGTTTGTTATTTTACTCCCCAAATAGCAAAATTCGTTTACTTCCTCGATCTTTTCCTGTCCAATTATATTTAAGCTATCATGTTCATATTTACATACCATTACTTTAGTTTCATCTTTATTTATTGTCATACGATATTCTATACTCAAAACATCCTCCATTCCACTTAAAATGTTTTCCAAATCAATACTCCATTCAGCTAATAAGACAATATCATCTGCAAACTTGAGCATCTTTACTCGCTCTCCATGTATAGTGACACCTGCTTCAAATTTTTCTTTTATTTCTTTTATGGCCCACTCTATGTACAGATTAAATAATATTAGACAGGGCCGGCGGTTTTTTTGTTTTGTTTTTTTTTATTCTAAAAAATCATTATTTTGATTTTGCTGCAAAACTAAACTTAAATATAAACTTTGGCGCCCCTAATATGTAAACATACTGAGTTTTTTTTACACATTAGGGGCGCCACAGTTTCTCTTTTAGATTGCCGATATTCTATATAATTGGTCAGCACTTAGTTGAAAAGCAAAAGACAATCAATTGTAACATCCACAAAACCTCTGCCAAAACAACGACTTTGGCTCAGCGCATACTCGTACTGTATCTAGTTTAGTGTCAGTCATACTAAATCAGGTCAGAGGTGCTAGCACAGCTGACCTTGGCCGACTCATGAGACATGAGTTGCGACGACCCCTCCCCTCTCCTCGCTGATCTCCTCGTGTCCCGCCAATAAGCAAAACAGTGCAGTTTAAAAAAGAAGTTATTTTTTTCATAGGGGGGGGGGCGCCAAACCCTGATCTTATATGTGCCAAAAAAACGGCCCTGAAACTGGAGATAAGGAGCACCCCTGCCTTACGCCTTTTTCTATATTAGCCTCCCCTTTTTCTCCTTCTATTCTTAATGTGGCTTTCTGTCCTTTATATAAGTTTAAGATAACTTGTCTTTTTTAATAATTTTATTCCTACCCATCTTTTTTAGATATCAAACATTTTATCCCATTTAAGTTTATCAAACGCTTTTTCAATATCAACGAAGGCCATGAATGTATCCTGCCCCTTTTTGAATCTTCCATCTACAATTAATCTCAAAGCTAACACTGCTTCCCTAGTACCTCTACTTTTTCTAAATCCAAACTGATCATCTCCTAATTCTGCATCTATTCTATTCTCAATTCTCCTGTAAATTATCCTAGTTAATATTTTTGACGTGTGCGAAAGAAAACTAATTGTTTGATAATTTTCACACCCATCTGCTCCTGCTATTTTTGGTATAGTTACAATAGCACTCTTTTAAAAGTTAAAAGTCCTCTGGCATTTCCCCTTCATCATAAATATAACATACTAATTTGTACAATTTATGAAGTACATATTCTCCTAAATTCTGTAATAAATCATCCGCTATTTCATCCACTCCCGGAGCGTTCCCTTTCTTTAAATCTCTCAATGCTTTGTCAAATTCACCTCTTAAAATTGAGTCTCCCCTCCCATCTTCTTCCGCATCTTCCTCCCTCTCCATTCTTATCTCTTCATCCCCATTATTACTATATAGTCCTTCTACATACTCTACTCATCTTTTCACTTTTCCTTCAGCTGTGTAAATAGGCTCTCCCTTCTTATTTGTTATATGCGACCTGGAATCATGAAATGTGCCTCTTGTGTGAAAACAGATTTTCGAGATAAATAAATGGGAAATGGAATGGTGGTAGTGGTGCCCACAGATTTACATAGCGTGTACATCTGTGATGGTGCGTTCAGACCTGAATCCCACAATTTTCAAATAAGCGACAAAACCTGCATTAGAGAGCGCTACAAATTCACCTGTGCGGGTGAAACCGAAAGGGTGATCATGGATACTTTTTAATGGAAATACTGCTATTCTTAGGAGGGTAAAAAACGGCCGAGAATTATTCCACCCACTTGCATTAACTATAATTTTATTGTTTAGTAACAATACAATAAAATGTATGACGAATTTTTTTTTAAATCAATTTCTAATTCACTTGAAGACGTTTAAAATCTGCTGTAATCTTATGAAAATGACGAATTTTTTTAAAAATCAATTTCTAATTGACTTGAAGACGATTAAAATCTGCTGTAACCTTATGAAAAATTGTACATGATCACTTTTTCAGTACGCAGGGCTACCAACTTTGGGAACTCCAAGTTGTAGTGCCTCTTAGTATAGAATCTTCATCGAGAAAATTGCGTTCAGCGACCTTTTAAATTACTGAAATGATGGCCATATTGGGTTTATTGATGTTTCCTTCTTAAAGCCCCCCCCCCCCATTGCCCAATTTACATTATAGCGAAATCACATGTGCGTGGCGACTTTCCAAACCAATGGAACTAGGTATATCTATATTCGACCCCCGCTTTCAGGCTAGGTAGGTGCTATAACCTCAAATTTGAATTCAGTGACCCTAGAAACCTTCTAGGTGATACCTTGATAGGATTACACGTGTTAATGAAAGCTGTGAAAATTCCCGATTTCAGTCCCTTCTAAAAAAGGATAAAACTCAGAAAAATACAACGTTCAAAGTATGGTATCTCAGGCTTCAGGGAGGGGAGAAAAGTTGTAGAAATCGGTAGAAGAAAAGGTAGAGAAACAGATCTGGAGCAACCTCGCTGCTCGTGGAACCCCATTAGACAGATTTCAAAAATTCAACGATTTCTCCCAGAAGTCTTGTGTTAATGCATGATAGTGTAAAGAATATTTACCCCCCCCCCACACACACACACAAAAAATAATAATAATAAATAAATAAATAAATAAAGTTTTGAGTTAGAAACGAAAAATTTGAAAGAACTTTCAGTAGGTAAAATTGACAGAGAAACTTTTTTTTTGTAACATTTTTCGATCGGACGAACATTTATCGACTTATCGAAAGATCAATTTTGTGAGCCTGTTTGACACTCCGTTGGGAATGTAGTAAATTAAGATTCTTGGAGACCTTTACTTCGTTGATCAGTACGCCCAACTGACCAGCTATGCTAACATCCAGATTTTCGAGAATTTTTACATCCATCTGAAATATTTTTCCAACTGAAATCTATGAAAAATATTCGAATTTTCTAGCGGAAGCGTCCTAGTTAGAGAATTTTAGGCTTCCTCCTAGAGGCCATTTTCCTTCAGAACGTAGTTGTGTACTTTTAGGCGCGAAAATTTTCGTCGAAATTAACGGCTAGCGGCTGGGCAGCTTCTCGCGGCGACAGGTGAAAAAAGCAGTCACGTGATGGCAATTTAAAATTGCGCCTTCGGCTTCTGGATGGTTGTACTGATTAACCGGCTGGATGGCAGATCGATGTAACATGTAAATACGATCGCCCAAGAGCCGAGAGAAAATTATTCTGGTTATTCGTCCAAATTTCTCAGGAGTCACCGGGTGACTCATGGATCGTGTGGATGATGAAATCGATGCGGCTGTTACGAACATTGTGTATCGGTAGCCGGAAAAGTACCTGAAGTTAATTACAAATTACAGCATCGAAATCCGATAACTTAATACGACGTAATAAATTATTATTTCCACGAAGAAAATGAAAATGAAACCAAACAACGGGGGAAAGAGGAAGGTCGCCGAGCTGAGTTGAAGCGATTTTGTTAAACAGTGTGTCAATAAAAATGAGTAGAATATCATTCGCCAGCAAACTGTGTGGAAAGCAGCAGGGCCTATTCTAAGGCGCAGCTGCGCACACTTTGCGCAGTTCCAAAAGTTCGTTGAATTTTTAGCAATTTCAATCTGCTTCCTGGTTAAGCGGTAATTAGCAGTGTTCTCAAATTCTCAATACTGCATAGTGCTGTGATACGGGATTTTGACTTCTGCTGCTTAAATTTTCAGTTCATACCATAATTTTTTTTGGGCGAGGGGGGGGGGGTACACATGAATTTTGAGATTTTTAAAAAATCCTTAGAATAGGCCCTGGAAAGCAGAAGCACGCCATACACTTTCCTAGACAAAAAAAAAGTATTCTTAGAAGCGAATGCTCCATTTGCTCTTCCTTGGCAGCACACAATGATTATAAACATATCTATAGAAGGTATTGTTACCAGATTAACTAAAAGTAAATAGAGTATATGAGGGGTCTGGGAGCAAACAAGACAATTCTTTTGTAAGGGTGCCAATTCACAATTTCTTCTTTCTGTAGTTTAGAGCGCTTTCGGCTGCTATGCCATCTTCAGTGGAGTACCCTAACACTTTTCTCTTTGTCGTCCTGTCCTCTGATCAAACGAATAAATGACGAAAAAGAAACACAGGGCAGGAATAACAGCAACGGAGTATACAGACTGGATTGTGAACACCGTGACATGACCTACATAGCAGAAATAGGCAGAAAATTCACAACTAGAATAAAAGAGCATGAAAAATCACAGAAGCTAAAGGATGACAAATCACTCTTTGGAAAACACTGCAAACCAGGGACACAACCACCACTAGCTGACAGAAAAATACAAAATCCTACATACAGAAAACAACACAAGGAAAAGGAAATAGAAAAGAACTTGAGATAATAAAGGCAAAGACAAAACAAAACAACCACTTCCAAAGCGAGAACCTATTCCAATTACTAATATAAGACTCACTGATAGGATAGACTACACAACCACAGACAACCAATAGGAACGCATCAAATAGGATTTACCGTACGGTACTACACACCACTATAAACACAGGACGACAAAGAGAAACATGTTAGGGTACTCCACTGAAGATGGCATAGCAGCCGAAAGCGCTCTGGACTGAAGAAAAAATTGTGAATTGACACACTCTACAAAAAGAATTTACGAAGTTCACTCACACTCCAACATGGACACTAATAAGAAAGACAAGTTTCAAAAACCTTATTTTTCAGAAAACACGGAAAACTGATCCCCAAAAAACATATATCTCATTATGAGGTGAAAATGTCTCCAAGTCATTCCTCACAGGTTTGAAACATGTTCGCAAAAAATTTTTTGCATGGCTGTAAACCATTATCCCTTCATTTTGGCCAAAATTAAGATGAAATTCAAAAGAAATACTTGACGAAATAATAATGGAAAATTCATCTAATCAACGACCAAATAATTATGTTCATTCGAACAACGTAAATTGAGAACCTTTTACGCAATGCAACTTCGATTACAGCAAGCAGCCTGCTTAAAATGCGTCACAGAAACCCTAATCCCGAAAACTCACATGATCCATTGGAACATGTCACTCTTGCCTCCAACCATGTATTTTGAAGACCTTTTTTACGTTGAAGAAATGAATTTCGCAAAAATCTGTTTACACCATTCAATTCGGCTTGAAGTGCTCTATCCAGTACCATGCTTAACTCGATTTCGTGAAATTTGGATCTTGTCTTGTCTGCACCAAGACCCCTCATATATTCAATTTCAAATGGAGTCAACAATTTTCGACTCGCTACCCTGGCAATTTATGGTTCGCTCTACTCGCAAACCGAACCCAACTTACAACGAGAATCTGTAGAATTGTAGACAGTCTTAAGTCCAATGACAGAAGGTATCGAGAAAGAAGCTAAATTGGATGCAGTATTGAAAATTTTAGGAAAATTTGATGAGGAAATCTCTAGAAAGTATGTGTTTTAAATTTTTGCCTCTCGGTTTATGAATACATATTTTAATGGAAATGATCTCGATTTAGGAGTTTTTATGCTAACTAACATATAAAGAGTTGATTCCTATTATACTAATTTCAAAGAACACGTAAGAAGTCGATTTTTCCCCATATACCTATAGCGCGAATCTATAGAGAATTAAAGACAGTATTAAGTTTGTAAAAACCGGAAGGAAAATCACTGCATAGAGGTTGTGCCGTGTATGTATCGAAATGGGAACCTAACCTAACTTTTTTTAAACTCATTTTTTCTTCTATATTTTGAATTTTGAATAAATAAGAGCCAAGGGGGTAGGCGCCATATTTCTACCGCTCCTGGCCCCGCCAAAAGGAGCCAAACTTAATCTGAACCCAACTCTTAGTGATTAGCCGCTTACAAATAAACAAAAGGTGTTGTCAGCGTAACAAATATAGAAGGAAGAAATTGTGAATTCGCACCCTGCATACAGGAAATATATTTTTCATCTTCCCCAAATGCTTTGATGAAAGTATTGTATGCTAAAGACCGACATAGGTATGTATAATATTATTGAATTTTCTTTTAAATTAAATCTTCTAAAAATTACATTATGAATTAAAAAGTATTACAAAATTAATTAAGAAATCTATCAAATAATATGCATTTAAAAGTAAATATGTTTTCTCCTCCAAAGCTCTCGCTTATAAGACTACGTCATGTTCATATTATGTCTTTGATATTTAGGTATACAATACTGTCAGTCCTGTAAGCTAAAACCACTTTTTTCCCATCCAACAGATGGAAAGTCAGCACCCACTAGACAAGTCTCAACGTAAAACTCGGGAACACCATATCGCTTTTCAATGGGAGAGATCCAAGTTACAGTCACTACTAATGGCTAAAAAGGTACATGGTGGTGGGGGTAAAAAATATATAAATACAGATGGTCTGAATTATTTTCCTCATTCTTACTATGACTATTTGGGAAGGTTAATCAGTAAAAAAGAAACTATAATTGTGGCAGTTTCTATAAAAAGGGGTAACTTTGTCGATCGATCGAAGTCTCAGAAAACGCAAAAAAAGAAAAACAAAATTTTTTGGTCGAAAAAACCAATTTTGAGATTTTGGTTTATTTCTATAGATAAAACATCGCAATAACGAAGAGATAAAATTTACGCGCATGAGAGAGAAAGAGAATGAGAAAAGAATGCGAATGTCTGCGTTCGCTTCTTCGTGGTTTTTCGGAGCTCACGAATAAATCCGATGTTCTGAATTGTTACCACGCAGAAGAGCGAAAAGTTACCTTCCCAACAAACCCTCGTCGAGGCTGATAACGTGATTCCGCGACGAGTTAGGGCCGCTTGACGGAGTGGAAGAAAAAGGTGTGTCTAACTTTAAACGCGTTTTTCCCAAAAACGTGTTTTCGCGCCTTCTTGTTACACTCATCCCTCACCCCTTGTATCGCCCGGAACAAAAAACGCTACAAATCTCGCCTATAGCTCGTTGGAATGGGGGGCATTCATTCCTCTATCACCTATTGTCTGTAACTCAAAATTCGTTGGATCGACAAAGTTACCACTTTTTATAGAAACTGCCACAATTGACATACTGCAACGAGGTACTAAGATTATCAACCTGTTATATAAATATAAAGAATATGTGATATTATGTAGGGTACCAGTAATTTAAATAAGAACCCTCAGACAATCAAAGGGTGACTAAACAAACAACAGACTATAGAAATACTGAAAAAGAGAATATTTGCGAGAAAACAATTATTTTTAACATCCATTGACAGAAAATTATATAACAGAGCCTATTTTTATATAGCAAAACAACAATAATAATAACTGAACAAGCTAAGGTATGAAAATGACTAAATGCTCAGAATAGGTATTCTCATCTAGCAAATATATACAGGTTGTTCCACGAAAGTTCACCCCCCCCCCATTTTTCCCGAACTGATCGGCGGGTCTTTGCCGGACAAATTGCCATCTTCCTGTGGCAAGGTCTAGCTTCTCTAGGGCTTGAAAAATTTTCTCCCTCATTTATGAGGGGCTGTAATGTGCCACCAATTTCGGAATCCTAAATAAAAATATGCACATTGCTGGAAACGGCACATCCTGCAAAATACGAATCCGTGAAAAAAAAATTCAAAATTCATCAATTTTGGGGGCAAGGGCCTAAAGATGACCAAAATCCATCAAAAATCAAAGTGTCATAACCTAGCAAACAAACGATTGAAAGAGGGGTTTTCGAGGTCACGGATTCCGATTACACTATTTAACCCGGTTTAGGGCTTTAAAATCCAAATTTTCAACCTAAAATTGTTTGCATATTCACAAATTTTTTACTTTCTGAATGCAGATTATTAAAGTGGCTTCACGCACATCCTTGAATAGGGAACTTCCTCCAGAGTATGAATCCATGAAAAAAAATTCAAAATTCATCAAATTTGGGGGTAAGGGGCCTAGAGATGACCAAAATCCGTCCAAAAATTGAAGTATCATGATCTAGCAAACAGACTATCGAAAAGGAGGTTTTCGAGGTCATTGATTCCGAATGTCACAAGGAAAAATCTCCGCTGATTTCTAAAGAATTTCACCGGAATTTTGTTGGGAAAAAATTCCAGAAATTTCCAAAGAATTTTTTTGGAAACGTCGGGGAAAATTTTGGATGATTTTTAAGGAATTTCATCGGAAATTGTAGGAAAAAATTCCGATAATGTCCGAAGAATCTAATTGGAAATCTTTAGAAAAAAATTTCCAATGATTTCCAAGAAATTTCATCAAAATTCTTCGAGAAAATTTTTTCGATAATTTTTGAAGTATTTCTGGGAAATACTCGGGAAAACCTCTGATAATTTTTAAAGAATTTCATTGGAACTCGGGAAGAATCTCCGATAAATTTTAAAGAATTTTATCGGAAATTGTTGAAAAAAATTCCAATAATTTCCAAAGAATTTCTTCGGAAACGTTGGAAAAAATCTCCAATAAATTTTAAGGAATTGTATGGGAACTCGGGGAAAATGTCCGATAAATTTTAAGGAATTTTATCGGAAATTGTTGGAAACTAATTCCGATAATTTCCGAAGAACCTCATCGGAAATCTTTAGGAAAAATTTCCAATGATTTCCAGAAGAATTTCATCAAACTCTTCGAGAATATTTTCCGATAATTTTTGAATTATTAAGCCATTGGAGTATTCTCCCGAATATTTCCTATGACAAGCTTCAAAAATTATCGGAAAAACTTCCTCGAAGAATTTTGATGAAACTTTTTGGAAATTATATGAAATTTTTTCTTAAGGTTTCCGATGAGATTCTTCGGACATTATCGGAATTTTTCCCAACAATTTCCGTTGAAATTCCTTGAAAATTATCGGAGATTTTTCCAGAGTTTCCCATAAAATTCCTTAAAAATCATCGCAGACTTTTCCAACAATTTCCGATGAAATTCCTTAAAATTTATTCGAGATTTTTCCCGTTTCCAAAAAAATTATTTACAATTTATCTGAGACTTTCCCGAGTTCCGATAAAATTCTTTAAAAATGATCGGAGATTTTTCCCGAGTGATGAATTTTTTAAAAAATTATAAGAGATTTTCCTACCATTTCCGATGAAATTCCTTAAAATTTATCGGATATTTTTCTCGAGTTCCGATGAAATTCCGTAAAATTTATCGAAGATTTTCCCCGACGTTTCCGAAGAAATTCTTTGGAAATTATTAGAATTTTTTTGCAACAATACCGATGAAATTCCTTAAAAATCTTCCGAGATTTTCCCCGAAGTTTCCAAAGAAATTCTCCGGAGATTATCGAACATTTTTCCTGACGAGTTTCGATAAAATTCTTCAAAAACCATCGAAGTTCCCCCCCCCCCACCCGAATCGTTGCATTTTCTGTTGTCCGTCACCGCGCCACAGAACACAGTAATGTCGCGTTTAAATCTGAATAGACGGCCATCGTGGGCCGTCTTATTCATATTACCACGCAACATGATTCAGCCAAGATTTTCCTGAATGTTTTTAAGCTTCCGTTCTCAATCCCATCTGGCCCTGGGGTTTAATTGAAAAACTAAACATCAATTTTTTTACTCATTTTGACTCATTTTACATTTAAAATTTAAAATATAAAACATACTTTACCTAACCCTGGTTTTTAGTACAAATACATAGAGAAAAGAGAGATAAAGAGGCAGTAGCGCATTGAGATTAAAACTTGGGAGTTTCAAGTGTTGGCACCCCTGTATATGTGTGAGTGATTACTTATGATTTACCGTAAGCGTGTAGCAAACTTCAGGTATCATTAAGTCGATTAGAAATCCACTTTCAAAGAAAATTTGTCCTAAATTTAACTGCATCATCACCAAAAAATTGAATTATAATCAGTTCTACTGGTAGAATTAAGTTTTACTTGTTTTTTCATCCTCCTGAAGATAGTAGTTTTTCTATTTGAAAGTACACATGATCACTCACTCATTTTCACCCGCTAACACCCGCGCAGGTAATTTTGCAGCGCACTCTAGTGTAGAGTCAAATCCCAACAGCATTCGAGACTGTGTAAATCCCTTTTATCTGCTGACTTAGTGATCCAACTACTCAAAGGAGCGAGGGGTGCTATTAAATTCTTCCACATTGTGAATTGCTCCTCACAGGATTGCTTCCTGGATCTGCCATCTGCCAGGGTACTAAATGGGAGGTCGAGGATGTAACCCAATCTATGTTCAGAAAAGGCCCCCGCAATGAAAATTTTGAGAACCACAGCACCGAGTCACAGTTAGGTGAGTTTATTATGTTAAATTGTAAAAATGTCATCGCCTCTAGACGGCCGCGGGGTCTTTAATGGCACACGAAGACAACAGATGTTCACTGATGGGAATCGTACTCGTGTTTTTTCTCTAGAAAGAAAACCACTTATGTATTAAGATTATTGTAATTATTTCGAGTCAAAACACGCACGCAACTAATTTATTCGACACAGCTGCCGAGAGATTTTTTATTACGGCATTTCTAATAAAAGAGCGAAGAGGCTCGTTGTGACGCAGACGCTTTTGCTACTCCTCCGTATGGATGTTTACCAATAACCGAACTTAATGACGTTCGCTAATTATCGTTCGTTTGGGAAACTTTATTTTTCATTGAAATTAAATGAAAATTATTAATTAACGACGACCTGCGAGTGTAATCAAAACAAAGATGAAAGATTCCGATACAATTTCCAAACGTCGATCGGTTCCTGGTACTTCAAAACTTTCGGAAATCTTCCAGTGATTTATTTCGTGCGTAGCGCTGTCAAGTCTTATCTGTTGACTGCTGTGGTTTATAAACGTTTACAAACATTACCGAAGATAATTAATATGTAACATCGATTAGCGAGGAACGAGCGTTGAAATCACCCTACTGCGTAAAACGAAATCAAAATAATACAAACATTTTCTACACGAGTTGCACAAAGATAAATAACTGATTTATAGCACTTGTAAGGAATAATTTTAATGAGATATGAGCCCACAACAAAAAATGACTTCCCAAACCACCTGTTCCCCTGTATTCGAACGAAACCAAAGTCAAATGTATCGACCCCTCCCCCACACGTGTTTAAACACAAAAATAACGTCTGCAAAGTTTCATTTCGCCCACGAAGCCGAAAGATTGAGAAGTTTTTAAATTATCATTATTATTATCATTGGTACAAAGAAAAACTTACATCGTACCTAATTTTTTTTTTAAACAATATACCAAAAGTTTCCTGCATCGGCTCTATTAGTCGCTATTCTTTGGAAATCTGTAATGTCGTCCCGCTACCTCGTTGACGGCCTTTTTCCTTTTTTCCTTTTAAAATGGACTGAGAATGAGGAAATTGTCTTGTAAGTGCCACTGGCGTCGCTGAGCCTTGCTATGTGACCCACATCTCCATTTTTGCCATCTGATGTACCTTACATCTGAATATTTTTAATTACTTTTTGTTTCATGTCCCTTATTCTGATATGGTTTCTCCTTTTTTAGTCCCAGCCACCGAGTTTTGCGCTGTTGTAATTTTGTTCTCATTTTTGGTAGTCAAGACCCCCGTGTGGGAACGGGTAGTAGAATTTTCCCACGGTAACCCTGCCAGTCGTAAACGGCGACTAAAAGGGAACCTCAAGGACTTGCAGCTGGCAAGTGCAGATGTGGCGCACCCGAGGACCTTACGCTAGTGTCTTAACCTCTTTCAGTTCCCACAGTTAAGTACATCCCAGGCTCAGAATCTGTGCGTTAGGCGGGGGACCCGACGTTAGATGCGAAATAAAGACACGACGACGTAAAGTCGGAATGGTCGTGCGGCACAGACAGCAAATATGCTCCCCTCTTAAAATCGGGTTTGTAGCAGTGAGGGCCGTCACCAGCGTCGGGTGACCCGTGTACGACAGACGATGAGTTGCCTACCCCCTTCTTTCCGTAGCCTGTATCTAAGTACAGCTCCGGGCCTAATCCCAAGGTTGGTGTTACCTATGGGCTGTTGGGTTATAATAGTCACAAATAGGAAAACCTGAGGGATACTGGCTGACCTCCCTCAGTAAGTAAGCTTGCCATGGTATTCGGAGCGCTGCCACGGTGGACTGTCTATTTTTCCAGTACTCATGGAAACTGCATGGAGGTTCAGAAATCTGCTTGTTTTTTTTGTTTTTTTTTTTTAAGTAAGGAAAGCGAACCTGCTGGGGCTGGTGAAAGCCGGACCGACAGGGACGCTAGAGAGAAGCGTGCAGCGGAAGGGCTGTCAGAAGTGATGGACTGAGTGACACAGGGCGAGAAGATGGAGACGGAGACCAGGGAACCAGGGACACCCACGGGTGGATCGGGTGAAGCAGGAACACAAGTGGGTGGAACAGGGAACCAGGAATCCGTCGTTAAGACAACAGACGAGTTAAAAAGAAAACTGTCAGGAGCGCAGAGAAGGAAGGCGTAACGTGAGAAGCGGTGATTGCAGGGAGACTATGAAGGAACCAAGGAGAGCACACCTGAAAAGGGAACCTCTGCGGGAACTCCATTATCAGGTAAGAGACCGCGGGAAACCCCGTCGACGGGACTCGAGAAGGCACCGCCGAAGAAGAGCAAGACTACGACCTACGAGTATGTTTCAGCGGCTGCAGAGGAGGGACATAAGGTGGCTATCTTTCGGGACAGCTACCCGAAGACCACTCCGACGGCCGAGGAAGCAAAGGGCGCCAAAGGCGTTATTCGTGAGATGCTTTAGGAACTACCGGAGACGGCGTTACCGGACATCAAAAACTTAACTTTGTATCAAGGGACACTGCAGGTGGTATGCGCGAACCAGACGAGTCGGGAACGCTTTTTGGCGGGGCTCGCCAGCGGAGTGCGACTAGGGGAGGAAACTCTCAAAGTCGCACCCTGAGAGGGTCTGCCGAAGCTGACCTGGAAAGCCTGGTTGATGTCACGGTGTCAGTCTGAGGATAACAGAGAAAAGCTATACACTGAATGATAATTAAGGGTATTGCAAACTAATCTGCACCAATGCAAAGCCGCCTGTTACCTACTGAGTAGGAGGCTGCAAAAGGGGCAAACAGCAATGATATCATCGGGAACAAGTGAGAGGCATACAGATAGCAGAAAGGCACCTCATTTATGCAAAAAATGCAGGAAGACCACGTGCAGCTACGTATCAAGTGAGCTGCACAGTAATACCGGGATTCACCATACGGGATCTTGTGGAGGCCATTTTGGAATATGAGGAGGGAGGGAACAAGAAGAAGATGGTGATATGCTCAGCAATTTCCCATCCGACTCTCGGGACCCTCCCCCAACTGATGAGCTCAGGGAACTGGTGGAATACTGTGTGAGGAAAAAGCTGGGCCTTCTTGTCGGATGCGATGCCAACTCGCACCATACTATTTGGGGGAGTACAGGCACAAATCCGAGAGGGAAAGGACTAGTGGACTACCTTGTGACACAGGATCTGCTGGTTCTGAATGATGGAAGCAAACCAACGTTTATAGACATTACACTCTGTAATTCCAAACTTAGGGACAGAGTCCAGGGATGGAGAGTGTTGGACGAACAGTCTTTATCGGATCACCGATTCATCCAATACCAAATTCGGGCACCTAAGGAGGAACAAAAAGCTATTAGGAACCCTCTGAAAACAAACTGGGGAGGCTTCAAAAATGATTTAGAAAGACTGACGAGGTACAACTGGCAACGGATTCAGAACGTAAATGACCTGGAAGCACAAGCCAACATACTGGATGGTGCACTCAGGGACGCCTACGAGAAGAACTGTGAGCCAAAAATAATAAAATCACAAAAAACCATTTGGTGGACAGCAGAGTTGGGGAAACGTAGGAAAGACACTCGAAGAAGGCTGAGGGCTGCACTGAAAAAAAAATACACCGGCTTACTGGGAACTATATCATGAGGCTCAAAAAGGTTATAAAAAGGCGGTCAAGCAAGCCAAAACAGAGTGGTGGAGACGTTTCTGCGAATCTATAGAAAAGACACCGGAGACGGCACGCCTGCAAAAACTTCTAAGTAAGGAAAGGAGGGTGGAAGAGGGACCGCTCAAACTCCCGACAGGTGGTTTCTATACCACCCCGAGAGAAGTAATAGAGCACCTCACTGACACGCACATTCCGGGAGCAAAAATCATGGAAAACACACAGCCGCAGCCAGGAGCCAACTGTGGGAAAAACGGAACGGATTGGGAAACGCGAAGGAGGTGGTTGTACCAGACAGGGTATATTGGGCGGTAAACATATTCTCGCCGTACAAAGTACCGGGCCCAGATGGAATCTATCCAGTCTCCCTACAGACAGGACTAGAGACCATAATGGGACCCATTCTCATTAGGGTCCTCAGAGCATCATTAGCCCTAGGGCACATTCCAAAATCGTGGAGAGGTGTGAGAGTGATGTTTTTGCCAAAACCAGAGAGACCCCTGTAAGGCCAAATCCTACAGGCCGGTAAGTCTCTCATCATTCATGCTAAAAAACCTTAGAAAAGCTGATAGACAGGCACCTAAGAGAGGATAGCCTGAAAAGGTTCCCACTACATGAGAACCAGCACGCATATAGGGCAGGCAGATCAGTAGAGTCATCACTGCACTCGCTTGTTACAGCAACTTAGAGAGGGATGACTGGCGGAGATTATGTCCTGACAACATTCATAGATATACAGGGAGTGTTTGACGCGACCTCTCATGAATCAATAGAAACAGCCCCGAGGGGAAGGGAAGTGAAGGAAAGCTTAATAAACTGGATTGTATCTATGCTAAAGGGCAGGGACATCCGGATAACGAACCAACAAGAACTGATCCATGAAATGACCATCAGGGGCTGCCCACAAGGGGAAGTACTCTCTCCCCTACTGTGGAGCCTGGTGGTGGACAGTTTGCTGGAGGAGTTAAATGGTCAAAAAATATAAACACAGGGCTACGCTGATGATTTGGCTGTGGTGGTAACCAGCAAATTTCCGGGAACCATCGCGGAGTTAACGCAGTGGGGACTCCGATGTGTAGAAAGATGGTGTGTGAAAAAGGGGTTATCGATAAACTCGGACAAAACTGAGATCACTCTTTTCACCCGTAAAAGAAAAGGCAAGGAGTTGATCAAGGTGCAGTACAAGGGAAGACCGTTAGCCCTCACAGGAAAGGTGAAGTACTTAGGAGTATATCTTGATGAAAACTCTCCTGGAGGGATCACGTCTCAGATCAAATAAGAAAAGGGATTGAGGCTCTTTGGGCTTCCCGCACCTATGTCGACAGGACCTGGGGACTCTCTCCCAAAATGATGCACTGAATATATACCCATGTAATACGTCCCAGAATCATATATGCGGCCATTGTGTGGTGGGACGTCCACCTGGCCAAAGTCAGAGAGGAATTGAACCACCTGCAAAGACTGACGTGCGTGATGACAACGGGGACAATGAGAACGGTGCCGACAAAGGCACTGGAAAGGCTCCTAAACTTGCCATCACTTCACACTGCTATAGAAGCAGCTGCGATAATGGGGGCTTATCGTCTGGATCAACCAAACCTTCAGGCCCAAAAAACAGGCCACAGAAGGATATGGGAGATGGCGGGGACGATAGACAAATGCTTTGAGAGGCCAAAGGATAGAATTGCGATGGAACATTTCTTTGACAAGCCGTACCGTGCTCTAATACCCACCCGGGAGGCTTGGGCAAAGAGGTGGCCAAGCATTCTAGGAAAAGAGGAGAATGTATGGTTTGCGAATGCCTCTAAGAATGACTAAGGTGTAGGAATCGGAATCACGAATGCAAAAAGCGCTGACAACTATACTGGGCGAGGGCGTCACTATCCTCCAAGCAGAGATAGTGGCGATCACGGTGGCCACTGATAGAAACCAGCAGAAGGGCATTGTTATTAAGCAGATCTATATCTGTACAGACAGTGAATCGGCTGTTAAGACACTATTGTCACACCAAACTACATCCCTGGTGGTGACGGAGTGTGTTAACAAACTGTACACCCTTGCTCAGGAGAACCGTGTCACCATACTATAAACACCGGGACACTGCGGCATAAAAACAAACATGATCGCTGGCAAGCTAGCAAAGGAGGGCATAAAAAAGGAAATGGCAGCACCCAGACCGTGTCTTCCTGTAGCACACAGCGACATAAAATCCAAAGTACCGGCTTGGATAAGTAAGCAGACGGAAATGCACTGGTGGTTGGCCAATGGCATGAGCGTCAGAAAAACACTGATAGGAGACGCCCCCCCGTAAGTATGCCAAGTTCCTATTAGGGCTTGACAGGAAACATGTAAGGCTCAAGGTCGGACTACTAACCGGTCATGGGGCCACAAAACACATGTGGTATAAAATATAGGAGTGGTAAAAAGCGGCTCCTTAGGTACTGGTGTGGTGGGACGTATGGCGATGCACGCATGCCAAAGTGGCCCCTGAGACACCGCACCCCCGGCACCGGAACCTACACTTTCGGGCATCGCATCAGTACCGAGGGCTCCTTAGGTACTGTGGAGAAGAGGAAGAAACCTTGATCCATATCACATGTCAATGCCCAGCAATAGCCGGGACAAGACGCGAAGTATTGGGACGGACTAGAGTATCCAGCACCCAGTGATGTCAAAGGGACAGAGCTAAGTAAAATTCTCACATTGGCTATAAAAGTGAGGCTACTGAGCTGATCTTAACAGCAACTTGAGAGTGCAATAGACTGCAAAGTCTGAGCACTCAGCGCATACAGCGCCACCTCACACACAAATGAAATGAAATGAATTGTAGTCAAGAGCCAGCTGGTGAGTGTACCATCATTTCTGCAATCCTGCGGTCGAGAAGATAGAAATACTTTTTCAAACCTCTCCGGATATAATTTATAATGTTCAAGACTCCACCAGGCTTGTTTAATACTTTCCAGAATTGTTAACCCAAGTATTCTTGCACAGGGCCGGTTTTAAGTACTTTGCTACCCTGGGCTGCAGTATTTCTGCCACCTTATTTTTTTTACACCCCCTTCCGCAAAATTGAGGTAATTGTTTTTTTTTGGGTCGCAAATTTTGCCGTCCCAAAATTTTGTCGCTCTGAACTGTAGCCCAGTTAGCCGGTATGGTTAAACGGGCGCTGAATTAACACCTATCAGTCCTAATATATCACATAAAAATCATCCGTTAGTGGTAAAATGCATGGTTTTAGAAAATTCCGAAGTCAGATCTGAATTCATAATTAACGTGAAAACACTTCTAGAAATATTATATATCCTTTCGTTTACCTCTTAAATATAATTTTTCTCATTTTCATGAGAACCTCTGAAATTCCAGGCTGTATGGGAAACCAGTAGTAGTGCCTCCTTCCGAGCAGAAGGTATGCTGTAGGGTGATCCCGGTGGGACAAGGGGGCTGGGAAGCCAAAAGGCATAAAAAAGCAATCAGTAAGAGTTGAAATTTCCGAATCACAAGACCATGACTAAACCCTACTTACTACATAAAAATTTCTCAACATACTCTATTGCATCCAAACATTCTCATCTTAAGGCGTAAGTACCATAAAATGTTACTGATTTACCTAAAGTTCTCCTTGTAAGAAAAAATACAATTTTGGAAGTATTTGAAAAATTCAAACAATCCTTTCCACTTCCAGTCAACGTGCATGGATATTAAGGTGATCGTCATTTTTGAACACCGGAATTTCTACCGGAACCCCTCCAGTTTCAACAAAATACCAAAAAAAAAAAAATCCAATGAAGTTTAGCTTAATCGGAAACGAGGAACACGTGCCCCATGTCTTCTACCCTTTTATAAAAAAATACATTGAATAAAAATTTTTAACTGAAAAAATTTTTCGTGGAATTTAATTAGTTGAAAATTTGTTCTCATAATTTTCAAGAAGCTATACGATGCTGGTCAAGCACAAAATATAGCTTGACTATGCGAAATGTGGGTCAGTGGCCTCAAGGAATGACTCTCAAATGAAAAGAGGAGGAGCGGAAAATTAAACTCGAGATACGGATTGACTTAAAGATTTTGAGGTTTCTTAAGTCGATTTGCGGGTAATTTTCACGTCTGATCCCCCGAGGAACCACGAAAGGAGAGGTTAGCACCAAATATTGTTAATTTCTTTGAAATATCACCTTATACAAGTTTTCAAGGTCGCTGAAATTCGTATCCGACTCGTCTGGTGGCCCCTGAAAGGATGCAAATAAATTTTTTTTTGAAATTATTGAATAGTAACTAGGACACCTTCCCGATCAACTTATTATTACTATTATTTAGTCGCAGCTCCATCTAGTGTCACTCCGAGAAGCTGAATGTAAGAACTACTTCAAAGTTGAATTCAGCTACCTGAAAAACCATATGTATATTCTCGGCCCTCCTGTTCTCTTTCTGAAGCCATCCCATGGGGCCATTGACCTTCATTGTGGAGCCAAACTATTTTAGTTTTGGGCACAGCCCCGTAGCCAATTGAAATCGATGGTGTAGTTCCAATATGACGGTAACACACTACATTTTTAGGCTACATTTCGGGCGATCTTTCTCCGGCCTACACACACAAAGGAGCATACTGGCTTTGCTCACACTGATCCGAGAATCGACGATTGCAGCTCATTTACTTTTGAAAAAACAGTTCAAAAATTGTCTCCGGTTATCTGTACCAGTGTCTGCGACAGACATACTTCCTTCTTTTTTCATTCGTTTCAAGGCATTCAAATGAAAATTTTCTGAGTCACTTTGTTTGCCTGTAACGCAACATACGCTACAGATGTGTTTAAAGTGCAAAAATGAAGCAGAAGGTTTAGGGAATCGAATAAGCTATTAACGACCGCAATCTATTCAGTAGGTCATCAGCTAAGATTGCAAATATTAGAAGACATTCCCACATCGGTACATACGGTATTATGTAAAATTTACGGATCGTGAACATTTTGAAAATTTTCAAAAATTAACTTGGATAAAAGAGAAAAAAGGTTATCGGGAAAATCTTTTACAATCATTGTGGACAGTGACCTATGCGTCACGTTTTCAATTTCTGAAAGCGTAGTTTCGAAAATTCAATCACTGGTAGTGATAAAGCCATGATACGTATAAAAGCTTCCGAGTCATAATGAAGTTAAACGCAATAATAAACTGAATGGCGCAAGTCGTAAGCTTCTCTCATATCTCTACCAGTTCCGGAAATACGAGGCTATAAAGTTGAAATGTGAAAATTTCAACCGACACGAATTTAGTTCGGGGAGAACTGAAGGGAGCTTCGAAGGTTTTGGTAAAAGTGGAGCTAATTTTTGGAAAAATCTGGCGACCGAGGTTTTAAAACTGAGACGAGTTGACATGGAATAAGGCTGCGAAATTGTACTGGTCTATTATTTCTAAATCCGAACTGTCATTCAGTAAACATTTTCGAAACAGGCATATGGATACCGTATGTTTACCCTTCGCTTATCCCTCTGATCCTTCCGCCCTGCAAGAAAGGTCGACTTCCTCGAAATTTTCAAATATTTTGCAGGCTAACACTTCCAAGAACCGAGTCTCGACCTGGAACCCTTCCTCCACTGACAGGCCGAACGCTTCAGCGCCTGTTGAATCGAAAGGCCGAAAATTGTCAGCCATTGATGTCCATCGATACCCCTTCCATTCTCATTCAGGTAACTAACTCGGATACACCATTTCGAGCACAACTCGACTTGCTCGTCTTCTTTTCGCCGCAAACTGGAAACGGAAATCGGTCCGCATTTCATTCACGTTCGCAAATCGTCCTCTAATCGAGTAATTGACCTTTGTCGTCGTATACGCTCATTCATTGTAATCGATTGTGAGAGAAAAAAAAATTGTGGAAAAACGGCTAGCCGCCAGCGGCTGTCTCAGAAATGACTGAAAACTGGTTCAGGTGACATTACCTACGACCCGAATTAGAGCGTAACAATTTGAGGAATTTCTACGCAGCCAGATGGCCGTAGTTATCTAATGCGAAAAACAGAAGTACGATAAGAAAAAAATTGCTGACCTGCGCTGTTGTTTTTCTTGTGCCTGACGCAATAGTCGATGCACATTGAGTGCCCCCTAGAATTCTGGGAAGACCGGAAATCATAAAATTCCAGGTAATTGGATCGAACAGGGTTTTAGAACAAGATGGTTTTATTTTTTGTAAGTTACTCTCACTCGGGGCGTTGTACTACGTGGGAAATTCAACGAACCTTTGCACCGCATACGCATTAGTAACATCGGGCTTACGCCTTTATCGATGATTCATATAGCGATGATTTTCCCCGAATTCCAATGAAACTGTTAGGTAACGGAATGATCTTTAAATAATCGAACGCGTGCGTTATCAAGGGGGAAAACAACCGATAGTCTGAGACAAATTTCAAAAGAATTCTTACATTATGACACGAGAGTGATTCGTGTAAAATCTTGTTGGCCAGGTACGAAGTGCTTTCAGAGTCGGATTCACATTAGGGGCACTATGCTGTGGCTCTGGCAGGAGCGTAACCTGCGAGGCTAGGTAGACCTGGCTACATCATATAAAGCCTTTAAGCCCCCGGCTAACCTACCTGCAGGAAATTGGATAAGTAAAAATGAAAATTAGCGGCACAAATAATAATTAAAAAACATAATTTCTTCGAGAAAATAAACTAAAGCGTACTACATGTGGAACCTCTCGATAACAGACCCCTATATAACAAATTCCTCTGTATTGCGAATTTTTCTTCCGTCCCTCTACCTTCAAGGAATTTGACACGTAAAAAGGCCGCTTTATGACGAACAAAACACTCTCTATACTGAATATTTGTACGGCAAGAAAGGAAAAGCGTTACGACCAGGTGGGGTCATATACAGGGTTAGTCGATTTTCCTTCCGCCATAGGAAAACTCCGTTACGCTGAACGAAGTATGACTCAATTTTTTCACCAGGCGAGCGGTTTCTGCGACAAGAATTTCATGAGAAATATTTGGGGAAAACCCAGATAACTTTCGAAGAATTTCATTAAGAATCTTTAGGAAAATTTTTCTAAATCTCCGAAGAATTTCATCGGAAATCTTCGTGAAAAATCTCCTATTCAGGAAAAATTTGCGATAATTTTCGAAGAATGTCATCGGACATCATTGAGAAATATCTCCAATGATTTCAGGCAAATTTTGTTAGAAATTTTAGGAAAAATCTCCAATGATTCCAAAAAATTTTATCAAGAATCATCGAGAAGTATCTCTGATGATTTCGGAAGGATATCCTTAGAAAAATTGTGATGCTTTTCAGAAATTTTCGTCAAAAATGTTAGGGGGAGATCTCCAATGATTTTCAAGGAATTAATCAAAAATTTTGGAGAAAAAATACGATTTTCGGAGAATTTTATCGGAAATATTTAGAAAAAAGTCCAGTGTTTTCCCAAGGATTTCCTCGGAAATTTTCGGAAAAATTTTTCAATAATTTTTAAAGGATTGCATCGGAAATTTTCGAAAAACAACTCTGATAATTTCCGAAAAACCTCATCGAAAATTTTTGAAAAAATTTCCAATTTTTTAAAAGAAAGTTCATCATTGCATTCTTCGAGGAAAATTCCTGACAATTTTCGAAGAATTTCATAAAAAATATTCGAAGAAACACTCCGACGGTTTCTGATGAATTTCATCGAAAATCTTCTGGAAAAATGTTTGATAATTTCCGAAGAATTTCATCGTAAATTTTCGGAAAAAATTTCCAATAATTTCGGAAATCTTTAGAAAAAATCTCCATGATTTTCCAAGAAATTTCACAAAAATTCTCCGAGAAAATTTCCTGATAATTTTTGGAGAATTTTATCGAAAGCACTCGGGTATTAACACCAAGAGTTTTGAAGAATGGTACCGAAAATCTTCTAAATAAAACCTTGGATTATTTCCAAGGAATTTCGTGAAAAGTATTCGGCACGATTCCTTTGATTTTCAAAGATAATTTCCGACGAACTCTATCGAAAATATTAAGGGTAAATTTCCGATCATTTTTAATGAATTTTATCAGACATCATTGAAAAACAATATCGGATGATTTCAGAAGAAATTTGTAGGATATTTTTAGGAAAACTCTGCAGTTATTCCGAAGGATTTTATCGGAAATCATTGAGAAGTACCTTCGATAATTCTTGAAGGTTTCCTTCAGAAAAATATTCCGATGATTTCCAGATATTTTCATCGGAAATTTTTGGGATAAATATTTCGATGATCTCAGAAGAATTTCATTAGAAATGTTCGGGAAAAATCTCCGATGGTTTCTACAGAATAATTTCATTAGAATAATTTTTGATGGGATTTTTCAGAAATTATTGGATTGTTTTTAAAAATTATCGGAAAATTTTCCCGAAGATTTTCGAGGAAATTCTTTGGAAAACACTGGCTTTTTTTCTGAATATTTCTGATGAACTTCTCCGGAAATCAACAAATTTTTTCTCCAAAATTTCTGATTAATTCCTTAGAAATCATTGAACATTTCCCCCGAACATTTTTGACGAAAGTCTCTGAAAAGCATCAAATTTCTGCTACGGATACCTTTCCAAAATCATCAGAGATACTTCCCGATGATTCATAATAAAATTGTATGAAATTATTGGGATTTTTCTTAAAATTTCTGACAAATTTCGCCTGAAATCATTGGAGATATTTCTCAATGATGTCCGATGAAGTTCTTCGAAAATTATCCCAAATTTTTCATGAATATGAGATTTTCCTCGAAAATTTCCGATGAAATTCTTCGGAGATTTAGAAAATTTCTCCTGAAGATTCTTGATAAAATTCTTCAAATGCCATCGGAGTTTTCCCTGAATATTTCCCATGAAATTCTTGTCGAAGGGTCCGCACGCCTGGCGAAAAAATTGAGTCATACTTCGCCCAGCGTAACGGAGTTTTCCTGTGGCCGAAGGAAAACCGACTAACCCTGTATAATCCCAAGAAAATAGACTGTAAAAGACCAGGTGGGGTCATACATATTATTATTAGATTTTAGCAGACAAAAGATGTAAGTACCAAGATGAAATTTGATATACAAGGTTAGTCGGGTTTCCTTCCGCCATAGGAAAACTAGTTTTTTTACGAAACCAAGAGCACGTTGTTTCGCCAGGCGAGCGGTCCCTTCTCTCTTCGACAAGAATTTCATGGGAAATATTCGGGGGAAACTTCAATGGCTTTTGAAGAATTTTATCAAGAATCTTCAGGAAAAATGTTCTAAATCTCCGAAGAATTTCATCGGAAATTTTCGAGGAAAATCTCCAATGATTCCAAACAATTGTATCAAGAATCATCGAGAAGTATCTCTGAAGATTTTGGAAGGATATCCTTAGAAGAAATGTTGATGCTTTTCAGAGATTTTCCTCAAAAATATTCGGGGAAAATCTCCAATGATTTCTGAGGAATTAATCAGTAATCCTGGAGAAAAAATGTGATAATGTCCAGAGAATTTCATCGGAAATATTCAGAAAAAAGTGAAAATCATTGAGAACTACCTTCGATAATTCTTGAAGGTTTTCTTCAGAAAGAGCTTTCTTGGAAAACGTTGAAAATTTTTTCTAAGAACTTTCTATGAGATTCTTAGGAAATTATCGGAGTTAATTTTCGAAAATTACCGATGCAATTCTTTAAGAGTTATTGGAAAATTTTCCCGAAGATTTTCGAGGAAATTCTTTGGAAAACACTTCACTTTTTTCTGAATATTTCCGATGAAATTCTCTGGACATTATCACATTTTTTCTCCAAGATGACTGATTAATTCCTCAGAAATCATTCGTGGCTAGTAAACGAACTGCGGCTGCACACACTCCGACACAGAGAAGGAAAAACTTTAACGCAACTAAGCTGCAGGGAAAGCAACGGCTTACTACCCCAACTAACTTGCCCAGGAGAGTCACGTGTCAGAAATCGTGACCGCCAACGTCTGGCATCGGATATGGCGCCTGAAAAAGAAGAGAGAGTCTATTTTAGATACAGAATGTTCAATGAGGTCAAGAATTAAAAAATTGGGGATTATTGGAGGACTACTGAAGGATTTAGAGATTTTGATTTCGGGACTTGAGGGACTGTTCTTAGTTTTGCATGATCAAGTCCTCATAAGATTATAACAAGAAAATTCAAAAGTATTACTTTTATTTAGGAAAAATACTTCTCTCTTGATTTCCGGAGAGTATTCTATCAAAATTGAAAATTTCTGGGGCCGGGGAAACCTTTTCTTCAAATTGGGCGACTTGGGAGGAATAATGCCGAAATAGGGGGATACAGGAATATATTGTACCTCCCTCCCCCCCCTTAAAAAAATTGAAAAAAATTGAAAACCAAACAAATTAAAAAAATTTCAAAAATATTCAGAAAGTGAAAAAACGGACTTCATTAAAGATTTCAGAGATAAGATTTACTCACGTTCAGCAAGTTTTGGAGAGTCTTATAGATTCTCAACTGTTAGTATTCAAAACTGGAGGGAGGCATCCCGTTCCTCCGATAGAGAAAAAGATCGGGTGAACAGAGACGAAACTATAGGACGGTGTAGGGGTTTGAAAAATCCCCCTCCCCCTCCTATAATTTGACAGTTGGCAAATTTTGAAACAGTTCATTTGAATTTTTCATTCTTTATGAATGTTTGCTAGTTTTTTTTTTTACAATTAAAAAATATTTCTATTAAAAAATCGGAAAATTTTTAATTTTTTAAACATTTTGTCGGCGAATTTGTAGTTAAAAAAAAAAGATTTGCTCCTCAAATTGAATTTCGTTTCTGAAAATGGAATACCCTGGGCTCCTGTCACAGACTAGTCAGTCAAAAGCTGAAGGTTTCAAGCTGAGTATCGAACGTTAACTGAAAGGTTGAAACGAAACTGAAATGTGGAAAACCTGAAAGTCGGTAGCAAACGTTGAATTTCGAATTCCAATGACTATTCTGCTTTTACTAAATTCTCTGTTTGACCCAGAGCCTACAATTTGAGAAAGTCGAACATTTCATTAAAATCTAAAAGTTACTTATTTTCCAATGTCACAAACTGAATCCGATAGCAAATGTTCTATAGTTTAATTTACGGGCTTTTGTCCTGGTGAATATAGGAGGGAAATTTGGTCTGGAACTGAAGTCAAAACTCCATGTGTTTTTCCCATAAGAATAATAGGGAGCTCACGTGGCACGGATTCCCCTAATCCGATTGACCTGAAACTTTGTAGTTTTTTTGTTTGTTTTTTTCTAGTTTTATTGGAACCAATTTAGGAAACGAATCAGAGGAAATTCAGAAAAAAATATCACCAAGAGTAAATAACGACCAGCTTAATGTGTACAGGAAGTTGTGTATTCCCTTCAAGTATTCCTAACATCATTCCACCTTACCCTTCCAGACTAGGGTATGCTCATGGACGCAAATGCGAGTGCTTGGGGGATAAGGTTCCAATCTGCATTTTCAGGGACGAAACTATGGGGGGGGGGGGTGGAACACCCCCAATAATTTGGCAATCGGCAAATTTTGAAACAGTTCATTTGAATTTTTCATTTTCTTAGAACGTTTGTTTGTCTATTTTTTATTCAATTAGAAAATATTTTGATTAAAAAATCGGTAAATTTTCAAATTTAAAAAAACTTTTGTCAGCAAATTTTCCTTTCCACACCTCCCCTCTCCCCCCAACTGAAAGTCAAGTTTCGTCTCTGCGTTTGAAGGGTGTTATACGTTGAAAATTTTCAAGAATTGTTACTAATCCTTTTTCCAGTGCGTTGAAAAAATTGAATAGCAAACACTCAAGTTGATCGGATTAGACGAACCAACTACTGAAATCACTCATTCTGCAGGTGACCAGACGAAAAACGTATTCTACATTGAAAGCACGTGACTGCCAACGCAGATACATGCAGTAGGTATTTTAATTATGTGTACAGCTACACTATACACGTATTTTCAAAGTATATAAATGGGAAGACGTAGTTTAGAACGAGTCGGATGCCAGAGCACCCCAGACACGTATTGCATCATAGTCAAGTGATGATACATCTCGCTGATTCCCCGTCCGCCGCACTGTCTTACCGTGCAGTTTTAATTGTGCTCTCGGAGAACATCAACATTTGCCAAATTAATCGACGATTATCTCTTCACTCGTCATTTAATTTTAGAGATTCGAAATACGGTCGTCCAACCAACGAACGTGTTCTACAAACAGATGGGAGGGATGTTCGCCACCACTCATTCAAATTCAAGAGGTTATCTAATTAAACAGTTCTCAGAATTCCGTTTGACTCTGACTTCCAGCTTCAATGGGCTCGAAACGTCGAAACCCTTAGAGCTAAATTTACTCAAGAGAACTGCGCTCCGAAGCCGATCACTGAAACTCATTCAGACGTTCTTAGAACTGATAACAGATACACAGCTGACTGGTGAAAAATCCTACTCTTTGGCCAGGAAATAACTCACAATTTGAACCAAAAAGTAGGGTGTTACAGCTTAGTATGCTACGTCAATAGGTGATAGCACTCAGCGAGAGAAACCAACAGCGTTATAGACAAGTATGGCTTATTCTCAACAATGATGTGGTTACTAGTCGTCAAAGTTTGGAAACGGGGAACTTTCATCGCGGACCTGATTAGGTACTTATTTTAGTTTAGAATTTATTCGAAGGTAATTGATGGGTAGTACATTGAAAAGCAAACAGAAATTCACCGAACTGAATTGCTTACTTTTGGTAAACAGAAATTCACCGAACTGAATTGCTTACCTTTAATATTGAAAGGGCTGAACCGGTTTTAAAATTCTAATCATACAACATGAATGAAGAATATCGAAGTGCACAACTTTCAATTTTTGCGGTGTCTTCAGTTTTTGAGATAGGCAATGAGCAGTCATGATTGTTTTCGTTTCACTTTTAAAGTATAGCCGCGATTTGTAGCCACGTTTGACAAAGAATGACCATTTTAACTGGTGAACTTTCATTCAAAAATTTTTATATTTTTCAAATTTTGGAACTGAACTTTGTCTGTGAACACTTCTTTGCGACCTGTTTCGAAGGGTCACAGAAGACGGTGTACTGAAGATAAAACAAAACTTGTTATTTACTACCGATCTCCTATCTCGAAAATTGAAGAGGCTACAAAAATTAAATGTTCTACCCTTCAAAAATTAGACTCAAATTTTATGATTAGAATTCCAAAAGTGGTGTAACCCTTCAATATCACAGACAGACAATTCAATTTAATAAATCTTTGTTATCCTTTCAATGTTTTACCAGTAGCGTGCATTCCAGGCAAGCAAGGTAAGCACCGCTTACCCTGAAAATTACCGAGAAAATCAGTTTTTATGTATAATATCATAAATTCAACTTGTAACAAACAAAAGATAATGAAACATTGGGCAAAACAGCGACTATATTGACGCTCAAGTATATAAAAAACTCATGGAGAGGTATACTGTTCGGCATTTGACAATCCTTGTACATGTATGTATATTTGTATAGGCCAGCAAAATTTACATCGGATCTACTGCTTCTTTTCCATACTGCACATAACACTGCACGACTTACGCTCCGCCTCTGTGTTAATTACCAACACAAAAACACACTAGCATGTTCAACGCGACAAAACCTGTGCGTTCGGCTGCGTTCTGGAAGCACTTCCAGCTTGAATTGGCTACACACAAACGTCAAAGTTGACAGTGGAATGTAATTATGTTCTTCCACTAGTCAACGCGTTATGTTTGAAAATGCTCCAGTTTTTTTGCCCACAAAATGCGTATTTGATATCTTATTGAAAACCCGCGACTTACTCTTAATGAACAGTTACAAATCATTAATAGTGGGAAGCCTAAACCAAAATTACCATTTTTAAAACTGAGCAAAAGAGAGGTGGTTCGAGTTTTACTAGACATTGCCACGTATCGCAATATGAAAACATTTTGTGGTTAACCAGTTGTGAAGATGGTGGGAAACTGTTTTGTTGGCCATGTCTATTCAGGGACATACCAATAGGGGTGGGGCAACTCCCTCCCTGTAAGAATTTTTCACTCAGCAGTTGGGAAAATTTACAATTTCAATCAGGCGGAGTTGGAAAAATCCAACAAGTCAAAAGTTTTTTTTCCCTTTGATACTTGTGAGAATTGAGTTGTGAAATGGGAAAAATCCAACAAGTCAAAAGTTTTTTTACCCTGATGTTTGGGAATTTTGAGTTGAGTTAGTTAGAAAAATCCAACAAGTTAAAAGGTTTTCTTTTTTGCTTTGATACTTGGTAATTTTGAGTTGAGTCACTTGGGACTTTCACAATTTTTGCCCCCACCCCCACCCCCTCCCAGGAAAAACTCTTTGGTGGTACGTGCCTGTGTCTATTATTCGTCACAGAAAAAGAATAAATGCATACGGAATGACCCTACACAGGGATACGACAATTTGAATAATCTTATCAATGCCGTTTTGTAGTAACATGTTTCATACATTTGTACTTCACCTCTACGCTTATTGCTTACCTCATCCGCTAGCCACTGTGTTCTACCTGATAATTACCGCCAGGGAAAAAAAAGTAAATTAAAATTAGTAATCAGTTCGCAATGAGAATTCACAGTTTCTCAAAATTTGAAGACTTATATCCCATTCAATCTTAAGTACAGGCCATAACATATATACCATATTTGTTGTTCCTCTCTCCGAGTACTATATCACCTCCTCCTACTGACTAGCACACTCAGCAGGAATAGCTGTGCACCACATGGCCACATGAACTTAAATGGGTGAAGTGGGGAGGGCCTCTGCCAAATGTATTTAGTAAAGTCGATTATTAGGTGGCAAGAAATTGGAGCAGTCTTTAACAACTTTTCAAATATATTGACTTTTTTCTCTTTTTGCCGGTATGTTGAGTTTCATGATGTTTGTCAGTTGGAAAAGTTAGCCTCCTTTCCTGTCTAAAAAAAAAAAAAAAAATTGTTTCAATTCGTCTGTGTCCTACTATGTTCTACAAAAAATCAAATTCACCCGGCCTTGTTCGATCAATAAATAAATCATCAATCAACCCCACAACCAACCAGCTACTAGCCAACCATCCAAAATATAAATGAATTGACAAATGAATGAACGAATGAATGAACAAACAAACAACAAACAAATGGATGAATGAATGAAAGATTGGAGGGCGCTGCCCAAAATTTTGACCCCTCAAGAGGATCTACAGGCCACGCTGAAGTTGTGTAACCACCTTTATTCCTTCGTAGTTTGCACATTTTTGTAGTGCTTATTGTGGGGAACATTTGTTGCCGAAAAAAAAAAGAAACCCTGAATCCTTATAGTTAGAAGGATGTTATGTTTCGTCCACAAAATAATTTCCAAAAATTCTGAAGTTAATATGGTGATACATTATGCTTTTTAACTGAAAATCGACTTTCCGTACTCTGAATTTTCCTTCGTAGACTACAGTAATAAACTGTGAAGCAGTTATCACAAGTATTGAATAACCGCATATTTGTAGCAAGCCAACACTGTAGCATATACCAACGTGCTCAGTATTAAATTTTTTCAAACTGCTGGCTGTCTACAATCAATTTATACACAAAATTTTCCTTCGTCGTCTACAAGATTTTTTTCCTTCGTCATATCCGAGTTAGGGCTGCGAAAAAATCGATCCAAAATCGATTTAAATCGATAAGCTTGCTTCTAATCGATTACCTATCGGTAAGGATCTTCGAGTTATCGATTTAATCGATTTTCCTTCATGCATAACACTGAAAATTGAAATACAGGATCCGGAAAAACTGTCTTATGCTTCCCATAATAAAAAGCATATTCCACTGATTGCGTCAAGTATCCAACACTGCCGTGTTAAATAAGAACAATCTATGTGCAAATTTTGGGAATTTGAGTTGTCCATGAATTATGATAGAGCACACGATTCTACAAAAATTCCTTCGTCGTTTACGAATCGTATCCCCTTGCCCCAACTAGTGGGGTGGTAGATTGTTGAAACTCATACATGCCTTAAGGTACATATACATTACACATTCCATGAAAAAAATTCATCAAAAAATTAATTCAAAAATGCTTTTTTAAAAAAAACAACTTAAAATTACGAGTTATTGGAAGAATTACCCATAGACAAACAAATGAATGAACAAAAAGATGGACTGACAGACAGATAGATGGATGAATGGATGGATAGACGGACGAATTAATTATCAATTAATCAACCAACTAACCAATGAATGAATTGATGGATGAGTGAACAACTGTATCAATTATTGAACGGATGGATGAACAAACATGCGAACAAATAAATAAGCAAATGCTTGAGTTAACAATCAAACAAATAACCTAACAAGGAAAACATGAATTCTTCAATGAACAAATAATTGAACAAATGATCAATCAATCAAGTAATCAAATGAACAAATGATCAGACAAACAAATGAATGAGTGAATGAATGGATGGATGAGCAAATGAACGAATAAACAGATCAAAGAATGAACAAATGGATGAAGGAATGAGCAAATAAACAAATGAACGAATTAATTTGAAAACAAATACGGAAAATGTCCCAAAAGCAATTTTACGTAAGAAAGTTCCGAGTCAATTTTTTCCTAACGGCCCCAGGAATGTTAGAAAAAAGGGAGGGCTTAAAATCACCTTTTCACTACTATCCATCAACACAGGCCTTACGAGGAAATAGACATTTTCCGACATTTTTTCAGTCTCGCCGACTTTGGGGAGCAAATAATCTTCAGATCTGCCCCCCGTTCCACCGCTACATTCACAAACTCCGAGAATTTTGGTAATCAGAAGGCGAATTTAAACGAGTGTAATTTTTTGGTTATGAATTTGGTAAAGCCAGCAGATTTCGGGTTCCGGGTCGGCTACTTTGAGTCTGTTCATTATCACTAAGACTGCGCTCAGACTGAAAGACTCGGGTTAAAGGCCAAGGTTTCAGAATGAAACTGAGACGTTACCCTATCCGAGAAGACATTTTCAAACATTCCTCCGGGAATCTGCATTCTTACAATAACACTGAATTTTACTGGGAAGGGATAAAATGAGTTTCTAGATGCACACGGGAACATTTTTTCGCGTCAGCATTGGGTCCGGAAAACAGGAGCATCTCCCTGCATGTACTTCTCCAGATTTTTTTCAGGAGAGAGCAACACACGTTCAGGTGTAAGCGTAGAAACGAATGTTTTGGGGAGGGGGCAAGTCGTTCTAGTTTTCTAAGTTCTGGCCTAAATGTAAATTCTCTCAGGGGAACGAAGTTGCTGAAAGGGGTTTTCTCCCGGTCCACCATTTGGTACGTTGATTTTCCAGGAGTGGCAAGACTTTTTGATAATGCAGTTTCTTAAAATCGGAGGGGGACAAATGCGTTTTTCGCCCGCTATTCATGTAGATGCTCGTGAAGTAGACTAAAGACCAAAAAAGGTGAGGTCTGGTTGGCCGAGTGGATAGCGCGTTGGTCTCAGAATCCGGAGGTCCCAGGTTCGAGCCAACGTAGCAACTCGCCAGAATTTTCGACCTCGGCCGATTTTTCGGTCAGAAGGGAAGAGGGCTAAGACAGCCCTAACAGCCTCCCCGACGTCTCTGAAGTAATGCTCGAAAGGGCGGATTCCAGGACTTGGGTGGAGAGCAAATTAGAAGAAAAAAAAAATGTTCGAGAAATTTTGCGTTCATTTTCCGAGCTCGCTGCAAAATCAGTACTCAGCTCAATCGAGAAACAGGTCACCATGCCGGGCGACTTCACGATCTACTATGTATCGGAAAACCCCTCGTATTTGTAAATTTTCAGCACGACTGAATTGGCAGATTTTACTGTAAAATATACGTACGTATGAGAAAGCTAGCATGGTTTTGCGTTTCATTAAAAAACGACCTATATTACAGCAAGTACATCAACACTCACCAAGGACGTAGAAATTAGTAAAATTTTCACTATCTAATTGAAACAGTAAACACAGGTCAGCGGAAATATCCGATGGCGCGGAATTCCAACAAAAATGTTGCTTATTCGTTAACGGCTAACGATACACCAGGGAGGTGGTTACTCGGTGTTTGTGCAGTTAGGTGTGACGCAATTTATTGTAGCGCCAGGAACCGTCAAGGTCACAAAAATAAGCCCGAATCGGAGGCTCCGAGGATAGGTCAGATTCTGCCGGGCCACTTGCACAAGCAAGTGCAAACCATCGAGGAGGGTATTGCCCCTGGCCCTCCCTCCGCCTCCAGTGTTTTGCTAAATGGAAGAACCACTTTCATCGGACGGATTGACGCAGTTGTACGGGATGCTGTGTACATGCGAAATATGTACGTATGTAATTATTAATCTCTCGACGAAAACAAACCTTGAGACTCTGAGTTTAAAATTCGTTTCAAGGGCGAAGGCATCGCCGCGGAGAGGAAGAAAATAAAAACGAATAAATTCGGAGACGTCGAGTCGTCTTCCCCGAAAAACGATAATTGGAGCTCGGAGTCGTGTGCATCGTAATAGCGGGGCAGCCGCTGCAACGGCGATTACATTTATCAGACGGACACGATGCGGTGCCCTCAGTTTGGGAACTCCTAGCTCGCGCCATTCATCTAATTTCTAAACGCGTAGTACCTTGTTACACCTCTCGTAGTATATCGTACGAGTATACGAGAAGAAATGTTATTAGTTCGTGGAAGTAAAATTCCGACTGCCGGCTCGATGAGTCACGATCACGCATTTACGAAAGGCCTTTAACCTGAACAGTTTTCGGTCGGTAATTGAGAATTGGAGCGCGCGTTCGCCGTTCATGTAGTTAGCCACAGGAGATTTTAAGAAAAAACCTGACGAGAAGCTGAATTTTTGCACAGAGGGCCAGATGGCAGAAGGGGGTTAGAAGCGACCGAAATTTTTTGTCACTCAGGATTCAACTTTTTTGTCCCTCAGCCCCGTCGCTTTCTTTCGAGCGTCAACATCATCAAAAATGACCCTCTGTTTACGAAGCCTGGAGTAAAGTCCCGGAACGATTTCTAGAGCGACAGAAACTCCCTGTCACCAGCCTAGGATTCGAGGCGGGGTCTGGTCTTGACCAAAAGGAGAGAGGATGACGGATGCTAAAATTAGAAAAACCCTATTTGACGAAGTCGCAAAGGGAGGTGGTCAAAATCCCCCCGACCTTCTTAGCTACGCCACTGGAGCAGTACCACAAAACTGCACTTCCGACTTCGTCGCTCCGCCCTCCGCTCCGCTCCGAACCACTGAATGACAATACTAATCAACGTACCAGAAGGCCCTTGGAATCCGAGCGTCCCGCAACCAGTCTCAGGATGGGAGCAGTATAGTGGCATAGCCAGCCTAACGTTCGAGGGGGAGGTCTGGTTTTGACCAAAAGGGGAGGGGATGAAGGGTGCTAAAATTAGAAAAACTCCATCTGAAGAAGTCGCAATGGATCCTCTCGACCTTTTTGGCTACGCCACTGGAGAGTACCACAAAACTAAACTTTCGACTTCGTCGCTCCGCCCTCCGCTCCGCTCCGAACCACTGAATGACAATACTAAAGTCCGGTCCAATTAACCCTTCAATACCACACATGTGACAATTGTCACAGTGGTATAAAACTCGCAGCAGCGGCGGAGTCAGAGTGGAAACTCAGCCGCATAACTCCCTAGTACCTTTGCGCACATGATTTACCTTCATACTCGCGTGTGAGTTTTGGTTGCCTACTCGAACTGTCAAAGGGGCAGGAATTTTTTTAATTGATTTTCAGTTAAATATTGTCAATACCACTGATGTGACAATTTTCACACCGACTTATTCTCACTCTAACAGAGCACTATGCACAATTTTAAGGTTAATAGGTTGAACTGAATTCAGTTTTTAATCAATTTGGACCAAAATTTATCACATTGGTGGTTTAATTTATACATTCGAGTTGTTTTTTTTATGTTGCTCAGTGTGAGAAAATATTTCGTGATGGACCCGAGGAATACGGTATCGAGAGGAAGGCCCAGGTTGAGACATTTTGTGAAAGCCGCGAAATAAACTGTCATGCGTGTAGTTTTACCGACTTTTTTTTTCTTGTTCCTTAGCAAAATACTGTTTACTGTACTGCAACCAGTTTTTTTTTCCTAACGAAAAATAATTATTGGCGAATGCATAACTCATTGTCTCTCATTTCCAATTACAGAATTCTTGATCAAGTGAAAATAATTCCGAAAATGTGAATGGGCAAAGTAACAATTATACTAAAATAAACAAAATTGGGTTGGGAGGAGGGAAATAGTAACAAGCAACTTGTACCAAATTTCAAGAAGTGTCCGTATTCAGTCCATTTGTAGAACAAAAGTAATGTGATAAGTAAATGAAAAAAAAATCGGTTGTGAGCTATTAACATGAAGTGGTGGGGGAAATTTCAAATTTGTGCGTATTTTTTCTTATTAAAATCAACTTTTAACCTTAAATTTGAATTTAGCATGAAGAAATACATACAGCACCACAAAATTTGATAGGTTAATGATAAAACGGATACATTTTTAAATACTGTGACAATTGTCACATGTGTGATAATATTGGAAGAAAACCTACGTATGATATTTAAGGGTTAAGAAACATAATTTGTAACCCGCAATACACATCAATAATGGGCATTTTGAAGTTAGAGGCTCAGAGGAGAAGGACGAGTTCAAGAACACGTTATCAGCGCCGTGAAAAAATTATGTTTCTTAACTGGACCAGACTTTAACCAACGTACCACGAAAGGCCCCTGGAATCTGAGCGTCTCGCAAGTAGTCTCGGAATGTGAGCAGTACAGTGGCACAGCCAGCCTACTGTTCAAGCGGAGGTCTAGTCTTGACCAAAAGGAGTGGGGGTAGGGGGTACTAAAATTAGGGAAACCTTATTTAAAGAAGTCGTGAAAGGAAAGGTCCAGACCCCCTTGATCCCTCGTACCATAAAACTGAACTTTCGGTTTCGTCGCTCCGCTCCGACCTATTGGATGACAGTACTAGTCAACATATGTACTAAAAGTCTAAGTCTCCTGAAATCCGAGCATTTTGAAGTTTGTCTCGGGATGTGAGAAGTACCACAACAGTCGAGAAATGTTGATTTTATCGAAAAAAGTTTCAAATAAGAAATGCTCTTAAGGCGATTTTACAATGTAAAAGATTATTTTTCATTATTTGTAGCCAAACAAAGTGTGGTCTAATGCAAGGGTCTAAACGTTTATTTATTGGTTTTTTATTTTTTTTAGATTTTTGTATTTTTTAGGATCGGCTACGAGTAGCCGAACCTATTGCAATCACTATTTTTCTTCTTTTCTTCTCAATTCAGAGTCACAGTTCAGTTCAGTAGTGCGTCATTTTAGATGTGTGGTTTTTGGCAGTGTTCATTGATCGGAGAGACAGCTCAGTTCAGAGGCGCCTTATTGCAACCAGCCTTCTGCAGTCACTTTTTTCCTCGCTTTTTCCCCTTCCTTCAATAGTGCTCATTAATTTTTGATCTTCATTACTTTGTGAGCGCCATTTTCAATGAGTCAACTGAGCCAAGCAAATGAAATTAAAAATGTGATTATTTTTACGTTTTATTATTATTTTGGATTTTACTCTGCAGAAGCAAGATTATTAACTTATTATCTATTTCCTCAAGGAACGTGAAGAAATTAACTGGATTTAGAAGAGGTTAGTGTGTTGTTTGTTAATGTATCAAATGGGTTGACGGGTTCTCAGTTTAATTAATGTAGAATCCCTTTGAATCGAACCAAGTAATAACAACTTTCTGCGGTACTCTTATCAGTAAGTTTTCCAAGGTATAATGCGATGTGAATTATAAAAGTATTAATGGTGATTTTGGTATTCTGTTTCAGGTTTCAAACAGTGAAGCTTCCGCTTACATACACTAGATTCTGAATTCCTGCTATGCAAAAATTGATAGGCTCAAACTGCGTAAAATTTGTATAACTGGATTTAGAAGAGGAAGGTAAGTGTGTTTGTTTGTTAATGTATGCCATGGATTTTCAGTTCAATTTATGTAGAATTTTTTTGAATCGAACTTAGTACAACTGTGGGTATCTTAGCAGTAAATTTTCCAAGGAATAATGCGATGTGAATTATAAAAGTATTAATAGTAATTTTGGTATTCTGTTTCAGGTTTCGAGCAGTGAAGCTTCCACTAGGCTAATATAATAGCGTAAAATCTGTAATTTGTTGCCAATGATTACGAATTGGCTGATAATTTATTATTGACAATTATTCTGCTGTTTTTCGATGCTGAATAGTATTTTGTATTTCTAGTCAACTGGGTGTTCATGAAGGACCGAGTTAAGTTGTACAGAGTATAAAAGGACAGATTGTACGTGTAAGTTGCAGAGATCATCTTGCGATTGTTCTATGTCAATGCTGAGTTACGAAGTTATGACGAACAGATGTACTTCGGATGTTCTCACAACCGCATGCTTGTCAACAAGTTTTGATAGTATTAGTGATAATTCTAGTTATACTTGTTCGAACTGTAAGCTATATTTGAATCGAAATAAACTTCCTTCTGCATATCAATATACAATTTCTGTTGTCTGTAGTCTATGAAGAGTTACAATTTCCTTATCCTAAGGTGCCACCTGAATTGGTTGAATTAAGTAATATAAGAATGTTTCAAACTCTACGATTTCATTTCATTCAAATTCGAGCGTCATTCAGAGAAAGTGTATGCTGCGCAACTGCAATCTGTAGTTCCGCAGTTTTGGAAGCCTCGAACTTACGATGGTGTCATGCGATGTGTTGTTAGGGTGCCTGTAGTGTCATCCTAATAATTACGTTTAATATTTCAGCTCTTATGTTAAGAGAAAAAAAAGAAAAAGGCCTTGTTGGACACGATTATTGATAGGTCTTTTTTTTTTTCTGACATCACTTCCAACGAGTGTAGAGCAAGCTATATAAACCTTCGAGTATAGATACAAACTCGAAAGTGACGAACTTGAACACACGGCCATATAAGGAGACTTTAAACATGACTACCTACTGATAGGCTCTTTTTCCTGAACAGATGAACTATAGTCTCTAATTTTCCAATCTCTAGAGGCGACCCTCTTCCAGCAGCTAGCTACTTGTTCTCTTCTTTGAACTTTCTTTTTCAGTATGATCCGAGTCACAGTTCAGTTCAGTAGCGTGTTATTTCAGATGTGTGGTTTTCGGCAGTGTTCATTGATCTGAGTTATAGTTCAGTTCAGTGGCGCCTTATTTTCACGAAAACAATTAGTTGAAAATAATAAAACTGATTATAAGCAACAATTTCGATTTTATTAGGGTCGGCAACGTGCCGCCTGCAATCACTTTTTTTTTCTTTTCATTTTTTTCCTTCTTCAGTAGTGCTCATTGATCTTGATCTTCATTACTGTGCGAGCGTCATTTCAGTAAATTTTCCAAAGGATAATGTGATGTGAATTATGTCCCGCAAATAGGGCTAGGATCTCTATGATACCACATATTTTCCCTGCTGCACTAAATACCGCTTATCGCAATTTTTTTCACATTTCATGCAATTCTAAGACGAATGGTGAAAGTTTATAGCGCATATTTTCACATATTTTGGGTATAAAAGCATATATTTAAAACGCCTATTTTAGCCAAAAAGTTGAAATTTGGCTTATTTTGGGCTCTTTTCTGGTCATTATTGCTTTTTTTTTTTAAATAAAATAAAAAAATCGGTCAACAAAATGGGGAAAAAAGACAAAAAATACGAAATCTTTGATATCTACAGTTTTTTGTTTTTTTATGGTTATCGAAAGTTTAAACAAGCAGCTACCTGCTGGAAAAGGGTCGGCTCTGGACTCGAAAATTAGATACTAGCAGCAAAAAAATACTTGAACGTTTTCCTGCTCTACATTTTTTCTAGTTTCGCTGTAGGTACGATTCGATAGGGTTTTTGAAAGCGCGTTGAAAATACCTGCATTTTGATACCCATCAGGATGGCATATTTTTATTGCACTTCTTTATAATTTTTCAGTTTTATAGCGTATATTTCTGCTTTTTTTTAGATTTTAACAGCTTATTATAAGCGTTTTTAGCGCATAAAGATCCTAGCCCCACTCATAAATATGATGAAAGAATTAATGACTTATCTGGGTATTCTGTTTCAGGTTTCGAGCGATAAAGTCTTAGCATTGTGGCTGTGAGCCTAGAAGTAATTTTCTTTTTCAAAAGAGGATTTTACGTAAATTAATTTCAGGAATTATTCCCTCCCCCAGGCTAATTTCCAGTTACTCTTATTCCCCTCAATTTCCGTATTCTTTACATCGACAGTAGACTTTTTTTGGTCACTGAATTCATTTCAGGGGTTCATTCTCCCTTCCTCTAAACCCTTAAAGCTCGACATGTGGCCAATCATCAATTAGTCCAATTTCATCGATTTAGAAGTTCTGTACGTCGGTAGTAGGATTTCTTGGGTTGCTGAATCCGTTTTAGAGGTTATTCTCTCCCTCTCCATCTTTGAAGGTCCACAGGAAGCTAATAAACAATTACTCAAATTTCTTTGCTTTATAAGTTGTTCACGTTGATAATAAAATCTTCTGAGTCCTTGAATCTATCTCTAAGCTTTACTCTCTTCCCCTCAACCATTCAAGCTTCACGGGAGCTAACCTGCGATAACTTCAATTTTTGTATTAAAAACAGGGTTTTGTTGGTTGCTGAATTTATTTCCTTCTCCTTCCAACCCTTCAGACTTCGGTGTAGGACTTGCATACGATTTGTGCTGCAAATTTTGCACTCGAGAAAACGCGTCCCTTTCTCACTTGTCATATAATACATTATATTCTACAAGCCGGAAGAAGGAACGATTTTTTGCTCGTTCACAAACACTTTTCTTCGCATTCGTTAAAAAGTTAGTATATTACACAACACGGGAGGGACGAAAGCGTTTTCACAAGTGCGAAGCTTGCAGTACAAGTTGTATGCTACAATCGCACGAGTAATATTACTTCATGATTCTCAACATCTTACAACTTTTTTTTGAATGCTGCCAAACTAACTGAAAATATCACCTTGTAGTTATTATTTCCTTTCCAGCAGATAGCTGAGAAAGTCATCACGTTTTTTTCCTACAGAGCAGAAAATGGTTATTTCCCTCCCTGCATCATCGCCTAAAGAACATCATATGCATGAAGCCGCTAAACATCCCCTCCTGAAGACTACATTAATAAAATATACTTTCTTAGTACATGTAAAAAATGAGTTTCCTATCCAGGGAATAAAAAGAAACCATTTTATTTACCCTTATTACTCCGAGAAAATTTTTCTTTTTGTTCTTCGAACAACCTATTACGTGACCACTTCTCCGGGAGGGATCACACGGAGTCCAAAGGAGGAGACAAAAATCACAATTTTAGCTTAAAATTTAAGTAAATAATAAGCAAAAATGATTCACTACTTTCTTCCTTAGGGAAGGAAATGGCGGGTTTTCTCCCTACATCATCGCATAAATAGTATCAATTACAAGACGCTGAAGAGCGTCCCCTTCTGGAAGCTACACTAATAAAGTACAAAGAACTCCCTCAGTACATTTGAAAGAAGAAAATGAATTTTCCTTCCTAGGCAACGAAAAATAACAATTTTATTTATACTCATTCATGAATGAATGAAACAATGGTTTTCTCATCGTTATTCTTGGAGGAAGTTTCTTTTCGGTTTGCGGACAACAGCGTGACCACTTTCCCAGGAAAGACAGGCAACTTAGATCCCGGGAGAACTGTAATTCTGCCGGAATCCAGCTTACTTCACATGTGTGTGAGAGGAAATTTGAAATTTAAAAAGTTGTCATTATTTTTGTAATTTGGATTTTAGAACCTCAAAAAATAGGCATTGGATACAAAATCAAGTAGAACAGTGGTTCCCAACAGGTGGTCCGCGGAGGGTGACTTAGGGGTCCGCGAGCTGATCCGAAAATGTTTTGTTCGTCAGGAATTTGACAGTTTTGGCAAATTTGAAGTATATTTAAATGCATTATATACATAAGGGGTCCTTGAAATTATAGGGATTTTTTCAGGGGTCCTTGAAAATTTTTTGTTGGGAACCCCTGAAGTAGAATATCCGAAGCAGCGACTCAAAACCATCCGTTTTAGATATTTGAATCAGTGTTCTAAGTCAGTAGGTGTGGCCTGATTTCGATAATGAAATCTGAATTTGGGGTAGACTCAGTAGAATTAGAGGGCGAAGAAGGGAGGGGTAAATATCCCTCTACTGAGCTGATAGTTTGTCTTCCTTTGTCAGGTTTCACTTTCCAAATCCAAGCTTCCAACCCCAAAAGTCAAAGATAAAAAGTCATTTTGGTTTTTTGGTTTGCATACTCGTATACTGGAATTTTAGGAAATTGAATTTGTCATCTTGCCTCCTCTCCTAGAAAAATGGCCATGCTACAAGGCTGATTTGGGTGTCCAAATCGAAGCATTATGAATCTCATGAGATTATCTATATCAGCAAACCGGAAAATTCATATTTCGATAATTTTTTCGATACATTCCGGCTTCGGTCCTAATTTTCCTTTTAGAAAGAAAAAAAATTTTCATTTAAAAAAAAACAAAAAAACCATACGTTGCTACTTGAAGATCCTCCTTGCCTACGACTCTTTTGAAAATAAAAGTGGGGTTTTTCGTTATTATCTTTTTGTAAAATGTTCAAATGATGGTTTTATTATAAAATCGTGTTAAAAGCCCCTTTTCATCAGAAAACATAGAAAAATTGACAATATTCATACGGAGCAAAGTATTTCTATAAAGTTCTACTAGTTAAAATATTTGCACATAGGCGGACTTGGGAGGTACGCCCCTCCCCCACCCTTAACTTCCTCTAGAAAAGTTTGAAAATACATTACAAAAATTTATTATTGGGGAAAGTGGCTGAAACCGACTTTTTAGATGGAACAACCTCCTGTAAACTTTACAAACCATAGTCTACTTGTATTGCGAGAAAAAGTTCGTTTTAGCGTATTTAGAGGGGTAGTTAGAGGGGGTAGGTTGGTAGGCTTATGTCCTAAGATTTCATAAAGCTCTCCGAATTAAATTGTCCTTAAATCCCCGTCCCCCTTTTGGAAAATTGACCACACTATCGATACATAATGCTGGGACTCTGAAACCGAAGTCCCATCTCCTCTCCCCTAAGAACTGCCGGTATGAACAGTAGACGAACAATCAACACTTGATGAACTGTTGATGCTAGGACAGAAGCTGCGCCAATGAGGATTACAGCGAGGAAAGCTGGAGTTTATAAATGATTTTACGGCGTTATCGGCCCCGGTCTAAGGTGATTAGCGTACGTGACCAAGATGGAGGTCGGTGGTGTACGTGACAAGTGGCAGCAAAAACGTGTACGTGATGAAGGTAACTTAAGGCGCCCTTTGAATTCATATAATTGATATTCTGGCTCGCGAAAGGTGAAAAATTAAAACTGATAAGGTGAAACTGGGCAAGGTGGTTCAATGTACACAAATACATCAGGGGGTCTCCATAGGCTATCAGCCTATCACTGTGCATAGCTATCGTCTTGCCCTACGATCTTTTGCTAGCTCAGGTGTCAGTTTTTTGGGTCTAATGTTGTGTTCCATGAAGTATCTGTTTTGAGTCACCATTTTCTATGTTTGAATGATTTAGTTAACTGAACTCTTACAGTATTCTGAAAGTACTTTATTCGCCATACGCCTTTATACAGCATAATACCAAAACATCAAACTAAGTTTCAAAAAGCAGCATCGTTACATTTTCCTATCGAATAAAGATAAAGTACGAAAACTTTCCGAGAAAAGAATTAAAAGGCACCGACATCGCAACTTCGATTTTATAACGCGATCAAAATGAGTGCGAAGTTTTATGCATCTGGCACAAAAAAAAAGCAACTGATGCAATAATTTCAATTTGTTGGTCTGCGATGCTTTTCCGGCGAGTCTCCCACAACTGGGGCTCGAGTCCAAGATTTCAGAAGGAAAAAAAAAACAAAAAAAAACAAGAAAAAAAAACCTAGTATAACTCTAGAGGAGAGCCAAACGAATTCGTAGAATTTTGAAGAGGGTAATTAATGCGCTCGACGTGAGATAATAAAATTTGAAGAATAAAAAGTGAAATTAAAAATGCATGATTCATGCTGGAGGTTTCCACTACGAAGTCTCTGTTTCTAACAGTTTACTACAGCCGAATTAGAACGTTCTGTCTTTTTTAATTTGCCCCAGTTTTCATAAACTAAGTATTACACAATGTGTATACATAATGAGATAAATAATGAGAATGAGGGCTAACGCGAGATTGGAAGCGCCACAGCCCCAAATCCCCCAGTTCGAAAAATCTGGGAAGCTCAACACTTAAAACTCTTTGTGATTTTTGTGAAGCGTTTCTGATCTCAATATTTCTCTTGTGGAGGGAAAATTTTCTTCATTTCCACCCCCTCGTATTCGCGCCTAACTCCATCTAGGGTAGTAGCCAGTCAGAAAATTGGAAAGCTCTGGAGAAAAAGCCTTTTGCTGAGTCTTAGAACGTTTTCGTAGTCTTAGAGAGCATAACCTATGATCCGAAATAATCAGTCTCATTAGCGGAACTACAAGAGTAATCCTAGGAGGGGTAATTCAAAATATGTAAGAATTGAATCTTCCTCCCCTCTGAGTATTTGGCTCATTCACAAGACCTTAAGATGGTAATCAAATGAATAGATAACTGAGAAATACATCGGATTTGGAATGATTTTTGCTGCTGTAATGGAGGTCCACTTCCTGTTCGTGGATTTCCACAAAGCTTTTGACACGATCGCTCATACCAGTCTGTGGGAGGTGTTAGAGGAACAAGGAGTTCAAAGTAAAATAATAAGAGTTTTGAAGAAAATGTGCAGGGGGGCCGAAGCATATATCAAATTGGAGAAACCGGGAACTAGATTCATAATAAAGAGAGGAGTAAGACAGGGTGATCCTTTATCGCCGAATCTGTTCAACTGTATATTGGAAAGTATCTTCAAGGAATTAGAATGGGAGAATTACGGTATAGGAATCAACGGAACCAACGTTAACAACCTCAGATTCGCTGACGATGTAATTTTGATAAGTAGAAATGCACAAGAACTGAGCCGGATGGCAGGGGAGCTATTCACAGCTAGTGAAGCGCAAAGCTCAGAAACAAACAAAGACAAAATATATGAGTAATAGTGAAGAGAGTCGGCTGGTGGTGGAAGGCGAGGAGATAGGAAAGGTGAGCGAATATACGTATTTGGGCCAGATAGTTTCATTCGAAGGGGGGATGGAGAAAGAAATTATGAAAAGGAGAACACAGGCCTGGAAGAGCTATTGGGCTCATTTTTAAAGAAGGGATGAGATTAAAACCGAAAATTAAAATCCTGGAATCATGCATACTCTCAGTACAGAGTTATGGAGCTCAGACATGGGCCCCCACAAAAATACAAGTAGCAAAACTAAAAAGCACACAAAGAGCAGTGGAAAGAAGTATTACAAGAATAAGAAGAAAATATAGAATTATAAATATAGAAATAAGGGTAAGAACAGGAGCTACAGTCATAGGGTACAAAGTTAAGAACATGAAATTTAGGTACGCAGGACATATGGCAAGGATGGGTAACGACAGATGGGCAAAAATGGTAACAGAATGGACCTCCTACGACTACAAATGTAATAGAGGAAGACCTAAAATAAGGTGGGAAGACGAGATACGCAATAGAGTGGGTACATGTTGTCATCGGGTAGCGCAGGATAGAAGGGTTTGGGAAAACACCGGAGAAGCTTATGCCCGGTTATGGGGCGGTTGGTGAGTCTGTGTCAGTAGTTTTTACAATCTAGTTACTGTAATTAGAATTAAGTGTATTAAGGTTGTATGTGCTACGGAAACCAACAAAGCTGTAATAAAAATAAAAAAAAACCTTACAGAAGGTGCTATCACATTTTCCCCACTCGCTGGATTCTCATTTGGACGACCATTTGTGAATAATTTTCAAAATCCAAGATAATGCTATTCTATTTTTCTTCTCGAGAAAGAGGGAACGTTCCGCAAGGCTAGGTAAGACTCTTCAATGTTAGTTTCAGAATCTTTCACTTTCCGACATTCGTATCAGACTAGCTAACAATTTTTGAGACTTATTCCATGGTTCTTTCAGACCTACTTGAGAGTCCTTAAGAGTCCTCGATTAAAACTTTTCAAGACTCATTGGAACTCTTTCGAAGACTTGCTCAAGACCCCGTCAGGTTCTGCTGCCCTGTTTGAAATTTTCTGAAACTCTTCAGGACTCAGTGTCCATTACGGAGTGAGAGTGAACTTGGTAATATTATTCCATTTGTAGGGTGTGCCAATTCACTTTTTCTTCTTTTGTAGTCCAGAGCGCTTTCGGCTATTATGCCATCACCAGTACAGTCCTCATGATAGCATAACAACCGAAAGCGCTCTGGACTACAGAAGAAGAAAATGTGAATTGGCACACCCTACAAATGGAATCTTCAGGACTCGTTGAAGATTTTCAAGATACTTCCAGACGATCAAAATTTTTTAAGACTGATTAAGACTCGTTCAGAATATTTAATATTGTGTAAAGAGTTCTCAAAACTCTTCCATAACTGCTAAAGATTCCTGGAGACTCCTCGAAACTAAGACTTTTTAGGTTCCAAACTGAAATTTTTTATATTTTAATTGTCATATTTACTGTTTACAATAGCATGATCCGATTTTGCACATTATCGAAATCTAACTACAATTACGACTCAAAAGTTATCATTTGGCAGGAAATGAAAGTATCAAACTACTCTGATCGAAGGTGGTCCTAAGCCTTCCTCAGGGGTCCTGTTTTCTCAAGGAAGAATACATGAATTTTCGAAATTCTTCGCAAAATAGTTTTTTTCCCGGCCCCTAGTCATGTTAGAAACAATCTCCCGCTCCCATTATAGATCGTTTCAGAAATGACGTCACCGACATTCAAGTTGGTAGGAACTACATAAGAATAACACGGAAAAAATAGTTCTAATTGGACTTGGTCGCAACTGGTTTCATATTAAAGAAAATTTAAAATGCTAAAAATGATGTTCTGAGGATAGTTTCATTTTAACTCATAATTTTTGAAGAAAAGGAACTGATACGGTATTCCCCCGTATACTTCTAGCTTAAGCTTCCTACCAAGTTGTTTGGCTGTGACGTAACAGTGTCGTCATTTCTGAAACGATCAATAGATAGCTCCTTCAAACTTTCTGTGGAATAAAACGTGTATATGCTAATCCACAAGTTTGTCGCATACAATATTTTCCCTAAATACTGTCAAACTTCTAACTAAAAATATCGTCTCATCAATGTTACTTCCCTCCTCCAGATCGTTAATCTTACCTAGAGAAGAAAATGGTATTTCCCTCCCTACGTCGTCGCATACAGAGTTGAAAAATAAAAGAAATGAAAGAAAAACTTGAATCAGAGTGGTATCAAACCTCCGTTGACCAGCAGAAATCAGACTTGTTTAATCCGAATTGGGAAAATTTCGAAACATTTACCATTTTGTATAGTAAAACCCTTTTGACGAACAGATTTTACACATTGCCTGATTTCTTCGAGCTGTGGGATACAAATACATATATATCTTCAATAGTTGTCTTTTGAAATTGCCAACTTTTGCTTATTATAATTTATTTATAACTATTCATTCTTTTTATGATCGTAAAACAGTTTCATCTCAATTGAAAACAGAGTTCTGAAACCAGTAGATTTATGATCCGAAAGTCAGGAAATAAAGCATACCTTTTACATGACACTACGTGATGTTTTACAAAAAAACGGTACCTTTCCATAATTTCTAAAATCTCTTTTGAAAAAAAATATAACTTTTCTATGACTCCCATAACTTCTTATGAGCTATAGACACCCTGAAATGGCCCCTTTGGCCCATTATCTAGTCCAACGCTGTGTGGTAGGCCGAGAAAATTGAGGGTACAATGATGTATACCGCCAAATTGCATCTGAAGGAATTGGGTCACCCATTCGCTGACTTTCCAAACCTTGAGTGAATGACCTTAGAAACCGTTAACATCTGACTGTTCCCTGAGTATTTTCAAATCAGATTGAAAGTCTCCAACAAGACCTAATAGTCCATAAAAAGTCCCTATAAAAGTGAAATAGTCTCAGAAAAAGTAAAGAAGTTCCAAAAAGTCCTTATAAAACTATGGCTTCACGCTTTGGATCGAGGCTGACGTCCGGACACTGTACTCAGACAGTATTCTCTTAGGTAACGGAATTACAGCGCACACTGACCAAGAATATCTGAAATTTCTGACTGCAACACCAACGCGTACACAGTTTGCCCTTCGTGCTCCCATACAAAGTCTCCAAATGAGTAATACAACAACGTCATGTATTCTTGTATGTTTTTGTATTTAAAAAAATTGGAGTAATTTACAAGTTTACACTGTGTCCAATACCAACAGCTTTCCTGAAATAACACTTTTCCTTACTTTGAAGAGAATCATTTTTTAGATTTCCGTGTTCTAACGTTGTGTTCGGCGGGGCACTTACGCCATAAATTCTGGTCATTTGTATATTATGATGTTTGTAAACTACATAATGTATTCTTGCAAAGCAATCTGAAACATTGTTTTAGTCCCATCTTGTGAAACATCAACGTGGTACTTGTTAGACTCGAATGAGTCGCGAGGGAGCCATTATGTCTGCACTTCGCTGAATAAATTGAACGACCGCCAGACAGCGGAAAGCACATCCGTGTCTGTGCGTCTCGGCCCATACACATTTTGAACTACATTTGCGAATTTTCGGTGCCTAGAACACGTTGATTTTATTTTCGTAGTGTAGACATGATAAATCAGAAAAGCTGAATGCCGAAATAGATTGAATCGGATACAACCGGGGGAATGACCTAACAGAAGGCAGAAAAGTATCCTGATTTTTAAGGGGTTGAGGTGCTCTGAACGGTGGATTCAGTTCCAGGTCCGAACAAGAGAAAATTGAGCAAAAGTAGATCTCACATTGCATCGGAATCAAGACGAATTCGAGACGTCAAATTAACCCCCGGTTTACATTTGGCTTTCGGGAGGATGAGTAACGCTGGCTGTTTCGCTGAAGGAATCCTCAGAGAGTGTCCCGAGTGAATAGTTCGAAACCCAGGGGCTGATTAACCCTTTCTGGCGTAGGAAGCAAGATAAAAATTGGCGCCCTCGGCGAGCTGTATCGGCGCGCACACGCCTACGTTTGTGTTGGACATTTTTTTGCCCCCTGATGGCGCCCTTCTCGTCTCCGCGCCCTAAGCAAATATGCTTCCCATCATACGTGCTTACGTGTTAATCGGCCCCTGCAGCAGGGCGGGGACCTGGTGAAATATTCTCAACACGTCGAGATGAATTCAAATTCGTTGGGTATCGCATGAGAAAGGTTTTGTTAATTATAAGGAGCGCATCGTGGAAACGAAGAACGAGAATGAAGCTAATGAAGTTTTCAACTTTTATTGCTGGTGGCGACCAGATGACTTATGAGCAAATGAAAGGTCACGAAAGTCAAACGAAAAGTCGAGTGCCAAGAGGACGGCGTCTTCAGGTTATGGGCCCAACACCTTTCCACTGCGTGCAAGTACAGTCAAAGATGATAACTCCAACAAAGATAACAACACTGACAAAGACAACAACACTGATGAAGACAACAATACTAACAAAGATGATAACACTTATAAAGATGACAATATTTAGCATCCACACTTTGTTGCCGAGATACAAGGGTTAACATGTGTTATGTCATGAGAAATTCGGTAGGAATAGGTATTTATCTCGGTTTCTTTGAATGTAGAAAATTTAGAAAATTTTCCCGCACTATATACCAGGCATTTTTTTTGTTGGCAAAATTTTTGAAAAGCTTTAATGCGGGGACCTAGTATAATATATTCAACATTTCAAGGTGAATACAGATTCGTTCTCAAAATTGATACCCACTCATTTTTCAGTAGCTACCAAGTATTGCCCCTCTTCACTATGTAACTAAATTTCTGATTGTATCTCAATAACGAAGGATAGGTGCCAAGTCTGGTCATCAAATTTGAATCAGCGAGAAAAATTGAGTGGGAATAAGTAGTTATCACAGTTCTTTTGAATTTTGAAAATTAAGAAAATTTCTCCATAATATACATACATCAGGCACATTTTTCTGAAAAAAAAGTATTGACGAGCTTCTGGGCCAGCACATATTCAACATGTTGAGACGAATTCAAATCTGTACCTGGCAGAATTTTATGAAGCCTTACAAGTACTCTACGCTGGATTAAATTACGTCGGGAATAGCATTCGAGTTAATCCTGGTCTAGAAGAGTGTAAAAAAATGTCGTGAACAGTCTTAAATAAGTTTAGAATAGCCGAGGAGTTCCAAGGAGTCCTAAACCCATCAGGTGAGTCACAAAATGTCTGAAATGTATCTCAAACAGGTAGCAGATAAAGAAAAGTCTCGGCAAGTGAGAAAAAAGTTTCCAAGATCTCCGAGAGTATCCAAACAAAAAATCTAAAATAAAATATGTATTTCAACAGGCTTAACATAGTCTAATGGAAGTATTAGTGGGTGGAAATTGTGGTTTGAAAATTTACTGCTGCAAGGGTATTGCATAAGTCTTGGAGAGTCTTAATCGAGCCGTTTTAAATTTATTTAACTGAGCCGGGAAGGATCTGAACAGCCCTTCAATTTTTCAAACCAATCAGCGCATTAGGCAAAATATAAACATCAATATTATTTTCCAATTTTAAGCAAATTTTACATACATTATTGTTATGCCTAAATGCAAAATTCTTATTGAGGCTATCACCGAAGTTCGGAAAACTACACTTTTTTATTCTACCTTGGTATTCACACAACAAAACTGGAAAATATAAAATATTGATGTCAAGAAAGGGGGTCAAGTTCCATTCCTCATCGTGCTCATCATTTCGAGCTGCTAAGACCTCACATGTAAAATCTGGCATAACGCCGCCTGTGATAAAATCGAAATATTTGAGTAAAATGACAAACTAATAAAATAAAATATCTGCATTGCCAAGTAAAGGGTTTTGTGTGTTGACAAAGGAAAGTGGTGTTCAGAGACGAGACATGACTTTCGGTTGGGGGAGGGGGGGTGGGAAGAAAAATTTGCCGACAAATATTTTTTGAAAACTAAAAATTTGCCGCAAATTTTTTTTTTAATTGAAAATTTGCCGATTTTTCAATCAAAATATTTTTTAACTGGGAAAAAAAGTTCTTAGAAAATGAAAAATTCAAATGAACAGTTTCAAAATTTTCCGACTGACAATGTTGGGAAAGTGTTTCCACCCCCCCCCCCCAATCATAATTTCGTCCCAGCAAATTCAGATTGGAACCTTATCCCCAAGCACTCACATTTGCGCACATGAACATATACTCTAGTCTGGGAGGGTAAACTGTAAGGATGTTACTGGTAGGGGTCCGCCGCACCAGGGCATCCAAAATTCTGGCCGAGTGTTGTATACTATTTTTCTTTAACAAAAATTAAAATGTTTTTTTATTAATTTAGTGGAGGGTTCCATAACATACATTGCTGTTAAAAAGGGGTCCGTCACCAAAAAAGTTTGAGAATCGAATCCGTGCCACAAGTTTCATGGAAAAACACATTGAGTTTTGACTTTTCTTCCAGACTAAATTTCCCTCCATAGTTATTCACCAGGACCAAAGCTCCTACATGAAACAATAGAACATTTGCTATCGGATTCAGCTTGTGACATTGGAAAATAAGTCTTTTGCTTTCAACTTTCCGATTTTAATAAATTGTTCAACTTCCTCAAATTTCAGGCTCTAGGTCAAGCAGAGAAACTAATAAAAACAGAATAGTTATTAAAATTCGAAATTCAACGTTTGCTGTCCAGAGTACTCCATTTTCAAAAAGGAAATTTGACTGTAAGTTTGAGAAGGTGGAAAAGAAAAATTTGCCGACAAAATTTTTTTTAAATTGAAAATTTGCCAATTTTTTAATCAAAATATTTTTTAATTGAAAAAAAAACAATAACAAGCAAACGTGCTTGGAAAATGAAAAATTCAAATGAACTGTTTCAAAATATGCCGACTGCCAAATTATTGGACGTGTGTTTCGACCCCCCCCCCCATAGTTTCGTCCCTAGAAATGCAGATTGGGACCTTATCCCCCAAGCACTCATATTTGCGCACATGAACATACCCTAGTCTGGGAGGGTAAGCTGGAAGGATGTTAGGAATACTTGATTTTTTTTTTTTATTTCCTCTGATTCGTCTCCTAAACTGGTTCCAATAGAATCAGAAAAAAAAAGTTTCAGGTCGATCGAATTAGGGGAATCCGTGCCACAAGCTCCCTTTCGTTCTTATGGGAAAAACACATAGAGTTTTGACTTTTGTTCCACACTAAATTTCCCTCCTATATTCACCAGAACCGAAGCCCGTAAATCAAACAATAGAATATTTGCTATCGGATTCAGCTCGTGACATTGGAAAATAAGTCTTTTGCTTTCAACTTTCTCAAATTTCAGGCTCTAGGTCAAGCAGAGAATCTAGTAAAGACAGAATAGTCATTGAAATTCGAAATTCAGCGTCTGCTAGTGACTTTCTGATTTTCGAAATGTCTTCCATATTTATTTCACCATTGTTCCAACCTTCCAGATAACGTTCGATATTCATCTTGAAACCTTCGACTTTTGACTGACTAGTCTCGACAGGAGTCCAGGGTATTCCATTTTCAGAAATGAAATTTGACTTTCAGTTTTTGGGAAGATGGAGAAGAAAAATTTGCCGACAAATATTTTTCGAAAACTAAAAATTCGCCGACAAAGTTTTTAAAAAATTAAAAATTTGCCGATTTTTAATCGGAATATTTTTTAATTGATACAAAAAAAAATTAACAAACACTTTTAAAAAATGAAAAATTCAAATGAACAGTTTCCAAATTTGCCGACTCCTTTTTTCGTCCTAGTTTATGTTTTTCACAATATTTTCTTGTGAATACCTCATTGATATATTTTGGGATTGAAATTTCAAAATGTTTCTCCTGAAAAACGGACTTTTTCAGTTATGCCATTCTTCTTCCAAGTTAATGATCAGGTAAACACACCTCTGCTGTGCGGATGACATGCAGTTCACGTTCGACGATCGCGGACGGCGCGGCGGCGAGACAACGTCGAGCGCGGACAGGGTAACGACGAATCTGCAGCCGAGATCGGCTTCACTAAACCCTGGCCCGGCCTGCGTTCCTATCCCGCCAAAAGCGAAAGGTGTAAACGCGTTTCATTGATTGGGAACGGGCAGCGCCGGCGGGGAGATGAAGGCGGCCGGCGTAAATTGCCCGTCGGCTACGCTCTTCGATTCTTCGCCGATACACTCAAAGGAACGCCGGCAGGATCCTCCCACTTGACGGAAGCTAATTACGTCAGTGTCGGGCTATAAATTAAACCGCGCTCGAGTCCGGTTCCATTCAAAACATTGGAACCGCTCGAAGCTAGTACTTGATCCGTTTTGATTATTACGCACTCACGTACTCAACGATTTGTCTGCAACCTTTTTTCTTCACTTTCGAAATTTCGTCTCTCCTTGTCGTAAAATTTTTCTCGTATTCGCGTTTTACGATGGACGCTTTCGCCGGCTCAAATCAGATCGAACTCGCGGACGACAAAATTAACAAATACACGGTGGTGTTGGCGGTTCCTAAGGGCGAAAGGCAAACTCAGACTCAGCTTTCGCACTCTGGATTCAAAATGAACGCGGTTGGAGTGTTCATCGTGCTCAGTATTGCCTTACTGCTTTCGGCGACGACGGTGCAGGGAGCAGCACTGGCATCGGTGGTGAGTACAATTTTGTATTTTTTTTTCGAGTCGCCTGCTCGAACCGAAGGGCGCAGAATTGGGAAGTTAACCAAACGTACCTATGTTGGTAGCCCTGCTTCTACAACTGGGGGATAATTTAACTCATTCATGTAAAAAACGTGTAAAAGGAGTGACCTTTGAACGCCTTTGGCGTGTTATAAAAATCGTTTTTGAAAGAAAGTTGGTTGAAATAATTTCAGCAATAGCATTGAGCTATCAGGATTAAAAAGAATTACCTCCTTGGACATTTTTTGAATGAAATTACGTGAAATTGAAAATCGCGATTTTTGATGCAGAAGAATAGGGACGCTGAAATAATGAAATAATCCCCCAGACGTTTCCAATGTGTTGAGCGTTACATAGTTTGTGTTAGTGTGTTACACTAGCGCTACCTAGGCAATGTTAACTTCCCAATAGCTAACGATGCAGACATTTGCATTAGCCCGTGATTCCGCAAAATTTGAAAGGGAATTTAGAACTGAAGAGTGATTTTCCAGAAATTTGAAAATTTCAGTAATCAGTATCATTGGATACAGCAGACAGGTATCAAAAATTTAATCAAACTGTCATACCGTAGGGACAGTAACGGGGATATTTGGGTTCGAAAATCCCCACCATCTATAAAGATAATTTTTTTTAAAAGCATCTTTACGCAATGACAGATTTACCATTGTGTTAAAGTGTGCTTAGGCACAGAGTGGCAAAATTCAGGGAAAAATGGAAAACGAATAAGATGGGGATAAAATTTGTTTCACATGTATTTTTAGGGTCAGAAAAAAAGTAGCACACGGCGGCCAACCAGGCCTCGTCTTTACGCGTGTTCTGAAAAATGTATTCACGTACACATCTACTCTTGGAAAATCACTTTTCAATTACCAATTGTAAATGATTGTATTTTGAATTCCCTGGCCTAAGGGGGAATTTGGTTTGAAAAACTTTTCGAGGGCATTAGCAGTCATTGGTGCAATATTTCAACATTGCAGATGCGTTTCGAGTTTTCAACCCCTTGCGAGATATCCAAATAATTCTTTTCATTATTCTAAGGCTTTTTTTTTCTTTCTTCTCCTCGTTCCTTTATTTTTTTTTCAGTCTGGTTCCGCTTCAGGGTGAAACTAAAATAGTATTTCAGGTAAACTAGGGAGGGAATTTGTCAGTATAACTATGAATTCGCTATCGAGATGGGTAAAATCAAAAAGCAATAAGCAAATAATTAAAAATTATGATTCTTAGCAAATTCATCTATTTTCTTTAGGAGTCCCTAGTAGAATTTTACGGCTTTTTATTGTACATAATAAGCCCCAGAAAAATCGTCGGGGATCCTTTTTTTGGTCGACCCAGTAGAACCGCGCGACTTTTTTCTTCGTTTAACACAGAAGACATACCAGCAAATTCTGCCAACTGTTGAAATTTAGAAATTTCCAGAAAATTTAGAAATTTCCAGACTGAGTGTCGGAATTTCTCGACAGATTTTCGGTATTTCTCGACTATGGGTCAAAATTTTCTTACTTTTGGGCAGTGTTCTCATATACGTGAAAAGTGAAATTCTGCTCTATTCTGCTAGCGAGGCGTTCAATGCTACCATTTTTTTCTGCCACATAAATGTTAAATTCTGCCAAAATTTTGTTTAGTTTTAATTAATTTTATATTCTTCTGCTGTACCTATTATTTTTTAGTCCGATTCGTGAAAATGCAAAATAAGCTTTACGTTCCCTTACTATGAGTAAAAATAATTAAGACTCAGGAATGAAAGTTCTATGTTATCATTCGTATTTTTCCACCTTTGTTTTACAATTTTCACTTGCCTATAGAATTTATTTGAATTTAGAAAATGAACACTTTTTCTGATTTATATTTTGTAAAGTTCGCCCATATGGGCCCTAATACTCAAAATCCAACCAAGCGACATTTTTGAGTGTGTGGAGTTCTGTGTACCCCCTCGATTTGGACCCCAAAATTCAAAGTTGACTTTTGAAATAGACAAAATTGGTAACTTTAGAAATGACCTAAGTACTGAGGCACTAGTTCTTTTGAGTTGCAGATTTGGTCAGTATCCTTCTGATTTAGGAACCGACTCCAATTTGAGTTCCAGTAATTGTAATATCACACTTAGAAGGAGTCAACACTAACTCGACTTGAAAAATTGAACTAGCAACGGACAGTGAGATGAGTAGAACACGATAGAAATTTTTTTTTATTAAAGACAGTGAAATCAGCGAGAAATTAATTCTCAAAAATCAGCTGTACACGGCGATGCTGTACGAACCATTTCTTTTAACGGGAATATCTCGAAAGTACACAAATGTCGCTTGGTTGATTTTTGCTTAAAAGGGTCCATATAATATAAAAATTGCTTGACACAAACTTGGACAGGAAACTAGAAAAACATCAAGATATAGAGATGTACTCAAACAAGGAAGAGAAATATCCCAATTTCAAAAGTCTTTAATGTAGAAATGTGAGAATGTGACTGGAACTAGATAAACTAAGTCTTCAGCGATCAGCATGAAATTATCAACAATATGACCAATGAAAAGTAAAGTCATTGAGAAAAGCAATATTCCTTCAATTTTGAATTTTAAATGAGCTAATTTTTCTGAATTCTGTTAAAAAGTCTGCTTCTCTGCTCAATTCAAGAAAATTCTGTCCTTCTGGAAACACTGCTTTTAGGTATAACTTAACCAACTTTGGGGAAGGGGTGAGGATGTCATAACCCCTCCTCGCACCAGCCTTGCATAGGTAGATTATTAAATAATTCATTTTTCTTGAAAACGTTAATGAAACTCTGTTATTCGATCAATTTTTTACCGGTAGTACTCGTTCTGACTACATTGCAACTTATTCGGACTCATCGAGACTGCGTTAAGATTCGATAAGACTCTTACACGACTGATTCTTATCCTGTGCCGACTCGTTTAGGCTGTTTCAGACTTTTAACAGTGCTGAGATTTATATCGACTCTGCCCAAACTCATTCAGTTGCCCTTGAGATTCTCTAAAATTCATCAGACTCAATTTTCATTTCCTTTAGATTGAGGGGAAGGGGTAAATAACATTTCCTTATTCGAAAAAGACTTATAATTTATTGTTTTTCAGAAATGAAGATTTTTAGGTGAAACAATGCTCGCATTTTTCGGAAAAAAAAACTATAAGATTTTATAGCAACATATTTTTAGTTGCCAAAAACATCATTTTCAAAATGTTGTCTGACATTGTTTATTCTCCACGTATTCCTAAGGGGCAAACTATTTTTCAGAATTTTTGAGTACATGAGGGCTCCCTTTTTAATCCTCAAAAGAAAAATTACTTCCCTGTCTCAGGTCCGTAGGGTGACCACTTCTCTAGAGGGGATTTGAAAGGCAAACCGGACACTCGGAAAATGGTTCCATTTGCTCCTCCCCCGAATCACTAAAGGTTTACCTTGCCCCTACCCTATCACTGTTTATGCTCCGAGAAAAACCATTCAGACTCTTCTACAACCCAGGCAGACATGTTTGTAAATTTATTTCTAGACTCAGGTTGAAAGTCTTTCTTGATTCATCATTCGAATTCAGTTAGGATTTGTTCAAACTCGTTCACACTGATTAGGATTGCGTTAAGACTCATCAAGACTCGGATTAGACTGATCCAGATTCTGATCTGACCAGCTAAGACTCACTCTTTCAAAATTTGTTCACACGTTTTCATGACTCATTCTGACTCTGGCGAGACTCATACGGCTTCAAGAACTGGATAAGGCTCATCATCAAACGCTTTCAAAACTCACTCTCATTCAACTCTAATAAACACTAGATAGGTAGGGTGGGGGGGGGGACAAAAATCAACGAAAGTAGTAAGAAAAACACCGAGACGTGAATATTAATGAAATATTTCGAAAGCCGAAGAGATAGTGGCTCATGAGCAGGGACATACCAATGGGGGGGGGGATGGAACTTCCCCCGTAGGAATTTTTACTCAAAAATTGGGAACATTTACCATTTCGATCAGGCGGAGTTGGGAAAATCCAACAAGTCCGAAGGTTTCTTTTTTGTTTTGATACTTGGGAATTTTGAGTTGAGTCTGTTGTAACTTTCATAATTTTTGCCATCCCCCCTCAGGAAAAACTCTTCGGTACATCCCTGCTCATGAGTCCTGCATCTTACACTTGTTTATGACGGGGACGTGTAGATATATTGGCTGCAGAGTACAAAGCACCGGTTACTAGAGACATCTTAGCTCCAGAACTGTGGTTTTTAGCTCTTATCCTCTTTTCTGCCCCGATGAAAGAATGGGCGTCCAGTTTCTGCATCTGCAGAGCTGGGATGAGTGGCTGGAGAAATGGCAGACTAGCAGGATTTTGTCAATCTGACTTGATCTGTTCGTCTTTGTTGGTTCGTCTAGCTATCTATTCATCTGTTGAAAAGAATTGCGGTGGCATAACACCCCATTTGAAAGTCGCTGTGAGGGCGAGTTTGCCCCCACTTTTTTTTTCAAGATCTACGGATAACTGCAGAAATGTCTCAGCAAATTTGGACGTTACTAGAAACAATACCGAAAAATGGAATCGAACTGGTTTATATTTAAATTCGCAGATGTTTTTTTGGCGATTCAGTTGAAAACTTGGGATAGTCGAATAAACGAGTTTATAGCTGATTAAGTTCTTGGAATCTTCTACATTGAAACTGACAGATATTGTCTAATTGGGCATGAAGCTATTTCGTGCAAATCTCCAAGACCCGAAAGGTCATAGGTGATTTTTCACACAATGTATCGAGGAATCGTTTTTTTTTTCTCTCTTAAACTTCGAATTCGACGAATTGAGATTCTACTATCGTATTCTTGGCTCGAATCACAGGGTTGGTTGACGTGTTGGAAGATCACGAATACTATTTATTGATAGAATCGCAACCATAAAATGGTCGCAAAATGAATGAGTGATGAGTAACAATTAATAAAAACCGCTTCCAGTTTGTCATTTCCTTCATTTGCAACTTTCAGGTCACCTTGTCCTTCCACAACTTTAGGAAAACTGAAGGCCATTCATTCTTGGCTACCATACAAAACTACGGACTTGAAATTATAGGGCTAGGAACAAAAATCATGTTCTTTTAGCGAGGGAGAAGGGGATCTACATTTTTTTCGGCTAAGCCTTTAACCATAAATCTTTTACTGTTGGCCCCTCTGAACCTGATCTGTGGGAGGGGCAAACTGAGTCCTCGGGGGACGGCAGTTCTACGTCAATACTTGAAATAGAAAAATTGAGTGTAACAAAGCGACTTCTAAGAAAAGGAATGTCTGGAATTCCGCCCACTAAGTTTCTGGATTGATAGAAAAAAGTCGAAATTTAGGTTTATCGCACGCAAACTCTTTCGGAGTCTGTAACCGGAAAATATCGTAAAATATTTAGGAAGGAGCCAGCCCCCTTGACATGTCTCAGAGATATTGAAATGACTAAGTTTTGGTTACAGCTAAGAAGTTTAAAGTTCTGTTTGAACTAATCGAAACTGGAGTAGGCGCAACGGCATCGGACGATTTTTTTCTTAAGTGGTACAAAAATTTGAGTCGACAAGCAAAAAAAAATTATTATCCTAAGCTGAATTAACAAGCAAAAAATCAAGGAAATCACATGTTTGAAAATTCATGTTTCTTTTTGTCGACTTTTCTTTTAATTTTTGGGGATATACCACCGAGTAGGCGAAACACATAGAGCTCCTCATTTTGAGAAAATTTATCAATTCGAATCCCCACGAAACTGCAGATCAGAATTATTTCAATCAGAAATTCTAAAACGAAGCCCTTGTTCTCAAGCAGACTCCCTTAACTCGTGCACACGCAGACGTGTCAAAGGACTTTTTGGGACATCAAAAAGTATATCGGCAAGATTTCATAGTTTTGATGAATTTTCTAATTTTCTATCGGACTCCCTTCTATTGGTAAGCCTCAGCTCAGCAATAATATTTCTCGTCCCAGTCAGATTCGCTCTCGTCACGAACTGTAGTTTCACGAACTAATTGTCTCACACATAAAACTCGATAATTAATATTCGTATTAAGTCTCACTTTCATTTTCCATCTCACTGAGATACGTTAATTAATGTTAAATACATTTTATGACCCTAATTTTACTCGAAGCCAATTAGAAGAAAAGAAAAATTATGATGATTGCGAGACAGTTTCGGAACTCGGAAAATTGGTTTCCTTTCATTATACAGATTGGAGTATCAACCCTGTCCTCCAGTTTTGTTCGGTAAATCAAGTTCACAGGTTTAGAAAAACTGAATTACTGTTCTATCGCCCGGGAAAGTTTATCGCAGCTGGCTATACTTTGATTTTGTTTCATTTCTGTTTTGTACAGTTCGGAAAGTTGAAAATTCTCGGCTGGAAAAATGTTACCCTCCCACATAAAAAAAGTTATTTCGAGTTATTTCAATACGTCCCTGATGTAGCAGTGAAATACGATGTTTTCCTGGAGAACAATAAGTAAAAATGTTGAGGCAGAACAGGGGCGGGTCTACAAAATCTCGTTCAAATTCGACTCAATAAGAAAGGGAAAAACAATCTTAATTTAAAACGTTGATAGATGAGCTCGAAATTCTACTCTTTCTCTGTCACTGATGGTTCGGATGGTCACCGAGGGGATATTGCCCCATATATGAACTTACGCCGCTGCCCTGATGGCTCACTTTCCCACTGCCACCTCGATAGTGCAGAAGGTGCAATACTAAACGGAAAGCTTACGTAAAAATAGAAGGTGATTGGAAGTGCCATAAATCTGCTGAAGCCATCAAGCAGAATTTCAACCCCCCTCCCCACCCACGCGCCCACGCCCACACACACAAAGATCACTAATCCTCCGTGTGGGAAAAGCGAACATATGATCTACGCTCATTGGATATCTCGAAACGAATTGCTGCAATGCTATGCCCCCCCCCATCATGCCCCCTCCCAATCAGAAATTTCATTCGATCTCGTCTTCTAAATATGAAATTTGAGTGTTTCAACTTTTGTAGAATTTACTGCCTAAGAAATTTTCACATAAGAAAGAAGTTCAAATATAAATTAAATACTTCTCTATAAAGTATAACAGCCCCCCCCCCTAGCTGTATACAAAACTCGGTCGGCTAGTCGACTTGAAATTCGAAAAATTGTTGCAGACGAACGTCGTTTACTGAAACGGGGGCGCTAATACTGCAGGACTTTTTCCACGGTTTTTTTTTCAGTGAGTGAAACCGCGACACTTTTGTTAACAGAATGCATTTTTTCAAATCAAGGGCAGTAATTTTTTTATTCCCCTGGCAGGGCCCGTGACCTTGAGATATAGCCAGCAGTCGCTGTTCTGGCATTCTGAGAACGGCATTTCCCTGGCCACTTCCTTCTTCGAATTTGGATACCGAGTTAGTCTCCATCATTTGTGCGATTATACTTCCATTATTTTCATTTTTGTCACCTTCCATTTGTGGGAAACAGATGGAGGGCTGAGGGAATATTAGCCCCATCTACTTTCGAATTTTAGACAAAAGAGATCTCAATCGTCTGTACTTCGTTTGTGTTTGATTGTGTTTCCATTATTTTCGCATGTGTCCTCTCCCCCTTGTCTCCTTCTGGAGCCCGTATTGTGAAATAGAATCCAATTACATACAACCCGAAAAGAGTTTCAATCTCATAAGTGCAAATCGGGTGTAGGAAGCTCCTCCCCCGAAGAGAACTGAAAAATTATAGCAACGAAAAAATTTTTAGTATTTTTTGATACTTGTCAACCCTCTGGTCACTGATACGATACTCGAAAGGGTAGTTTCCAGGGCCAGGGGTGCGCGGTGTCTGGGGAACCACTTTGGCATACGTGCACTGCCATACGCTCCACCACACATTACTTGTCAACCATTTCATGAGTCCCTCCCATTTTGGGTCAGCTATTTTTATGCTTAATCGTTTGCGAGTCGTTTGTCTTCGGTTACGCATTCATTTCTTTCGCATGTGCCTCCTTCCTTTAGTAGGAAATGAGTGCGGAGGCTGCGGAAATACAAGCTCCTGACTTTTGAATTTTAATACAAAAATAATCCCAGTTATTCACATTTTGTTTGAATGTGCTCTTTCGCATAGGTGTTAGGAAAAAACGCTGGAAGAGCTTAGCTTCCCCAGTCCACTATCCCCCTCCCTTACAGAAAAAACAGAAAAATTAACAATTTATATAAGCGGACGAATCTTTAGCGTTACTTTGATACTTGTCAGCCCCTCACGAGCCCCCCCACGCCAGATTGGTCATTTGCTTCATGTGTTTCCGACTCATCCGTTTGGGCTACCCCTTTGCTTCATTCCAATGCACAACTGAACAAAAATGACGCCGAACGATTCCGACCGTTTCCGGTTTAAAATTTAAATGCGCGTGGGATAGCACTTCCACACCCTTCTCTTCTAATTTTACTCTCAACCCGAGCCCTGGAATCCGCCCTTTCGAGCATTACTTCAGAGACGTCGGGGAGGCTGTTAGGGCTGTCTTAGCTCTCTTCTCATCTTGCCAAAAAACCGGCCTAGGTCGAAATGTAGCGAGTTACTTCGTGGACCTCCGGATTCCGAGACCAGCGCGCGCTATCCACTCGGCCAACCAGACCCACTCACTATTAATTTCTTCCTACAACAGGGGCACAAAAAGGAAAACTGAATGCGTAATCGAGCACAAACGATTGAGACTAGTTTCGCGTGCAAATTCAAAAGTGGGAGCGAGATGTTGCTTATTCTGAGATAAGTTTTGTACTTTTGACCCTGTTGGAGACGTGCCGCATCAATTTGCTGGATGAGAAGAAGAGGCCAAGGGTTCCCGTTCTTTCCAAATAAATAAAATTTAGAATCTGACAACTTTCAACAGTCAGCACTAACAGTTTCCGGCCTCTATGCAGGTGCATAGCTGTCGGAACCGGGGAAGCACTGCCCCTGCTGGCCACTTTGTCTTTCATAGCGAAATCTTGAAAGTGGTATATTTGAACAAATACTAATTTTGATCAAATTTTGTGGCCGAAATAGGTCAAAATAATAAAACATTTCTTACACGAAAACTTCACTCCCTCTATGTTATCATTTGCCTTCCTCCGTTTACAGTAGTCTGACGATTGGCCTCTCCGGCTCCCTCTTGATCAACAATCATCATTAACTACCCCTCCCCATCGCATTATGTAACAATGTGACGTGTAATATGTTCCCTGGAATTTAGAAAAAATCGCTATGAAGAACTGATGATATATGATAAAATGTCTCCCCTTTGTACTCAAATATAATCAAATGGCAGACCCTCTTCTACCTTCTATGATTACACAATATGGACGATGCATCTCGCTTACATAATCAGAGAGATGGGGGGGGGTGTACAGTTGCGGCGGTGACCTTCGTGGCGTGTATTGAGCGTACAATTCATCATCTGTATTCTTTTTTTTTTCTATTATTGCGTTTAAAATATTCAACGGGGGGGGGGATGTACCCCATGCCCACCCTTGGATCCGCCACTGGCAAGTGGGGTGTAGCAGCGTGCAAGTGCTACATACGGGAACATTTTTGCTACACTCGGGAAAATTACTCTGCTACACTCTGAAAAATCAAAATTCTGAACCACTCGGGAAAATTCTCAAGAAAATTTAAATTCTGCACCATATTTTACAGAAAAAAATAGAGAACAATTTTTATCTCAAGAAAATCGCTACTTTATTAAATTCATCACCACTGTAATTCGTAAAATCAAAAATGTGACTGATTTTCATTTTTCCTTGATCCTTAAAACGTTGAAAAAGTTCTTTCGGTGGAGGGGGGAGGTAAAAGTTTCTCGGTCAATTTGTGAAAAAAAATTGTTTTGCATCATGCTATACACGGGAAAATCAAAACTTGCCATCCCTGGACAAGGGGATGATAGCTATTCAATCCTTTGAAATTCTGAATTACCTGTCCCAAACTTGCTTCTTCGATCCACGGCTGTCCCAGAAGCCCACTTTTAGGCCTATCAGCTCGCACTAACTGTTCTCAGTGTTGGGTACTTTTCGCCCATCATAACCCCAGCAATAAACTTATGCCCCCTTCGATAACGTGATATCAGCACATATTATCTTCGTGGAAAATTGTCTTGCTTTCTCTGGAGGGGTTCGCGAATTTATTGAGGGGGCGAGAATCAAAAACTTTCCAATTGTTGAAGCGAAAACTCGAACATTTTCCAAAAGTTAAGCAACAAAAAGAAGCTCTTAAGATGCGTGAATTCGCCGAAGCATCTGAATTTGCCAACTCTAAAAGGTAATGGGGAAAGCGCCCCGTGGCTGCGGCCCTGATTGGAGGTGCAGAATGCATGCAATGCCCAACCCGAGACGAAATGATGACCTTTTCAAATAGATGATGAAATAAATTGGCAGTATTGCCAGCATTTTCTCGAAGGAAATCAGGGCTACTTCGTCACAAACCCCTTTCTTCAGCACCAACACACCACGCCTTCAAACGTGTCTCGACCTCGATACCTTGTCAATGAAACTTCAAGGCCAAGAAATATCCAGTTAACGTGAATTTGAATTCACGCGGGAATAAACTGATTTTTTTTTCTGGTGAACACGGCCAAGCCACGTGCTGCTGTACCAGACCAAATACATTTCGAGAAATGTGTAGTGTACCGCTAGTATTTAAAATCGTACCACGATTTTATCAATGAACGTCTCGTCTGAGTTAAATGCCAAACGTTCTCCTTACATTCGTTGGCATCGAATGAGAACGTAATCACGCAGTTGGCCGCCACTTACACCGGCGTGGAAATTCCGAAAGACGACGGAGTCTCGACTGATTGAAATCTACCGCATAGTTAGTCACACTGCCACCCCGCCAGAAGCAGAAACCGCCAAGTCGTATAAACTTTTTAGTGTCGGAGAGAAAATTCTCGTTTTATGGTCTCGAAATTGCATTTCGCTGTTCTATTGCCAAGCGCGAGCGAAGGTAAGGAACTGACATTCTGTAACGAAATACCAAGCCCATACCCAACCCAGGTCTCCATGGAGGTCAAAATGAGGCAACATTTTCCGTATATACATTCACTCCTTAATTTTCAAATCCTGCTACAGGCCCGTGCTAACGGCTTGTGTGTGCCAGGGCATTTGATACAGGGTGTGCCAAAATAGTTGACCTGTTTTTAAACGCTTACCATGTGGCTACACTGATGCGTAGAAAGTTTTTTCCGATAAAAATATTCGGCTATGTACAGTGTGACCAATCTGGCGATTTTCACGCCAGATCTGGAGAACTGAGTTATAAATTTGCGACACGAATCTAGTCAAAATTCGCCATGAGCAATTCTGGCGATTTAAAATTTTGAATTCTGGCGTTTTTGAACAAATTGAGTCAAAATCTGCGACTTGCTGGCGAATTGAGGCTTAGTTGTAATTATTATTCTCCTCCCTCTCAATGAATGAATAAAAAAAAAAGAGATTAGTCAACCAGATCAGCAATATTAAAAGAGACCTTATAACTACAGAAGCTACCTTTTTTAGTTTTTACTTACATCATGATCAGTGAAAAGACTACCTGAATTACAGCTTTCCTTGTTGGACATTGTAGTCTACGCACTCAGCGTCCTCCGAGGAAAGGGACCTTTATATTTCGTACTAGCTGTTCACGTTTTTCAGTTTTTAAAATTTAGGTAAATTCAGGGAAGTACCGAAGAGTTTTCTCTGGAAGGGGTGGGGGAGGTAAAAATTGTGAAAGTCCCAACTGACTCAATGACTCAATTCTAAATTCCCTAGTACCAAGCAAAAAAACATGGATTTTTCCAACTGACTCGATTCAAAATTCCCAAGTATCAAAGCAAAAGAAACTTCTCAACTCTACCTAAACTCAAAGTTCCCAAATAAAAAAAAAAAAACACCTTTGTTTGACTGGTTGGATTTTTCCAGCTTCTCGACTCGATTCCCAAGTATATCAAAGTAAAAAAAAAGAAACCCTTTTGATGCTTGTTGGAATGGAAACCCTTCTGATACTTGTTGGATTTTCCCAACTCCGCCTGACTGAAATGGTACATTTTCCCAACTGCTGATTGAAAAATTTGTACGCGGGGGGTGTAAAGTTGTCCCCCTGCTTCCTATCGGTACGTCTCTGGGTGAACTTACATATCTGTAAGGATAGCGCAATAAAATCATCAAAAATAATATTACCTACAATATCATGATCTCGTGATCCTTTTGATCGTTAGATCATTATTTTCCTCCGACTTCTCTGATTCTTTTGATCTCAGGTCAGGTAGACGATCAGGGTCATTCAGATCAAGAATCTAATGATCTCTGTTTAAGAGTCTTAAAAAGTTTTTCCATGCTTGTTCAGGATTCATTGAAACTGTTGAAGGCTTGTTCAATACTTTTTATTAGGTACTACAGAGGACATAGTAAAGGCTGTTTAAGACTCTTTCAGACTCAATTAAATTTTTCAAGATTGAATCAAGATTTTTCAAAACCCTTTCAGATATTTTCAATATTCAATCAGCCATGTCCCGACGTTCAGCATTGTTCAGGGGCTGTTAGAACTCGGCAAGAACCAGTTAAAAGACGTTAATTGACTCTTTTAGGTTTTGTTTAAAAGGCTTAGGATTCTTTCAGGGTTATTTGTGACCACGGGCGCAACCAATAGGGAGCAAGGAGGCCGTAGCCTCTCTCCCCACGCAAGAGAATTGAAATTTTTTCAAAATTAATTATGAAAATAGGCCAGTACCAAATCAGGTAGGTACCAAATCGAGTTTCCATCCCTGGCTAAGTTTTATTTTTTCTCTAAATTCTAGCCCTTGCCAAAAAAGTTCCGGTTGCGCCTTGTTTGTGACTGTGTAAGACTACCGCCCGATTTAAGTGAACTCTGCCCAGGAGAAATAAGATTTCTCCGCCTCCCCAGATAATTTCCCCTTGTTTTCTACATTTTTTCCTCTCTACTTTCATTACTTTTTCTGACTTCTTGTTTGAAACTTGAAACTCCCAAAATGCTCAAAAGTATTCAAGTTGAAACAGTTCAGAGAACACTTCTAAACCTCATCAAAACTTCTAAAACTTCAAGACTCTCTAGGACTTCTCAAGACTTCAAGACTCTCTCAGACGTGTTCAAAACTTTTCAAAGCCCATCTAAGCTACGAGTAGTACTTACTTGAGGTTTTTAAAGGCGCTTCCAGCCCTGATTACGATTGTTCAGGACTCGACAAGACACACTCAAGCACTATTGAGACTCTTTTAGACCTACGATTGAATAAAATTCTTTCAGACCTATATGAAATTTTGTGAGATCAGTGCCAGATTCAAGTGAAATACTGAAAAACTCCTTCCCAATCCCGCCAAAAAACATTTTTTGGTTCATCATTTCCTCATTTTTTTCTTTCATTTCATCTTTCCATTCTACCTTCATTCTTCTTGCACCCCCCCCACAGAGTTGTGGCGTCGTTCAGTGTTACCAACTGTAGGAAATTAACGAATGATAAAATTAATGCCTATTTGCTCGATTGTCCGTCTGTTCGTCTCCCTTACTTTTCTTTTCTTTCTTTCTGCTCGAATGTTTGTCTCAAGGGATGGTCGGCTGTTTGTAGTCCCGATTGTCTGCCTGTCTGTATCTTGAGCTGACAGATATGCATCACCGAAAAATAAAAATCTCTCTCTCTCTCTCTCTCTCGCGCGCGCTCTCTTAGTTTTCTTTCTTCCTGCTTGATTGTTTGTCTCAGAGGATGGCCAGCTGTCTCTAGACCCGATTAGCTGTCTGAATCTTCGAAGGGTGGATGTGCGTCGGCAGTTTTTCAAATTTCAGGTGGCTAACTTGCCGTATGTTTTTCATTTCGATGGGAAAGGTGGAGGCCAAATTTTAAGTTTTCATTATTAGTAAACCTAAGACCTCCAGGGAGCGCTCCAAATCGTTGAAATAGACCGGTAGTCTCGCAACTACAATCATCAGAAATGCTGACAATACAACACTAATACAATCAAGGACATCACGAAACTGCCGGCCAGTTTTTAGTCCGCGTGAATATCCGCTAGGGGCGGCTCTTGTCTTGGGTTCGCGAATAGAGAGCTTACAACTTCTGGACCACCACACCTTTCAAACAACTTTTGAAGTATTTTCAATCCGAATTAATTTTTTCCGAAAGGGGACGATTGCCCCTATCCCCTTCTGCGCACATTCAGGCTTCTGTTGGAAACTGTAATTGTACATTTTGTAGGTAAGAATATAGCACAGCCGGCTACCTTTTACATCTCTCTGAACTGCTGCATACGATAGCATCGAAACCATTGATTTATCATCAGCAGTGCAAAGTTCTTCGTCCTTCGAGCTCGGAACCAAACAAGAAATTTAATAATTTACTCGTACGTAGTTTCATCGGACCGAACAAAGAAAGCTTTCTCGAAGTTTTCACGTTACTATTACGGGGGGAAAATGCCTTCGATTTATCTGTTTAATCGAAGGAGCGATGATTACAAGCTCGATGATTATTTGTCGAAAACGAACGGACGTCCCATTGTTATCTCACATCAGAATTATTTCGATATTGTACTCATTCATACATGGAACAGGCGGCGATCTACCGAGCTTCTGTTTTGTAATCTTCTTAAAAGATTAATTTGCTCATCCCTTTTACACACCCAGAGACGAAGCGCCGAAATTTGATCAGTCGCTCAGATCACAAATTTATAGCCAATCACTGTGGCACACATCTCACGTCCTTAAATTCGATCAACTGAGGCACGTGCATTGATGAATTTATTTAATTAGGGTTAACGCAAGTCGTATTCTGACAGCTACATTCATTCTCTAAATGAATTGACGCAGTATCATTCGGAATGCACGATTTACGATAATGACTGGTGTGAGTAAAACACGATCTGTGTTGATAAGTTCTTTCATTTATAATTATCAAACTTTTAATTAGAGTAAACGTGCCTACTACGTGCGCTGTTTCTTCGAAACTGGCTAAACTGATTTCAGTGAAACTTGAAATGAGTTCATGCAGTAGCTTTCTGGAGCATTCTAGAAATTCGAAGCCCAACCGAGTCATCCATTCTGCTGTACAAATTGAAAGTGTGACTGTTTTGCGAAGTCCTGGTAATGAGATTCAACGGAAACGCAGGTAGTTTTAGGTCCCTGCGAAGGAGGGGACAGCAAAAAAATTTCCGTTTTCCTTCTGCCATTTCCCTCCCCAAAATAGTCGTCTAGATCCGCGCGTGATTTCAAAGGATATTTTCAACGGCGTACAGTCAGACTTTCAATTCGCACAACAAAACTAAAAAACACGAAATACGAGTACGTTTCCCAAGTTCTGCTACAATTTTCCCCATTTTTTCGGTTTTAAGCAAACGAAGTAGCCTTATGTAATCGCGATGGTCATTATGTTTTGTTTGATTGATCCGACCCGAGTCCGACAATAGCGGGCTGTAATTCTGTTACGAAAATCAAATTTTCGTATATTACCCACGAAGGTCAACTTAGAAAACGGGCCTAATCGGACCACCAGGGGAGAGTAAGGGGCCAAAGTCGAATAAACAGAAAAAAGATCTTGCATCGCAGTTCATTCATTATCCTGGGCCCACCTATGGGCATGTCTCCCCAATCCTCGTTCACCGACTGCGAACTCTAGTATCCCTCCCCCAGGGTATCCCCGTGTATTGTTCTATTTCGTCCTTCCACCTTTTTCTCGGGCAGGCTCCATTATGTTTCTTCCCATATGCGGTCCATTCGAGTAGTCTCCTCTCCCACCCAATGTGTACCCTAAGCTCTTTATTGCAGCTGCCCAACTTGAAAAATTGATGGTTTTAAAATTTTTTCCTACCTCAGTACCCCCCCCCCTCGCGCGAGACAAAAATATACAATCCAAAAAATCATTTGCGTCGAGTGTGTAAGTAATTTTGCTTACTACATTACTTACTTGCTTATGAATTTTTTTACATTAAATATTACATTCGTTTTCATTACGTGCATTACTTATTCTTCAGTCATTAAACAAATTTTTCAAAATTATGATTTTTTACATTCGTTTTTATCTTTTTGAATAAATAAAATTTTTAAAAGCATATTCTTCCTTTCTTTCTCGGAGCTGCCCAAATTTCTTGAAGGTGCCCAAAAAGTTTTAGGTAGTACCCAGTATAAGTGGTAGTGCCCGTTAGGGTAAACACTGCTCCCACCCAGCGCTGCCAACCAAACCTGTTGAAAAATCCCAGGATTCTTCATAAAAAATCTTCAGATTCCCCCAGAAAATCTTGGGACAAAAATTTTCGCCTTTTCTATGTTTTTCAACAATTAAATGCTTACTGACTCGTCACTTTTGTTGTTTTACCCCTCCACCCTGAGCTCTGTCGTGAATCCTAAAAATTTTCATTTTTCTTTTCACTTCTGTTCTTGAATACTGTGAAGAAGAGAGAAGAGAATTACGTACCTTTTGCTCTTTTCTTAGAACATTTCGATGCCGCTAAGGGCCCTTTCCCTTGTGACAAGTCACAGATGTATTTTACATTTCTATTCCTGTGTAAAATCTGAGTGCTTATTACACCCACGAGGCGATACATTTTCCATTTCCAAATTTTGGAAGTGGAAAAATTTGAAGAAGCAATGCATATTCACTCAGTTTTATATAAATTCTTGATAACTCTAGAGATTTTCCTGAAAATCTTGAGATTTTGAGAAAAACCTCAATATCTTGAGATCTCAAGGTTTATCTTGGAAGTTGGCAGCAGTGCTCCCACCTATCCTCTAAGTTGCGTTTTATGACCAGCATATTTCGAATCTTATATCTTTAGTTCCCATTTTCCCCGAATTACCATATTTTTAATTTTTTCACTTAGTCTCGTTCCTGTCACACTTCGTTCCATTGCTAGTTGAGTTCTGTATATTTTATCAAGTTGTTTTACTGTTGTGGCCCAAATTTGAGCCCCGTCAGTTAATACTGAGAAGGTACATGTTTTTAGGAGAGTTTCTTTTAGATTAGTTGGAATTTAGGATTTGTATATTGACTTCATAGACCAGAAGCTTTTCCATGTTCTGGAGATTGTTACTGATATCTCCCTGTCCAGCCTATCACGAAATGCTATTGTTTGGCCTAAATAATACGTAGTTTCCTCCACTGTTTTGAATTTTTCAAAAACCGATTTCGACATAATAGGCCTGGCAGAAACTAGAGGCTTTTGGGGAAAATTAGAGAAACGTAAAAACGGAAACTACTTATACTATGCAAATACAAAAAAAAAAGGCTACAGAAGAGGTACGGGTTTTTATATTCATTAAAAATGGACGGGAAAATTAAAAGAAATTAAATAATATGTTTCGGAATGAATAAGGTTACTCAAAAATTTAATAAGTGTCATCCAGGCGTATGCCTCGACAAATATAACGGAACAAGACGAGAAAAAAGAGCGTTCTATTCCATCCTGACGGATACCTGTAAAAAAGAGAAAGGCTACTATCAAATAATTATGGGAGATTTCAATGCCAAAATTGGAAAAGAAATTGACTATTCAAAAGCAATAGGAAAATTTAGTTCGGGAGACGAGACAAATGACAATGGGGAAAAACTAATTGAGTTTGTGGAGGGGAATGAGCTAAAAGTGGCAAATTCTCTTTATAAAAAGAAATTCTCAAAAAAATGTACATGGTAGTCTCCGGATAAAGCAACAAAAAATGAGACTGATTTCTTCCTAGCAAATGATCCTAGTATAATAAAGGATGTAAAGCAGTTAAAGTCATTTAAATTCCCATCAGATCATAGGGAAGTTAAAATTCTAAAAAGAATTAAAGTAAAAAATTGGGCAAAAAACCTAAAAGAAAAATTATCAAAACTCCTTCTTAAAATAGATATAAAAGGAAGTAATAACGTTCAATAATGCTATGACGAATTCGAGCAAACGATCAACAAAATTAGCAAAGAAAGGGGAATAGGGAGTTTCAAAACAGATAATAAATTATCTAATGAAATAAAAAGTCTAACAGAAAAAAGAGATTCGATGGGACCAAAACCAAAGCTGAATTGGAAAGATAAAGTTGAATTGGTGGAATTAAGGAAAACAATAAAGAACAAAATCAGACAAGATATCCAAAAATTTGAAACAGCCAAAATCGTTGAAATCACGAGGGAAACAAGATCACTAAAAAATATCAAAAAAGAACTCTATCCTCATAGAGGACTGATACCTAAAATGGCCAAAAATAAGGGTAATATGATTTATAGCAGGAAGGGGACAGTCAACATAGCTACGAAACTTTATAGCAGCCTTTACTCGGAAGAAGGGTCCGATCAGGTGGGGGGATAAACAGGCTATACAGAATCAATCCCACGTACTCTCAAAAGAGAAGTAAACGTAATCTTAAAACAACTGAAAAATGAGAAGGCTGCTGGACCAGATAAAATAAGTAATTTTAAGATGAAATGTTTCAGGATTGCAACCGTACAGTTTGAACCGCAAAATGAGAACTTGATGATGCGAACGAAGGAAATATTGCTTTTGTAAAGTAATGGTGCCCTCTGCCTCTCGAGACAGTCAATTTGACGAGTAATGAGACTTAAAAAGCCCGAAATATTCAAAATGAAAAAGTTTTCGAAATATTGCGGTCCCTCCAGTAATACTTTCATTTAACAAATATTGGCTGGACCCCACCTCATTACATCAAAAATTTCATTAAAAGTTGCTTTCACAAGAAAAATAGTTATTATCAAATTTGTAGATCCTAAAAGAATAAATCTTACTCTCTTTATCAAAAAGGACTTACAGTTTACACGATTTTTTTAAAAAGAAAACTGACTTCTCTCACTTTGAGCACCACTGACTCCCAACTCAGTGGCCTGATTAGGATAATTTTCGAACTCGAACCACGAAACTTAATCGTAAAAATATCAGCTCACTTAGTTCATTTTATTTTCTCCCCTTAACTGAAATTGAAATTTTCTGCTTTTTCCGAGAGTAGAACCGTTTTTCAACAAGATTTTTCAGTAGCTGACTCAAATTCTAAAGCCATTTTTTGGAGTGTCTCTAGATCCTGGGAAAACAGAGCAATGTCATCCGTAAATCTCAGATTATTTAAAAAATTTCCCATCGATTTTGATTCCGGTTTCTTCCCGTCCCACTTCTTGGAAAATTTCTTCTATTACACTGTTAGATAAATTTGGGGACAACACGGATCCCCTCGCTTCACTCCTTTACTGATTTTAAATTTTAGTCCTGTTTTATCTAGTTTGATGTGTGCCGTGGAGTCATCATACAATTCGTTTAGGATCCTGATGAATTTTTTGGGAATTCCCTGATAATTTGAAGGCGTGAAGTTTAAAACATCCTATGTAGCAATGTCAAAAGTTCATAGGAGGAGCAAAAAACTGTTTCAGCTGAGGTAAAGGGGGTTGGTTTGGCAAATTGGATGCTCAGCCAATTGTCTGAAACTTCATACACATGTCTATGAACAAATTTTGGGACTCAGCCATACTTAAGCTAAGAAAATGAGGGTTGACGTTGCGCACATCGTAAGTCCGTGGGAAAGACAAAGCAAAACATCCTAAGCGCCATCAACTCTAATGAGAAAAAAATGAAGTATTCGAATGCGATGTTTTTATTATCCACAAAAGTACTAACTTTTACATTTATGCATTTTTTATAATAGAGTCAAAAAATGGAAACGCTTCTTGCCACTTTGGAGTTAGGATGTTTTGCATGGATCGCTCGCCAGCACATATGCGTGCTGCGATCTTTGGGTTGGAATTAGAAGTACTTCGAGGCTCTATGGGCACTTAGGATGTTTAATATTGTATGGACGGCGGTTCTTAGAATAGTTTGCATACACAGAACCATTTTTGCAAAAGTTCGCACGTAGGATGTTTTGAACTTCACACCTTCATTTAGTGCCGTCCAAAGATATCTCAAATTGACTGAGTCAAAGGTTTTTTCAAAGTCAATAAACAGTATATGTGTGTTTAGGTTGTATTTGTTAGTTTTTTCGATTAGTTAGTTTATTGTAAATATTTGGTTAATTGTGGAGTGTTCCTTACGAAATCCCGATTGCTCTGCACTCTGTGCTAGGTCCAGGTTAAATCGTCGGATGCATTGAGGAATTAGAGGCTATGTAAATACAGCTAGCTATGTCACTCCCTCTATTTCCACTGTATGCAACTGCGCCTACCCAGTATTCTGTGACATTCGTGTACACCAGTGATGCTCCATTCCCCTACGATTTCAGTTGGACGCTGGAACATTACAATAATTATCTTTCTGTCCCCGTCCTTGTATTATTCTATAATTGACTTATTGGACAGCTTCCAACAGTCAGCTTTTGGATAGCAACTCCTATATCCATAGTCTAACATCTGTTGTGTATCAACAGTAACAATAATTTCAACACGCGTCATGGAAATTTAAGCCAAAGATCGTTCAGAACTTCAGACAACAGAACTTTCGATCTGAATTACAACCAAAATAATAAAATAATAAAAATAATCCGTCGCTTCATAGCTGAAAGAGGATTTTTCGCAGTTGGAAAACTGCCTAGCGTCTTAGAATACATTGAGTATTTTTGTTTATCCGCACAAAAATGATGTAAAATTTTAAATTTTATGAATCCATCCTGCGTTGTAATGTTGTTGTACCTATGGAGCACGCAATTTCGACTGGGCCACAGCCAAAGTAGACTGCTGGACTGCTGAGCCAAAAACGAATCACCGAGACCAATCTAATTTTCTCTCTGCATTATTTCATCACCACTATACCAAACTTGGAGCAATAATAAAAACGTTGCCCATTCTGTTCAACATATTTTTAATTGTTTTCATATTCTTAACTAACCTAACTTGAGTAGAAAGTGACAACATGTTGCTTTTGTGGTATCGTTGAAATACACTAGCGAATAGGGGGAGAGGGATTCAAATTATGACCAGGTCTATTCAAAATCTGCTGTCTAGCATTAATTGGAGGCGTGAAGTTCAAAACATCCTATGTGTCAATGTCAAAAATTTACAGGAGAAGCAAAAACTGTTTCAGCTGAGGTGAAGGGGTTGGGTTTGGCAAAATGGGTGCTCAGTCAATTCTCTGAAGCTTCATACACATGTCTATGGACAAATTTTGGGGCTCAGTTATGCCTAAGCTGAGAAAATGAGGGTTGACGTTGCGCACATCCCAAATCCATGGGGAAGACAAAGAAATACATTCTAACAGATTCTTATCAAACGCTAGGATGTTTTGCATGGATCGCTCGCCGGCACATATGCGTGCTGCGATCTTTGGGTTGAAATTAGAAGTACTATAGGCACTTAGGATGTTTAGTATTGTATGGGTGGCGGTTTGTAGAACAGTTTGCGTGCACAAAACCACTTTTGCAAAAGTTGGCACATAGAGTCTTTTGAACTTCACGCCTTCAATTCAGAATCGCTTTGAGGCCCTTTTAAAACTAACTTGAACTCTGCTAAGGCTCGCTCAGCTGCCATTAAGAATTAGAACTTACCAAGAATGACGTTTCTGAAACTCATTCGACTCTTAAGATTTTTTAAGATTCAGAAAGATTCATCCAGACTATGTTAAGATCAGTCAGACCTATCTAGACTACGTTCAGGAGGGACGAGGTGGCAAGGCCAGAATCAAAATCTTAAGGTCCCAGGCCCGTGTCGTGTTGGGACCCCAAAACATCATCTTCAGAGACTCGGGCGCGGTGTTCTCACCACTTCCGTCATACGAATTTCTGCCATTTCAGGGGATTGACCAAAAATTCATTTCTATCTTTATTGAGAAGATGAGGCCCCATAGACCAGTGGCACAACAAGAAATTTGCCGCCTAGGGAGACAAAGAATGTTCGCTGCTGCTACCCCTCCCCCGACCCCTCCATTGAAAATTCAGTTTTGTAATTTTGTAAATTTTTCAAGGAAAAAACTTCTTAGTTATTAAGAATTCATTATTAAAAAAAATAATAATAATAATGATAAAATAAAACTTTATTTTCCTGACTGAATAAAACAATTTCAGCTCTGAAAATTTGCCGTGCCGCTGAAGACATGTTACCCTCACCAACGCCAAAGACCCACATCTTAAAACGATCTTGCAAGACTGTAATAAGTCTGACTCTGACAAGAATTATTCAAATTTGCTGATATTCGATAAGATTCATTCAGACTTTGCTATAACTCAATCAAACTCCTCTAAGACTTAATAAGTCTCATGTTCAATCCACATAGATTAATAACAACATTGTTAATCGTTCATGGAGACGTCCTCGGCTCGGCACTAATCAGACCCATCAACTCTGTGTTGAGAGTATTCAGGCTTATTCAGACTCTTATAACTTATTTACCAAACTTAGCCAACACTTGATGCGACTCATTCAGACGATGTAGAGACGTTTCAGGCCCGTTAGGACTACGTTAAGAGTATCGAGAATAATTTAAACTCTGTTAAGACTTATTGAAGCTCTTCAGGAAAAACTCCGACCAAACTGATACTAAAAGCCACAGAGATTCTATAGGGCAGGTGGGACAAAGGGTCCCAGGGACGTACCGATAGGGAGGGCAGGGGAAAACCCAACAAGTCAAAAGGTTTTTCTTTTTTTTTGCTTTGATACTTAGGAATTTTGAGTTGAGTCAGTTAAAAAAATCCAACAAGTCAAAAGGTTTTTTTTTTTGCTTTGATACTTGGGAAGTCAGTTGGGGCTTTCACAATTCTTACCCCCCCCCCCTCTCGGGAAAAACTCTTCGGTACGTCCCTGAAGGGTCCGGAGGTAAACAGCAAGTTTTTTGTAATTTCTAATCTAAATCCGATGAGGTTTTGATAACCTTCCCAGAACCAACGTATTAGTTCAGTATATAATGTATTTAATTAGGAATACAAGAACCACAAATACTGAGATGTCCGATACTGTTTTTCAAGTTTTGATTCATTAAGACTGTAACTAGGAGGAAAATGGAGGAATTTCTCCCTCTGAGAATCTGATTTGCCCCTTCTGATACTAGAAATTGGTGAATGTATTCTATTTGATAAACCTTATGTCCCCTCATTCTGTTTTTTGAGCGTGCCAATCTACTTTTCTGCTTCTGTTGTCCATAGCGCTTTCGGCTGTTACGCCATCTTCAGCGGAGTTCCCTCTCGTTGTTGAACCATTCCAACCATATTTTGGTCATTGTCTTTGCTAGTTTGATTTTTGCTGTTAGGTGTCTATAAATCTCCTTCACCTAGCGGGGAGTGAGCTTAGGGCCCATGTTGGAGTGTGAGTGAACTTGGTAATATTCTGTTTTTAGGGTGAGCCAATTCACTTTTGTGCTTTTGTTGTCCATAGCGCTTTTGGCTGTTACGCCATCTTCAATGGAATGGAACTTCACTGAAGATGGCGTAACAGCTGAAAGCGCTATGGACAATAGAAGTAAAAAAGTGAATTGGCACACCCCAGAAACAGAATATTACCAAGTTCACTCACACTCCAACATGGACACTAATTATGTCCCTCAATTTTTATTTTAAATCGATTGTAATTTGTACCAACAGATCAGTTCCCGTGATGAGATTACAGAGGAATATTTAGTAGTGAGATAGTATAATGTCGAAATCATAATTGTAATTCTTCTGTTACACTTCTGAGAAAACATATATGTCATGGCTATCTGGTTGTAAACTCTGATGATAATGACCATTCTCCTGCATTTTTATTAGAAAACGTTTTGATACTACTAAGCATTGACTATCAACGTAAAACACACTGATAGTGCAAAATTAAATCTGGATGCCTTTTATCGCACTTGAAAAAACTGGTTCTATATTTGAAATACACAATAAGACATTACCACCATTTTCAGATGCACTACCCCCCTATTGATATCCTAATTCTTCAAACGCGGTTGAAAAACCCAGTTTTGCATTTGAAGGGTACAAGGAAAGAACTAGGCAAATCACTTTTTCGGCGAAATTGAGTCATTAATACCAATGGAATGGGAGTAATGAGTAGAAGTAGCTGAGCTATGGTAAGATGCCTGAAAGATGCTACAGTCCAGAAAAACGGGGTTCGAAATTCGCGTAAACAGGTAAAGAACCACATCATAAGTAAACAAATTGTTTTTCATTTTTCTCGCTTCACCACAAAAGTGACTTACTTTCTTCCCCTGTACCCTTCATTTGAAATACACATACTACCACATGCAGATGCATTGTTGTCATAAGTACAGGAATACTTCATTTTTAGATGCGCTGCCGCCCTATGTTTTGCCATCCTAATACTCCACATGCGATTGAAAAAAACCGGTTTTACATTTGAAATAAAATTACTACTATTTTTAGCTGCGTTGCCACCCTATGTTTTAGTGCAGGAATTCTTCATTTTTAGATGCTCTGCCGCCCTATGTTTTGGCATCCTAATTCTCCATATACAGTTGGAAAAACCGGTTTTACATTTGAAATACATGTACTACCACTTTCAGCTGCATTACCGCCCTATGTTTTAGTCCAGGAATTCTTTATCTTTAGATGCTCCGCCGCCCTATGTTTTGGCATCCTAATACTCCATATGCGGTTGAAAAACCCGGTTTTACATTCGAAATAAAAGTACTACCATTTTCAGTTGTGTTGCCGCCCTATGTTTTAGTGCAGGAATTCTTAGTTTTTAGATGCTCCGCCGCCCTATGTTTTGGTATCCCAATTCTCCATTTGCGGTTGAAAAAGCCGGTTTTACATTTGAAATACATGTACTACCACTTTCAGTTGCATTGCTGCCCTATGTTTTAGTGCAGGAATTCTCTATTTTTAGATGCTCCACCGCCCTATGTTTTGGCATCCTAATTCTCCATGTGCAGTTGAAAACCCGGTTTTACATTTGAGATACAGGTACTACCACTTTCAGCAGCAATGCCGCCCAATGTTTTAATGCAGGAATTCCTTCATTTTTAGATACTCTGCCGCCCTATGTTTTACTATCTTAAGTTGAAAAAGACAGTTTTACATTTAAAATACACGTACCACGAGTAGATACATCGTTGCCCTATATTTTGGTATATTTCTTTTTTACTTTTTGGTATCCTAATTCTCCACAAGCAGTTGAAAACCCGGTTTTATATTTGAAATACACATACCACCACTTTCAGATGCATCGCGTCATCGCCCTACATTTTGGTATCCAAATTCTCCGTAAGTGTGATCATTCTGTTCTCCAAATTAACTGTTGTATTTAGCAGAAGGCCTAGCTATTTCTTCAACTTTATATACTAATTTACTTCGCAAAATAGATCAATTAGGCTTATAGAGAATTAGAATGGCTAAAAATAAGGCGGCAGTGTACCTGAAAGTGGTAGCACTATCTATTATGTGTATTTCAAAAGTAAAATCAGTTTTCACAGATGCGATGAAAGGCATTCAAATGTACTTTTATGTGATCAATGTGGTCAAGTGTGTCTTAGATGGAAAGTCATTGTTAGTAGCACTAACTATAACATTAAGTTCCATCTTTTTCTACTTTCTTGATTTATAGTATTGAATTTTTCAACAGTTTGTGCTTTATTTCATGAAGTTTCCCGGGGATTCATGAGATGCTCCTCCATACATTTCGTTCCCATTTTGAGGCAGACATATAATGTATTTAAAAATTTCAAATAATCTGAGATTCGCAGACGATGTGGCCTTATTAGCGAGTAACTTGAAAGATCTAGTTGAGATGGCAGACGAGCTGATAGCGGCATGCAGACCAGCCAGGCTGGAAATAAATGCCAAGAAAACTAAATTACTCTCTAATGCTCAAAACGAGCCGGTGTTTATTGCCAACGAGGAGATACAGTGGGAGGGTGAAACGAGATACCTCGGTCAAATAATACCCTTCAGTAACTCGAGGGAAAAGGAAGTCTCGAGCAGAATAATTAAAAGTGGCTGGAGTAGCTTTTGGAAATTGAAAAACATTTTCGAAAGTAAAGTTCCAATAACAACTAAGGCGGTGGTCTGGAAGAGCTGCATCCAACCAACAATCACATATGGGGCACAGACATGGGTTCTCACCAAAACCAATTTAAATAGATTTCGAACGACACAAAACTCCATGTCTCGTAGCATGTTGAACATCAGAATACGAGACAAGATAAAAATGTCGGAAATTAGGGCAAAAACAAGACTACGAGATATTAGAGAAGTAATTAAGAGCCTGAAGTGGAGCTATGCTGGTCATATTTGGAGGAGAGAAAACGACAGACGGGGAAAAAAAGATGTAAGGTTAGACCCCAAGAAACTACAGTAGGTGAAGGGGGAGGCCCATAACACGTTGGAGGGATGAAATAGACAAATTACAGGGTATAAAATGGAGAAGAAGCACCCATGAAAGAGAAACATGCAGGGACAAAGGGTAGGATTTTGCCCGACACTGGGCGGTGTGTAGCAAATTGGAAGAGGATGGAAAAGGAGAGACGTACTGATCGGGGCGCAAGAGACCTGATTGAGGAGGAAAAGTTGTAAACCAAACGCTTAATTTTCTTTTAGTTTAATCTATAATCCGAACTTCCAATCGTAGAAGGGAATATATGTAACAAGAAATGAACACACAGAAAAGCTGTTTAAAAAAATATGTATTTCCAATACACAAAAACTAGACTTTATTGCGTAAAGTTCTACATGGTCCTATCTCCTATGTTAAATCCTAGTCATGTATCGAGTGGTCCTGAGTTACTCTGAAAGCTCACCTCGCATAACAGAACGAATATCAACAAATTGCCCCACAGTTTCACTTTCCGTACTTCAGTTCTGCACCACCCTCAAGCGGCAACTAAATTTGAGACCGGCAAATCGATCGAACAAGGCCGGCTTGCTTTACGTTGTAAGTTGCTATCCACCGCACACCCGATTACCCACTTCGCAACTGAAGACCAAAACTGACCTAAGCCACCAGCATCGGGATTGGCATTTGCAACAGCAACAAGTGGCAGTACGCACGAACACTCTCTCGACTGCATATTCACCCGGGTAGTTGAAAAACGGCCGATTTATGACCGAATATAAGACGGACGATGGAAAGCACCGCTGACGTCAGTTGAAAGCACGTGCTTTCCAAATTATGCCGTCTCCGAGTCATTCATCTTTAGCAGTTTTCCCGAACCTCAGTTCATTTTCCTCGCCTTCGAGTAATCCCGGTCGTGTTGATTTTTCGAATCTGTTGCACGCGCTTGCATACAGCAAATGCGAACGCATGTTGCTGTTCGTGACGATGATGAATTTCTCCATCAGATCAGGAGATATCAACGTGACAGAGCCTATACGCAAACAATACAAACGAATTAACCCGATTACGTAAAAAGGATAAAACTGTTCAAAGGGCGCTCGAACCGAAAGACGAACCGAACCAGCGAAGCCAAAAAGGCGTATCGATATTGTGCTTCAAAAAAAAAAAAAACATTACCCAATATTTGGAGAACAAAAAATCGAATACCTTATCGAGAATAATAAGGCTGACGTCATCGAAAATTACACCACACGATGAATATTATTTCTTATTTGTCGTATTGATATCATCGCCGCTCATGTTTCGAAACAAAACCGACAATTTTCCCGTATTTTCCTATAAATTTTTACATCCTTTCGAGCACGTGTTCGAGTGACGTTATATACAAAGGTTGAAGGGCGAGCCGAGTTTACGCTCGGTGTTTCTTTTTCGTTATCGAAACCGGCTACAGCAAATATTTCGATTTTTGTTCGCAGAACGTGACCGATAACCCGACGAGCCTACCGCCGGCGACCATTACGGAAACGACGACAGTGACCGTCAAGACCTGCCACAATTCGACGCCCTGCGGATGGGCCGTATACGTGCCATTCACCAGGCGGGTGGATTACTTCATGAAAAACACGTAAGTATCTGTAGCTTTCACGTCAGAGCTTCGACTAATAAGTCAGACCTCAACGCCGGGTCAGATGAAGATACAAATCTTCAGATCCGTGTCACCAGGTCACCAGATTCAAGAGTGGATTAAAGTTCGAAATGAACCTCACCACCAGCTCGAGCTAAAGAAACACCTCGTGGCAGAACCGATGAGAATAGGGTGCCAGAGGACTGCGGAAAAAACTGGAACCGAACGAACTGAAGGCTCTGAAAACCCAGAGTTTGGAAGTCGATTTAAAAGATGACATTCAACCGTCGAAAATGGTTGTACACACCACGGAGAACAAAATTTTTCCATGGAATTATGGAAAATTTGAAAACAGTTGCAAAATCAGGGTCAGGGACGAACCAACAGAGATGGGGGACACCCGACACCCCCGGTAGGAATCTTTCACTCAGCAGCTGGGAAAATTTATTATTTCAATCAGAGGCGAAGTAAAAAAAATCCCACAAGTCAAAAGTTTTTTTTGTTGTTGTTTTTTTTTTTTGGGGGGGGGGGTGATACTTACTTGGGAATTGAGTTGAGAAGTTGGGACGAGTCAGAAGGTTTTTGTTTTTGTATTTTTGCTTCGATATTTGGGAATTTTCAGTTGAGTCAGTTGGGACTTTCACAATTTTTGCCCCCCCCCTTCTCCCTCAGGAAAAACTCTTCGGTACTTCCCTAATCAGGGTTCTGGTTTGTGAATGTTCACAAACTTGATTTTGACTTTATTTAGACTTCTGATCGAAAATGAACGAACCACCTTGCATGGATGAGGGGGTCAGCGTTGATTACTCCTTTTACTGAGGCAGGTCGGCTAATAGTAAGGCTAAATTCGATATGTGTGAAGGTGGGTTGAATAAAACTCGCTTTATGATGAAATTTGGTAATGATCTGTCTCCTCTCTTTTGATAACTATTTTTAAAAGTACCGAAAAAATTCGAAAATTTTAATGTATTAGTTCAGTTTTACTGGCGCCGATTTTAATAATTCATTTTGGGTGAACTCTTAGCTGACAGCTGGGGCATCCTGTGGGTGGGTGTGAGGGTAATCATCAACTGAGTTGTTCAGGGCCGTACCGACGGGGAGGGGGTCACCCCCCCCCCGCCACAGGCAAAAAATACGAAAAAACAATGGGTTGAAACAGAGTGGAGGGTGGTTCTGTCACATTTTTTGTAAAAAGTATGAAAATGGGAGTTTCAAAAAATTTTGAAATTTTCGTCATATAGGTACATGTGGGCAATTGAATAAATTTGGGGTATTTGTAGCCCCTCCCACCCCAGGAAAAAATTTATCTTAATCGCAAAACACCCCATTTACTTAAATCCTGTGTATGGCCCTGGAGTTGCTGAATTCTTTACAAATTTTAGACATTCGATTTTCAAAATGACTGTATCAGGGCCGATTGTAAAGTGGATCATTTAAACCCGCTCCCTCCTCTCATTAACCGGCTAAAATAAAGATTTTTCAGTGTGATTTTTTGAAATTTATAGGCAATTGTTCCAACATTAATATTTTGGTTTTTGAATTTCACTGAACTCATTTTGTGTTCGGAGCAAAGAGTAGGTATAACTCTTTCAGTTGTCGAATATTGGATTTTACAAATGTTGTCAAATTTTCTGTTTACTTTGATTCCAAGTTGAAAACTGATGCACATCATTTACTAGGGTTGGAGAGAGGAGGTTCAGAATTGATGGTTCGTGTGTGTGTGGGTGGGGGGGGGGAGAGGCAGAACTGACTGTGTTACTAGGTTTTATATGGATGTCTAATATTCGGTTTGTTATAGATGGCGAAAACAAAGCTGTCACCTTCCTTCGTCCCTCGACTAACAAAACTATTCATGAGGTTCCTTTGGAAAAGGATAAAAAGAAATTCAGACGTCGTTAAAATTAGCATGAAAAGCACTCCTCTTTGATTTAGGTTCGACTTTTAGTTGGAAACTAGTGCATTCCTTTTGCTGTGGGGGGGGGTGAATATTAGGTTTGCCTCAATTAAGGTCGGTTGCAGTGTGGATTATGTGATCTCCTTCCTCCCGTTAACCCGCCGAAAAATTTTTGAGTACCTATTCAAAGACTTAGTTTTTGAATTTACGCAACACTTTTTGATTTTATTTAACGTTCAGTAGAAAATTTATTCATTCTTGTATGGGGGAGGGAGTAAAAAAAAAGTCAAACTTATTTTCAAACATACTACTAAGAGTTCTCAAAGTAGGGTTACAAAAACTAAATTAGGGCCGTATCCAGCCCACTTACATCAGGAGATCAACCAAATTTTTAGAGAGGCAAATTTTAGCAAAAGGAGAGGATAACACATTTCCGGCAGAGGATGTAGTTTCTCTCTTTTACCAAGGGATTGAAAGAGTTTCCGGGAGGTAATGCCGCTATTTACACTTCCTTGGTTACGGGCCCCAGCTGAATTATTCCCATTATAACTGATCTGGCTACCGTCGAATTATGAAAGCCCACTAGACGCATTAAAAATAATGAAAATTCTTCGCTTGAGCATCGATATTTAGTTACGGGCTCACAAATTTTCAGCAAAAGCAAATTCTGGCCAGCAAATCAGGTTTCTTTCCACAATACGGCATGCTCAATTTTCTCAAAATGTTTAAATAGGAATTTATGAGCCCATACTTTATTTAAAAAACCATACAACGATTTCTGCCTCATCATCAATTGTACGCCTCTAACTGCAATAAAAAGTGGTCAACCCGGAAAAATTTCAAATTAGACAAGTAGAAAAAATCGATTAAAAAAAAATTTTCGAACTGAAGATCGTTGCCACCATCTGACACAAAATTTTTGGGATAGTAATCTCCTACATTTCGACTTATTTCTCAGAGACGGTTTTAATATTTTGCCGCTGTAGGCCACAAAATTTTGTCGTTTCTTCTGTTTACGACTACTGAACGGAACCGTTTTTAATCATTACATTTACAAAAATTTTTAAAGTGGAGCTGCATTTTTTGTGTAAGTACTGAATTAATTTAAAAAAAAAAAAAAAAAAAAGCAAAAATTGCTGCTCTCAGAAATTTGCTGCTGTAGGCCCGTGCCTACAGGCCCTACAGGGTAAAACCGTCTCTGATATTTCTGCATTTTCTCCTACTCTGAAATTGTTCCAGTCGACAAATTTAAGACCTGTGCAAAAACAGTCCCGCCATTTTGGATTTCCAAAAAAAATTTGTCTGTGCTGAAATGTTCCGAATTGCGCTGAAATTTTTTCGCATTCATCAGTTTTGGCACATTCTTACTCATTCCGAGATACTGAAAACCCTAGGCCCACAATTTTCTTTTTAATTTCTTTGGACTGAGTTGTTTTCTAAGATGTGCTAAGATCATTCCGTATTCAGTTTTGTCCTCACCCCACCTTTCTCAAGATACAATCCTATTTTTCTCACTAACAATCCTAGCCCTGCCATTTAAAATGGGGGGGGGGGATTCGTTCGAGTCGAATAGTTTTAAGCTGGTTGTGTTGTATGCAGTTTTGGCATATTCTCACCTCTCCTGAGATACTGATACCCCCTTATAGATATTCTAGTTCCGCAATTATGAACTTTTTTTTGAAATTTATTTTTTGTGCTGATATGTTTGAAGTTAATGCTACGATTGTGCTTTATTTAGTCTCCCCCCCCCATTATTCCTCTCGAGACTCCAACCCCATCCACTAACAAGACAGGCCCCACAATTTTAGATTTTTGAAAATGATTTGCTTGCGTTGGATTATTCTAAGTTGGACTAATATTATGCCGTGTTCAATTTTGCTTTAACAACTGAGATACTGTTACTCTTTCCCAATAAAAATCCCAGACCCTTCATTTTGGATTTATACAAACTTGAGATGCAATAAGGTCATGTACCCAATTTTACACACACTCTCTCTCTCTCTCGCAGTTTTCTCCAAAAGTCTAAAATGGCGGACTAGATTAAGAGCGGATCCAGGCGACCATTTCGGGGAGAAGAAACGACCATTTCGGGGAGGGGAAATGGCAGAAGGAAAACGGAAATTTTTTGTCTCCTCCCCGTAAATTTCACCCTTCCCACAGATTTTCCCTCTTTTTTTGATCGGGAGAGGGGTTCCTCCATTTTCCCCATGTGGATCCGCACCTGGTAGATTTTCTAAGAAGATATCAGTACCTCAAAAGTAGCGAGATGGATATGCATGGATTCAGCATAACCAAAAATCAGAAAACTTGACTATTTTTATTGGTTTTTGAATAGAACCATCAACGCACCGCCCAGTAGTTATGTTTAGTAACCCTCTACGCACCTTCTGAACGTAATTTTTTTTGTAGAAATCGTCTAGCCTAACTTTTATATACGTCGAAGAAGATCAATTTCTTGTTGTTTTCTTTCAACTTCTTTTCCAAATGGCTGCTTATGAGGTTATAACATGCTAAATTGCGTATTTCCTTATGAGGAATCCTAGCACGGGTTAATGTTACCGGAGAGGGCTGATAATTTACATTCGATTCCAACTGGAAGATAAAGAGAAAAAAACTGGGGGAATATGGACTCTGCAACTCAAATTCGAAACAGTTTGATGTAAAGACCACTCCGATCTTTACTGAAAATTAAAGAAATGTGAGATGGTTTTCTTCCTCAATTTAAAGCCGCCGCAAAGGGGCGGGCGAACAAGTTAGACACCTTCCCGCCATTCATGAAATTATATCCAAGAGTCGGGAAATCCCGACACCCATTTGGGGGGGGGGAAATCTTTTTTTTTTTCATAAGAAACACATATTCTAAGTATTTAAGACAATATTTACCAAAAAAGGACACTTTTGGGAGAACTGAGAGGAGGAACAACTTTTTAATTTTTTTTTATATGTCAACTAAAATTGCAGTCGAGATTTATGATGTCTACCCCCCCCCCTCCAGAACATGTTCGTTGCAACTTTAGACTTGCCTCAAAACCTGATGTTTGTACCTTTTATTCTTGAAATGCCGGATCTCCTTCATTTTTCAATCGATCAGATCGTTTCATCGTTTTCAACTCGCACCAAAGTCGACTGTACATGACACCTAAAATCAAGAATCTGATTTTGAATCTGATTTTTCAACTTTAGGCACCTTATTCTGGGCTACATCACATAATATACAAAATTGGACACTTGCTTTTAGTAAACAAACTGTTTCTTCAGAATCCGAACGAGGGCTCCACTTTAAAAAATTTCGTCAATTAGAAGAGTTTCAAAACTAATTTTCCCCTTTTATTCAGGAAATGTATTGCAGCTGACCAAGTAAATTTCTGTGCTTTTCGACCCCAGCATTTCTAAAAGTGGGAGAACTTGAAGATTTTCTATTTGGTTATGTACCTGACACGTACCAAACAAAATCTGCCTCAGTGTTCCAGTCCTCTCCTGCAGGCACTTCGTAGTACCATCCCGTCGTGTTTGAAAACTAAGACACGAAAATTTAAAAAAAAAAATGTACAGGGAAATTACGAATCAGAACTGACGAGTGGTTTTCCAAACTGGCTACATACTATATGTTTTCGGGGGGGGGGGGGAACTTGACAATTTTGTTGCCCAAGAACTGTGGGAACAATCAGAGACGTACCGATCAGGGCATCTCTCCAAATTCCGGGGCTGGAAACCAGTAAATCGACCAATTGGCATTGGCATTTGAAAAGCGCTGATTTTTTTTTCTCTCTAAATATTCGTCAGTCGTCAAAATTTTGAGCTATTGTTTTGCTCGTTGATTTCAAAAAATGTCCACCAGTTGGAAAAATTTTGATTTGCAGTCATGGGCGTAGCTAGAACTTTTTCGGGGTGGGGGTGGTCAAAAAGATAGAATTATGTTGGCACCAGTCACACATTTTCGTTGTCTAGCGTCTAGGCCTCTAGGCATATTTTATTTTCTGCGAATTTTATTCAGTTGGCTTTAAATATTCGAAAATAATCTTGTGAGCATTGGAACATAATTTTTTCCCAAAATCCAGGAGGGGGCAATTGCCCCTTGCCCCTCGCTCGCTGCGCCTATGTTTGCAGTTGGCAAAATTACGGTTGCTTCGATACGCCTCTGAAAACGATCAGCGGCATCGAAAATTTTGTAAGGCAGTAGAAAATTTGAAATGTGAGTCGACACTGTCTCCCAAAGCGAAGTTAACAAAAAAAAATCTTGTGAATTCCAAAAAACTCGAAAATTTTGACTTGGAAATCTCTCAAGCCGCCTTTCCATCAATTTGCTGAATAGTTTTCGGTCATTTTTTGGGAAGAAGGGTACAAATGATATTTTTCTTCTCCTCCAGCTTTTTGGAGGAGAGTACAACCGACCCTTCCTTGTACCCGCCTGTTCCAACGTTATTGGGAACGATAAGAGCAATTCTAGGGTGGGCTATACTGAGCTTTTATCGAGAATACGAGACTAATGCCCTGTTATCAGCCCCCAAAGTCACTTTTTTTTTTTTGAAAAAAGATTCAAAGCCATTTTGAAAAAGCGTTCGTCAGTTATAAAGCTCATTCATAACTCGGCCGTCATCTTTCGTCAGTCCCATGTACTCATTCATCTAAATCAACATTAGGAAACCAAATCTACATTAGGAAATCGGGAAGTGGAAATACATTATTTACAAATTACGAAGTGCGCCCGATAATCGGGCTGATAACGGGTGTCCTTCATTACTAATCGCCGATACGGTTTTCGTTTTCTCCGATTCGGCCGAATTGTACGGTGAAGTTCTCTGTAACAATTTAATATTTTTCGGCACCAATATTTCGAGTACAATAAGCCTACAGGAGTGTCGAATGAAACGAGGAAAAGATTTTCACGATCAACTCGAAGAGAATACGAGCGAACCCCGTTCCTCTCTGTAGATTTTGAATGGGGGCGGTAGCTGGGGAGGGAACCTAAAATTTTCTGACTGAGAACCCTCAGATTCTAAGAGCGGTAAGAGCGAAAAAATGTTTAAGTTCTTCTACTAGTTTGGGTTAGAGAAAGATGCAGGAACGTCCGGAAAATTCTCAAATTTTGAGAGCCATTAATTTTCTGACTCTAGTCAATAAATCTTGGGGGGGGGGGAGTTCCCGCCATTGGTACGCTTTTGCGTTCGAAATACGAAATAGTCAGCGGTTCTGCAAGTACATGTATGCTCATCGTGCATTCCCAGTCTCGTTCGAGTAGGCAACTATATCTACACGTTAAGCAGTCAAGTTGCCTGCCTATCGAGTTCGAAGTAGGTCATCGACCCAGACTGACGAATACCCCGCTTCCCACTCGAAGCATCGGTCTTACACACAATCGCCTCACTCAACACTTAAACCCAAAATATTCCGACTGAGCGAAAAATGTTTTACGACCTTCTGCTAGTTTGGATTGGAAAAACAAGTAGAAACGTCCAGGGACGTACCGAAGAGTTCGTTTTACCGGGGGAGGGAGGGGGGGGGGTTAGAATTGTGATGGTCCAAACTGACTCAACTCAGAATTCCCAAGTATCAAAGCAAAAAAAACAAAAAACTTTTTGACCTGTTAGATTCTCCCAACTTCTAAGTGAACAATTGCGTCCTAACGGTACGTCTCTGGGAACGTCTGAAAAAGTCTCAAATTTTCCAGTTGATAACTCTTAATTTTCCAACTATAGCCAATTCTCAAATTTTTGGGGAAGGGCATCGGTACACTTTTTGCGTTTGAAATGGCCAGTGGTTCTGCCAATAAGGAGCATTGTTGACAAATGAATCGCTTTGTGGTTGAGTGGTTAATGTGCCCGCTTCGCAATCCCTGCATCTGGAATTTGAATTCCATCTGCGCCGGTAAGCTAGTGATATTCGACTACCCACACTAACATAGCGAACACTGTGATCCACTTGTGTCCAGCAACGGGAACGGCGCTTAGAAGTTGACAAATGCCCGTTGATCGTACATTCCCAGTTCTGTCCAAGCAAGCAAAATTTAACCGTACGTACGTACACGGTATGCGGTCAAGTCACCCGCCTACCGAGTTTAAAGTGGATCATCGACCCAAACTGACTCAATGCCCCACTCAAGCCGTAGGTTTTCAAACACAGAATCGCCTCACTTGAGACTTGTGGCAAAATCGTGTCGGTTCCGCTCACTCTGAGATGACTCCGAGTTCTGGTTGGTTAAAAATAGAATGTGCACTGAGACTCCACGACCAATTTTTCGTCAATCGGGCCACGAGGTGTCTCTGTGAAATGAAAGCCGAACATGAAATTCTCTTCAGCTGCTGGCGAATTCAAATAATTAATCTAGATATTCAATTCCAGGTGCAATTGTCCTTCGGATAAGAGCTGCCAAAGATACGAGGACGACCTATCGGTCAGCGCTTACGTGTACCGATGCGGTGAAAAACAGCAAACCACCGAGAACCTGGATGTCCCAAGTGATTGATCAATTCCTAGCATAGTTCCTCTCCGAACAAGCTCAAGTACAAACATGGAACCTCACGGGTAACAAAATTCATCTACTTACAACCCGGAAGAAAATTGATAATCGTTAAGTACATATAGGACGATAAGTTAGTATTTATTTTGTACATCCTGAACTTAGTTATAGTTGTATCGTTTTAAGATGTATTTATTTAAATGGAAACGTATCGAGTAAGCCTTATAATTTTAACATTGTCATCATTTTTTACATAGTATCATTGAATTCGTTTATTAAAGTTTAATTCAAGTTGACGTTTCTATTAATTTGCGAAACTGGTAACGTGAGGATTTATGCGACAATTTTGACCAAGTTCAAACGTCGAAATTATAGGTCAAGATAAATTGCTCGGACCGAGAATTTAACCAATTTTACAGACGCTTGAATTCCCGCCGCTGGTGTCAAAACGCAGCTGAAAACAACGAGCCGTCGTAAACTATTCGGGGTCAGTCGCTACAGAATTTTTTGCAAATATCACAATTAAGTGCCGGGCTTCAACGAGCCTAATCGTTCACGAGAATCTTACAGTAAGACAGGACCTTATCAGCCACTACAAATTTTTGGCAAATACCTCAATTAATTGCCGGGTCTAAGGTCTAACAAGGTCCAATCGTTCATGGGAATCCTACAGTAAGACAGGACCGTTTTGAAAACCAGTACTGAATAGCGGCGACAGCATTTGCGAGGCCTTAATGCCAAATATTACTTGTGAGGCCTTATCACAAAAGAGGTGGGTACAATCGAGGATCAACCCTCCTCCCATCCTTTCATGAATCAAAATTTTTGCCTTTCGTTGCATGAGTACCAAGACGAAACGAGAAAGAAAGTTTTTTTAACTTTGCTGATGCGGCCCCAACGAGACTTTTGCATTCTTACATAAAAATAATGTATGGAAAATGTTATTAAAAATAAATATTGATATTCATGTTTTGCCTAATGAACTGATTGTTTCGGCAGATTTAAGAGCTGGTCAGACTTCTCCTGGCTTTTAGGTAAATAAGTTAGGGACTCTTATAGGTTTGCTTAAAACTCTATAATACTTATTTATAATGCCCTTACAGCATTCGAATTTTTCGAGATACCTTGAATACTCTCTAGCACTTTACCGAACTCGCTCAAGGCTATTTTACGCTGGTTGAAATATTTTTGAGAAGACATTTCCACTTTGTTCGGCACATCTTTGGGGAGGGGGGGACACACACATCTGTAAGTCTTGCAACGAGATTGAAAAAACCTTCAGAAGTTTCAAAAAGTTGAATACGACTGGATGAGTCTTGAAGAATAAGCAATTCTGAGAATCTCAAAAGCATCAGCCAGTATAAAACAGTACTAAGAAATCTCAATCAAGCTTAAATTAAGAAAGTTTAAAGGAATTTTACAAAAATAATCCCATAAACATAATATCTGGAAAATTAGAGAAGACTCGTAGAGTCCTAGAAGGATTCAGAGGAATCTTAAAGAAGTCTCAGAGTCTTGAGCAACTTTTTAACAGCCCTACAGGGACGTACCGAAGAGTTTTTCCTATGGGGGGAGGGGCAAAAATTGTGAAAGTCCCAACTGAGTCAACACAAGATTTCCAAGTATCAAAGCAAAAAAAAAAAACTTTTGACTTGTTGGACTTTTCCAATTTTTCAACGGACTCAACTCAAAATTCCCAAATACATGTAAAAAGAAACTTTGGCTTGTTGAATTTTCCCAACTTCTCGACTTCTCAACTCAATTCGCAAGTATCAAAGCAAAAAAAAAGAAAAAAGAAAAAAGAAAAAAAAAACAACTTTTGACTTGTTGGATTTTTCCAACTCCGCCTGACTGAAATGTGAAATGGTAAATTTTCCAAATTCCTACCCGTGGGGGGGGGAGTTTCCCCCTACCGGCACATCCCTGTTCAAAAGTCCCGCAAGGTCTCAAGTCCGTTTGGGTGGTTTATCTGTAATACCCATAAATAAACCAAAGCCGAAATAGCCTCAGAGGTCCGAGGTGGTGTGAGCGTTTTCGAGACTTTATGCCAAATATTACACTCGAGGCCTGTTTTGAGATACGAATACATATGGGCTCAAACGAGAAAGGAGAGCTTAACCCTTCCTTTTGTGGCATGAAAATTTTTGACTTCCCTGAATGAGTACTAAGAAGGAACAAGTAAAAAAAAGTTTCAGAATTTTGATAATGGCCCCAACAAGAATTTTGCATTTTCGCATTTAATAACGTATGCAAAATTTTACTAAATATTGGAAAATAATATCCATGTTTATGTTTCGCATGATGAACTGATTATTTCGGAAAATTAATGTGCTCTTCGGACTCTTCCTGGTTTAGTAAAATAAATTCGGGACTCTTATAGGCTTACTTAAGACTTCTCAAGTTTTTGTTGTTTTTTTTAATTTTACAGCCCATTTGTACATCTTAATATAATTTAACTTAAAATTACTAGTTTAATGCGCCCATTGACGGGCATAGGCCTCCCCCACTCTTCCCCAGGCGACCCCGGCATATTACCTGATTTTATCAGCCCATCGGGTAGTAGGTCTCCCTACATTTCTTTTTGTTCCCATGAGTATTCATTCCAAAATTTTTCCTACACTCTCAAGATTTACTCGTATTTAATAATCTTACAGAAATGTTTCTGATTTTTCAAGACACGTTTAACCCCCTCTAAAACTCTTTCGGACTCGCCTAAGACTATTTTATTTTTTAAAGACATTTTAGATTTGTTGGGCACTCTTAGAGTTCTTTGAAACCTCTTTCAGGCTCGCCAAGATATTTTTTTTATTTTCAAACTATACCCGTTTAACACTTAAACTCGTTTCAGACCATCAGACCGATTTCGGACCCCTTGATCTTCCTTACAACTTTCCTAAACCTGTGTAAGGCTTCAAGACTTCTTTCAGACTTTTCTATACAGGTCTTAGACTATTTCTAAGGCTCTCCTGGACTCGATTTATCAGAGCATAGAATCGTCTCAAGGCCGACATGACCATCACTTTCCACGGTGTTTCCAAAATTAGCCGAAAGGGCTTGAATCTGTTCTAAAACCTTGTCTGGGGAATCAGGGGCGGATCTAAGATTTAGTTTTGGAAGGGGTTAAAGTCGGTAAAAAATATTGGCGGGTATAAGCATAGTATTAAATGAAAATATACCTGAAATTTTCGAAGGGAGGGCTCACCATATGGAAATAAAAAATTGAGCAGTCATGTGCGGGTATGGAACATTTCTAAATTCTGAACCGAAAATCAATTGGAAAATTTAATTTTTGAACTGAAAGGGTCCCTCCCTTGATGGAAAGTTTTATTTTCATCTGAATAGAATAATATGAGTATTTAGTGTGAGCCTGATGACTCAGCGGGTGGAAAGCCCAAAGTTCCTATAACTTCTTAGATTAACTATGGTGGGAAACCATTTTGCAAAATACCCATGTGTTTTCGAGTTTTCGATGTCCTTATAAAACTTATCACCTATTTTTGTGAAATACAAACGAATATTCGCTGTATTTCATGAAATAATCGAACTAAGCGTGCACGAACACTCGTTAAGAATGTTTGAATGGGCATTAGGTGCGTAAATTTTGTAAAAGACTTAGGCATCATTTTGGATTTTAAATTATTATTCAATATGTATATCGATCACATAACTTCAAAATTTAAAAGAATTAGCTTCATAAAGAGAAATAGAATTTGTCAAAAAGTTTAGAAATAATGAAAATTCTTTATTCTGGTTTTGTCAGATCAATATTGGAATTGTCCTCTGTTGTATGGAATCCCAAAACTTAACAAGGTAAGGATAAAATTGAGAAAATTCAAAAAAGATTTGTGAAATACTTACAGTGGCGCAACCAGAAATTTTCTTTATGGGGTGCTAGAATTTTGAGTTGACTTAGTACCTACCCATTTTATTTCATTTGTCAACTCCTCAACTTGTAAGCTTATGGTACCTATTTTTTTTTTTTAGAATCTTAGGGGTGCATTATCCCCCACGCACCCCCCTTGGTTGCGCCACTGAATACTTATATTGCAAAATCTTTACATATTATCCTTCTGAAATTGTATACAAAGAACATTCGATTGGCTTTAAGATTATGAGTCTAAAAGATAGAAGATATCTGGCAAAGTTGATTTTCTCGAGGGATGTTTTGAATAACAAAATTTTGGACTCCAGCAACTTAATACGTATTCAATTCAGAGTCCCTACATTTAATACAAGAAATACTGATCTATTTGTGACACGTAGAGACTCATCATCAAGTATGGACAATACTCTAGCATTATATAATAATATTACCCAAAAATACACTGGGATCGACATATTCTTCATGAGTAGGAAACAGTTTATCTCATCAGTCATTCAAGTACTCGAGGGTATGTAGGTGCTAGTCTCTGCAGTTCTTTCCCTTATACCGCACGATGTGGTTTGTTTCGTCCCCTCGGCTTCCTTCGAACCTTAGTTCTCAATTCACAATTCTCAACTGCCATCTGTGGACCTGCACGCCTTTCACCCCCCCGCTCTGCCCTTGCTCTGGTGGCTGTCACTCCCTCCCTCTTTCTGTCATCTTTTCCTTCTTCTTTATCCCCCACCCTTCCTTTGAAAAGTATTTTTGTTTTTATTTTAAAGAATAATTATTATAATTATTGTAACTACTGTCCCTCCCGGTTAATGGGACCCCCAGGCACCTGTTGGAGGGACTCAAGTACAAATAAATAAATTAATTAATTAATAAAATTATATTTTGCAATTATTCAACATATTCTTAAATTTCTTTGCAATTTTTCAAGTCAAGAATACAATATGTGCACAATACCCTTTCTTGGCTCACATTACAGGAAAACTACATAATGCAAAATTTCGTTAATTAAAGAAAATTATTGGTTAGTAAGCCAAGTCCACGTCCTGGGCAAACGTCTCCTTCGGCCCGGTCGTGCGCCACCGTCGTTTTAAGAAATTCTTCATATCATCCGTCCACTTTGCCTTCTGACCCCCCCCCCCCCGATTCCTTTTCCCCTCTTGGAACTAGAATAATACCTTGTACCCCCATCTGGTATCTAAGATTCTAGATATATGTCCTGCCAACTCCTATTTTTTTCTCCTGGTTTCCTCGACAATTCCCATTAGTCCTTTCAATTTCTTTTTCAAATTTACCCTTATCTTTTCGTTGGACCACCAGCATCGATCTTATAGTGTTACATGTAGCTTCGAGTTTTTCTTTCTTTCAAAGTTAAGATATTTACCTTTTATACAATATTTTCAGGACCAAAATCTTTTCCACCCCAACGCTATTCCATTATTAATTTCCTTTTCCATTCTATTGCTTAGCGCGATAATTTGACCATGATATTTTGTTTCCGAAACGTGTTCTAAAATTTAATTTCTATGGATATTTTTTCAAGATTCATGCCAAGACATAATTTTTGTTTTGGATGTATTCATGATTAATACCCTACCTTTTTACCCTTTTCGTTTAAATCTGTAATAATTTCAATAAGTTCATTTGAATCTTTTGATATCAGGACGATATCGTCGGCGAATCTCAGATTATTTATATATTCCCCGTTAATTTAGATACCTTTTTCTTCCGAATCAGCCCCCTAAAAACGTCTTCCAAAGCCGCGCAAAAAATAAGTAGTGAAAGCGGATCTCCCTGTTTCACCCCTTTTTCAGTTTTAAATGGCACCCCCTCCCTATCCGTAATGACTTTCGCACTTACATTAGTGTACTTTGTTGAATATAATTTTAACGTATGTGTCAGGTATTCCCTGGTTTGTAAGAGCTTTTAGCATAAACATAATGGTCAGGAGAGTCAAAGGTCTTCTGGTAGTTAATAAAGGCAAGGTGGAGGCCGATCTGAAATTCGTTTGTTTTTTCTATTAGCTGGTTAACTTCAATACGAGTAAATCTTTTACCTTTCAAGTCAAGAAATTCTTAATCGAATATCTCCCAAAATACGCATATTTATATTTAACCTAATTTTCTGCAGATTATAGTCGAAGACTTTGCTAACTCTTGTCAGAATTTTGCGAGGGTATTTCTTTTTTTGTTCTAGAGAGAAGTAGCATTGTAAAAATATGCATTAAGGGATGAAAAATTACTGGAAGAATAAAATTACAGTACAGCTAAGGAAATTCTTGTTTTAACAAAGGTGGGAATTCTTTCCCGTTTTCGCTGTAGAAAAAGTACCTGGTCGCAATTAAAATGTTTCTAATTTTCATTACCTTTAGTAAGTTGATATCGAAGGATGAAGTTTTGCATGTAATTCTCAGAAGACCGACTATTATTTGTCCTCAGCCCCCTTTGGTGGCACCCTCAAGGATTGTATTCAAAAATGAATTCTAAAATGGAATTCGGTAACCTCAGAAATCTATAAATCAGCTCCCAACTCAAATTAGTTTTTACCCTCCCTTATTTTTGAACCACATTGCGAAGAGTCGACAAGATTAAGAGACGTTTCACTGTATTGATAAGTAAGACCCCTGTTAATTTCTTTCTTGAGCTAAATTGGTATTATGGTAATTTTTTTCTTTCTTACTTTCAACTTTCTGTTCGAGCCCAAACCCTTATGTAAATTACATGCTGAACACTACCCTGTGGTGGCGACCATTAAAATTAAATAAAAATCAGAAGTATTTTAAGGTTGACTGTTTTTCTTTTTAATACCGAAATCCAAATTAAGAGTGACTTGAAAAAGATTCCTACATTGCGAAAAATAAGAATTACTTAAACAGATAAGTACTCAAGTTTGCAAGTTTCTGTACTGAACAACCAACAAAGTCTTCATCGGCCAGAAATGTCCTTTATCTCTCGAGGATCGAGTATTGACTTGAACTTGGATTTGTTCTACTTACAAAACTTCGTTACATCAGTTTTTATGAAAAACTTATAGTAGACACGCCGTTTGATACATTCAATGAAAAAGAGCAAAATATAGAGAAAAAATTCGATTTCAGGATATTGCTTTATCCTTAGGGCTCTGGGTGACAAAGTAGCATTCAGATTAGTGGAAATTTTCAAAATATCAATCAGTAATTATAGTAGGTAACTGGACCATCTGTACCAATTATTTCCCTCACCAATTTTTCCCCACTAGCTGTCAATCTTCAAAATACTATTTCTTTTTTAAGGAAAAATTCACCTTCTTCGAAGTTCGGCATACAGTCGGCAAGGTCTTTGACTTTAATCCGTGAAAAATGAAGCCAAATATAACATTGGTAATTTCAAGAAACGCTATAGAATAAACATGAGATATTCCGCGTACGTTCGCAGGTATAAATTTTTATTTCGATTTTATGGGATACCGCGACAAAATATTGAACGGCTGATGTCCCTGATTCCCGTTCAGGTTTCAATTCATTCTAATTCTAACAATCAACTGTAGGAAGTCGATACGGTATTTCGAAATATTTCCAGAAATCGGCAGATTGGTACCCAATGAATTACACCGTATACGATAAAAATCCCGAAATAACAGTTATCATTCTAATAATGTGTAAGTTGAAAATATTTTGATCGAATTTATTCTCGTAGGTTCAACTGCGGTGCACTAAAATCAGTACCTAGTTCGCGCTAATGGCTCGGAATACGATAAGAAGATAAATATTTAAATTTTCTCACTAAAAACAATGAAAATTTCCGAGAAATAGGTTTGTTTTCGATTGTAAAAATGAAATCACCGGTATAATTTTATTATTCTGGGTAATGGTCGAGTTCACTACGAAAAAATGAAGTTTTTCAAAGCTATCTGGTGACCTTAAAAGAAAAAAAAAATTAACATCCACAATTACTAAGATTTCTAAATGATTTTTTTCCCTTTCTTACGGAGAAAAATCATTACGAAAAATCTGTATTTCATCAGTTCAGCCTACAGAAAACGTAACTCAGCTCTATCTAAGTCATAAGCTTTATGTGATGATGCAGGTAGGAAAATAGCCCCAGATGAGGAAGTTAATACTTTCTACACGATCTACTAAGCGGCAGAACATATAATAGTGATAAGTCAATATTTCTAGTCAGAAATTTGATATTTCGAAGAAGAAAAAAAAAATCGTACATAACAACACCTGTTCTTTTTTGGAGCTACCCAAATCAGAAGACTGCGGGTTTTATCACAATCTTTTGTGCTTCTACCTCCTCCCCCTCCCCCCACAAAAAAGAGAAAATATGACCTAATTTCAAGTATGTGTGATTTTCAAACGTAAATATGAACTGTTGTTTTTTGAATTGCCAACTTTTTTGGGAGGCCTAACAAATTTTTGGTACATGAGGGTGTGAAGGTGGCAATGTCACCAGTGAAATCTCTTCCTTTTCTCCCTCGTCATTCTTTGATAGCCACTTCTCAGGTTCAGTCAGAGATAATCCTACTAGGTGTGCCAGGTAGGCGCAGCCCACTCTCGAGAAACTGCCAAAAACTTCAGAGTAGGCTAAGACTGCTCTCGGTAAACTTTCAGAAACAATAAAACCTAAAATGGTGTGTGACAAATGTGTACATGCATGAGAAAAGGCCTTACTTGGTCGGTACAGAGTTATACTCCTCGCTTAAAAGTATATAAAATTTTCAGTCGAATGAGACCTCACTCAGTTCTGTAGGTGCAAAATGTAGTTTAAAATTAAGGGGAAAATGACTGAGAAAAACACTGTTCAAGTTTTACAAGTATGTACAACGAAATGGTAACATCCTCGCCTATATTCTATTGCCGGCTACACACTTATCGCATGTCCTATTTCATGCAGCGTTTCAAGATGTTTCACGAAAATGAAAATGAAATGTGACGCATTCCTCTACACACGTCACACTATTTTCATAAAATTTGATTTTATACTATTTCACGAAATCATGGCGAAAAACCCCGGAACTGTGAAAAATATTTTGTCGTGCTCGATGTATAGTGCTCGTATTGAGGCTGAATTAAGTTGTCGTGTTGAGCGGTATTATTTACGTGTGAGGATGAGTTATGACGAAGACGCAGTCATGGACGTATCAGAGTTTTTCCAGGGGAGGGGGGAGGGGGTTAAAATTGTGAAAGTCCCAACTGACTGAACTCAGAATTCTCAAGTATCAAAGAAAAAAAAAAAAAAAACCTTTGACCGGTTGGATTTTTTCAACTGACTCAACTCAAAATTCTCAAGTATCAATGCAAAAAAAGAAAAACCTGTTGATTTTGTTGGGTTTTCCCAACTTCTCATCTCAACTCAATACCCAAATTCCGAAGTATCAAAGCACAAAAAAACCTTTTAACTTTGTTGGATTTTCCCAACTCGCCTGATTGAAATGGTAAATTTTCCCAACTGTTGAGTGAAAAATTTCGCCAGGAGGTAAAGTTGCCCCCCTGTCCCTTATCGGTACGTCCCTGGACGCAGTTATTGCTGCTGCAATCAATTGTATCCTCATAAGAAAGGAGACAAGTGAAATCCAAGAAGTTTGTTTATACGGGACTTCTTCTCTCATGGTGGTGGTGAGGATTTCATAGGACAGGACGATTTCTCACCTCTCGCGTACCAAATCCGTTAATTTGTCTTCAGTCCCCTCCATAGTACAGGAAATCATAAATGCAAAAAAATAACGATACAGAAGTGTTCACTCCAGGATTTAGCACATCAAATACGCCCATGACAATTATCTTGAAATGACATACTTGTCGCCCTAGAATCTAGTTTTTCCTGTTAGCTAATGCAGCGGTTTTTTGAGGGGAGGGGGGATAAAACGACGGAATTTCGTTTCCCTTAATTCTTCGATCATTATTCTTATCACGTTTCCGATGATGTAAAGAACTTGGAAATTGAGATAAATATGATACATAAAAGGAACTGCGGAAATTAGCCTTTAGCCTATCGGTCCAAAGGAGGGGCAAAAAAAAAAAAAAAATGAATTCCCCATTTAAGAAGAATAGTACTTTTAGGCTCATACAAGAAAGCTCCCCAGAGACTGAAGTTCGAGTTCCAAAAATTAATGTTAATTCCCAAAAGGACTTCTTCTCCTCCTTATTACCTATTGCTATAATATTATGAAACAATGTGTTTTACATTCTTTACACCAATATATTTCCAAATTCTTTCATCCTTTTTACTTTTTTTAATTTAGTACAATATTTTTCATTTTACTATCAAATCTATGTTTATTAAAAGAGTTATCACTGCACTTACTCGCAACGGCGTAGCTAAGGGACTTTTGTGGGGGGGGGGGGGGATATTAAAAAATGCCAACTCTGAGGGTCTGGGAGTAAAGAAAAAGGGGATGCAGGAGCGGGGCCTCTGAAGGATTTTTGAAAAGTTGTAATAACTGTGCCCCTTACATTGGAACAGGCTACTTGTGTGACGCTACAAATCATAAAATTTCTCAGTAGAATTGAAACATTATTAGCTTGAATTTTTCATTCAATAACTTGGAAACACTACATTCTGCACGCAATGGTAAATGGATGCCCATATACAGTATATCATACATGCGTGGATGATTAATTTGTTTATCTTTAAATCTTTATTATGTTTGACAAACAGCACAAAAATACATTAATTATAGTTTTTCAATGATTTTATCGTTCTCAATACATATTGCAATTAATTTTTGAATTTCCTCGAGTAAATCAACATTGGTACATTTATGACCGTTCAATTCTCAGATGAATAATTTAAAACTCTTTCACATACCTAACGCTGAAATTTTTGCAAAATCACTATTAAATTCTTCAGCTATATTTTTTCATCTCAGTATGATCCTCAATAATATCATCTAAATCATCCGATTTTATAAATTTGTCTGCATAGACTGTCAGGAGATACATTCTCATTTATAATTTTACTTTGTTGTGTTTCAATTTGTCTTTTAATTTAATACACGAATTTTATAATACGAATAATTATAGTTCATTGACTTTTTCTCTAACTCTTGCTACCTTGTAGTTCTACTCCCTTAAAGTTAGCGAACATGTCAAATAACGATACAATTGCAATAAAAGGAAGAATGTATCTTTCAAAAAATATGTACGAAGACAAAGATTTTAAGATTTGTAGATTAAAAAGTAGGGGGATTCTCATTTAATGATTAGTCTAGGAGAGATGAAACATTCAAATATAAAGACCTTTCAGGTTATAAGTCGAATACAGTTTTTATAGGTTAACTAGAAAAAGGATTTATTGATGCTCATATAATAATTGGTGGATTTATTGAAAAGAGTAATGAAATTAATACGGTTAAAATTGTTCAAAATTAAAAATAATAAAATAAATAAAAAATAAATAAAGTGAGAAAATATGAAAAATATGAAAATAAAACACAAAGTGGGTAGGGGAGCATGGGGAGAACTGAGACAAGGGAGCAATGAGACAGTGCTGATTTAGCCGACACTACAAACTATAAATGGCAACACTGCATCACATATTCGTCACTATCCAGTAAGCTAACACTATCGTAGAAAAATTTTCAGTTCTATCGATTAGTAGCTGTGATATTGATAACGTGATCGAAATTTGGTCAAATTTTTAGTTTTCAACATTTACGAAAAAACGTTCACAAGAAAGAAAATTTGTATTTGCAAAGTAAATCATATCTTTTTTAAAATATGATCTATTTAGTAACCAAACTGTACCAAAACCGTTTTTTTTCAGGAAGTTGTTTTCGAGTTATAAGCGATTCAACATTTTTGCCGCATTAGGGAGCAATAAGACGATTTTTTAGAAAAAATAACGGAAATTTTCGTTGATGCAGCATTTTTGCGATGTATGAATATCTTACCCACCGAAACTGAATAAATGTGTTGACTACTATACATTGAACACCTACAGGAAATTTTTTTGAACCAAACTTGAAAACCATCCCGCAGAGAGGCCTTACCAGTTGCCCAGTTTTTGTCTCATTGGTCCCTATTTACAATTTTCCCAACTTTTTTTCCCCTCTTCAATTTCAGAATGTCAAGTTTAATTTAATAATTGTAATGTCCATATAAAATAAATTTATACTTTTTTGTACTATGTAACGTGATCATTTGATTGAATTTTCTGTATTCCATGTGTTGTCTCATTGTTCCCCATGCACTGTGTCAATGCTCCCTTTGAAATTCTCGTGGGGTACTATGAGACAAAATTTTTGAAGGGCTGTAGGATTTTTAGAAATGGCCCGAGGAAGTTGAATTTCTGAGGGTTTGTAGTTCAGTCATGTAACTATAGGCTGCAATTATTCAAAGCTTTCCATAGTGGTTTTACGTCATTTTACAACGGTTTTCCAAAAAGTGTCTCAGTTCTCCCCATGCTCCCCTACATGAACAGAAAGACAACTCAAATAGAAGAAACAACTGAATATGAAACTGATTCATTTTTTTTTTACGTCTATCTAGTCCTGCAACCAAAAATGGAATTCAAAAGATTTAATAATAAATATTACACAGTTCTAAATACTGCTAAGAACTAATAACGGAAAGGAAAAAATTCAAAAGAAAATAAAAAATTATATTAGAAACATTCAAACGATATAATATGAGAAACTTGGAATATTTTTGTACAAGTTGTACGCCCACAATACAACTTTTAGAATTGTTTAATACGTGTGTAATGTGTTGTAACCTTTTATAGACCTGTAATGCATGATAAATCTAATTACAGTGTGTTTTAATTGATGTTCTTGTACAAATTTTTTGCGAGCTAACATTCTTCGTTAACTGTCTCTAATTTAAATTCTAGCTGCATCCATTCACTCATTTTCTATTAAATTTTCGCTGCACTCAATTCTTTAAAAATTAGGATAGGTCTATTACGATTCTAATAATTTTCTCTTAATTTTAGATTAATTACAGAATACTTTACGAGAAAGAAAGGGAAGAACATTGTCGAACTAAAATCTAGAACGCACTTTCAGACTGACAAAAATACCTTCAATATTTCTGAAGAATCTAGTGAGGCCCATCAAGAAGCTGCGTCATTCATTATGAGTCTTGAGAAAGGGACATTCTGATACCAGCAACTGTTAGTTTTTGTCTAATTTTCTGTTTTTCCGATCGAGTTTGAATTGAATGATGTTTAATATATTTGAATAGAAATGTAGAAACGCGTAATAATTCTAATAAGATTGGAGAACACCGTATATACAACAATGTATTCTGGTCCACTCGCGCAATTGAAGAATAATGAACATTTTTAGGGATTTTGATTTAGATTGTCTAAATCAGCTTTTATATTTCTTACGTTAATCTGACCCGCAAAAAAAAAAAAAAAAAAAAATCCTTTTAATTGAAGAACCAATTCATGCACCGTCGATTGTTAATCGAATAGAAGCTAAATTCGACAAGCCTTCAATGTGTGAGAATTACTTAGAATACGGACATCCTATCAAGTCATGTAATATCAATTAATTAATTTAAAAAAAACAGAGACTGAATACAGCAACTGGTTATGGATATTTAATAAATACGAAAACGACTTTGAAATTCAGCATTTTCGGTTTAGAAACTCAAGAAGGAGTATAAGGACTGGCAGAAGGTAGATATATATGTAGTTCGGCAAGGGGTGAACATCGTACTCCCTAAGCGTATTCCACGAACAAGAGGATTTTTTGGTTTAAATGTTCAGTTGACTTTTCAACTTCGGACGTAAGCCATCGCGAAAATGTACGGGGAGGGGGTAAGAAGGTGAGAGATTAAATTTACTTAGTTTTTCTCAATTTTTGGCGAAAATTATTACCCTCAAAATTTCTTTGAGGGAAAATCGAAACCTAGGACGAAGTACAGAACTTGGATCAAATTTTTTGCACCCTACTATCTCCTACTCCAGTTGTTGAAAATTATCAATTTTTGTACTGAGGGGTACATCCGACATAAGACTCTTAACACATTAATTTCAATTTTCGCTCGAGTATACCCATGGCTGTACGATGTCACACTTTTAAGCATTGCAAATTAATCGCAGCAAAGATCAAGATCAATGAGCACGTGGCTAGACGGAAATCATCAGTGAACTAACGAGTATCTACAACTGCATGCAGATACATTGGTACATGGGATATGTCTTAAAGTTACTGAACATGTTTTACGTATTCAGTCAAATGTCCTTTCAATTTCGGAACTATTCTCGTCTTACTATTAGACATTAGACGGGTCCCAGTTCCACGATTGATAAGGCATTCACGACAAAATGCTAGGAAATAGTAAAAACCAAACATTTGGTACAAACACGGTTTTCGCTCAAGTATACTCAGTAGTATGGCTTCATAGCAAGATGCACGTATCATACCCTAATTAAAAAATTTATGTGGAAATTTCCATATAACACGGCTGCAGACTGCAGTCGCGCAGAAAAAATCAAGATTAATGAGCAAACGGTTGGAAGAATGTCGGAGGGGGGGGGGCGTAACGTTTGGAACAAACACGGTTTTCGCTCAAGTATACTCAGGTTAGTAATATGACGTCATAGTAACAGGAGTGCATCATACCCCAATGGAAATTTCTATTAACACGACTGCAAACTGCAGTCGCGGAGCTAAGATCAAGATCAATGAGCACATGGCTGGAAGAAGGTCGGTGGAGCGTCGAGCGTGTGTTGAGCGGAGCGTTACAGTTCTCGCTCAAGTATATTCATGGCTGTAAGATGTCAAACTTTTAAGCATTGCAAATTAATCGGCTGCAACACAGCAAATATCAAGATCAATGAGCACATGGCCAGAAGGAAAAATAATATCCATGGAAATGTGGACCACTGAACTGAATTGTGACCATGAAGAGTTAAATCATACTGATTGGCTTCACGCAATACGCACAACTGGGCTGTGAACTGAACTGGTATCAAGTTCAGTGTTAGTCGGAAGTGGGAAGTGGAGTCGGTCGGAAATAAGACGGAAGGGTCAGCAGCCAATAGACATATCCATGTCGAAAAAATGGCTAAAGAGTGTCAAGAAAATAATGGGAAGAAACTCCTGACTTGGATGAAATTTCTATGGTAATTTTGTACGTAGAAGTGTAGGTTTAGCCCACGAGTATGTTGATACAGAAGTACACCCTGAAACGGTAGGTAGAATAAATCAGGAGCTAAATAGAAGGTAACGAAGAATATGGGGTCACAACATTGAAAGAAATTACTGAAGATAAACAGACAGACGAAACAAAAAACTAACAGAAGAAAGAAATCAACTGCAAAATACGAGGTTCCTTCTGCAAAAAAAAATAAATAAATAAATAAAATAAAAATTAATTAATTAAATAAAATAAATAATAATAATAAAATTAGTAGAAATACGCAAACTTATCAGAAAATGGATAAGAGAGATTTCGAGCATTCAATAGTAGGAAGGTTGAAAGATCCCGAGGGACAGCGGTTCAATAAAGAGAACCAAAAAGGAAACGAGTAAAGGAAAAACCTGGCGTTAAAAATGAGAAACAAAGACAGGGTGTCTCCAAGAATAGAAAATATACATTCCTGACTTTTTTTGAACTTTTTTTTCTCTTCTTTAAACCTTTACAGTATAGACAGTATATATTTATATTTATAGATACATACTGCTAAATGCTATGGTTAAAATGAACAGAAATTTGAACTATATTTTCGGGTGAAAGCATTAGGAAGGTGTTCACAGATATACATAAAATATAGAGTGCTGAAGTAAAATTAAACAACGAAAAAAATTTTCCATGAGTTCTTTCTTTGTTTTTTTTTTCAAACTTCTCAAAAATATTGTTGAATTTCCTGACTATTTACAAACTTCCTGACCTACTTTTCAAATTCCTAACTTTTTCCAAACTTTCCAAACCTGTAGACACCTTGAAAGAGGCCACGGAAATATATGATAGGGAAAAAAGTAGTGGAACTAGCTACAGAATACTACCAAAAACTATATGAAAAATTAGAAGGGAAAAAGAAGAAAGAAAACGAGGAGATAAAACCGAAGAAATTCAGAAGTATTGAATAATGAAGTAGGACAAGCTCTAAAGAAATTACAAAACAAAAAAGACCCGCGACCCGACAAAATTAATAATGATGTGCTTAAATGTCTCTACGATACACTAAGCCCTCCACTAACCAAACTATATTTAATGACATAATAAGAACAGAGAAAATACCCAACAAAATGGAAACTAGCAGAGATAATCTTAATCAGGTAGCAGCGGTATATAAAACCTGGCGGGTAATAACTAATAAAACCCAGTGTTTAGTGTTTGGTCACAGCTCATGCAGTCATGCAGCAAAACGAAGCGTAATGTATGATTGTGTACGAAACATAATATATGGCAATACTGTTTTGCGGTTGAATTTCTGTTATCACCGCTCCAGTTCGCAATGGGCCTTATTACCCGCTGGGCCTTATACACTGCAGCTACCTTACATAAGAAGGGGAAAAGACACATTTCGAACTATAGACCAATTATAGCCTAACACAAAGTCTAAGCAAAACATTCTCCACCTTGATCAAAAATCGAACATACAACCACCTGGACGAGAACCAAGGCTGGGAACAAACGGGCTTCCGTCGAGGCTTCTCTACCATCGACCAAATATTTACAATTAACCAGCTGATAAGTAGGCAATATTTATGTACAATGCATTTGGTGCAATCTATTGACCAACTTGACCTTAGTAACCACATTAGTATCGAAAGTGGCACTTACACTTCCTGGCTTCTTAAAATTTCTTCCAAATCAATCATCATATACCTATTGTACTTTTATTACACATCAATTTCATAAGCAGATGATTTTGTCTTGTAACGCGTTATATCGGATCAAGATAAGACCAAGAAGAAACAGAATCTAGTAATTTCTGCTACCCACACCATTTTTCTCAGTGCATTAGTAACCTCTCAGGCATCTGCATATACTATGAAAATGCTTATAACAAACACTACCTAGAAAAAACTATTACTTTTAACGATCCAACTGCTGTTTCCCAGCCAAACTCCATTTATTTCTGTGTTAAAAATTATCGCGTAGAACGAACACGCTTACAACGAACTATCGGGTGCAATGAACAGAAACTGTTGAACTTTGACGGGTGGTTAACAGCTTAGAACGAACTCAGCCGATTTACTCGTATGAACATGAACTAGCGACCTATAGGCACGCAGCTTCTTGAATTTTTCTTTCAAGCTTTAACGAGTTTGCTGTACAATTTGCTAGATTTTGTTGACCTATCTCTTCATTATACAGAACTAAATGTGCATACTGCAGTCAGTTTCACTGTGTCGGAAAGCGTGTCCTTTTTTTCCTCCGGTTTGAGCAACAGTTCGTTGTAAGCGGTTTTGGACAGCACAAAACTCCGGCTACAACGAACAAATTCTTCTTTCCCTTTGCAGTTTATTGTACGCGGTTTCCACTGTATGTATATTTTAGAACTTAGTTATGTGCATAGTCATTGTTGCCCTTACAGTATAATGGAAAACTATCAATACTCAAAGGATGTCAGTATATCCGTTAGTACTCACGATACGTGGATACATTTGTACCTTTCTGGACATCCATCAGTAGAAATGTGGATAAGGGAAAAGTATTCTTATAGCGGTCTGTATATCCGTTAGTACTACCTTACTAATACTTGGATAACCATTACTAACCCTTATAGATATTAGCATATTTATTGATACCTCAGATATATCTACGGGGATGACTATTGGTAGCCTTATAGAAAGCTGGATAGTGCATATATTCATAACTATAAGTTGTACATTATACATATGTTGGTACCCTAATGGATGCCGAACAGAATACACTTTGCTTCATTGGGAAGCAGACACTAGCAATGGTGTATGTTTACGTAATGGCTGAGGGCTGCTTTTCGGCTTTTTCTGACTACAGAATGCGAATTTTTCCGACATTTCCACTCTCGACTATTGCGCTCTGCGGTAAGATTGACCGCCTTATTGGGAAGGCGTCCTCTACCGACACTCAGTTCTCGTCAAATTTTCCGAGTCAAGTTCAAATGGTTACTGACACAAATTCCAATCCAATTGGAGAGTCGATTATAGTTCCCCCGTCATCGGCTCGACCAGTGCTTTAATTTCTGTTAATTAGCTAGATTCATAAGCGTCACACTTTTCTATCAATGGTAAGATGATTTTCACTAACGTTGCAAGCGGCGTTTTCGAAAAGTTACTACACAGGTCTTACCCCTATAAATGAATCGGGCTTCGCTTGACGTTTGGACTGGTCCTAATTTGTACGATCTAGTTGAAGCTGGTTCCGTTCGCGATCTTTCAACCAGATTTTACGAGCACACGGCATACATGTACCTACTCTCACAGCCGGTATTTTTGATATTATATTTAATTAAATGTTTCCAGGTTCCTGCAACCGCGTGGGTGCTCCGGTGATTTCGCATTTCCTTATAGCCGATTTGAGAATGTATGTAAACACGTAAGTGTTCCATTTCTTTTTTTACCGGTTTATTCGTTTCCCCATTTCCCAGCTGCAGTCGATAGCGCTTTCCCATTGATATGCTATAGTCCACTTATTTTAGCCCAGAACTGGACTCAATTCGAAATACAAAATAGCTTAACAAGAATTACTCTTAGCGTAACTGTTCGAATCGTCATACCACTGGATGGGCGAACAGTCCTCGTCCCTCGCACCCGGGCTTTCGAAGTTACAAAGGGGAGAAGGTTGTCGGATGTGGTTTTTGTCTCATACAATGCCTCCCAACGGTAAGTGCTTTGCCAGTGTAAAACATATATTATTATGTTTGTTTCGTTTGCGCTCACCTCTTCCCACAGTTCTCTTTCCTGTAATGCGATGCTTTGACAAATTCTGCGCGGAGACCGACGTCTGAATATAGATGCCAGTAAGCACAACTTATTGAATATTGAAAATAATCCCAAAGGCCACAGATGTCATTACAGATAAGTACATAAGAAGGTCTTAGCAGATTTGCTCGCATCATTATATCCTTTTCTGTGGTACCACTGTACTGGTTTGAATTATTTTATTATATTTTTATTGTATAAATTATAAAGGTGTATAATATTGCGTATTTGCTGTACTCTCTTAGAGCTATTTTACTTTGAAATAGCAAGGATTTTCAAGACGGGCACCTGAAACAAAAGTACAGTCAAGTGTTAGAAAACAACTTTTATGAACTTCAGACAAGTTTTGCGATTGAAAATTCAACAAACCTGAATTCAGATGAGCATTCAAGTGATACGATTCTCTCTCCAACACTTACTTTTCCATGTAAGCTATAGGTACAAGTTTCCAGTTCCTAAATACATTTTTAGCGCCTGTATTAGGAATTAAGATCAGAGTTGACTTCCAGATCATTCGAAAACAGGAGACTCCTCGGCTTAAGCAACTGAATGTGTGCCATATTTGCCGAACTCAGGGCAAGCAACACAATTCCATCATCTCCTATGGTACCATAGCACTGATCTGAATTATTTTACTTGAAGCAGCAAGAACCTCATTAGCCGATACCTGAAACAGAAATACAGTCAGCGTTAGAAAAAAATCTCTCTATGAACCTCAGCCAAATTTTGCGATTGAAAACATTACAAACCTGAACTCAGATGAGCATTCAAGTGATAAGATTCCTTCTCCGACACTTATTACTTTTCCATGTAAGCTATAGGTATAGGTTTCCAGTTCCTAAATACATTTTTAGCGCCTGTATTACGAATTAATATCAGAGTTGACTTCCAGATCATTCGAAAAGAGGAGATTTCTCAACTTCAGCAACTGAATGTGAGCCACCTTTGCCGAACCCAGTCGAGCAACATAATTTCATCTTCTCTTATGGTACTCTGGAACTGAGTTGAATTATGTTACTTGAAGTAGCAAGAACTTTGACAACCGATACCTGAAACAAAAACACAGTCAGTGTTAGAAAAAAATCTTTCTATGAACCTTAGCCAAGTTTTGCGATTGAAAACATTACAAACCTGAACTCAGATGAGCATTCAAATGATTGGATCCTCTCTCCAACACTTACTTTTTCATGTAAGGTACCGCTGGGTAATATGGGCCCCCAAACGGGAATCGCTCTGGTGAGCCAAGTTTTTGTTCTTTTGAAAATGTACAAAGTAGAAAGTGTAATGGGGTCAATATACTATCAGAATTTATGCACAAACACTTCAGAAAATCAATTTACATCCGTTCAGAGCCGAATGAAACAAGGCTTCGGTGACAAATATTAAAATCAAAAGGTACATAATATGGGCATGGGTGTTACGTTTTTCTGTAATGCTGAGAAACGGGGGGAGGGGGATCAGAAAATACATAATTTTTTCGGTGACTGATTTTCCCTACATTATTATCGCACAGAGAGAAGGGGCAGTATTTTAGCAATAGCTAATATTATAGCGCCTTCAGTATGGCAGATGGGCAAAATTCACATGAAAGCTCAACAGTAGTAATGATCGAGATCTATAAAATGAGTTATATACAAAGTTTGCCTATCTGCAATATTGAAGGCGCTATAAAGCGACAAAATATTATAAGTGCTTTAGCGCCTTCAGTTTCACTAATAGGCAACATTTGAATATGATTCGATAATTATGTATTAATTTGCATATAAAAATATATACGAGTATAAACCTTTTCTTTCGAAATTTAGAGTCACTGAAAACAAAAGAAAGAAAAAACAAGCGTCAATGGACATCAATTCAATGAAAGTCATCATATCCCACGATATCCCCGGTGATGCATATCTACATATAATTGAAGATAATGAAACATATAAGTACATAAGAATGATAAATTACGTTTCCAATTTCCGAACACATTTTCAGCCCCTGTATTGCGAATTAATTAAAGTTGATTTTCAGATTGTTCGAAGGAAAGATGAAACTCTTCGACTTCAGCACTGAATCGCGAGACAGAACCATGTCAGAAGTCACATATTTTCCAAAATTTTTGTAGTATAAACCACTGATATTTCAATTTACGCCAATTATGAAACTTTTGGGGAACGCTCCTCCCTTCGATACACCCCTGCCAGGCCCCTCAGCAGTCATAGGTGCAATTACAGAAAATGTATCTCACAACCTTGAATGGATTCATCAACCTCCGTCAAGTTAAACACCTTCAGTCATCAAGGCGACATGAACATTCTCAACCTTGATTGCCCATTTACATCGCGAGCCAATTCAGATACAAATTAATTGCCAGATAACTAATGAACTCCACCACGATCCGCTCCTCTCAATATCCGTCCAGCAATATCGCATCTTTATTTTACGTCACACGTGCACACGAATCCGTTGAACCGGCGGCTGAGACTGCGAACACTAGCAATGTGACTCTCTGAACCGGTTCAAAAACTCATTTCGAGCTCGTATTACGTTAACTGAGATGAACTTTCTAACGCCTTGGATAGCGGTGACTGAAAAATACGTCACTTGAAGATGCTGACGTTGCTGGACGAGACTCCGGAAGCGCTCCCTTTCGTGTATCGTGAATTAATTGGTTCATCATTTCATCGTGCATTCTTTCTGGGAACGTTGACGTCATGCAATGGAAATACAAAAAACAAAAAAAAAAATCGTCGCTGATTTATTAATTTTTGTACAGAGCGTAGAAAAAATTCGCAGAGAATTCAATTTCTAGGGTAATCATTTAATAAATAATCAGTAATATTAATAAGCGTACATGGCGATGAAAATATAGAAAATATGTACAAATCAGATCGACGACCTCCGCAAGGTTTTCCTGGAAAATTCACAATTGCGGCGACATTCGTCTGCAAGACCAGGGCGTCGCCTCGAGTTCGCGATGAATTTCAAGACGTCGAGGTCAATTGGTGCGAATGTGTGACACTGCGACGACTGAAATTCATCGAACAATTTTTGAGACGGAAGTGAGGGTCCCAATTTTCGATTCCAACCTAATCAGGGAGGTCGTCGAAATACAGAGGAAACAAAAAGTTAATCAAAGTTCAATTTACATAATAAAACATTACTTATAGGATTTCGTATACTCGACGCTGTAAACGCAAACTGACACAGAGTTTAGCTTTTCGTCGAAAGAGAGAAAAAGACGACAGCGGTGTCCAATGCGGAAAACGGAATAAGGGCCGGGGTTATTCTACAGATCCAAGTTTCGAGGGGGAGGGGCGGATGGGCATCAATATAGTTACCGGGCATTAGCAATGACGCAGCGCCATGGAGGGTTTTATCCACCCCCTTCAACTTTTTTCAATCAACCGGCGGCGCACCGGGCATTTACCCGGTTTGCCATACGTCCCATCCGCCCCCGGAGGGGAGCATATTTCTACAAAACCCTTGTACTCGCCGATCCTCAGAATGCAAAGCTTTATACAGAAAAGTCGTATTTAAACTTATAGCAGACTGTACTCCGAGAAGAGGGAGAGTTCAAACTTCTGAAAACAGTGATCTCGCCTCTCTCAGAACAGCGGCGGCTGCTCAACAATGACAGTGGAAAAAAATCAACTACATATGGGCGGGTGCACCTTTCTCTCTTTTCACTCACCTATTCAATTTATGTCCACGCAGACCTGGGTAAGTTCACCCCATGAATCGGTGTTCACAATCAGTTTGACCCTTCGCAGGACTGATGAATGATAAACAAACTTACAGCTAACGATTTTCACAGAGCGTGGCAAAAGGGAGGGAGTGTTCACGTTCGTCCTCCTGTTCCGAACAAAATTCATGAACAAACTGAGCCAAGTTGAAAGTCTGTCCAGGATGCATCAAGGAAATTTCGAAGTTTTCAGGATCTATAAACTTGTAGAGACAAAAAGTTGAAATACTTTTGGGATTTCTTCGTGGGCGCTATTAGACTCTTCCCAATGAACGGAGAGGGTGCAATTCCAGGAGGAGGCAGAAACCTTTTGTAAAAGGAAAACCAAACGGCTTTTGGTAAAATGCGGAAAATCCGCACGAAAAGGGGCTTATATCCTGTTTACTAGCCCCTCCCAACGGCATCCATAAATGGTAACAAGCGTAATAGTTCTTGGGAGTCAACAAGCGAAAAAAGTTATTCTTTTCTGCTAATTGACGATATCCGTGGCGTTTCAGAGGGACGCAAATGCCAGTACTGCCCTTCTGGAGCTGACATGCCCCCGAAAGATTTTACTTCCCAAACTGAGGCACAAAAATCAGAGTAAAACGCTATTTTTCTTCGTTTACTCAAATTTGACGATTGAGATTATCCTGCTGTCCCCAGTTGCTCCCTCCCCTACAACCCTAGTTATACGCCCTGAAAAAATGCTCACGGCATGAAGCGCCCACTGATATTTTCGTAATTTAACCACAAAATATTTTCTGAACGAGGAGGAGGAAGAGAGGTATCAATCATTGAGAGATGGAAAAATTTCTTGAACCAAAAACAAAAAAAAAGTTTTTCAATCTCCCCAACTCTTATTTCAAGGTTGTAGGGGCAGGAAGGAAATATTGACAGGTTGGAAAATACAAAAATTCCAGTATCAATGAATCAAAAATGTACCTAAACTTTTAAAAAATTATCCAACAAAATGTTCATTCCTTTTGCCAGTTAACATTTTTCGTTAATGAAGGGGGAGGGGGGAGGCTGACAAGGAAGAATTTAAACTTTATTATGAATACAGAAGAAAAAATACATCAAACATTATTGATTTTGCCCAGTGGTAAAATTGTTTCACCGGGAGGGGGGGGGGAAATTCAGATTCAGTCAAAGATAAACCTACCAGGATCGAAACAAAACAAATCTAAACTGTTTGTACAACCGAAGTGCTGTTCGAGGCGGCAAAGGCGGATTCAAGAGAGCAGCAGAAAGCCATTTTCAAGACTGTGCCCCTGTCCAAAATTACCTTTCCGCATAACCGATTACTGGGAAACAGTAGAGACAAAAATGACTCATACTCGTACAGGGTAGGAATTTTAGCACCGTCTGATCTGTTTCACATGCAAGAGGGCCCGATAAAATCATCTGCACTTTTTCTGAAAGCCTAAATCAAAATAATGCGACTTTTTTGGTGGTGGGGAAATGGTATGAGAAAATCGTCTCTTCTGGAATATGAAGAGCACCAAGAAGATTGTCAGACCATTTTTGGAACCCACCAGAATCGTATAACCTTTTCTTGTACAGCACATTAGAAATGCCTGCTAAATCATATGATTTTTAAGGGATGAGAGGGCATGTCAGCTGGACAATCCGATAATTTTTTTTTAACCCGATGCTTGATGAACCATCCCTTTTCAGCCCACTTTACGCCTGGTTTACACCCAATCAGCGAACGACTACCCGGAAGAAGCCCTCTTTCTCCCCTTTTTCACCCGGGCTTACTGAGGGTTTTTCAGGGTAGCTACCGGGCTCACTGCTGAATACACCCTTTTTAAGCCCTTCCACCCGGTTTACACCCAGAAGCATCGGGAACTTTAAAATTACGGATACTTTAAAAGGTTTGCTGCCTGGGTCTGAAGCCTCCAATCCACCACTGGTTAGAGATTTAAAAAAAAAAATCATCAGTTGGTATGTTAATAACAATAGAACACAATGTACCCCCTCCTCTCGAAGAAGGTAACGTTTTCTGACCTCGCGAAAATTGTCATGAAAAATTGCTCATATTTCATTGCCTCTGGCAATAACTGCTTAGCTCTAACGGGCTTCTCAACTTTCCTTTAGGAACTTTCGGAAATTTCAATCTCCCACCCCCTCTTCGCTCTTAAGGGACCAAAATAAGGGCTAATCATTGGCACTACTCTCAGTCATAATCGATATCTTCATGATTGTAATCAAAGGGAGGGTTCCATCAATTGACTAATTTGCCTTCAGTAGTGAAGTGCTGAAAAATCGGGGTACAGTGAAAAAAATTTGAAGAGCAAGGTTTTTTTTTTTTTTGCTTGATGGATGGTAACAGTTTTCATTAATTAGCAAAAGTGAATCCTGAGCCAACTCAGAACAGTGTTTTCTCAGTAACTTTTTGATTTCAAACTCGAAGAAAAAAATGCAATCGAATTTCAATTCATTGGTTTGCAAATGGAATGCATTCTAATTCCGCATTCCGGAGTTGACAAAAGCATTCCCAGTTCCTCGCTTCGGGGTGCAGCCACTCAACTTACATTTTGCCAGGTACAGACTCAACGGCCCCCGACGTTTCCAAAACCATGCCTCGGTACAACTCTGAATATCACATACACCAAATGTGTCTGACACTTCAATATGCTATCATCCTGAGCATCAATTACACGCTCACTACCTTCATACAACACGCATCTTCAACTTCAGTTATCGTTATTTTGAGCGCAGTGCCCGAAACCATTCTAGCTCCGTATCGTCGAAATTTTTGTCACCAACTAATGCAATGCTCCCCTTTTCTGCGATTCGAAACTTGTACCGCTAAGGCTTTATAGTTACACGTGGGTGAATCGATCCACAGTTTGTTGGCAGAAAATAATTTCAAAAACTGGCCATATCTCAAGAACTCCCTACTTTCTGGAAATGTGACTGAGGTTCTTGATTCCAAATTTACCCTAGAATCATAGGTGGTAATAATTATTTCGTCATTCATACTAAAAATTCTCTTTCAAACACCGATTTGCGAATCGCAAACATGAGAAAGTTTGAAATATTGTGGGGTGCCGACACTTCGGTCGCATGCTATTTGGTTGAGTACTATTTGCTCGGGTCAATTAGATCGAAAGCGATCTGATCGACGGGGCTATTGATCCAAAAGACGTATTGGTCGACAGATGAAAAAATCTCGTGTTCTCCAGAAACTGTATTACTTTACGATTGTACAATTTTTGAAATATTACTACCTACTGTCTTTTTCCAGATAGGCGGACATTTACTGCTGAACGAGAAAACGAAGAATAAGCAATATTCCTGGTGAGAATTACCAAAGACGGGCGAACGGAAAAGGATAGAAACACCTTTCGTCAAAAGATTGATAGAACACGTTTACGCAAGCCTTCATCGGAATTATCGTGCATGCAATTACACGTGCACAGACACGGTATTTCAAATCAGAAGTGACTGTAATCCAATGTCGACCAAACTTGGAAAGAATTTTCTGTCGACCAAATCGCCTTCGACCTAACTGACCCGATCAAATAGCATTCGACCGGAGTGTCGGCTTCTCAGTTGATTTTGTAGTACTTTTATGAGCTCTTCCTCTTATGGAAACCAATAGTACAACCGAAAATAGGAAAAACTGAGTCTCTCTTGAGAAAACTGGACACGTCAGATTTGGACAAAACAAGGCGGATCGATTGTGTTCACGGGCAACTGTAGAGTCGTAGTACCGGGTCACCTTATTCCTGCAAATGTCCAACGGTGTCGCCCGCCACTCTCCATACTCAACGTCAACCCAACACCAGTATTCGTCCAATTACACTCTAATTATCACAGAAATTGTCCTAAAACGCGGCGCGAAAACCTTTTTACACACGTGAGACCAAACGTTACACACCTAACGACCACTCAACAATCGGTTTTCCGTCGAACGAAGGAAAAATTACCTCCAGAAAACCGATCAAACCCTCGACAAGTTGTGAAACAAATACACATTCACGAGGTCACGAGCAGAGTTCTTCGGAAACCTTCATCTCGTGCTGCGTGAACGTCGAGCGTTGATCAACATTTACAAAATACCAACATTATATAAAATGATAAAAACAACGAAGTTAACATGATAGGGTATTCACCGTCTAAAAATAATCACAAATTGAATGAATGGGGGGGGGGAGAAAAAAAAAGTACATCAATATCTACCTTTACCGGTATGAAATACGTTAATTAAATATTTAAAAAAAAGGGGGGACTAACACAACAATAAAAATTCTACCAAGTTCTATGAAGGTAAATATTTAAGAATACTGAAAACGATCGATTAAAAAATACGTAACGATAATACTTTGAATTGCCTTTTACACGATGTATATTGGTGTATTAGGTATAGGTATGAGTATATAACATGATCTTCGGACATAGGACAGAGTAGTCCATTATCGAATACTTATCTTAATACAAAAATCAATACATACGTTTTCGTCAGACCAATCGATGCGTGAAGCAACGTGACTTTCAGCTTAGAATCTCGATCGTTGAAAAATGTGATTCAAAAACTGATAAGCATCAGCGTTCAATTCGCAGCATTATCAAATCATTCGATTCGAATTCAGCGCGATATCCATTCATTCGATCGGTCCTCACATCACAGAAGCAAACGACCACTCGACACGCCAATTGACACACTGATAGATTAGGTCACACTTCATCGCTCTCCCAACGCCTTCAGCCATTACGACCTTAGAAACAAGAAACAATACAAGTTCTTTGAGTTCAAGTCAAACATAATATGTTTAAGAAAAGATGTTAGAAGGGGAGCATGTACATCCAATGTTCGGAAAAAGGGAACGTTTTGGATGTTTGTAGTCATGGATATGTCTACCAGCTGGCCTTCAACGAAAAAGTAAAGCGTATTTACACTGTATGCAAATACATCGGTACATGGATATGTCTTACAGGGTTATGGCTACCGAACATGTTCCACGCGTTGGCATCCATCGGCATTCTTGGTGTCGCCCTGTTGTGTCGTTTGGTAAAACGAGACATACATTTTTCGTTGAGGGCCAGCCAACGAACATATCCATTAGGGTGTCCCTTATTTTAGAAGTTTCCGCCAATTGATTAGGGTCGCTCTTTCTCAACCAATCACAAAACAGGAGTTCCAATATTTTTTCGTCGCAAATAATGGTCCAACTGTATATTTTTATTATCAGCATATCAAATCCTGATATTTTTTTTTTTTTTTTGTAACGAGACTCGTGCATTTGCGTATCATTGTCTAAAATTAGGAGTTTAAAAAAAGTGTCTTTCGGCGTCATCTTTATGCAACGGTAGACGTTCATCATCCAAACATAATTACATATAATTAATGGGTTACTATGTCTTTATCAACTCTCCATACAATTTTTTGTTTTGGAATCTATTAATCGATAGCAGAATTCTTTTTGTTCGCAATTGTCTTTCGGCACGGACTTTTTCGTGTGTCCTTCGACATGGCATTCATCATTTTGATTGCCATACCAAAATACAGAATCCCCTCACTGTCGGCCCTATCTTACCAATATGTCATACAGAACGCCTCTTAACGACTCCCATCAAAAAAAGTTTCAAATATCCCCTCCTTTCCTCCATGAAAAAACATACCTGAAATATCAACATTTTTGAAGAATGACCCATGCAGATCTTCGAACAACACGTTCACTAAAATTTGGCATTTCATTAATTGGATTTACGAGTATTTATAATGATCTCTTACCATCTGCTTAATTTTTTTTTAAGCACTTGGCCTTCTTCATACAGCAGCGGTCGTCGCACGACTGCGTCTTGCATTTCTTCCGTTCGCACATAACCTTGCCATCCTGTTGAAAACGAGAAAACCAAATTAGACCGTTGAATCCGAGGAGATGGTTGACGTGTATTCGGTCCTGGTCCACGAACGGATCATCTAGAACTCGTGGGCCCGATAGGCGACGTTACTGCGAGTGAGTGAAGCAACCTAGCATCGCACAGTGTCTCAGTCACGAGCAGTGATTTTCCCTTATTCAGGCATAAAAAACGTGGAAATCAAAATAACTGAAGATACGCCCGTTGTTTGGAGCCCGAAGGGTGAAGAGGAGAGGGAACACAACTCCCAAAATTACCTCATCGACCCAAACTACACTTATAAGGACATGAGGGACATGGAAATTAGAATAATTGAAGATCAGCCCGAGGGTAGGGGGGAGGACGAAAGACCCTAAAAATGAATTCAGTGACCCCAGGAATGGTTTCCGCGACCCTGAAAACATCAATGTACTTTCCGTAAGAACTTCAAACCCCCTGAGGCATGGGTTACCCTTCACCGATTTTGTTCAAACTTGGCAAAAAATGTTCATTATATACTTGGCACTAATCTAGGAGGTAAGCCAACCGAAAATCAAAGGTTGAAAAAGATCAACATAGTTGTTATGCTAAGCAATTCTTAAAACCACCCGGAGTAAGATTCATTCAGAATACCTCTATCAATGACGCAAGATAATCTAGGGGAGGGAGATGGTGAGGTACTGAGTATTGTCGTCAATCAAAACGAAATATTAGATCTTTTTTTCAAACTTGCTGAAACTCTTCAGGACTCAGTACTTTTTCGGACTCATTACGGAACTCCTCCCTAAGAACAACGACTATTCGATACAAAATTGTCCTATTTTAAGTTAGCGGCGAAATTGTTCAGCTTCATCCACTTTGAGATGACCCTGTACAGATTGATTGAAAATGGGGATACTTTTTCCCGTTACACGTCTCATTTGTGGCGTCGTCAACCGAGGACAATTTCAAGCCTGATTGAGACTTTTTGAAACGCTTCAAGAGTTTATTCAGATGTGCTACGACTCTTCTAAGACAGTTTCAGACCTGTTTAAGATTCTATCAGACTAATCTGAGAATCTTCGAAACCCATCCAGACGTGCTCTGAACTCTTATGGACTCGTTGAAGATTATTCCAGGCTTGATAGCGACTTTTAAAGACTCTTGAAGACTACATTCAAATTCACTCATTTTGAGACTATGTCAGACTTGTTCAACTCTCAGATTTCTTTAATTCTCTAAGACTCATCCATAGTGTTCTCGTCGACTTTTCCAGACTATTAAAGACATTTCAAGACGCTTCCAGACTTGTATAGCTTAAGACTATACTTAAATCTTTTCCAGATTCGCTAAGACTTGCAGCTTTAATTAAGACTGAGGTTTATGACCTTTAAAAATTCTTCAATACTTCTTTAAAACGTTTTGTTACTTGTCTTAGTCTTTTAGATAGTTTAGGCCTCTTCTAGTTACGTCTAGAGAGTCCGAAAGTATCTTCAACAAATCTAAAAAGTCTTTAAAGTTCTAGGCAGGTCTTCAAGAAGTTTTGAAGTGCCTTGACGTGTCTTCATAGTTCCAAAGAAGTTCAAAATGCTTATACGTCTGGAAAATCCTTAAAAATCCCTGAAATAAAATGAAGTCGTGTAGCCTGAATCCATTACATTAGTGACCTAAATGACTGCTATAATTCGAACGAAATTTTAGACCAAGACACGAGACTTTTTATGAGGGGGGAGGGGGGAGTGTGCCAAGTCAAAATTTAAGCGTAATTTTGTCGGTCCGCCACTATTTTACCAAATTCTTCTCCTTCAGGAAAGCTTTTGGTATACATTAAAAACGACTGTTCATGTTTACTGGTCTTCCTTCAATCTGTCTGGGATTAAGCCTGGGCTGAAGCAGGCAAATTCTCAGGTCTGGGTGATTTGAGAGAGTGAGTCAAATGGAAAACACCCCATCGTCTTGTTTACAGATCGGAGACGAATGGTGAAATCATCAGGTATTCATTGTTTTAGCGCATTCACTCGACGATGAATTTGAAGGAAGAAAAAACTGAATTCATCAGGATATCCACTTTCTTCTGAGAATAAAATTCCCTGACTTTTCAGATTTTTCCAGTCCATTTTCCACTTTTTAATTTAAAAAAATTATTTAAAAAAAATATTGAATCGAGTTTGACAGAGAAAATTATACGATACTTTCACATCATAAGGTTTTCTTCAAAATTCCCTGACTTCCAGGATTTCCAGAAAAGTGGTCACCCTGATTCATAGACTCAAAACGGAGAGGGGGAGGAAGAGGTAGTGCTGTTATACGAATGTACGAGTGAAAAAATGTTTACCCATTTTGATAGCTCGAAGACCCCTCACTCTTGTAGGGCTATTCGCACTCTTGCTCGACCCTTTCTTTTCAGCGCAACAAAACATAAAATGATCGAGGCGAATTATTTTTGAAAAATGCCGTGTTCATATACGTTACTGACTTAAATTCCTTTCTTTGGAGATCTAGGGAGTCTTTAGGGTTTTAACCACTAAGCCGCTTCGCCTTCTAATCTTCTCGTCAACATCTGCTCCCTCCTATCGATGTGGACCACTTACTCGACACTAGGCACGTCACTTCCTCTCCGACCGCTTGACAGCTATTAGTCTGTGTATTTGATTGTCAATCTATCTGTCTTCTGTCGGGTACATTCAACATCGTCAGTTTGATTTTCAACACAAAAAATATATTTTTGAATCGTTAGGAATAACATGAATAGACGCTTCCAAGTGCTACTTAAAGCCTAGCTGATCTTCATAAATGAATTAAGCTATTTTCCAGATGCAGAAAAAGTCGATATTCCACTCAATTTCTCGAATTTAAATGGGAACTCCAAACTCATTTGGTTGCTATAGTTCTTCAACTGCAGATAAAAGGCTCCGGGAAATAACCGGGTTTTCGGGTTCGCTAAACTCCAAGCAACACGAAAATAGCTTTTAAAATTACATTTCTCCCTTAAGGACGCAGTGAAAACTTTTTGGAAAGGGAACAGGATAAGGGATTTTAATTTCGAGATCAGAAGCAGTCAGGGAAGCCTGATTTTATTCCGGTTATTTTGCTGCCTGATGAATTTTCAAAGACGATGAGAAGATTTTTCTTCACCTCTCTTTGGCACGCCCCTGCGCCCAACATTAGCTCTGTATTAGTGTAGTACTGGTATAGGGTTATTTAGAGTTCCTTCACTCAAGATGTTCATCTTGAGGAGTACGAAACACTTGAACACAGCCACGTTTAAAGGAAATCCAGTCTACAATAGTGGGTGCGAAAAAATTTTCAATCGACTAGCTCAAAGAGAACCCTCAATTTGTAAGTCCAGTGAGTATGTCTCCCTAACTTTCCGGGACCGGGAGTGCGGTGTCTCAGTGCATCGCTATACGTCCCACCATACCACGTCTCCCTTACTAGAAGACGAATCCCGATTCAAATCGCTATAAATTAGTATGTTCATAGGGTAACAGTCCCAAGAATTTGGTTCGAAAATTTTCAGACGTTATGTCCTCCTCAATTTCAACATTGACTAATTTAACGAAAAAGTCATTTTACGAATAAAAATGTTGGCTCATTTGCCTCGTAAGTAGCCACTTCACCCACGGTTAAGCAATCGTTATTTTTAAATTCAATAAGACCCCGAGCACTGGCCTTATTCTCCGTAACAAAATTTTGTTTAGACATTCCAATCACAAGGCACATTGAAAGTCAATTTCAACGCTCACGTTCCCGGTAGAAAGAAATCAAAATGTTTCTGCCACGTCCAACTCGAACACTCGAGATAACCAGTCACCTTTTTCCTTCTCTACACTCAACAAACCAGCCAAAGTACAACGGCATAACTTCGGCTGCTTCACTCCCGTTCGCAGGCACAGAACCACTCTTGAACATCGGAAATCGTAACGCGAAGAAATAAATCACAGTCAAACGGGCTATACCTTACATCTGCAAGTGACACAGTCGTCGATACCATGAAAATAGATCCTCGGATGCCATTCTTTACCGTTCTCGAACGGACCACCGTACGAATATTTGCAGCCGCCGGCCAGCAGAATGTCACGATCGGTTTTGACCGGGCCCTGCTGATCCGAGACCATGCTGTCATTCATCAAACTTTGCGTCTTGTTCGGGCACACTTTACAGCAAGACTTCTTCTCCGGTCGGTACGCTAGCTTCTCGTCGCAGTTCAGCACTGGACACTTGACACCGCCGCATTTCACTTGCAGCGTGGCAGCCTGAAAATTCATCGCTCAATTTTACTTTCCCAACACTTAGGTACGCGTCAAAATACTTGTATCGCAAGAGAGCGGTAATTCTACTCCGAGAGCCTTAGCTCTTAACAAAAGCAGAACAACCAGAATCAGACACTCTTGAAGTAGCAAAACTATGCAAAATATACATTTGTGAACATTATATACTATTGCACTCACATCACAATGGCAAACCGTGCAGGTTGCGAATCCATTCGGCGGAATGTAAGGATACCAGGCCGACCCGGGAGCGAAAATCTGTCCACCAAGAGAACAACCATTCTGAGTAACGTTGGGAGGCTGCGTCGTATCTGAAAGTATACGTGATATCAAACACGGTGTATCACGAGGAGCAGATACTCTCATCTACGAGATCAACATTTGCGGGCCACTTACTCGTACAGGACGGGCAGCAGGAGCCCGGAACCTTGAACTTCTGCGGGCAGTTCAACTCCGGGCACAGAATAACGTCGCATTTGGTCACACCGTGATTACAGTTACACATGGTGCAGTCGTCCACCGTCGACGTCCACTGAGTGCCGTGATCGTAGAACTGTGAACCGTGAAAGCACTTGGAGATTTCCGGCTGCTCGTTTTCCTCGATCAAGTGGTTCGTCGGTATGTTATTATCGGCGACGCTCTTGTCTACGTTGCGCGGCAGACAGCTCTCCGGTATCGACATCTGCAAGACGTACAAACCAATACGCGTAAGAATAAAGGCATGCTGGCCTCGCCAAACTCCGGCATCGAGTACTCGAGTGAATCGATCAGCAACTCGTAAGGTTCAACAGACGCGGCAAGGGCTGTACCGACATCCAGACGATCTGTGTAAACCTTAGCTTCATTATTCGAGTTCATCGAGTATTCGCACGAGCACACGAACGCGAGACTCTGGGTTTCAAATGTACTCAATGGAAGATCCCGAGGAGTACCGCAATGCACCCATCGGCACAATCCGACTTCAAGTCCACTTTACCGACGTATATGAAACCGTACCTTGTCCCACCGAGTTCTGAGCACAGATTGTCCACGTTTCATGTCCCATATATCGAGGTACACGACGCTGGTATCCAGTCGAGCCAGCTCGTTCGGCGACAGTCCGAATGAAACTCCCTCCACGCCGGATCCCGAAAACTCATCCAAGAGACGCCTGGTAACTGGTGCTCCTGGGGCCAGGAACGGAATGTCTTCGAGATACAACTCGAACTGGTGAACGTCCACGTCTTTGCCGACCACTGAAATCTGATAAAGAAGATAATATTTTGAGTGTACCGCTAAACTAACATCAAAAATTAATTCAGCGACCTTCAAAACCCATCTGCAGATGTCCATTATCGTGTTTTACGATAGTTTTTTTTATTTCAACCTCCCCGCTGGTATCTCAATTTCCCATCTGCAGTTGATCTAATGGTACCAAAAGTCGATTGTTTTACCTAAGGAATGCCAGTTGGAAAGGAATTATGGCCTGGGAAGAACGAACAAAAAAAAAAGAGTTCCTACTTAAATTCACATTCGTGCGTTCTTTTAATCAACTAATTCAGTCATTATTAATCGATGGTTTTCCCAACTGTTACTTAATGTTTCTTCTGTTAAATATAATTAAGACTTTCTTTGACTAATGAACATAATAAATACTACAGCTAAATTATCAGTCGTGTTTATCCCTTCTCAAAGTCAAGTTTTTAGACTGAACATACAAATACAATTCAGAACTGAACAATGGGAAAGTTACTTTATTTTCAAACAGCATTGTTTTTCAACAACGTATCTCAACCTCCTATCACGTCATTTTTCCCCTCCAATTCCAAATTTAACTTTTTCAAAGCATAAATAGAAAAGGCAATGTAATTATTACGAACCAGGTACACAATCTGTTTAATACTACTTTTTTTTTTCCAATTGAAATTTGAAAGACATATTATACCTAATTATGTTGTTAATGGTTCAAGGAGCCTAGAGCACGAAACAAGTTTAAAAAGTGAATAATGAATTCTAGAATCAGAAACTGCTAAATCCATCACGTGATGCAATGAGACCGAGACATCATTATAATTACACTACGCAGTCAATTTTCACTATTCCCATAAACTGTTTACGATAATGGTTTTAAATCAAATTAGCATCCACTTCACAGTTGGACAAAATTCAATATTTGTACAATTAATACTGGTAACGGTATCTCATTCCCTCAAAAAATCATAGCGGTTTGCACGTGTGATAATTATTAACAAATTAAAAAACAGGCTCCAATCGTTTCAATAAAATGGTTCGTAAAGACATAATAAAGAAGTTTTCATGGGATTTTCACTATTCGAAGAAGAGATTGAGGCTTGGGTGATGAATAATTGAATATTACTGCTCGTAAACATTAACATTTTATTCACATCAGCAATAATGAATCATCTGATACGTATTAATGATCGATCAATAATCTCCGGAGATCTAATAGAGTTGATATTCAAGTCACAGGCGTCAGTCAGGTGAGATCCGAGACCTACATGGCATTCCAATAGAAGAGCCAATAACGAAGTTCAAAACCGGAGGAATAAAATCAGCTTCATGTACACGGGTCCACTCGTGGTGCTCACTCGAAGGGGTGAATTTGACAAATCCCAAATTACCAGACCTCTACAGACTCATCAATGGGCAAGGAGGAAGAACTAATTAAGTATTAAAAATCATTCATTTTTTTAGCGGATTCCTAAAACCGAATACTACTTAAATAATGAAACAAATACCATGTCAACAAAATAACTAAGGGCCTACACCCCCAGTGGAAAATATCTGACTCTCAGAGTTTTCGTTTGTCCCGACGGAAACGGACCAAATTTTATTGATCGATCAAATAATTAGAATACACAGCACCGAACAGAAGACTCTGCCAGTCAAGCGTCATCAACATTTCATTCCTGGCAAAAGATTTCAATTTTTTTAGGACGCCGCCCCCTGCTCGTGTTTCACCCACCAAATGAAATTCCGATCATCGCTAGTAACTGAAAAAAATTCAAGCGGCGTACACTCACGTTAAGCCTCTGCGCATGCCACACTATACGTTTCTAGTAATGGATAGTTGCACTGATAAAATTCAGCAAGACTCAGAATAATGACGGTCTATCCCGTGAGTGATTCCAGGGAGAATTTCAAAAACTGAAAAGGTAAGGTCGGTGGTAAACAGAGGAACTCGACAATAAGCAGAAGGCCGAGCCCAAGCCCACGAGTAAAATCAAGATCATGAGAAAAGGAGAAAATGAACAAAGCACCTCTGAAGGCATTCTTGCCTCAATTCAAAATATCATCAGATCCAGACTCAGCACTAATGTATAATCGTGAGACCCAGATACGCAGTTTGACAGTTTTTTTATGAGAGGCGGAGGATGTAGACGACAAAATATAGACTAAAATGTACAAAATGTTAGTTAAAACTCTAATAATAATTTAAAAAAAAAAAAAAAAAAAAGATTTTAATTTTGCTAACTGGTTACTAATATCTCCCGAATGTCGACTTTTCCAAAAATACAGAGGGGGGACAGACTGTCAAAATAAGATTTTGGAATACTATTCATTTTTATTCGTAGCGCAAGGTTGACATGTTCGTCTACTTTGACCTGTAAAAGGTCCTTTTCTGGGCAAAAAAAATCAAAATTTCAAGGTCAAATTAAAAATTAGCGAAAAAATTAAATTGTAGAATACTGTTATTTCCCATAATACGTAAGGTCTACATATTGCTTTTTTCAGCCTTTAGGAAACCATTTTCAAGATTAAAAATAATTATTAATCAACGAGAAAATCTGATTTCCGAATACTGTTCTTCTCCTTTTTATTATAAGAAGTCTAGATATTGGCCCTAAAAACGTGATTTTAAGAATCAAATTTGAAAACGATCGAAAATCCAATTCCAGAACACTTTCCTTCTCACTCATTGGAAAAGTTTAAATTTGGTCTCTAAAAGGCTATTTTCAGAGTGAAAAAAATGGTCAATCAAAATTTTAAGATCAAAGTCTGTATCGGGGGAAAATCCAATTCCAGGAAACCATTATTTTCCAACGAGTAAATTTCAAACGTTGGTTTTTTGGCCCATTAAGAGGCCATGCAGGATGAAAATACTTCCCACGAAATTTTACGACCACGCTCGCAATCAGCAGAAAATCTTCGTCTACCAAAATTCTAATGCTAGTTTGAGAGATAGCACCAAAAAGTCTAGGACTGTTACATTTCTTCATTACCGTAATCTGGGTTAACTTCGGAATCCGGGGTAACTTCGGACCGATTCAACTTTTTCACTTAAAACATTTCCCACAAGGTTCAGATTGGAGGGAATTCCGTCACATTTGGAATAAAATTAATGCTAACGCTTGTGGCTACACTGCTATGTAATGAAAATCGATTTTAAAATCAAAATAGGGAAACTAGAATGATCTTCGTGACGCGTGACGCACATACAAGAAGCCAAAAAAACGGAAAATTTTGTTTGGAACACCAGAAAAATTTTATCAAATTTTCGTTTTCTCATGGTCGGATGCAGCAAACTTTTCCGAATAATTAAAAATAAAAAATAAAAAAAGAGGAGACAAAGAGAATGAATGGAAGTTGAATTATCGGAAAAGAGCAGAAAAAGTGACGAAAATTTTTGTACCAAGATGTTTTGTTACCTATCTAATATTGTAATGAAATTAGGTCTGAAAAATGTCAGAAGAGGTCACCACGACTTCAGCAGTGAAATATACGAAAAGTGTACCTCGTTTTGAATTTACGAGTATATTTAAAAATTTAACATTTTTATAGCTGAAATTTTGATTTTCTTTTTTCAATTTGATGTTTTTCAGAATAATTGTATACTTTAATTAATAAAAATGCCTTTTTATACCTGAATAAATATTGATTCTTCATGTGAAGTTCATAAAAAGTGTTTCCCGAACTTTAAGAAACCAAAACATTATTTTTTTGAAGAGAAAAAAAGAAGGTTCGAAGTTATCCCTTTTCTGGATAATTTTTAGACTACCACTTCGTGTCTTCTGGAGGGTTCAAAATTAAAGTTAAGCAGATTTTAACCCATGTAGTGGTAAACTACAGGTCAAGACAAGATTTTTTAGTTACCTTCAAATCACCTTTGTACCACATATTAGGAAGTTACAGAAAATAGTCCGAAGTTACCCCAGATTACGGTACGGAAAAAGTGAAAAACTGGGCTTTACTTTCGGTTCAGGCGAGGCTATTTCAACGACAAAAAAAGAGGAATGGATACAAATTCAAAGGTCTTAGTAGGAATCTGAGCAGTGGCGTAGCCAGGATTTTCCCAAAGGGGAGGGGGAGGAGGGGGACGAAGTAAAATTTTCAAGGGAGAAAAAATCGAAAATTGAGAGTTTTTTTTGCCGATATTAGAGGACTATTTTATGAAAAATGGGGGTAAATTACTGCTAGAGCAAAAATTTTTCGAAAAAACGTGTTTTAAAGGCGAAAAACCGCTCATCTTTGCATATTTTACATTTAATTTCAGGTGCCTGGGGGAGGAGGGCATTCGCCCTCTTTGCCGCCTCCCTTGGCTACGCCACTGAATCTGAGCTTAGAAACGTATCTTCCAATTTTTACTATAGATTGTAAAAATTATAAAAATAAGCGTGAACAGGGTCGCAGCGAAGGGAGAGGAGAAAGGACCATCTTTATGCTGATTGAAAAGTTGGCACTCGGCAAATTTTAGTAGCTTGTCAAAATATTTGGAAAAGCACATTCTTTTTTTCAAATTTCAACTCAGATTTCTTATATTTTAGTCGGCATTCCCCCCCCCCCCCCAAAGGAAACTAGCTTCAGCCCCGAGTTTGCAAAACAAACAACTGCGCTTAGTGACAGTACTGAAGGAGATCGAAATCAAAAAATTTCTCGAGTTGGCAGATGTAACAAAACTGATCTTCAGTTGACGAAATCAGATCAGCAGGTCGCCAGTTACAGTTAGCACAATTCCAAAGAATTTACTTTTTTTCTTTTTTGCTCGTTTATTTCAAAAATTTCTAGGCTGTCGGCAAAATCGGCTTCTCACTTGTCAAAATTTAAATCTCAGTTATTCGCAAAATTATGCCCCCTTCCACCCATCAAAGGATATCGCTTCGGTGCGTTTATAATTTTATTTAATAGTTTATTTAATAGCCTTCCCACCCATCACAGCTGTTGAGCCAAGTACGATGGGGATTATTTAAAAAAAATTCAAAATAATAACAATAATAATAAAAATAAATGTTTTGATCTCTTACTTCCCTACAACGTCACTCTCCCGGTCTCTCATCCCTACCACATCCTCAATTTATTTCGAAACTTCACGAGGCATGAAGACCAACTGGGAACTCAAGAGTGCATGATGATCTAGTAGGGTTCGAAATCGGTTGACTGAAGAATTCTCAGTGCCTGAGTTTGAAAGTTTTTTCGCTTTAGGAAGAATACATCGATTTCCGGATTAGTGCGAAGTATTTCGTCGTACACGCGCATTGCTCTGATCAAAGTGGACTCCCTGTATCCATTTGTTCTCGTGCTGGTAACATCGAAAAGATCTCTAGAGCGTCCTCGAAAAAAGGGGACACGGAAACGAATCTCGCTTAACATGACGTCAGTTATTTTGCCATTGATGATAGCATACAATAATAACAAAGAGGAAAACTGCCTCCGAACTTGCAGGCTATCGACTTCAAAGCTCTGCCGCAATTCTTGGTGTCTTAAATCTAAAGGGTAATAAGAGAACAGTCTGCAGAACAGATACTTGGATGTGCCTGATCCCCAAGATCGTTGCGCCCTTGAGCTAAACATTTTCTTGTGCCTCAGGGGTCGGGCGAGCCTTCAGGTGCGTCCACATTAGGATGATCAGCCCAAGATGAATGTAGTGTGGACGTACGGATAATCAGCCAAAATGAAGCTGAAGGACTGATCAGCCTGGATGATCATCCTTTATCCCCGATCGACTTATTGGCGGTCTGATCATCCTAATGTGGACGCATTTTTAGAGAGAAGGAGACGGAGTGGAACTAGGTGGAAAAGATCAACTTGGTGCAAAAAGTTTATAGGCGAGGAAAAAATTCACGTTTTGTAAATTAATATTCAAAATACTGAGTAAATCGGCTGAACCTGATCCGCCAAACAAGAAGTTCCGAAAAAACAAAAATGTAGACTTGCTACAAAAATTGTCAGCCCAGGCCACAAATTAATTAATTAATTAAATAAATGAAAAAAGAAACTGCGCCATTTTTACATTTAGCCGCCTAACGATTAAACATCGACTCAACAAGAATTTTTCATACAAGGCAGTGACGTAGTTATACCAAAGTTACGAGGGGGAGGGGGTCAATTTTCAACATTCAACCATCGTACTTTACGAGTAATGTCTCAGTTTAATGCATGGGGAAAATTTATAAATGTCGGGGGGCACTGCTTGCTCCAATAACTACGCCACTGATATAAGGCGGGAAAAAGGTCGACGAATAACGAATCAACGGTTTTCTTATTTCGCCGATGAAATGGTCAAATTTGTAGAAAAATTTCGATTCCGAAAATTCACAGGGGTATCAGTTTTCCCGGGCTACAGCTTTCCACCTCTGGTCCTCACTACAGATGACGGCCCCGTCGGATACGGAAACTACGAAAATAAGTACAATCACGAATGAAAATTTCAAGTTTTCGATTTTTTAAAAACAAATTTTGAACTATCGCACTACATACATTTCGCACCCCGAAACACAGTCTCACTCAGGCTTGTCGTAAATCTGGCTCTGCTGATTCCCGGTGGAAATATTTCGAGCATGGAAACAAATTCAGTACGAAAAATTAACGCGGGAACACATGACTTCATAACGGGAATATCGTGCGACGTTCGCGTTAACAAGCAACGAGTTGCGACAGAACGCCGACGACACGTGTAACACACGTGCGTTCACTACTCGCAGATGAAGTACGTTACAACGTCGATATATACGCCGCGACACCGTCGCCGCCTTTCAGTCCTTGTCTATGGGAGCTCAACGTTCAAGGAGCGTATAGCGAGAACGTTGCTGCTGACACCCGTAAACTTAACCCGCGCCCCGCTCAAATTTACCTTTGAGCAGAGTGCAATTTTTGAAAGTCTCCTTACTTTACAGGAGATCAGTTACGCTCATTACTAAAAACTTATTAAAAAAAACACCACGGAAACACTTCGTTCAACGAATTCTACAGAACCGCGAGGCGGAGCGCCGCGTACACCGCAACGACGTCCGAATACGAGTGAAAACCGCGAATCACAATTCGCGTTTGAACACTCCGCCAGCCGCGCCAATATTGTGGACGAAAATACGATGCGTGAGGATACACGAGGAAAGGTCTTTTTGAGCAAAAATTAAATTTTACACGAAAAACGTTCAAAGTTGGAGTAATTATTTTCTGAGATTCGTTTTTCGGCGTTTTCCAGTTTTCAAATTAATCTAAGAAACTGACTTGCATTAAACTCAGGGGCGAAATTATAAGGGGGGAAACACCCCCAATAATTTAGCAGTCCGCAAATTTTGAAATTGTTCAGTTGAATTTTTGATTTTTTAATGAATGTTTGTTTCAATTAAAAAATATTTCGACTAAAAAATCGGCAAATTTTCAATCTTTTATAAATTTTGTCGGCGAAGTTTTAGTTTTCAAAAAATATTCGTTTGCAAATTTTTCTTTTCCACCTCCCCAAAACTGAAAGTCAATTTTCGTTTCTAAATGGAGTACCCTGGACTCCTATCACAGACTAGTCAGTCAAAAGCCGAAGGTTTCAAGCTGAGTATCGAACGTTATCTGAAAAGTTGAAACAAAGCTGAAATGTGGTAGACATTTCGAAAATCTGAAAGTCGATAGCAAAACGCTGAATTTCGAATTTCAATGACTATTCTGTTTTTACTAGATTCTATGTTTGACTTAGAGTTTGAAATTTGAGAAAGTTGAACATTTTACTAAAACCTAAAAGTTGAAGAAAAAAAAGGGAAAAAAACAAATTATACGTGCTTTCTGGTTACTCAAAGAGCAATGGAAAGGAGCATGCTGGGAGTGAGGCTAAGAGATAAAGTGGAAATCAAAGAGATATCAGGGCCAAAACACGCCTAGAACATCTTGGTCTTGTGATCAAGAAAAATAAATGGAGATACGGGGGGGGGGGACATTTCAAGATTTGGGGGTAAGAAGGTGGGAAAGAAGGGTGGAAGGGTGGACCCCGTATGACTACACAAGGAATATAGGTAGACCGCTGACCCGTTGGCGAGAGATGAATTCCGCAAGGAGCTGGGTCCCATGTGGAGAAGACATACCCTGGACAGAAGGAGCTGGAAGGATAAAGTGAGGGAACTGGGGAAGGCTCATATCCAATAATGGGTGGGTAGAGAAGGCTGAGGGCAGGGAGGGGCCCACTTCCCCATCTTACCCTTGGCACAGTAAGTGCAAAGAGAAGTGTGGAATAGAACGGAATACCCAACAAGAGCTGTACATAAATAAATAAATAAATAAATAAATAAAAGTTGAAAGCAAAGTACTTATTTGTCAATGTCACGAGCTGAATCCGATAGCAAATGTTCTATTGTTTAATTTACGGGCTTTTGTCCTGGTGAATGTAGGAGGGAAATTTGGTCTGGAATTGAGGTCAAAACTCCATATATTTTTCCCATAAGAACGAAAGGGAGCTTGTGGCACGGATTCCCCTAATCCAATCGACCTGAAACTTTGCAGTTTTTTTTTAATTTATTTATTGGAACCAACTTAGGAGACGAATCAAAGGAAATCCAGAAAAAATATCACCATGAGTAAATAACGACCACTTTAATGTGTAAAGGAAGTCGTGTATTCCTCTTAAGTATTCCTAACATCCTTTTACCCTACTCTCCCAGACTGGGGTATGCTCATGTCAGAGCTTAGAGGATGAGGATCCATTCTGCATGGGGAGGGGGGAACACGCCCAATAATTTGGCAGTCGGCAAATTTTGAAACTGTTCATTAGAATTTTCCATTTTCTAAAAACGTTTGTCTATTTCTTTTTTTCCCCAATCAAAAAATATTTTGATTAAAAAAGCGGCAAATTTTGTTGGCGAATTTTTAGTTTTCAAAAAAAATTCGTTTTCCACCCCCCTCCCCCAAAGTGAAAGTCAAGTTTTGTCTCTCATTAAACTGTGAATTGTAAGAATTGTAAGAAACCTGACGGCATATAATGATATCACATCAGGAGTAGTATATCGGTCACGTTATCACGCATTATAAAGTGCGCCTGTCAGGAAGAAACGTGTATTTGGGTCAAAAAATCGATTTTCCAATTTTGAATGTTCTTGGTTAATGACTCGCTACTCTTTCACGAGGCCATATCAGAAAATTTAAAAAAAAAGAATTCCAAGCTGTTACGAAAAAAAAAAACGGAAAGAAAACGAAAAACGTAGTCACATTATAGATTTTTTCAATCGGCTCTAATGCTAAATTCGCGTTTCTGATCAAATACACGTTTCTTCCTGACGGGGCACAGTGAGCCCCGTGATTGTTGTCGTGATGATGAGTATGTAGCAAGTTCTTCCTTCATTTTGAATCAATGTACTTAACTCGTTTCCTTTTCATCAGCAACGTTAATCTCATTGCCTTGAAAATGTAATATCCCCCTGAATTTTGAAGTCAGGCGCTTGGGGGCACTTTCATCTGTTTTCTGAGGGATTTTTACATCAAACAGGCCAAAAAAATGAAAATAAAAATGATGGTCGAAAGGTCCCTTTCCCCGTGCGCCCTCACATATGGTATCCTGGTCGTGCACGGTACGCACGAACGCATTCCCAGAACTTGTAAAATACAGCAGTTCAATTTTATCCAAGATTTGCGAATAAATTGTGGAAAAAATGACGTTAATAGAATTAAATGAGATTTTCGATTTTATCCGAACTAAGGAAGCTAACAGAGCAATAAACAGAGGCAGGCATTTATTACCAAAGTTGAAATGGGGGGGGGGTATGAATACGATAGGTCTAAAGGGTAATTCTCAAATTTGGGGAACGATTTGTGTCTTAATTGAATACCTCCAGAACGATAAGCCTGATTTTTTTCAAATTTGGTATATTATTAGTACTCATTTAGTACTACTGGCATATGTGAAATTTAAGATTACTGCATATTTGAAGGTCATTTTATACGCAGAGACATAAGAATGTCCAGTAGCGTGGCCTGTCTGTCTCACGAGTAATTGTTCATTCAATAGTCTGGTGCACGCGCTCAGCCCCGTAGAGAGAAAAAGGGGGTTGCGGGCATTTCACGCCCCCCTCCTTCCGTATTAGGGCGAATAAGTAGGGAAAGAGCAATTTGGAATATAATTGTAAAGAAAAGAATTGAAATGATATTTTAAAAATTAAAATAAAAGACAAACACAGACTTGAGGACATAAGAAACCAAGCTAATGTTATCGATATTGGATATATACCATCAGGAAACTGAAATGGAAGTACGCAGGCCATCTGTTAATGGAAAATAATAAAAAGTGGCACCATATCGCGACCTTTTAGACCCCGTATGGCCATAAGCGCAGAAGAGGGAGACCAATACTACGCTGGAGGGACGATTTCAGAATTTTGAAGGAAAGATGGTGCAATTAGCGAGAGACCGAGACGTACGGAGAGCGACAACGGAAACTTATGCCCTAAAATTGGCGGGGTAGCTAGCGGTGGCTCACCTACCCAAAATTGTAAATAAAAAAATAAAAATAAATGTTATTAGCTACCTAAGGAATTAGTTCACGATGAACACATTCTCGATGTGCGAGTGAAGAAGAACCCTTGTTCTGTGGAACTTTTCCCTTCATGTTTGTTTGCCTATGTCTAATATAAGCAGACCTCCGCGTCGACTTCAAATCAGAATCGAGAATGTAGTATGTAAGGAGTCTATAATAATTAGAAGATTACAGTGGACTGTCAGTGACTTATTCCGTTCCATTTTTCTAGAATTCAGACACTAGCCCTAAACGTACAGACGGATGGCGCTCATGTAAAGTAAAAAAATATGCGAAATGTAAGCACCCGGTATCGAAGCCGGGAAACAAGAGCTCCGAGATCCAGCTTTCTCAAAGTGACTTCGCTCCAGCTACGCTCCAGCGCTTTCAGTTAGTTACTCCAAGCTTTACTCCAGAGCTGGAGCGGAATCTGAAGTTAGAGTGAAGCTTGGCGTTGGAGCGGAACCAGGAGCCAGAGCAAACCTAGAACTAAAGCCGCCTTTAACCACTACCCATCCTTCTCCTTTCCATCTTTGACCTTCTCCCGAACCCCTCCCATCCGATTCGGGAGCTCCAGAGTAGGTCATTTTCTAGGGGACTCAATGGGTCCAGTTTCAAACTTCGCTACAAATTCCAACAATGGGTCTGGAGCTGACGCCGCCAGCTCCAGCTCGGCTCCGGGCTCCGGAAAAATGGCCAGTGAGGAGCCTTTTTTTAGCTCTGTTCTAACACCCTGATGAGCACATTACTGCTCTGCTGCTGAAAGCAGAAAGGAACGTAAGACTCTTTCAGTCAAGATGTTACTTCAGTGTGAGTCCTTCTCGTGAATAAATAAGTAATCTAAAAATAACTTTCCGATATAAATTATTCAGAATGGGTTCGCAAAAAGTAGAGACATCGACCTGCACGAAATTCTGCCTCAAAAATAGAAGATCCTCAGCTCGCTCGACAACATATATCTCAGTCCGCAAAAGCTACGATCACTCAGCATTTTCTCATAAAGTAAAATATTCGCCACGAGAAGCTTTTTAAAAACTAGGATGAAAATGATGAAAACGCGTTACGTTTGCACGTTATCAAAAACGCACGTCATCTTCTCGTCCTAGTTCCATGAGTGGCCGCTACGAGCGACTCTTTTTACGTTCAAACGCGAATAATGAATTTCAATCGGCGTTTTATCTTACATCATAATACAGGTTACATTCCCCGTCGATGCGAGCCCATATAAGGCCAACCATATCAGCAGGAACCGAGGTATCCGATCTCTTCAACAAATATGGTGCTGCGGAATCGCGGCTGTCCGCCACCAGACGCGAGACCAGGCGGCCGCGTATCAGGCTCGGATTGTTGCCGTTCATTTTCGCCACATTAACGGCCAGCTCTTCGTCGTACAGCTGCTCCAGGTATTTGGGGCTCACCGAGGAGACGGTGCCGTTCAGCAAACCGATGTTCGAGAGGTGCTCCACCACCGTCTGGTGTCGCGCCGTCACTAAAAAGGACGAACAACAAAAAAGCAACCATATATGAGTAAAAGGCGTCGTCGTACAGCCGTAAGTCAGACGAACCGGGGGTCCGAAGCCCCTAGAAAGGGTTCAATATAGCGTACCGAGATCGACGGAGACGTCGGCTACGTTATCGAGCGTCAAGTAATACCGCAGCGCACTGTTTCGGTCTATGAACATCCACGCGAGTCCGGATGCTTTCGTGGATCTGAAAACCGAGAATACAAGGAATGGTTGAAAGACAGACAGAAAACGGGCATAAGGTCCACCTAACAGGATATCCTTCCAAAATACAGACCCAATAGCAAGATCTAGTATCAAGGAGTGAAAATTACAAGAGAAGCAATACCAGCTAATCAGCTCAGCAGTAGCGTAGCCGTAGGGGAGGGGAGGGTCTAACACCTCTTAGCGACTTTGTCAAATAGGGATTTTTCTAATGTCCACATCCCCTCTAACACCCCCATTCCATGGTCAAGACCAGACACCCTCGAACACTAGGCCGGCTACGCCACTGCGGCTAAGAAATATTCGCTCAAGTAGAACTCACTTCTTATACGTCATGTTGGCTTGACTCTGGTGTAATGTCGACAGTACTGCTTGGTGTAGTTCGCACTGAACACGCGGCATCACTTTACCTTGGATCGTTGTGTCGCCAAATCCGTTGCTGAGTGAGATAGTAAAACGTTGTTGGGCCAGCCCTTGCAAATCGGTCCCCGTGATAGCCGTGCTGTACCTCACAATATTCAATTCGGGCGACGGCTTCTCGATTGGAATTCTCTGTGAACAAGACGACAACGTGCACTTAGAGCTCGGGTCAACATTCGTGGACATCGGAGAGTCCGACGGGAACTCCGAAGTCTGACACAACAGATTTTGAAATTCTTAAAACTGAAATACCGATTCGCAACTTTCATTTCGGTTCACAACAATGATTTTTCACGTTCATTTTCAATTTAACAATTTGCGTTACATGTAACATGAGAGAGGCTTAGGCTAGATTCCTAAATCGACAGACTACGATTGTCCAGAGCTCCAAGATTTAGTAGCCGCACAATTTGAGCAGAGGAAAAAAAAATAGTAGTCTTCGGGCGAAGTGAACAAAAAGAAGGAATAAGTGCAGTAAGTACTAAGAATTAGACTTAGATATAACCTAACTAAGATTTCCAGAATTTCATTTTGAGGGGTCCCATCAGGAAAAGAGGAGCCGAGTCTAACATAGAATCCCCCCATAAGGAAGGTTGCAATTTTCATTTGGAGCTACAAAACATGCAGTTCGGTCCAAAAAATTAATTAGATAATAAAGAATCGTTCTTATTAGAGTAAGGATAGAGTATCTACCGAGAATTTATAGCAAATTTAGAAGTCGATGGCCTCTGTTGAATTTAGGGTAGTACACTTTTTTTTGAAATTTGAACATTACAAACTACAGAAATCGAATAAAAGTACGAAAACGATAGTCCAGAACCGCAAGATCTATTAATAAATGTTTTTGGTCCAGATCAAAATTATTCAACACACAGCTTCAAGTATACTCAGAGGCGTCATTGGAAATATTTTATTTTATTCATTATTACTATTATTATTATTTTATCTTATTTATTTATTTTTATTTTTTTGAGGGGTGGTATTTTTTTTAGTAGTGTTGACCAACATTCATCGGCACCGGTGGATTTTTTAGGGGGAGGGGCTTAGTATGTTGTATGTTTACTGCGAGTTAAGTGTATGGAACGGTACTACTAATTGCTGTATCACATAATTGAGGGGAAGGGGTTCTAGTATTTTGTAAAATTTGATATGGGTATCTAATAATTGATTCCAAAGGTCGCTAAATTCGGTTTTTGTTACATTTTGGCCATATTCCCCGAACTGTGGCGCATACCGATGAGAAGGAGGTGAAAGATGACAGCTGCGGTAACCACATTGAAAAAAATTAAAGATCATGAAAAGTGGATGATTTTTATATATCTGCGTTAAAAAGTAATAATTCTTTTAAACTCCATTTTGAGCAGTTTTAATCCAGACATAGAAAATTGCAAATGACCTTTTTTAATTGGAACTTCAGTGTACAATCTATTACAAATAAAAAACCAGTAGCTTAAGAGAGCAAGTTTCACGGGAAACTGAAAAATTGTGAAAATTTTCTGTTATAATTTGTACTAAAATTGATTTTATGAACACCCTGTGGATCCGATTCTGACCTTTTTTTTCCTGTGGTTACCACAACTGCCCTCTACTATTACCTACTGGTACCATTTTTCTGTCAATCTCCAGTCGTGAGAAGAAAAAAACATCTCAAAGATAGAAAAGTTTCAAAATTAGACCATAACTCGGTCCCTGCAAAAGTAAGAGCCTGCAAACATATCTACATATCCCGTCGGGGAAAGTTGCCTGATTAAAGGGGGCATTGCAGAAGAGACACCCTGTATAGCTAACAAACCAAAAAATTGAAACTAAAGGACATATGTCCTAGAGGGTGGAGCGAAAAGGAACCAAACGACCATGGGTACCACTGGACAAGAAGAGGAGACGGAGTCACCCTGCCACCAGGTGATGCGACGAGATTTGAGGTTTTATACGGCCCAGATAGAGGACCACAGCCAGCACAAGAAATGGCTGAAAGTGGGCGAAAGAGGCTCATGCTTCACGGTGGGTGGAATGGGTGACGACTTACATGGGGGTGTAAATACTATCGTGACAGCCATGAATGCGTACTAATGTAAGTTCTTTTTGTACACTTATTCGAAGAAACTAAAAAATAATAAAAATAGTAATAAGCGATACGACTCGAACGAACTAAAAAACATTTCTATGAGGGCAGTGATGAAATCGTCGGGAGGGCGCTGCCGATCATCCACTCACTCAAGTGGGTAATAAAATTCCATCGCAAGTTGGAATACTTTTCCTCTGTTACTACTGCTGACTGTCTCCGAGCAGAACAATACACCGAGCCGCATAAATAATGCTCCGATCGACCTTTATGACTCATATATCTCTAGACCTTCTTCTGCTTAATGACGAATACCCAGAGAGACGGCGATACAGAGAGAAAAGTTGAAATCGAACGTAAAAAAATTACCTTCTCCAGAACAGCAGTCTGTTTATCCTCGGCGAACAGCTTCAGCACCACCTGATTATTGTGTCTCCGCTTTGCAGTCATCAGGCCCGTGAACACTACCATCACGTGTACGGCCGGCGTCACCGTCGAAATTGACACGATCGCCGTTCCTGCGGCGTCCGTCAACGAGTCGTTCGACGACACCATCAACGAGCTGAACATCTCCGTCGGCAATGGCACATACCTGCGAACGAACGCGCAAATTAAATTAAAACAATTACCTACCTATCCACCGGTGTTCGGTTTTTCAGAATGCCGCGCCATCGAGCACCATACAGGGAGGATGTCGCGAAAATAATAGGCATCGCCACGCGATTCGATCCGACTATCCGACTGTTTCATTATACGCGTTTCAAAAAAATTTCCGATCGCGCTTTTTGTACTCGTTAATGGGAAAATTGCTGCTTTTTTTAGCTCTCCTCTCTCGCGCGTTCTCATTAAACGCGATTTCGCATCACTGGCGTTAACTACATGGGGTAGGTGGTCGGATTTCTTCGTCCTCTTCTTCTTCTCTCTAATACATACGTAATATGTTCAATTTATAGACGAACGGGTTGAAGGTGATACCGCTCGCGGTGCTTCGAACATTGTAGCCAGGATGCTGCGTGGAGGTGATAAATCGAGTCGGCGCGAAAGGAACCGGTGCGCCGCGCCAGCTCGAGATGTCCGCCTCGATCATGCGATGGCCGAGGCGTAACTCGGTCACTTTTGGAGTACCTCTGCGCCAGCATCCTGAGATCAGCCTAAAGCCGAGTACACACTAGAGGCAGAAGCAAACTAAGGCCGAACAAGGCTGTCTCAGATTGCCTCGACCAGCCTCGCTTTACACTTGACATCACTGCGAATGATTGAGTGAGGCAGCTTCAGTGCTGATTCAAGCGCGCGGGAACGAGGAAAACTCAACCGACATTATACTCGCTGTCCACACTGCGCACAAGACGAGGCTAGTTGAGACATACCTCACTTTAGGCGCCTAACACATCTGAACGCGAACACGAAGGAAGCAAGTTGAGACGAGGTATACATACAGGTATGGACGGGTTCTCAAGACGCAGTAAATTGCCTTAGGTTAGGCGGAAATTTGTCCGAAACCAAACAAATGCACACTGGTCGCAAGTTAGTATGTAGTTCAAAGAGAATTTGTACAAAAACGTTCAGATGTGGACGAGATATTGTTTGGGATATCACTAAACACTAGATGAAATATTGCCGAACGATGCCCTCTTTTGTGCCGTGGCGAACCCCGAACACATCAGCATAGTGCACGGACAAAGCATTTGTTCGACCTCCTCGGCTTGCTTCGTTCGCATTCCCGTTCAGATGTAGACCATCCTTAGGATAGCTAGGATAGCGCAGCAAATACTTCAAGTTGCTTTGCGCGGCGTTCGAACCCGATCCGCATTCGTTCGACCTCCTCGGCTTGCCTCATTTGCGTTCCCGTTCAGATGCGGACCCGCCTTAGGACAGCGCAGCGAATTGCCTCAGGTTGCCTCACGCGGCGTTCGGACCCGATCCAATCGTTATCGGTACATCAAAAGGTGGAGCGCGTCCACATCTGAATGATTTCGTACAAATTCACTTTGAACTACAGACTCGCGACGGATAGCGTTCGTTCGGCCTCGGATCAAATGTCGCATAACCTGAGGCAGTTGGTCGCGTCTTGGAAACTCGTCCACATCTGTAGTACCTACGCCTCGCTTCGGTTTGCTTTGTTCGCGTTCAGATATGGACGTTTCTTTAATAAGCTGAACCAAGGCAGCCTCGTTCGGCCTCTGCTTGCCTCTGCCTCAAGTTAGTAGAATTCCAGTTTAACATACATTACTACATAGTTCGGTATAGTCGGTGCATGCAGGCCCATCGCGGCTGTATGACGTAAAGCTAACTACCCTGGGCAGCATATTTTGAAGTGCCAAAATTTGGAGAAAAAATAAAAATGGGCAAAAACTGAAAACAGAAATTTTTGGTCGGTAGGAAAACTGAACAAATGGATCAATGAATTTACATTTATAGTTAGGGTACATTGTAACATCCCTACAAATGACGAGGACCTTATACAATTGATACGCAATAGCGAAAAGGGCCAACTAGGCAACTCTTTCACCTTCCAGTTCCTTATTACGTCAGACATTGCTAGCCACCAACGTATAGAATCGTATCATTTCTTTTTCAGATTTTTGTTTCCTGTTGCGGATTGTTATACAATGAACTTGTGTTCATACAATTTTGTTAACGCAAGGTCAAAATAGGTAAAATTATCTGGTGCGGCTTTTCGAAGGAAGAAAGAACGTTTGAAAGAAGAAAAATAACTTGCGGGGGTTTATAGCACGATTTTCTACAAAGGTCAAGTAACTACCAGTGGCGCTGAGAAGAAGAGAAGGGGGACTCCCCTGGGTCTGAACTTTTTGAAGGGGAAGAGCTACATATGTACATTATAAATAAACACAGATGAACAGATACCTACAAGTCTTGATGATACCGTTCGCTTCCGAAGTCCAAGCTTAGTAATATTCATATTATTTCATCTGAGGATTCAGTGGTGTCTATCACATCAAAAGCATTAAAATCTGCGACTTACCGTGACTTTTCTATGACTTTTCCGTGGGCTCCCCAGATTTTTTTCTAAAACTGATACCTATGGGTATCAGCTTAGTGTAAATTTTGGAGTGTGAGTGAACTTGGTAATATTCCTTTTGTAGGGTGTGCCAATTCACTTTTCCTTCTTCTGTATTCCAGGGCGCTTTCGGCTGTTATGCCATCATCGACTCCACTGATGATGGCATAACAGCCGAAAGCGCCCTGGAATACAGAAGAAGGAAAAAGTGAATTGGCACACCCTACAAAAGGACTATGGCTATCATTTTCCCGAGTTCATTATCCCGAATTCAATAATTTAAAAAACAAGTACCATATTGTATAATGGATCTTTCAATACCCAATAATACAATATACAAACAACAAATATTCTAATTTCTATTTCTTCATTTAGGTATATAAATTTTTTCTCATTTGGTTCCACTCACTACTCGAAATAATTCAGAAAGGAACATTTAAAGAAAAGTAATAATGAGAGAGTAACAATCGACTAATCTACAATTTTAATTCCAATTTCATCATCCGACGCTTCTTGAGTTTTGATATGTTTCATTCATTACCGTTTTTGCTTGGATTTTCATGACCTCAAATAATTAACATGAAAAGCAAAAAACTATTCACATGCTGTCAATATTTAAACAGTATTGATTTTCCCCCTCTATTTTTTCCAGTGAAAATCCGTGACTTTCGTGACCTACTTTCAAAAATCGTAACTTGTCGGGGTTTCCGCGACTGGTAGACACCTTGGTATCTGATGCCGATGTTGACGATAGCGGTTTGGGATGCGCGACTTCTCCGGGTAGGGTTAGTTGGGGAAGTTTGCCATCACTTCCCCCAGGGTTTTGTTGCGTTAGAGTTTCTCCTTCTCTGCGCCGAAAAGTGTGCAGAAGTAGCTAGCTTACTAGCCACGTGTTTCACGACATTAAGCGAACTGTCCACGACGCGCACACGCACAGTATCAATCTTTCTGATCCGGTGGTAACATATCCTGCGATTGTAATGCCCTGTTCGTGTGAACTGGCGGGAGTTACAGGACGCCCTATGTTTCCACCTCGATTGATGCTGTAGTTGCTGCGTCCGCTAAGATGTTAATGGGAGTATTCGAATACCACTAACTTTCCGGCGTTGGTCGGACTCGAACGCGAGAAGAAAGGATTGCGAAACGGGCACGTTATCACTTAGCCATACAGCAAATATACTCCATCAAAAGAGGCGAATGTTAGAAAACAGATGTAGTGAGCACAGGGATGGGCAAAATCCGGAAACTCTAAGATTTGAATCCAAAATCCAAAATCCTGGTGGAAAAAAAAGGATTTGAATTCAAAATCTCAAATCCCTTTTAGAAAAAAATTTCGTATCCTAAATCCTCTCAATTTTTAGAAGAATTGGGATTTTAAATCCAAAATCAAATAATCTGAATTTTGAGTTCTAGTGAACACACACGCAATCTTCAATCTACCATTGGCTGAGGACGTTCGCATACATTTTCTGTTGTCTGTAGCCAGAGCTGCTTAGCTAGGCCGAAGCTTTTAGCCGTTAGCCGATCGATTTTGGCCCAAAATTAGCAAACTATTAACTAGCTAATGAGACTACGTTAGCTGTTAGCTGTTAGGTGAAGCAAATCGTTTGGAAACGTTATCTTTTAGCTAAGTTTTTAGCCCTTCCGATTAGCTAAGCAGCCCTGTCTGTAGCTCAGCGCTAAAATGCTAATTGGACGCTGTTCAGCAAAAACCACCCAAACGATACGTGTTAACAAAATCAGATATTAGTATTACTGGAAAGAGCATAAGAAGCAAAAATTTTTAAAATTGGGCCCCCGATACAAAAATCTGTATCCACATTGAAAAAAAGCTTATCAATGCCCGGAAACCGGCATTATTCACTGGCTTTTAATGTTACGTTTTCTCAAACAAAAAAAAAAGATTTTGTTGTTTGGGCAGTTTTTGCTTAATAGCGTCCAATTGTATACTGTAATCAGTGAAAGAGAGAAATTTTTAGGACTGCGTTCAGCGTTCCAACTTCTCACTTACTAAAGGTGAGCAAATGAGCTTCCTTTACGTTCGCAGAATACAACAAAAAGGATGTAAAACTCTATGTAAGGTTTAATTTTCAAGATATCAATAAGTTAATGGTAAATATTGTTAAAATTGATGAAATGAGGATTTTTAGGGTGTCTGCCGCAGCACAACGCTGCAAGCACCCTATTTTTGGATTTGGATTTTAATTCTTTTTGGAATCATCAAAATGTAAATCCACTGTTAATAATTAGGAGTTAAATCCAAAAACTTTTTTGAAAAAGAATTTGAAATTCAAAATCCAAAATCAGGATTTTTGGAAATTTGGATATAAAATGCCTGAGGATTTAAATCCTGCCCAACCCTGATTGAGCAGGGTCAGACTTAGCATTCTCGCACTTCTAGGCAGAATAAAAATGGGACCCATTTATCGGCCCACAATGGTAATGTTGAATTCACGAAAGAAATATGCTGTTTGCACGAAATATATAAATGACAAGCGCAGTAACAAGTACGAAACAGAAAAAGAAAGAGTTTGAAAAAGAAATTAAACTTCAGAACACAGTATAATTCTCTTACACGATAAAATAAAATACGCCCGGAATTTTAATACCTACTACACACAATGAAAAGAAGAGACACGATATTACTGCGCCCGAAATAAAAAGTTCAAATTCTCGGCCTCCATCATACTTGCCACAAATTACAATTGCGCACAAATTAATGTCAAAATCAAATTTTGGAGCAATAAAAATCTATGAATCGATTCACCCCCTCCTCAGGAGCCACGAATTTAGATTAAGAGCCAAACCGATATCAAAAACGAATTCGTTGAGTTCGAAACCCCTCGATGATCTCAATGGGGTCATTCGCATAAATAATAGGTCTAAAAATTCCTAATGTACTGTAATAAAGGTTAATTTTTACACGCCCACTCTTTTTTGTTCTCTCAACCGAAGCCCTGAAATCCGCCCTTTCGAGCATTACCTCAGAGCTCCCCTCTATGGCGTTTCTAGAGTACTTAAGAAAAAATTCTTAATGATCGTTTTTATAGAAAATTGGATCCCTCTTAAACTCATGGATCTCCTATCTCCGCGATGACGTATAATTTTTGTGTTTAAACAACATAATATACCGTATGCAAGTCATTTCGTGATATCGATTTTAAAACTCGTAATTTAAACTTTTTTTTTCGTGGCTTCACATTTCGTTCAATCACACTTTTTATTTTGTGCTATTTAATACTTCCCAATAAAAATTGCCGCCCCCTCAAATTTTCGTTCTATTTACGTTTCTTTTTTTTTTTTTTAAATTCATAAATACATAGATTGAGAAAAGTGTCGAAAATTCCCCCCCCCCTCCAGAATCTGCCACCCCAGGCACGTGCCTATGTTGCCTATACGTACATACGGCCCTCATAGTGAGATTACTACGATGCGTCGCGGGTCTCATTTAGCAAAAATAATCGCGGTTACCACTCGCCCCTTTTCACCGTTGGCTTATGCTTTGAAATTTTTTAATGCAGCTTCACAGAACCAGCAAAATTTTGACACCCATAACTACAAATGGTCGTATTTAGGAAAAACTAACATAGAAGTTCCTTTCACACTGAAAATCATCTTTTAGATGCACTGCCACTTCCAAACACGAATGAGGATGAAATCCTTCACTCCTCCAGAAAAATCGGCCCACTAATCCCTGACGGTTCGGTTAATGTATCAAGAAATAGGTCCGATACTACGTGCACTTCACTGCACCGTTTCGTAAGATCCAGGTAAACTCACCTCATCAGAGCGCCGCGTATCCTCACATCGTATTCCTCCCATATCAAGACCACGCTGAGTTTCTCCTCCTTCAACAGCGATCTGTACTCGCTGGGCACGCGTCTCCATACGCCGCAAAGCTTCCCGGTCAAATTCTGATACAGACTGCTCGAGGACGGCACCTAAGGGCGTTCAACATCGTACCACATCAATTAACGACAACAATTCGTGAGTTCACAGACATCCGACTGCTGAATGAGTTACACCGAGCGTACCTGTTGTTCTTCCAAAATATTTCCCCAATTGTCCACAAATTGAATAGTTTTTGGTCTAGTCGGCAACGGATAGATAGTCGTGTAGAACGAGTAGTACAGATTGCGTTTGTGCAACGTGAAGCGTCCCGTTGCATATTGTCCCACTGAGTTTACTGTGCTGCCGTTAGCACTGTCCTTATGCAACACGTAGAACGTGCTTGTCAGCAGCGCGGCGTAATCTGAAAACAGAAGGATTGCACTAAATTAGAACAACTGTGAACAAATCGAGCTCTTAAACACTGAGTCCGATATTTGAACCAGTCCCAATCCCAACTCTCAGAATGCCCACTGACTCCCATAGACGTCGCGAGACATTTCCAAGTGGAAGGAGATACCTCTGCTAAGTGACATGCTTTATTTGATGATGCATTTTCTGAAAATTCGTTCAGCGGTGCCGGTACCCCCACGTTCAGGCTTACTTTACCTCCTAACTTACTCAACATCCGAACTAGCACGTACTGTTACTATAGACCACAGGAGGCCGTAAAGGCAACAGATCCAGACAAAAAAAAACTGAACTTGGAAACGTTTCAAAAATACAGTTTCACCGGGGGTCAAATAAGACTGCTGAAGTTGTAAAAAGGGTCTTGAGGAATCCTAGATAAGTATGAAAGAGTCCCGGAAGTCGCAAGAGCGCGCTAAAGAGTCGCTCCGTATTTTAAACGAGTTTTGCAGAGTCGTGAAAAGTTCTGGAAGAGCCTTAAACAGTCTTAGAGAAACTTAAATCATCATCAAGACTTGAAGAGTCCTACAGAATCCTTCGCAAGTCTAGGAGTCATTTTAAAGTGTTTTAAACTGTTCAATTCAAAGTTCTTACTATGGATGTACATAATACAGTGTGAGTTTTACTATTTATTCGCACTAAAAGTACTCACGACCCCTTTCAGAGTAAAGGTGTTGTTGGGCCACTTGCTCTTTCGCCTTACGGTGAACAGCGGAACAGCGGCATAGCTGCCTTCTTCCTTGTTCTTGGCGATTACTACGGCTGCTTGCCTCGGCCTTCTCTTGTGCAGCAGCTTCCCTTTAGCTGCTGCCGCTGTTCTCTTCGGTGCAACGGCTTTCGGGGGTGCAAGTGCTGGGTTCTGGTTGGCCCTCTGACTTCGCTGCGTCCCCCGTCGGGTCACCTTTGGCCACGATGCAGGCTCTTCCTCTTCTCCCTCCCTGTCTTCTCGTAGCAAAGCGGCAGGTATGTACGGGCCCTCACTAGCGACTAGTCTTCCATTAGCCATGCGTCCCATCTTTGTAGGTCTCAGCTCCAAACGTAGGCTTAGGGGTGGGGAGTGACCACCACACGTTAGTGGGGAGGCAGCCGGGATTCGACAAGGAAAGTCAAATGATCAAGAAAAATTGATGTATTACTGAAGCCCCTTACGAAAAATAAATTGTACGAGTCTGGTATCCCCTTCCTAGAAAAAGGTTGAACAGTCCAAAATTCGGACGATTTAGCTGGAACTTATCACATGCAAAAAATGGATGGTTTTTTTCAGGCTTTTAATACGCTGAATTCGTTTTGATGCTATTTTGACCTCAAGTTCAGCATCGGAACATTCAAAGAAGGGATAGGGGAGGGTTGTTGACGGCAAGCATTTTCAATGACTACAATGTGGGTACCGCATATCCTGTTTTCTGAGACAATTCATTTTCGATACCTACCGTTTTGACTTCAAATAGAACAATGCGACAAGCACTAACAAGTTGAGGGGGTCGAGGATTGAAACTGCGGACAATTAAAATAATGAGTGTTGTTTCTTATCTTTCAAATGTAACTATGAATACACGTTTCATATCAGTTTTACCTTAAACTAAAAATTAGGACCCTTATTAAAAACAAAATTTTCAGTAATCAAAATTACGGGAATCGTTTTTCATGGTTCATGGATCGCTGAATACACTTTTGACATTGGTTTCTTACAAATCGGAAATTATGGTGCTTACTGGGACAGGGAAGGGAAGGGTTTCGGAAGTTAAGATATTCAAAAAAACAATCATGCGTGCATTTTCACCATTAACACTTTGATTCAACCTCAAATCATTTATTAGTTTTCCACTGTCGTCTAATTTATTCTTGATATTACATCGACCCTATTCTGGAAATTGAGCAATCTACAAAGAGAGGAGCTCAAAATTGAAGCAATTACAAGGTACAGCATTGATGTTGTAGTTTTCGTATTTTGGTATCAATTTGGTTCTCAACAGAACATTAACTGAATAACTGCAAGGCTGAATTTTGGAAATCGAAATCATATTTACTGACAATACCGTATTCGTAAAAGATAAATGAGCCAACCCCATTACCCTAAAAGAAACACCTTCGTACGGACCAGATTAACAGCTAACGTCTTTTCCCTTATGTTTTCAAATAAAAGATCCCACAAAATCATCTAATTTTTTCCTGAAAGGAGAGATCCTATCAGAAATGAGTAATCATTATGCACATAACGACCCTCAGCAAAACCGTTTGATCTTTTTTATGAAGGGGATACCAGATTTGCACAATTTATTTTTTGCTCGCAAGAGGCTTTAAAAAACAAAAAACATAATTTTTTGGCCAGATAAAAGACCGCGGCCTCTTCTGCTCGTGGACCCAGTGACAAGAGAAAACGGTCCAAAATTTTACGTTTCCCTCCATCAGGTCTGTGCTAATGTATAGCAATACCAAAAGATATTCGGACAATCCCCCCTTCCTTTGGAAATGAAATTGGGACAAGTACACACTATGTGGTATCATTTTGTCGGAAATTTCGAGTGAAATAATGTATTACTCAGCTAAATTTTTACCACAACAACAAATGCCCGAGAAAAGCGCGAAAAACTAAAAATGTAGACACGTCTCTTGAATATTCCCCTGGATTATATCAGATAGCGAGTCAAAACTGAAGTCAGTCACGTTTGAACACATTACCAAAAATAAAGGGCTTACTCTCAGCTAAACCAGTTCGAAACGTGGGGTATACGTACAATATTTTTCTTCTTCCGCCTCAATTACCTCTTGAAAACTCGTTCGTCGGTTGGAAGGTTTTTCTGTAAAGCGTGGTCTTTCACTCAGTTTTTTCCTGCCCGACAGAATGAAGCCTTTGCTGTTTGCATCGTCCCTCCCCGAAGTGGACGCTATATGAGGACGCTCAGGTTTTAAATACACAGTCCACAGTTCTTCATTTAGTTCTTCCTTTTCTCACGAGTATTTCAGTTTTCAGATCGGCCGGGCGCGTTTTAAAGTCACATCGGCGTAGACGGTTCACACTGCACACGTATTTCTGCATAGGAAATCGAACCAACCGGTTGGTTGTATCCCGTTGCTTTAAAATTTAGAAACCAGTTGCGGCCACAGTTGAAATTTCCATCGTTTACACGGGGGTCATAATTTGTTATTATAATTAGCGTGAGTGGCATTTGATATATAATAAACGAAATTTGCGCCGCGGAATACAGAGTCTTCAACTTTGAGGAGAGGCAACTCGAGAATTTTGGATTTGAATGCCGTGAAATGACAGAATAATTTGGAACGGGGTTTCATATTTTCATTTATGAGACCGGACCTAAATTAGTAAGGTACAACTATAATTCAGGTTGGAAAATATGTACTAAGAAGTACCTAGTTAACTTTGACCTTTGATTTAAAAAAAAAAAAAAAAAAAAAAAGTTGTCTTTAATCTTTTGAATATATTTAACATTTAACAGTTTTGGAAAAGCAAAAATTTAATACATTTAATCACTTCCCGATGATGGATTGAGTTCGGGAAAAAAACCAAAATGGGAGGCAGATTTTCTGGGCGCGCGTTTTTACGTATGTTCTGTAAAAGTTCGCAGATAGTGAGGGAAAAAAAAGTATAATATAATATTTAGGTGCCGAACTCCCGCGCGTGCGCCCGTCCTTGATATTTTAATAGCTGTTTTTAAAAATTTCCAATTTAACTATAGGTACAAAAAAGGCGAGAAAATTATTCTGGCGATAATCCGATTACGGACTGAAAAATTAATCGAGAGGAAGAGGCAATAAGACCAGAATTCCTGAATAAGGGGAAGATATACGAAACTCTGCGGCGTATCTGAGGGCTCTGTCTCTGGTGAAGGGTGTGAAACAAATTCTTAATGGACCACAATCCAAAATAGTATCCAATGCAATAACTGTTTCTACAATGATAACAAATCGTCATTCCCACTCCCCATAACCCAGAAACAGTATTCATTCGTAGGTAGCTTTCCTATCCGTCATCGTCATCAAAAATTGACGGTCATTCATTTCTTAAAGAAAAAAGTCACTCCTTAACACAAGACAAGACCATCGTTGTCTCGAAAACATATCTCTTTTTTTTAAGCAATTGTCTCCCACGAAGCTTTCAAATATGTTCTATTTATTCACTGGAGACTTTTCGCCGACCTCGGAATCAAAAGAAAAACAACGATCTCGAATACTGAATGTTTTCTACCCAGCATCTTTGGGAAAAGTAGGGGGATACTAAACGCAGTTCCACTGATACTGAAAATACGAAAGAAGCAAAGTATGTCCAATGCTAGAATTAGCACCTACTTCAACTCTGAACATCAAACCTATTCTGATTAGTCCAACTTAAAAATTAACACTTATTTAACAAGACCAAAAGAATACATCTTGAATGTTTTCTCGATAAGCCACTAATTCTTGATGAATCCAATTAACAGATCAATTGAAAATCACTAATGAATTGAATGCAATTGATTTTTAAAAAAAGTAAATCAAAATATCAGGCTTAATCAATTAACTAACCACAAATTTCAATTAAATCGAACACACTCAAGTTTAACTGATTAGACTGATTACCTACAATCGGTCAAAAAATATCAAATTACATAATTAATTTAAATAATAGATTAATTTTAAAAAAATAATAAAAACAACTTGATTACACATTTACAATGGATTTGGAAGCACATCTAAAATAGCCAGACTTGCAATAGAAGAAAAAGAAAGTTTCACATCAAGGGTATTACCGAAAGAAAAATTAAAATTGATCAACATTATTAAAAAAAAAAACAAAAAAAAAACACCACAGCATTTAATATGGTTTATTCCATGCAGCATGAAATTACATTTCCAGTGATACCAAAATCTCATTTCCGAGAAAAACTGGATTTGCCTCCAAATTGCAGTGACTTGACGAATACCTAACTATTTTGATTATCATCATTCTTTTTTAAATTACATTTTCTTTAGAAACGAGCCCTCACTCGCACCTTATGATGACACCTAAGGGATGGGTCGTCTTTTGCGCACGCTTTTTACTAGTGTATAATAAATGTTTCAATATTTGATACAAAATTCTAAATTAATGAAAAATATAAATAAACTGTAGTTAAAAATATTAAAAAAATATTTCAACAGTAAAGGATCAATAAAGAATAATGAGTTAGTTAAAAAAATAATTATCGATCAAAAATTCCTTAATACTTTCAAATAATTGATTACTCAATAAAAACAACAAATTTATCAAATGATAATCAACTCATAATTAAAATTTAAATGATTCGTTAAAAATAATCAAGTAAAAAGTACTTAATTAAAAAATATAATAGACTGGGAGAGAGAGAGAGAGAGAGAGAGAGAGAGAGAGAGAAAAAAAGAGGGAGGGAGGAGAGAGAGAGGGGTCTTAACCCCGGCTCTCGGTTCTGCCTTTCTTTCTTCGGTGGGAAAGGGTGCTCAGCTGCCTGGCTGTCTGTTAGCTTAGCTGTCTGCCTACCGGCTTGTTCACCAATTATGGCTGGCTCACTGGTTGTCTCTCGATCCAGTCAGTTCAGGGCCGTACCCAGAATTTAAGTAAAGGGGAGGGAGTTTGCGATTAAGATACTTTTTTCTTGGGGAGGGAGGGGGATCAGTCACAGATCCGCCCTCCTCTCCGTCTCAACCCATTGTTTTTTCGTGTTTTTCGGCCAATGGGAGGATTTTTTCTTGAGAGGGAGGGGAGGGGCCTCAGTCACAGATTCACCCTCCTCTCCGTCTCAACCCATTGCTTTTTTGTGTTGTTTTTTTGGCCAATAACCCCCCTCCCGTCGGTACGACCCTGAATCAGTTCGAAAGTCAATCACACAAACAAACAACCAAGCAAACAGGCCAGCAGACAGGCACACAAACAAACAGAAAAAGTGGCGGGAGACAGATAGACAGGAACTGAGATGAGCAGAGGGCCAACAGAGTGAATTAAGTTACACCGTAAGTGTAGAAACATGGCGTAGCCACGGGGAAGGGGGTTTGGACTCCCCTTCGCGACTTCGTTAAATAGTGGTTAGCACCCAAATTCCCCTCCTCCTATGGTCAAGACCACACCCTCCCTCGAACACTGGGCTGGCTACGCCATTGGACAGAAACATTATTCTACGAAAATGTAACGCGGAAAGCTAATACAGTAATACAATACCTCGCTCCCCGACACCCACGATGAACGTCTAATTTTTAGCTCCACGATTTTATCTACCAATTCAACAAGAATAAGAATACCACCCCAAAACACGATTGCAGGTCACAAAACCCTGTCCCCTCCCATCCACACATACACCTTGTGAATAAATCGGATATGGTCGCAGTCTCGCCAATTTCCAGGAGATCTTAGATACATTCTAAGACACGTTCGAGATTGAAACTAATTTCGAAGAAATTTGCAAACAACTCCGACATATACGCTTGATCGTCCTTCGTCCACCCACTTGCCCTTTTACACAACATGTATCATTTTCGACCTCTCCGGATGACAAACACTCCACCAGACACACCCTAACTAATTACCATTTTAATTTAAATTTTACTCGGAAGCTACTCGCAAACTGGTCCACGGCTTCAAAACTCGTTCACTAAATTTTGTCGTTCTCAAATTTTTTTTCCTTCTTCACTCCCAGTACATTCAGATAAATCTAAGTCTGCAAAGTTTCCTAGCGCACGGTCGACCGTTTCTTCTTCACTTCCTAAATCTCTGTCCTTTCTCTCTTCCCGTCTTCCGCGATCTCGAGCACACCTTCTTTCTCCCGCTTCTCATCTCCTCATCCAGCCACGATATTTATTTGTTGTAACGTTGCCCCCGTGAACACACACAAGCCATCTCCGGCTAATGTGTTCGACCGAACGCCTACACGCTCGAAATCGCAACGGAATTTTTTTTTCCACATAAAATTACTTTCAAACACCGGCGCCTAGCCTATGGGAGTCATGACCTCTTTGCTGCAAATCACAACTGGATTGTACCATCGCGATGCTGGAAGCCACCTACCGCTCGACCATCATTTATACGCGAAGAAACTGCAACTAAGTCTCGATGTCGCCTTTATAGCGGCACATTCATCATTCGCTCTCTTTTCGCGAAACTTAGGTCAAAATTTCGTACATGGAAACACAGAAATATCTACAGAGTGCATATACCCATTATGTACATGGGCACACATACACACTTAAAACGATGAACAAGATTCGTATACTCACGTTTATAGCTTGGTTCTTCCTCTTCCCACAAACTGGCTGGGGTAACATCTTGTAATTGTACTTCGACTGTAAACAAACGAAAAAAAGGTATCCGGTTTACTATTTGAAGCTTGTTAAAAAAAAAAAAAAATCGAAACACAATCCCGGAAATATTATAAATACACTCGTTCGAATATCACCGGATTACTCGAAGTACAGAGCTCTAAAGAAGGTGCAGCCGGCTCAAAATTGATCAGTATTATTTGGATTTGGCCGCAACCATTTCAATGGATTCGGTTACTGTCATAGTAGAAACTTTCGATATGCCGGTAAACTCGAGCCAGTTTCTTTCTAATATATTACAGGAAGTCTCAGCTGTCAACCCTACACGTACTTCAGTTCGCGGTTCACACCTGGAGGTCCCGGGGTGGTTTGTGAGATGGTGTTTCCGTACAGTTTTAGTGGGGTAAAGGGGAGGGACTGTTTCTGCTTTTGGAATCTAATGAATAGTTTTTTTTTTGTTTTTTTTTTGGGGGGGGGGACTGGAATCCGTGGGTCGTAGCCCATTCCCGTCATTTAATGAGAGCATCTTGTAGTATACGGTGGGTGCGCAGTTTGGAATGCGAGAGGCTAGGCTGATGCTGAAATCGTTTGTTAAGATGCGGTATGTGACAGGGAATGTAATGTTATATCGTAGCTCGTTAAAGCCATCATCAGTGAGGCAAATAGTGGTAGAAGAAGATTGAAATGTGAGGGAGTGGATTTCTTTTTGGTACGTACAATTTTCGACGAATTTAGTGAGGTGTAGGTTAATGCTAGGAGGCGGAATGAACCGTGGAGGAAGGTCAGAGAAGATTTCCGGCAATAAGACGATTTTAGTAGTAGTATAAAGGAGATAGGTTTGAAAGGAAGGACTGAGAAGATGGGATTAGCGTGGTGTGTGGGAAGAAGAAAAAATTGAATACCATTTTTTGTTGAAATGAGGTTATGAATGAGAAGATGACTGTTTGCTGCAACAGTTAGGGTAAATGTCTATGACACAGAGTGGTTTGCCAGCCCCAATAAGAAGGCTAGGAGATGAGGAGATTGGGAATGCAACAAGGGCAGTGCGGGTGCTAGTGTGATGGACGCTATCGAGAAAAGAAAGTGAGGACATGCTCGACAAATTTTTTTTTCTTGTGAAGACAAAAATCGAGAAAAAAAAGGAAAAATTGATAAAATAAGAACTTTCCTGTTCCATGTTCACTTAGGCACCAAGCACCATTACTCCAGTGAGCTTTACTTCTCACTTTTAATTTTCCGAAAACCGGGATTCAGATTTGTACCCTCGCCATCGTACGCAATCCCAGCGAGAGCACAAATTCACCCACCTGGGGCATATAAACAATACCTTTCTGTCAACATTCCCGATATATCACATGCGCGATCAAATAATGGTGGAACAACGATTGTTGAATGAATTGGCCGCGACACCCGCGATATTCTTTCATTCAGAATATTACGCGTTAGTCGTATTTATTCATTCTAATAGGACCAGTAATATCAAGTACTATAAGTCTGCAACCATAATAAAAGCCGTGCTGCAGCTCGTATACACGAAAATCCTTCAATTGAGATCATTAAACGTGATAAAAATGAAATGTACAAAAAACGCGAGGTAATTTGGATCGAAGCCACGGATCCGCTGAAGAACAAGAGATCAAATCAAATTTATTTAAAAGCTGTACAAGTGATTTAGTGCAAAAAAGTGAGAAACGCGACGCAGCGACTAAATACCGCCTGTATACATAACACACGCTGAAATGCGATTTCATGAAAGAAAAGTGGATTATGCACATCTTATGACACCAGAATGTGTGTACAAGAAGTTCCGAGTTCAAAATAATACAGCTGGGTAAAGGACAGAGCAATATAACCTCGCCTGCCACTTATATGATATAACTACACGTGATGAAATCTCGAACGGTTTTTCACAAGTATACCCTTTCTTTTTAATTTAAAATATCATCTCTCAATTATTTATTTACTTTTTTTTTCTATTCGCGGAAGACGGAGCATTCTGAGAAGTAAAAATACTCTACGTGATCGAGGTACAACTTTTCACCGAAATTTCATATCGGTATATGAATAAGTTCATCGTGTCCTTCATCGATCTTGGAACTGTTTGTGTAGATGCACAAGTGTGCACACCAAAATTACTCACACACCTGAAGACTCCATTAGGTATGACACAGCAGATGAAGGCTCAACCGCTCCATCACCTACCAGTGAATAGAAGCGCAGCGAAAACCAGATACAAACCGGCGATGAATTCATGCCAGTAAATGATCTAGAACATTCGCGGCCAATACCAGGGGAACAACTAAGGGCATTCATTACCCTTCTTGCAACTTAATTTTTCCGTCGTAACAAAACAGGAAACCCACTGGTTCCCAAGAGGCAGGTTTCGATTCCGGGAACATCCCTGATCTGAAAATATTCATCTTCTATCATGGGTAAGGGGCCAACCGTACACAAACCCAATTTCAGCCAATTTCAAAACATCTCAACCTACGAATTTCTGATGGTATCCCAATTTGGGCTCCCTAATCCAAATATGACTCCTTCGAATAGACATAATTGACCCGACTTAGAAAATCGAATAGAAAATCGGAATACAGTTCTCTTTTTTGGGTCGTCGATTCCTAAAATTCAATCAGATTTCTAATCCGACCCTCGTTTATTCTCTCAAAAGCAAATTTGACCCGTCTAGGAAAATCGCCCAAACTATCAAACTAGGAATTCTATTGTTAATTAATTTAAAAAATCCTATCAGATTCTCGATATCTTCCCAATTTTAGGACTCCTCGAAATCCAAATTTGACTTCTTCAAATGGACCAAACTGACCCGACTTCAAAAATCGAACGAAGTTTCACGACAGAAGTTTCTCGGGTAGCTTATTTCGAATATCCAAAAGATTTTTTATCCGATCCCAATTTGAACTTAAGATCTTCTAAACGGGTAGCAATCACCAGACTTGAGAGGATCGAACAAAGTATCGAAAGGAAAGTCGTCTGAGTTACTGATCCTGAAAATGCAATCCAATTTCTGATCCTATCTCAACCTGAGCTGTGTGGCCAAGGGGTTAAAGGGTGTCTAACAAATTTGAAAATTAAAAATATAAGACTTTTATTGGACTTTCATTGGACACTTTTTCGGGCTTTTTATGTTCGTAAAAATTGAGTTTTCAAGACACATAGTGATCGAAGTTGAATTTTCGACAACACTCATTTTTCAATCTTTATTGAACCTATATTAAAATAATTATCAAAGTTTCATTGGACTGATTAGACTATTTTTCAAATATTGGACTTTTATTGGACTTATTGACCCGGTAGACACCCAATTAACGCAGCCGCATCGCAATCCTTACGTCCCAGGTTTGAGTCCCAACAACGCCGGTAAGCTAGTGATATTCGAACAACCCCCACTATCATCCTAGCGAACACAGCGACTGGAGAATCAATCAAGGTGGAAACATAGCGCGTCCTGTAAACCCCGCGAGTTCAAACGAACAAGTCATTAAAATCGCAGGACATGTTACCACCAGATCTGAAAAATTGAGATGGTCGGGTGCACGTCATGGACAGCTTACTTAACGTTGTGATAAAACGTGGCTAGTAAGCGAACTGCGGTTGCACCCTCTTTGGCATAGAGAAGGAAAACTCTAACGCAACAAACCGTGGGGAAAGCAACGGCAAAGTACCCCAACTAACTCTACCCAGGAAAGTCGCGCGTCAGAAACTGCTACCGCCAACATCCGGCTACGGACACGGTACCTGATTTGATTTTTTTTTTTTTTTTAACAAAATTGCACGTTTAAATGAGGAAACAGATCCGGCTGTACCTCAGTTGGCACCTATTTTGGAGCCACCACCAAGGAGCATCGATTAGATTGCTGTCTCATAATGACCTACATCATTAGTACACACAGAACCTTTGAAAATTGAAGTTTGAATTTTTAATGCTTATCGGAGTCCGGGAAATGGTTGATTAAAAATACTAAATTAGAGGTAGAGGGTGCATTGACCCGCGTGCTCCACACCCTCACTTTCATCACACTCTCCACGTTCAGTCAATTTTGCTAGGTGAAATTGGGATTTTGGATTCAGATCGGAGATTGAATCAGAAATCTTGGATTTTTGTATCAGTGACACACAAATGAAACATCTTCTTCTTTTGGAATTTTGTTCGATTTTCTGAATACAGTCAGTGCTCTCTCTGAACAGTGAAAATTTTAAATCGAGGATGAGTCAAAGATCAGATTGTATTTTCGAAACAAGCGGACACAGATGTCGAATGAAAATTATTCGCGAGGGACAGTTCAAAACCTTGATGACTGACCTTTAGAAATGTAATTCTAATTCGCGAGGGGAGGGGGGGGGGTTTAGAAGCTGCGTTGAACAATCGAAAATTTAAAACAATCAGGGATAGAACCTAATTCTGTAACGATACACGCTGTACTTTTTTAATGCAAGGCCTGTTTGATTTTCCAGATGACGAAATATGTGCTGTAGTGAACAACCCCCCCCCCCCCCACCAAAAAACTCCTAAGACTGAGACCTTCCTACATTGGCGAGTGGAATAAATCGGTTGAAGAATGGACGCCCTTGGAATTTAAGAGGAAAAAAGAAAAGCCGCCCACCCGCTGGAGGGATGAATTAGTTGAATATTTCGGAATACTTTAGCCAAGAACGCCTCATAATAGATCTAGATGGGAGCGTACGGTAGAAGCCTATGCCCGGAGATGGGCGGACTAGATAGGGATGCGACTATCTGCAGGTAACAAAGGTAATTAAAGAGAATTGTGTATCCTACTACTATAATCTAGTTCTGGCTGTAAGTAAACAAATAAAATATGTACATTATGACGTAACTGAACCTGATTTTGAGAGTGATTTCCAAACCTAATACGATCCAACCTGTCCCTTCTCAATTTTGTTGCAATTCAGTAGCGTTCCATTTCCAACAGCAATTGCTCCCTTCCGCACTCTCACAGTTGGGTCAAGATGAATAGCTGATTTTGAAGGGGAAAAAACCATCAGCTTAAAAAACTGGATTTCGTACCATACTCTGCACACATTTTTGGACACCTCCTCCGGCCCGTAGCCCAGCGTTTTCTTCAATCAATTCGAAATCGTAAATACGCCGCAGCCAACCGGTGTGTTTCAACGTGCCGTCATTTAACGCAACTCTGGTACATAAAAAAAGTAGAAGAAAAGACCGTAAGAGTGTGCATGTCCTAAGAGTGCGCACGGCTGTCCGGTAAATTGTGCTCTTTTGCGGCTTTTGAGTGAATTGAAGTATACTTTGTGAATCTTATGTTTGCACTGATTAGATACCTAAGTATTGGATATCGCCATAAGAAAAATATTCGCGTTTCAATGTTCTGTCACTCTAATTGCAGTATTTTCGAGGTCGAACACAGTAATTACCTGGATGATTTTTGAATGAATTTGCATAGCTCAGCTATCAAATGAAAGACAGGAGTAATTACTAGCCGTGACATTAAAGTGAATTTCCCAAAATACCTAAACATTTTTATGATTTTTTTTTCCCACTATGACAATGGATCTTAAGAGTTCGCAAGGTGTTTTGCAGAAAAATGTTGCTTTAGATGCCGAAAAACAATAAAAATCAGGTAGCAAAACGAAAACTTGGGTTACATATTATGTTCAGGTAAGGCGGCACCAAGGGAAGGTATAACGGACAGCCATTTTGATTGCAAGAAAAGTAAACAAACGCGTTTTGATAATTTCTCATTATCAACACGCGTTTGTTTACTTTTCTTGCAATCAAAATGGCTGTCCGTTATACCTTCCATTAGAACCGCCTTAGTTCAGAAAGAATGCGTTTTGGGCTGACTGAAAATGACGCAGAAAAATACGTGTGTCCAAGTGTTAAAAGTGATTCATTTCTTCTCGCCCCAATGTTCCATTTTTATTTTGAAAAAAGATAATTTCAACAACGTATGTGTGAATCTATTTGACGACTTTTTGGTAAAATAACTTTATGCGCACTTCTACAGGATATGTTTGCGCACTTTTAGGAACCCGATTTCCCAAGAGGGCGTATTTGACTTCTTCTAGGAAAAACATTTTAATGGTTCAAGATTTTGAAGGGGAAAAAAAAAGAAGTAGAACCTGATAGTTTTTTCCACATTAAAGCAAAATTTCAGCCAAGTTCATGTAAGACTGACTGAGCAATAAATTTTTCTCTGAGAGTGGTCACTGTGTGACCGAGTTTCGAGTCCGCTTCGCAATTCTTGCGTCTCGGGTTCGAATCCCACCAACGCCGGAAACAACTAGCGATATTCAAATACCCCCGCTAGCATCCTAGCGAACACAGCGACTACAGTATCAATCGAGGTAGAGGATAGTGCGTCCTGTAACCCACCGCCAGTTCAAACGAACAAGGCACTACAGTCACACGGCGTGTTACCACCGGATCTAAAAAGACTGATACTGTAGGGTGCACGTCGTGACCAGCATACTCAACATCGTGAAACACGTGGCTAGTAAACGGAATGCAGATGCACTGTCTTCAGCACAGAGAAGGAAAACTCTAATGCAACAAACCGTGGGGAAAGCAACGGCATACTGTTCAGGAAAGTCGCGCGTCAGAAACCGTGGCCGCCAACGTCCGGCATCGGATACGGCACCTAGATAGATAGACAGGTGCGCACTCTTGTGGTCCTCTCCCCTGCGACAAATTAATTATCTCTTATTCGTGCACCATTAAGCGCGACAAGAAGACCTAATTAAGAATTAATCATATTTTAACTCAGATAGCATTCACCTACACATACTTGCCGCAGTCCACCGTCTGTCTGAAACCACAGAAGCGGTGTCTCGTTGGCTTGGGCACATTGAAAAAGAAAAAACATTATTTCGTTCAAGTTCCCCTGCAGAGAACGTGCTGTAACAATGTGTCACTGACCTTACCTTCGAAATGATTATAAAGCGAAAAAATTGTATTGAAACGGCGGGCCGCGATTTATTATTGGCTCGTTATTGCGCTAAGCGTTTCCTGGTGCATCGTCGTCTGCTGGGCCGCCGTCTCATGCGCGACAAATTACGCGAAACGCACTCGCACTCTCCTCGGAATGCCCCCTTAAGCTTAATTCGAAAATACCGCGCGTTTCTGTTTCAAAACAAGACGGCGGCGGCTGCATGCAAATTATGCACTCGCCGCTCACATCCATTTAGCTTGCCAGCAAAATTAAGGTGACCTAACAGTTGGACGATAATCACAGACATTTGGGCGACAAATAATCGCGCGCGCCCGTTTCCGTTCGTCTCCCGGCCGCGCACAGTCCTTCGGTATTTCGGGTTTTTAAAGTTGCCCCCTCCCTCCCTCCATCGCTTTCTCTCGCACACACAGGCTCTTTGACGTATGGGTTTTCGTCGATATCGTGTTCGTTCCGCGTCCATTTTGAGTGAAAAGTATTTGAAAATGAATGCACAGAACGCAGTGTTCAGAAATCAATGACTATTTGAAAAAAAATGCTCTAAAGATCTTTATGCCCCAAGAAGACCGTAAGGTCCAGAGGGGATGTTCACAAGTTTATCATGCGAAATTTCATCTAAGAAAAATATCCCTCCTCGCCACCGCAGAGCGCACGCTCTTACGGGGGCATAAAGGTCGGACGAGAATTTTCCCCGAACCCATGGACCGGATGTCGGAGAAAAAATACTGTATGATCTTCTTGACCTCATAAGCGCCCGAGGGCCAGCGGGAGTGGCTTGAGCTAAAGACTCACCTTGCACCCACTTTCACTGCTACTCTTGGTGCAAATTAGTTCAATCCCTCAAAGTATTTTTCAAATCAAGTGTAACAATCGTACAGGGGATGATCAGCACACACAAATTATGTCGACATAGCCCTCGGAGAGAAGGGCCGCTTAATACTCGGATGCCTGAGACCGACCAGGACAGATAGGCTGTACGTAGGTAGTGCGATCGCTACTTCTAACATCTGCAGATCTGTCCTTGCCGACTACGAGCGAACACGTTTGGAAAATGACCTAAAACATCCGATGTCAGAGCAGTCAATGGAAGGGCGTCGTCTGAAGTCATGCGAGAGCTTTCTGGCATCCTCTAAGCCGCTGTAGGCCCCACCATCAATAGCGAGAATGGATAGATGAAGGGCAGTGGCAATACACACACCATAAGAAGGCATGAGAGTTAAGAGAGGGTTACAATGGATTCGATGGCGTATACTCTCAGCAGACTGGGGACCGACTGCGCATGAACTGCACTAAACCTCGTTAAATGGGTCCGTGCTAAAAATGGAGACTGGGACTGCGGACGCTCTCAGGATCAAGTACCCCGGCTACCAGTTCAAGAAGTGGACGAGACTGTGCAACTGGGTGACGGTGTTATGACACAAAAGACGCGACATCCGTCGTCACCGTCGCTGACCTCACTCTCTTACAGGGGCATAAAGGTCTTCGATGATGATAGAGGGGGGGGGGGGCGTTACAGCATTTTTCTCAAGCATTTTGATCCTCTAGACCACCGGACCAGAGGACCAATAATGTTCGAGAAAAAATACTCCAAAGATCTTCAAGCCCTTGTAAGCGCGTGAGGTTCAGCGGAGGTGACTTGAGCTAAAAGCTCACATTGGCGATTCTTCAAGAATATACAGCTGATCTGAAAGTAATGATCACTCACCAGTTACACTCGTATTTTTTTAGTTTAAATTGGAAATATACTGCAAAATGTAATAAAAACGGAAAACAGGGGGGCTTAGTCTAATGACAATGCAGTTGACCCAGACCTCCCCCATTACAACAAAGAAAACTGGAAGAATGAGTCACTAACACGTAATGATGCATGACCAGAATACACTAGACGTCAATTTACCTTCAAACTAAAGAAAGAGAAATAAGAAATAACTAGTTTTCTTTTGGGGACAAAAAAAAAATTACCAATTACTGATGTAAGAAGTACTTGTAACATGACTGTAATGTTGAGTAAATTGACCTTAAGTTTTAACATTCGAAATATTATCTATGTGAATTCCATATGTCTAAGGGATGCATGGAAACTATGCATACAATGTATCCTAACCTAGAGCGCCAGTCCATTACTTCCCCTGGTTCTGGTGTCCACAAGCGCACCTATGAGAGGCTTAGTCAGTGCTGTTACAATATGCAATCTATCAGCGTTAATGCCAACTACAAAACTCGCAGATAAAATATGCGGTACGATGTTTATAAAGGAAAGTTGTAAGACTTGTATGTAGGGCAATATGTTTACACCGGACAATGACTTCTAGTCAGCTCACTTTCACATGACACAATGTATTTACACCAGACAATGACTACTAGTCAGCTCACTTTCACATGACACAATGTATTTACACCGGACAATGACTTCTAGTCAGCTCACTTTCACAAGACACAATCTATTTACACTGGACAATGACTGCTGATCAACTCACTTTCACATAACACAATATATTTACACCTGACAATGACTACTAGTCAGCTCACTTTCACATGAAACAGTACAGCTTATCCCACTATGGTAGATCGCATATTATTACAGCAAAGCTCAGTCTCCCAAATCCTCTGGAAACACTTACGCGACCTTCTCCTCTTGAATAAATATTTTTGTGCGAATCGTCTCGCCTAGCTACTACCCATGCAGTACAATGCGAGCTTCTAATAAACATCTTCTGTCTCCTACATTTCTGTACTTCTGGTTCATGATCTTTTCAAAACCACGTTCTTCTTCTTCTCCTCCTCCTTCCTTTTATTCTCATGACTCACTTTCTTTTTTTTTCTACCTCGATCTATCAGGTAGAATATCAGTTTAGTTTGGTCACAGTTCAGTAACGGTTTATGTTTAGCACTTACGAAGATCTGCTTTTACTATCAATCTTTCAGCATACCCTCTTTTCCCACTACCTCTCGTTTTTTTGATTTCAAATGCCTCGCTGTGGTCTGGACTAAACACTTCAAACCCAAAAACCCAGCATACGTCCAAAAAAGCCGGAAAATTGTACGAACGAAACCAATTCTCAGAATTATTTTGAAAGTTCTCAGACTTCTCCCCCTCCCACATGAGCATTCAGTTCTAGGTCAATTACCCTATGGTAAAGCCAATTTTCCACAAGATTCAGATTAACCGATTTTGTATGATTTTTTAACGCTGAGACGATAGCGCAATCAGTTTTTATTGTAGAACACCACGTTCTTCTGTATACGTTTCCCTTATTTTGGGCGAGAACCCCAATGTGGCAACACTGATTACCTACTGCGTATCTGTAATCTGTATAACATCTGTTAAACAGTGTATGCGCTTTCTGCAATAAAGAATTAGCATTTCTTCGTTTTCAGGGATATTTTTTACAAGAAAATACGATCTACCAAAAAACCGCAAACGTCATTGAATTTAGCATGAAAAATACTTCTAGAAGGACCTGATACTGTTTTTGTAAACATTGATGGATTTTATTTTGTACCGTAGTGTTATTTGCGCGCATGGTGGTGTCTGTAGCAATATTAACATCAAACTTCCATTTATTATGTCCTGGCTTCTCAAGATTTCTTCCAACTTAATCATTCCCCTGTGTGGCCGAGTGGTAACATGCTCACTTCGCAATCCTTGAGTCTCGGGTTCGAGTCCCACCAATGCTGGAAAACTAGTGATATTCGAATACCCCCGCTCACAACTAGCGAACAGAGTGACAAAGATAGCGCGCTCTGTAAACCCGCCAGTTCGAACGGAAAGGAAACACACAAGAACAGGACATGTTACCACCAGATCAGAAAGACTGGTACTGTGTGTGTGTCAATCGTGGACAACATTGTGAAAACATGTGGCTAGTAAGCGAGCTGCAACTGTCTACTCTTTGGCACGGAGAAGGAAAACTTTAACGCAATAAACCGTGAGGAAAGCAATAGCAAACTATTCCAACTAACCCAGTCCAGGAAAATCGCGCGTGAGAAACCACGATCGCCGATGTCCAGCAATAGATATGGCACCTGAAGAAGAAGAATAATTCCAATGTACTCTTGTATCCTTCAACACCCTCCTCCTCCCCTCTAAAGCTTTATTTATTACAGCCTTGAATTAGGTAGGTACGTTCCTACTAATTCGCCCATCTTTGAGCATAGGCGTCCGTCACCCGTCCCCCCCCCCCTCTTTAGCGTTCTACTTATAATTTCGTCCAGCCAGCTTGTAGCTGGTCTACCCTTATATCTCCTTTTGTCATATACTACCCAATCCGCTGCTGTTCTACTCCATGTTTTCCCTACCTCCTTGGCCACATGTCCCGCAAATTTGAATTTTAATTTTTTGATGTAACACCCTATACCCACAATCCCCATTCTTTCCCTGATTTTTGTTATATTAATTTTATCCCTCAACCGAATACCCATAATATTTCTTACCATTCAATTTTGAACTACTTTAAATGTTTGTATTTGTTTTTTTTTTTGTTAACGTCCATGTTTGGGCCCCATGAGTTAAAATGGGCCCTCTACAGCTTACTTATTCACTAACTTCAAAAGAAGATACTGTTGTTCTAACGCATCATCAGATCAACATAGGACGCAGATGAATCTTGAATTTTGAAGTATTGAAGCCTAGTTTTTTTAGAAATAGTCCATCAACATAAAAATTTTAAATATATGAGAACCCATCGGACAAACTATCGATAAAGAGGGTTTCTTGGGTTTCTGACGGCAAATTTTTTATCAGATTTTCGATTCAATTTCGATTTGGACATCAAAACAGAAATTTTACTCTTTGAATGGACGAAGTTGACATCACAGGACATCATTGGAAAGTTTGTGTCGAGTAAAATACGAATACGTTGAGAAAATTTGAATTTCCTTCTCCTAAGACACTAGGTCAAAAAACAAATTGTAATGATCAAAATAGACTTGGAATGTTTCTAAAACCAAATTGCCGACCACCCATGCGTTCCTCGTATCATCTGTACATTCTCGTGTGAATAGCTCTAAAGAAAGTCTTCAGTCCTGGGTTCGAGTCCACGAAGCAACTCGCGACATTTCGACCTAGGCCGGTTTTTCGGCAAGAAGAAAAGAAGGTTAAGACAGCCCTAACAGCCTCCCCGACGTCTCTGAGGTAATGCTCGAAAAGGCGGATTCCAGGGTTCGGGTTGAGAGCAAAATTAGAAAAGAGAGCGAAAAAATTCGACTCGAGTCACTTGTGTGTGTATTTGGAGGAGGGGGGGGGGGTTCGGCTGGAGTTGCGGATGTCGTTGAAAACCTGGGTCAATAGTTCTAGCCCAGCACCATCCTTCTGTACTATGATTGTGAGAACTTCTATCGTTTCACAGACTTCCCAAATTTCAGAATCGAGTTTCTCGAAGTCCAGGTGATGATGATTTTGCAACTTCCTCGCCTTCGAATGCAAGCATCGAACGTGCGTTTCAATTTGTGGCAGATAGGAAAATGGTAATCCGGGTTCAAACGGGAACAATGCAATGGTTTCGTGATCGGTGCATATAAATGAAATGGTACAGCGGGTACTGGTACTTGTGACTGAAAATAAATCTTTTGCCTCCGTTTACGGAAGTTCCAATCGTCGCACTTCTTTTTTGTATGCACCCGTATTTACGTGTGGCTGGTTATTTAACGCGGACAGCGTAACGTCCTAATGGACGCGAAGTGGGTGTATAAGTGCCACAGAAGGTTGAAGGATTAAAGCGGCAGCGTGTATGCATGTAGGCTATCACATTATATACCTACATACGTGTGTGCATTTCTATGTACCACGTACTATGCACACGGTTTATGACATGTCACGACAATCCGAATGAAAAACTCTCGTCTTCTCGTGAAACGAAATTCAGGCCACGGAGCCGATTTTTAATGTATTCGTAAAGAGATTATCATATGATTAAATTAGAAGGTGGAAGGAGGGGAAAAAGGAATAAAATAAATACAACTGTAAATAAAATGCGTATACGCAAACCTCTCTCGTATCCTACTGCTAGTAGATACGAATAAGATCGGAAAAAAATCCAAAAAAATATCCGTTATCGGCGAGTAAATCGCTGTGTTTTTCGCTGGGCGACTGGCGAGAAATTTCAATTTCTTGGCGGCGTCGGCGAGGTCCCCGTCCGAGATCTCGATTTGGCGACGGGTGCCTGTTCAGTTTTCGAAATAATTATTATAATCACTCGTAGGCGACGAAATCACCATCGCAGTTTGTCATTTTCACTCTTACCCCCGCCTCCTTTCACGCGGCTATTTTTCTTCATTCACCGACGTCGATGATCGTTTCGCGAGCGCATTAACGTCGAAAGATAATTTACGTAAAACGCGAAGAGGTTGTGCGATGAAAGAGACACCTCGTGTGCTCGAAAAACGCGATCTGGCGTTGCATTCGAAAGCCGAATACAGGGTGTTCTACGCATTAGCCCCCAACCCCCTTCCGAACACACATAGGGTTTTTGAACACGAAGTAAAATTGACACGCGAGACGAAAAGGATCTTCCATGTCGCAAAGCCTGCTCTTTTATGGAATGAAAATTATTTTCCTGGAAAATGGAGAGGGGGAGGGGGTCAAGGTGGGCACTATTTCAGAAAATTTGGATGAATAAAATTAAATTATTTTGGGACCACGGGTCATATGGTCTTCGCTGTAGAACAGTCCCAAATAAAATATTTCCAATTTGAACATATTCCGTTTTAAGAGCCTCTACCGCAGAGGGAAGTTTAATGGAATTTATTTAGGATTTGACCTAGAGTCTGTAAAAATTGAATGCTGAAAGGAAAAAATTGCTAAAAATACAAAGTTAGTTCAAAAAATTTCGAAGAATCTCATTCATTGAACGGGGAGCGTACTAGCCCAGGAGAATTACAATCAAAAAACCGGTTCGACTGAAAATAATTCCCACAAAATTGAATTTTAAACCGTCTTCTTGATTTTTCTCAAAATCATGACATTCTAGGAAGAAAATACCGCACTAAAAAAATGTTCCTCGTAAAATTTGCTACAAAACAGCCTATTACAAGAATTTACTCACAAGTCATACTTGAGGAGTTATAGCCTTGTCGAAATTCGGAATAATTCTTTATGCATTCTTAAATCGGGAATAAATTCTTCATGCGTTATTCCTACCGCGTACTCACCGATACCTGTACGTCGGACTATACTAGGGGTGGGCATAAGTCACCTGGAAACCTTGAACATTGCGCATTCAACTTCTGCAAATTTGCGAGGTGATTTATGCCCACCCCATACTGAAGGTGCCAATTCCAAAACGTACTATTGATTTTTTTATATTAGCGTCACCTAGCGGTCAATTTGGTTCCCTACAACTTGCAATCATGACGTACACGAAAATCTGTTCGCGTTCTCTGTTCTAAGCGGTGGAAGTCCTCGTCTTTTTGTTTACCACTTACAAAACGTAAGTACTTTTTCATAGCGATTTTAGGTCCTTTATGATTTTGAATTTTGGAAATACATAATACGTCTTGGAATTGGCATTAATGTCGCTGCGGTAACGCCACATGAAGAAAACTAGTTCTACTATACAATTCCAGCTGCCTCGAAAATATTAGTAAAAAAAGTTGTAGTTGCTACAGTTCTACCTTCTTAGAAGAGAAAAATATAGCAAAACTGAAAAAAAATTGGGAGTATTCCCAAGAAATGGGGGAAAATGGCCAAGCAAGTAGGCTCTAAAAAACCAGAAAATATGCCAAAATATGCTTTGAGTACGGTTCATTTTGTTTTAAAATTCTATAAATCTCAAAAATAATATCCCCATCCACTTCAACACAAAAAAACAAGCAAAAGGTTATACTTGAAAGCCCTACTTATCAGTATGACACTTAATGCTATTTCAGAAATATACATAATTTAGAACTCATATGTCTTGACTTCGTTGAAATGATTCTGATAATTCGTAAAAAGTACAAAATTATATTTTCAACTGGAGTTAATTGAATTATGATCCAAAAACATTCAAGACATCAGCGAAGACTGTGTAACCTATGCCTTGTACGAGAGTGTCCCGAAATCATGTCTCCCCTTCAATGGGCTACCTTAGGCTACCTTATTTCTTCATGGGGTGCCCATCCCCTCTCCTCCCTCTTTTGGACCCTGCCGCTACACATTACTTCTTATATCTTATTTTTTTGTAAATTCTTTGCGGATCCAGGCTTCAATATAATGACTCAAAGAGTACCTCTTTTCATTTGCTCTCACCCGAGTCGGAACCGTTTAGGGCTGCCTTAGCCCTCTAAAGAGTACCTATGGTCTACTACCACAATAAACTGGAAGAAAGGAAGAAACTAAAGAAGAATGAGACGAAAATGCAAAATGGTCCTTTAATAGCTCAACTGTAATACGCGCAAGGTTCATTTCCTTTTCTCCTTTCACATTAGTAACTGAGACTAAAATTCGTACGGCCCATCAATGCTACCTATCGGCGTTTTAACACAATAAGGGAATAATTTGGTTCATTAGCTATCAACTGAGATTACGCCGAGCTTGATTTGATTAAGAACTCGCTGTTCCAGATCAATTTGAAAAAAACCATATGCGTTGACCCCAACAGGTTTTTTAAAGATTTTTTTTAAAGAAGGAAAAAAAGCATACGATTACGAAATTTCTTATTAATCATCATCTTCATTAAGTACACGAATATCTTTTTCAAAATAGGCGCCATTCATGGCTATACAGGCGTTCATTCGTTCTTGCCATTTATCGAACGTTTTCGCGTATTCCGCCGCCGGTAAGGAGGAGAAATACATCTACAACGCGGTGATGACTTCTAAAAAAAAATTACAATTCACCCCCACCCCCGTATAGTCCTGACCTCGCCCCCTGCGACTGTTGGTTATTTCCTCAACTAAAGGCAGCCTTAACGGGCTCGTCAATTCAACACGCATCAAGAAGTCGCATCACTGCGGGGCAGATGTTTTTCTCCTCCTTACTGGCAGCGGAATACGCGAAAACGTTCGATAAATGGCAAGAGCGAATGGACACCTGTATAGCCACGAATGGCGCTTATTTTGAAAAAGATAGTCGTGTACTTAATGAAGATGATGATTAATTAAAACATTTTGTTGGAACACCAAACAAAGAAAAGTGTAAACATAGGCACAAAAAAAGTGAACGCAATAGGGTAATTGTTTCTCAAAAACCCTAAAATGTTACCGGGAAAATAATTTTTATCACCCCTCCCCCTTGTCTCATTTTCTTTTTTCTTTCCCTCCTCAGCCCTGTGGCTCAAAAATATCGCAATGCACCAGCCCAGATCTTCTGAATTAAGCCGCCCCACAAGGAAATTTTCCAGTAACTTACGTTATCAATCGGTCTCTCTTGGTAAACCAGAACGGATGGTAACCATAAGCACAAATAACCGACCTGGAGTGTGGGAAAGGGGTTAAGGAGACGGACAAGAGTGTTATAATAATGATAAAAAATCTTTTTTTAGAATAATTTCCTATTTTTCTTTTTTCTTTAGGTGGGGCTTTTGGAGGATTTGGGAGAGGGGTAACCCAAACCCCAAGCCCTATCCCTTATTGAGTCCATGGTGGTCACTCTAACGAAATAAAACATGAATTCTCGATCGATTCTATACAAGCTTAAGTTCAATTATTACTTCATGTTCACGTCCGTAAAACAATAATGATGAGTATTTGCATGTGCATGTAGTATTTTATATAAAACAATTAACTTTTGTAAGCCCATATAACTCCTCAAGTATGACTTGTAAGTAAATTTTTGTAATAAGATGTTTTGTATAAAATTTTACTAGGAACATTTTCTTACTGACGTATTTTCTTCCTAGAATGTCATGATTTTGAGAAAAATCAAGAAGACCATTTAGTATTCAATTTTGTGTAGCCCCCTTCGTCAATCATGGTGAAAGCTAAAGATATTTGTTCGGCTGAAAATCTCATTATTAATATTCTCTCATGTGTATGTTGGGTATAACTTTGCACTCTAGTCTTATTCAGAATAATACTTGAATTGGTTGGAACTAAATGGGGTTAAGTTCAAAAATCGCATTTTTCAGGAAGCAAAAAAACTATACGTCCTTCAGGGTGGTGGTAAAGGGTCACAAGAGACAACTTGTAAGCCCGGTCACGTCGAATAAAATTTTGATGGGCCGGAGCTGGAGGGGCTCAAAGTTTATAAACTTAGCCCCTTTTGGTTTTGAACGAGGTTTTTTTTTGCAGTTTTACGGCTCGAAATTTCCCCCCCCCCCCTTTTGTAGCCAGACATAAAGGGGTCACTTTAGTCTTGGTCTCATTCCAATCGAGCAAAATCCCTGCTTGTAAGAAGACAAATTCTGAAGCTGTGTTGAAAAATTGCGTTGAAATTTTCGTCATATACACGTGGGCAATTGGATAAATTTGGGGTATTTGTAGCCCCATCAAGGAAAAAATGTATCTTAACCGCAAAACACCCTTATTACTTAAATCCTGGATACGGCTCTGATAGAAGTACACTTCCACCGCCTGTATTTTCCTTTCTATGCTCAAGTGCCGATTTCAATAATATTAAGCGGACAAAGTAAAGAAATTCCAAGCACGATTTTATCCCTAAGGTGGGGGGAGGGGAGCAGGTAGAATGGAACAAGCATCAGCGATCTGTACGCGTGCTCGGTAGAAAGACAAATCCGGAGGTATTAAGCACTCCCTCAGTCTAACCAAAACTTCAAGTGTTTCCCGTAAGGCTGGCCTCAATTAGTATGACAGCGTGAAGGCTATTTTAAAGCTTATTTCTGACCTTCCAGAGACCAAGACGAGAAAAATGCGAGAGGCCTTTTTCGTGAAGAATCCAAAGACCTTCAATTCTTGCGCGAGTAATTCTACACATTAGACCACACCAGCTCACTCATAGCCTGGATACCGAAGGTGACTTTTTCGCCACAACTGTGAGCTGAGGGAGGACGAACCAGCGAGTCGAACCTGGAAATCGACAGGATGCCTTTCAGGCTTCACGCACCAGACCTAGCCAGGGAATCGACCCCGTTTGCGACTTCGTCAAATAGTTGTTTTCCAATTTCATCCCCGCCCCCTTTGGTCAAGACCATACACCCTTCCTCGAATACTAGACTAGCAACGCTACTGACACACCATATAAGTGCTGGGTTGTCCACCGTTCAACCAGCTGCCTGATTTCGGTCAGTTTGAAGCCGGCCCCGTTCCGAGATTCAACGATCGCACCGACGGCCGAAGCCCATCGATGTTACAACCAGAAAGTGGCGCGTACAAACCTACACGAAATCTGACTAGGCAGCGACATATATATGAAGAACCAGCAACGAAGACCACGAGCAAGAGTATTTTTCTTCTTCTTTTTTTAATTTTCAGCTCGCCTCCTCGAAACGGAGGCTTACCAGGCCGGCGAGACGACCGCGCGCTATGTCAATTATTATTTAGACGAGAAACTAACTTAGTCTATCGTACGGGCAGGAGAGAGAAAGACCGAGACAGAGTGAGCGAGAAGTCCAGGTCCAGACCGTTTCCTCATCTCGACGTCACCCTTTCCAGAGGCGTGCACATCGAACGTGTCTATGGCTAATCCGTGGTCGTTTAACCTATTGCCCGATGACAACCACGTTGCGCCTGGTTCTGATTTCTTCGATATCTTCATCATATCGTGGGTTGACGCGGAGAAAGAAAAAAACCGCTTGTTTCTTTTTTTTTCTTTCCTTTTTTTTTTTTTTTCCAAACACCAACAGCGTACACGCTTTCCCAGGCTGACGACCGCCATCTTTCGAAAAGTTCAATCGCCTCGAAACGCACATCTATAATTCCGTTAGTTCGAGAGACGCGCGGCCACTTCTGCGGTTTCATTTTACGCGCGCACGCGACGACACGAAAAAGGTTAGCGAAGTAAACAAAAAAAAAGAAAAAAGAAGAAAAAAATACGGAAACTGAATTTTAAAAAGCGGCGTTACTCACGTGTGTCGTTGCGACAGACTTTGCAACATCGACCCACCACCTGGATCTGATCTTCGCACGCCAGCTCCGGGCAGTCCTTCGCGATGTTCCTGCAGTTGACGTGGCCGAAAATTCTACCCTCTTTGACGACCTACGGAGCAAGAAAACAGGGCACAATATAGAAGAAAAAAAAGTACATAATATTAAGGTCGCGAAAATTTTCAATGTTACTAGAATATCTCATTATAATAAACGGGGCCATCGGTGCCAAAGAGACTAGACTAATTACCCGCGAATATCGCGATATGTAAACGTATGGTCGTGATTTTTCTTTTTCAACATTCAAATTTTACGCTGACACGGCGTAAAATTGTAGTACGAGAATTTTTTTTTTCAAATATCGTTTCCTAGAATTGGGTCAGAAATGCGGGCTCGCGGGCGTCGCGACGCATCGCGGCGAGCGAGCGAAAATGAGAGAGAAAGCAACACCGTGGCGATGAAATATGTTCGACTAGTTAGTTACGAGTACATTCTCGCGGTTTAACGTGATGGGGCACCACGACAGCCAGAGGAGACGACGAAGATGAAAAATTGTGATACGCATTCATGCGGGCATTGGTCTGAGGTGGGTGCAACGAGGCTGACTCACCAATAAGA